>JACSVZ010000038.1:1200000-1884712 GCA_014706295.1 Lycocorax pyrrhopterus obiensis
TGTACATTTGAAGAAAATGCAGGCTACCAAGTATTCCATCATATTTCACAGTGTGAAAGAAAACAGTTTTCTTTACCCTGTCGTTGACCGGCCGCAGGTCAGAGGTCACCATAAAGAGGTTTATCAACACTAAAAAAGGAGAAGAGGGAATTTATCAGTCACCACAGCTGAGACTGAACTGAAGAGCTCATCCTAAAGCTACCCTTGAAAGCAGCCCTAGCAACTGGCAAATTGTCCAAGGTCACTTTACCTTTCTGCTTGGGTTTGTAGACAGGTTTGTCGGTCTGGATGAACACCGAGGAGCCCTTGCTGTCGATGGTGACTGTGGTGTAGTTGTGGAAAATGTAACCTTCCTCTGCCAGGTGCCTGTTGCCCCAAACCTTCAGATGTGCTTGTCCACGAAGCCCTGAAGGCACCTGGAAAACAGACCAGGAGGTGAGGAGGACACTGAAAAGCCTTTGGGGAATATAATTGACACAGAAGTGAGCAAGAAGAGCCACCTGCTGCGTTTGGGTGTAACTCTGCGTTAGCAGTGAAAAGAAAATGAAGAACATACTGTATTTTCTGCAATGTATAAACTTCAAAGGAGGTAAATTCATGCTGAAAACATGGCAGGAAATCCTCTTCTGCCCTTTCTCACTCAAGTAAAGTGATGGCTGATCCATGATCTACATGTGCAGCTTCCAGTACAGAAGGTGCGTTACATAGGGAAATCAACCCACAGCTCTGCCGACAGAGGGAAAAACCCCAACAACCAACACAAAAAAGTCCCCAAAACAAAAAGTGCATGCATGTACATGTTCAACCAGCTGCTCAGAGAAATAGGAATTTAAAACTACATCCCGTTAAAAATGACAAAGTAAAAAATCTGATGATACAATTCCAGATGCAGCTCACAACTGAGTATTTTGTTCCACCACCCCCCTTTAACATCCCAAAGATGACAAGCTCAAATGAAGTCCTAAGTTAAGAAAGCCAACACTTTTAAGGGCTTGTTCTTCTAGTCCAGCTCCATTTTGCCCACATTTGAAGTCATAACCCCCACTTCACTCACACAGCATCCTGTACTGCCATTCTTATCAAATAACCCCAACCTGGAACTTTATGTTGAGCCACGAGCCACTGATTCTCTTTAGTGATGTAAGGGCCTGGCAGGTGAGCTGTGATGGGTTGAGTTTTGTTGTTTTCACTCTCCACTCTTCCTCTGGTGAAGGCTGTGTCCTCCTCAGTGTGTGCCCCAGAATGTGACATTTATTTGTGCCAGAGAGCTATGCTTGATGTGGCTGAGGGAAAGTCCCTTATAATTGCACCAAAAACATCTTAAAATAATTGACACTCACCTTCAGCTTAATTGTTCCTTTATCTAAAATATGAGAGAGAGAGAAAGAGAGAGTTATTCTCAAGGTAAGGCACTAAGATTTTATACATTTGCAGTCGAGTGAGAGAAGACCCCACACCCCAGAGCTGCTCCCTGCAGAATCCCTTTGTTATGATTCCACCTGAAGTAATTTTCCTGCTCTGTGTAAAACAATCTGCAGAGTGAGCAAGTCAGACCCAGCAGAGCTCTCCAAAACAAACCTGGTTCACATTTATTTACAATTTTTGCCCAAGGTAAACTGCAAAGTGCTCTGTGATTGGAGAGCACCCCCAAGGCTGAGGTTTCAGCACAGGGCAGCCTGTGCCCACAGAAGTGCTTTGCTATAAAAAGGACCCGGCCTCTTTTGGGACTTAAACAACTCTCAAAACAAACACTCAAAGGATCTGTTTTGATTGCTGGATACAGCCATACCTTGGAGTTCTCTTGAGCATGTGCTGTCCACATGTGGAAGCATCACTCCCTCTGAATGGCTTTGCAATTGTCAGCCAGTTTCAAAGACAACAAGGGGAGGACACAACCAGAGACAAACTGCTCCAAAAAGGGAATGGTTTTCATAAAACTCCCCGTTTTAACACATAGAAGGGTTAAAACCTGAGGGTGAAATAGCCTGATTGCCTTGTCTACACTACAGCTTCCACCACTACTGACAGTGGTGCAGCACGGCTACTGGACTTCACTTTCACCTGTGTAAATTCACTCAGTATTAAGCTGGACATGATCAAAACACATCTTTACTCACAGGACAGAGGTACCTGGCTTGGATTTTAAAGACTTATCCAACTACACAAACATTACCACCTCTCTCAGCAGCACTCAGTCCTGAAGATGGGGAGATTGTATTCCCAGCACTCATTTTGGAGAGAAGAAATTGATGATGATGTAGATTTTATATTTTTCTTTAAAATAAACATATCTTACTCCTTATATAGTCCCCCACTGATAAATATTCAGGCATCAAAAGGAAATATATGCACTATAAAACACAAGAGTATTAATTATCTAGGGTCTCTGTATGTCTTGGTGTTCCAAAGTTGTCAGCCTCACATGTCTGAGATCACACACATCAAAACCACATTAGCACAATCGACTGAGAAGGTGCAGCAGTAGCAAATCAAAGAAATATTACTTTGATTCCATTATCACCTAAAGCAATTCTTTAGGAGATATCAACGTGCACCTCAACTCATAAATCAGTTCTCAAGTTCAGAGCTACAGGAGCTCACCCAGGACTGTTCCGTGGCTCCGTGACACAGTCTCTCCTTTGACCACCAGCTGGATCTGCACAGTTGTCTCCTTGACAGAGTTGAAGATGGTCACACTTATGGCTTCCTCCACCCCAGAGCGGAAAACAGAAGGTGCTGCAATCAAATAACCCCTGAGGAGCACAATTGGAAGCGGTCAGTCGGGACACAGCAACGAGAGCTTCATTTGTGAGCCCCTTTTTGTGTGGCAAAAGGAAAAGAACAGATTTTTCTGTGACATATTTGCCCCTGTATGGTCACATTTGTGGCCACCAGCAGTCTAAGCCTGTATCTAATGTGTATAAATGTATAAATGAACAAACAGAGCCTAAATGCCTTACAAATCCTTAGGATTTCAATAAAACCAGTAATATCTGTGTTTATTGCATCTGTGTAATAAATGCATTCATTTATTTATCATATGTAACAAACTAAACATACAACCAGCCAACCATAAAAGAGCTGAAGTTCATGAAGGAATAAGGAGGTACCTGAACCTCTGGTAGAGCTCTGTAGCCAATGCTTTCTTTCAAACAATTTAGATGTTTTTGACTCAATCATATGGCTCCATTTAGATATTTTTGACTCAATCATATGGCTCCATGTTCACAGTTCAACTTCATATGGAAGTTGAGAAGGGACTCAGAGCTGATTTTTGGAGCTTTCTAAACATCAGACTCAATGCATGTAACACACCTGAACTTCCAGTTTATACAGAAGCAGCCTGGAAACTGCAGCTACAAAACCAGGCTCGAATTCCCTGCTCTACTACCACATTCTTGTTCAAACAATTAGATCCTGCCAGTTTACAAAAGGCATTATTTTAGAAGGCACACAGAGAGCTTTAAAGCCATCCAAAACGACCTCCCATAGATGCTGCAATGCGAGAGTTTCTGAATGGAATCTGCACCACTCCTCTGTGAATGGCACCGTGCCATGAACTTGTCAGCTGAAAGCATTGCAGGCTCGGAGCTCTTTGATGCATTGGGCTGGAAGCAACACATTTATATTCTCTTCATGACACACCTTTCTGGGGTTTTTCTCCCACCCCAAAGGATTTTTTTTTTAACACAAGGCAATTCCTCAGATGCCTTTTCAAGCCAAATTTCTCAGCCCATGCCTTTCTACAGTCCCATGAGCCGGGTTGCTTTAGCTCATGATTAATTATCACTTTGGGATGAGGATGATGGTGTTTTACAGCCCCCAAGTAATCTTTTATCAAATTCCAAGCCCATGTTTCTCTCTCAGCAGGCCTCATTGCCATGGAGATCCCATTACCCCCAAAGGAAGTTCAGAACTCTGTGGCATTCGAGTTAAATTGCACAGGGTACTTGCAGATTCAAAACCTTATGGCTGCCAGGTTTGCAAATTCATCAGAATGGTAATAAATAACAATAAAAAGTTACTACCGAGCCTGCAGATCCTTGGTAAGAGAGATAGCTGATCTAGCTGCAGAGGGAGAAGAGTACCAGCTGCATTCAGGGTGAAATGATCAGATTTAAACTGTCATAAGCCCAGCACTGCGGTGCCATATGTGAAGCACATGTACTCACATTGTTCTGAATTGCTGAAACTCCTTCTGAAGTATCAGTCCCTTGATGCAACTATTTAAATCGCTTAATAAGTGGCATTTAAAAATTAAATATTTAACTTGGCATTCAAAGAGTTAACTTGACAGGGACTGGACAGATCCTTTAAGCACACTTAACTAACAGCTCTGTCAGGTTACACCAAAACTTGGCAGGACATGAAATATTTTCTAGTAAGCAAGTGAAAATAAGTTCTCCATGGCACTCAGTTAATGCAGCTATTCACGACGCTCACGGGCTATAATAAGTCAGGGATAAAGAACAAAGCAAACCTTAATCAAAATTAACCTAAACACACTGGAAAAGAGCTGCGGATTCAGTTTCTAAAAGTCAGAGAACTTTCCCCGCACTTTCTCCCCGGCTGATGTTCCTCACAAAAAAATCTTCACACGCTGCTCGGGAGCGCCCAGCGCTACCTTCAACCACCCCCAGCACCGCAGCAGCCGGATTCCTTAAATAATTGTTCGCAGATAAAAGCTCCGCAGCCGCTCTCCGGAGCAGCTGGAGGCAGGTATCACATGGGACCTTTCTTCTCCTGCCCCCTTTCCCCGCGCTCCGCACTCTCGCACCGGCGGGGACAAACGCGCCGCTGCCGGGGACGCGCCGCGCTCCATCCGCGACCTCTCCGGGGCGCTCCGCGGGCTTTGTTCCGCGGCTGGTGCAGCCCCCGCGGAGCCCTGGCCGAGCAGAGCCGGTTCTCCTCCCGCCGCCCTGCCCTGGGATGCTGCCGTGGGCTGGCCCCGGTACTTACTGGCGCTGGCGGGGCTGGGCAGCGCTCAGGCTGCAGAGGGCGAGCAGCAGCAGCAGCGCCCAGGCGCGGCGGGGCTCGCAGCGGGACATGGTGCCGCGGAGCCCGGGCCACGGCGCTCTGCGCGGGCAGCAGGAGCCTTTTGTTCCCGGCGAGCGCAGCCCGAGGCTCCGCCGCCCCGCGCCCGGGCTCGGCTCCCCGGTGCCTCTGGCCGCCGCCCCCGCCGCGTCCCCGCCCCCGGGCCGCCCCCTCCTGGCCCCGGTGCCCGCTCGGCTCCGGCCCCGGCTCTTTGTCTGCGGCTCCCCGCCCGCTCCTGACAGCGCGCACCGGGGAGGGAGGGGAGGGAAGGGGAGGGGAGGGGGCCGCGCCCCGCCCGGCCCCAGGTGCGCTCAGCCCGGCCTCGCCGGCCCCCGGCCGCTCCTCACCTCAGCCCGCCCCTGGCAGCACCGCCCGCCCGGCTCTGCTCGCCTTCCCCAGGGCTGCCGAGCCCAAACAGCCCCGGGAGCGCTGCCCGAGCTCCTCGCCTTCCTCCTGAGCCCCACAGATAGGAGAGCTGCGAAAGCCAAGGTCCCATGGAACAGGACCGGGGCACGGCACCCCCGGCACCGTCCAGTCCCGGTAACTGAGCCTCAGTGCGCTCAGGGACTCCACGGAGCGCTGCCCGGGAACTGCTTTCCAACCCAAAACCCAGTGCCAGCGCGGATGCTCCTCCATCCTCCTCATACCCTAGGCCCTAATCTATCCATCTCCATCCCTCTGTCCCTCTGTCCCGCGGTTCCAGGGGCTTGGGACAGGAGAGGGAGCTCTCACTGCACCAGTCTGAGGAAGAGCTGCAGCCTAAGAGTAGAGCTCGCTCAAACCGGGAAAAGCAAACCCAAGGCATGAGCAGGGAGTCGAGGTGACAGAACAAATGCCATCTCCCACTGCACAGCGATATCAAGGAATGATTCCTCTGATCCCTGCCGGAGAGAACCCAGGCACACCAGGATCCCAGATGTGCATCAGAGTGGAATTCTTGCCCCAGCAATAAATGAAAACCCTCAATGCAGGTAGTTTGAAGCATATTTTTTCCCCCAATACATCTGGCTTACACACACAAATAGTGCTTAGATTTTTATCGTGTGTGAAACTTACACTTATTTTAATATGTCTTCTCTTAAACATAAAGTCACTAACTCCACAGCTTTTTTTATAAATTCAGATTATCTTTAGTAATGGATAACACTGCGAGATGTGGCTACATTTTCCTACCTAAATCTATCCTAAACCAGCATTGTCTCATTTTTGTGGAGAGGCAGAACAAATCTAGAAAAAGAACAATCACTTTTTGACAAATTAGACAAGATTAGACTCTAGAACCACAGGGGTCACTTCCCAAGGAAATGATGAGCTAGGAACTATGAGAAGGAACTTACTAGAAAGTACATTAAAGTGGAATGGTTTAGGTTTTGTTTGTTTGAGGGTTTTTTGGAGACAAACTGAAACAGGCAGAGAAAAATCTGGTAACTCCAAATTATTTTCCAGCTTCTTCATATTCTCATCTACAAACACAGAACCGTGTGTGCCTCAGCGTTTCCCTGTCTGCAGCAGCCATACTGATGCCAGCCTCTCCTCAGGGTGACACTTCAGGGGATGTTGGGATCCTCTGATTAAAGATTAAAGGAGGCAAAACGAAAATGAAGCACCTTTGCTGCTCCCATGGCATGGCAGAGATCAGGTACGTTTGGGCCGAAACAGCATCATGCGTTCAAAAATATTAATTAATTAATTAATTACCTCCACTCTTATTCCATAGCTTTCTAGAGCAAACCACAAAGGGCTCATTACAGACTTGTGCTTGAGATCTATGGGGAATGTACCAAAAAAAAATCACAAAGTGCCACTAAACACCCATCCTGTCAACCACAGGAAAAAGCTTTGAAAAAGCTCTGGGTAAGGGCTTCAAAGAAGCAAAAGGATTCAGCAATGAATTGATGAATGCAGCAAAATGCAGTTCTAAAATGGAGCTCCATTATCTTCAGAAAAACACAAATGTGTATTTCTACATTTCAAAAAGCACAGACAGAAATCACTCTTATGTGGAGTATAGCCCTTTTGAACTGCTCACTCTTCTAAAGGAGAGATTTCTCCTAAATTGAAGATCTTCCAGTTGATATTTACTGACTACAAGAAATCTCAGGCAATTAGAGCCTCTGAAGACTGCAAACCATCTTCTAATTATGAAGGTATGTGCAAGCCTGTAAATAATGCTGGAATCAACTCGGTCTGAAAAAAAAAAAAAAAGGAGGCTTTAGATATAATTTCAAACTATTTACTTACTGAAATGGAATTTTCTGTGCTTGCCAAAATGAATCCCATTCAGTGTGATGCAACAGGTGTTGGAATTCCAGCAGCTGCCTGCAACCCACATCTGGTAATGGTTAGGAGTTAAAAGGAAGTTCTGTAAGAACTGCTCATGTATAAAAACTATTCATCAGTCAGATCTATGGGCCATATTCACCCACCCGCTTGCACTGTGCATAGTTTGGATTTTTATTTCGTTTACAGAAAACGTAATTCTGCTCCTCATAAAGTCTTAGGAATCTCAGGCACTTGAGAGCATGTGGGGGATTGGTGTTGGCCATGCTGGTGGCAGAAAGGTGAGGGAGGGACAGGGTTTTAGAGAACAAGGTGTGAATACATCTGTATTGGTTCTGACCAGATCTAATTGACATCCTGATGGCTTGTATGGCCTCGTCATTACTCTGCAGGAGAAGGAATCCTCCCCCATGTCCCAACTACCTCATAAATAAACTGTGTGCAATGTGAAAATTATCAGACAGGGATTTGTCAAACAAAAAATAATAATTCTCAAGTACTGCTACTCTCAGCTGGGAATCTTTTTGCTTTTTCTTCCACTTCAATTGCAAAATTGAAATCAGTAAGACAACTCACAGGAAACAAGTGGTAGGACCATGCCATCAATAATTAGCCCTTGCTAGCTGCCTCAGCATGAGTGGTGTCACTAACTTGTCACTCAGATGATCAGATCCAAAGGTATAAAAGGTAATTCTCACTTATTTAAAGATTTTAATATGTGTAAATTGTGCACATAAAAGGTACTGTACTAAACCCAAGGCTATTAATCATTTCGTTTTGTGTTAAGTCCTGTACACACTAGGTTTCAGTAGAAGGTGTGTGAAAAATAAAAAAGTCATCAACTTCCAGAATAATTTCTCCCCCCTTCCCAATGGAAAAACATTCACCTCAGTCATTACACACCATCAGACAAGAACAAGGCCTTAGTTAATTTTTACAGCACGATATCCATGGTAAAAAAGCCACACCTATTCTTTAACTCTGAGTTTTGTTCTCCCTTTGTGCTTCTGTGACAGCCAAACAGAGATAGCAAAGGCAGAAACTGATAACTGCAAAACAAGTGTCCCAGGCTTTGCCACACTCCTGCAACTCACCCAGGAAAATGGTTTAACAGAGACTACATCAGTCCAGACAGAGTGGCAGAAACCAGACTGATCCCGCCCCCAGGAACACAAACATCTCTAGAAGAAATTATAAGGAAAGGATAATTAAAGAGCACTTTTCAACTAAGACTGTAATCTAAGTAGCATATAACAGGATAATGATATTGAGAACATAATTACTAAATAGTTCTGTCAAAAATGGTTATTATTCACCTACAGAACAGGAGAGTCTGATCTTTCACAGTAATATAACATTTTAATTCCTGACAAAGTGACTGAAATAGTACTAGGAAAGCATTCAAATGAAGGATTTGAATGATTTAGAAGGAAGAGCACTGTGCTTATCAGAAGGGGCTGCCATTCAGACGTTTAGTCAGAAAAAACTTCCCAATTCTCTTCTCAACTCCTACATGACTGGTGAAATACAACTTGAGCATAGTCTGACTGAACAGTAGAACCACCTCCCATATGCAAGACATATTAAACAAAGGAATTAAGTTTTTATATCCCACAGGCCATCTCCAAACACATTGTCTATATAAACTTAAAAAATCAGTTACATCTGAAGGGGCAACCATAACAGAAAATTCAAGATCTTGAATTAGCAGGAAACTCAGTTCTTGCATATACGTTATCACAGAATTATTTTAAAAGAAACTGGTCAGAGGCATTTGGTCAGAGGCCACTCTGCAAACCTCGTGCTTGCTTTACAGACCACACACAAATGCAGCGGAAGAAACAACCTAAAATAATTTCTGTGAGTTGAACAGGAATGCTCACATAATCACTGGAAACGCTCTTAATTGGTGTGGCTCAGTGGTGCATTTCAGAGCTGTTAGATCTTCTGCCGCTCTGGAACTCTTTTCATGTCCTGGCAATCCCAGCCCAGCCAGCAGTTTGTTTATCATATTCAGTATGAATTTCCGGATCTCCAACAAAGTGGTATTTACTCCGGGGCAGGGAAGACTGCAGTAATCCAATAAGTTCTCATTAGCCTAAAATGCAGAAACATCTGCTGGGGTCATGAGCTGCTTTGCTGGCTGTTGATGAGCACAGACTCAGCTCCGTTTGCAGCTCGTGTGAACAAAGAGGGTGTGGTGAGGGGACAAACGAGCCTCGGTGATTTCCAGGGCTGCAGCTCCACCCCAGGGCACCCTGGGCAGGAGGGATCCTGCCTTACCTTGACCCCGGAGAGCCCCCATTGCAGGGAGCACAGGAATTACAGCAAAAAATGCCTTGACTCAGCCCTCCTGAGCTGGTGGTCAGGGTCTGGCAGCAGCAGAGACACTGAGGAGAATGTGGTCACAGCTTCCCGAGACACACCAGCACCCAGGCAGGGCAAGCCGCAGGGCAAACCCAGCTTAAAAGCTTTGCCAATCTCTTTTTAAACAACCAAGAATTTTGCAGGGGACAAACACTTCCATTTCTTGGCTCCCCCTTCCTCCCAGGCTCTCACCCACCTGGCTCACTTCAGAATCGCTTTCAATTTTTAGAGGAAGAAAAAAAAATCCCTTCCCCCAAAAAGCACCTTAACACACATGATTGTTAACAATTGGTCAAGAACTTCTGGCCTAAAAATGAATAAATAGATTATAAGTACTGCACACATGCAGACAAAACAAAACTAAATCTACATTGATACAAGTTACAGCAGGGAGAACATTATTAGTTCTACAGGGGAAAAAAGACACATAACCTGAATAAAAAGAGCCCTTAATTTGTTTAGGATTCCAACCAATTTAGAGCACGTGACATTGTCAGAAAATAAGTGGAAAATACAAAATAAGTGGTGTCACATCTGTTTAGTTCCTGCTCCAGTGATTCTGCAGCTCTTTGTTGTTGTTGTTTGTACAGTGTTAAGTGACAGCAGCCAATTCTGTGGCTATTTCAAGGTGGAGGAGCCTAAAACGCTTCTGCAAAGAGCCAAAACCAGACCACTTAGAAAGAACATTCATGAAAATCAAGAAGGAAAAGTCTCAGTTCAAACTAGTTTAAAACCCTTTCCTAGAGAGGCTGAGCTGCTTTAGCTAACACTTGTTGTACCATTTGTACAAAGAATTACACAAGTGTTCAGTTTAAAGAAAAGAATGGCCAGAATGCTGAAACCAATGCCTCTGATTCTTCTGAAACAATGAGTGCACATCCCCGGGCACAGAATTGTTCTGTAGCAGCAGTTTGGCTTCAGCCCCAGGACTCCCCTTTGCCTCGTGGGAGGATAAGGAGTGCAGCGAGTGCCGCCTGCAGCAGCGGGGCTGAACTACTGCCCCCGAAAGATTTACAGCCTTTAATTGAGCTCACAGCAAGCACCTCCCCGGGGGGAGAACCAGCAGCATTCCACTGCTTTTCAGAGGGAAAATCTGCATTGCTGGCTGTTGCTTAAGTAACGTTTGGGTGTAGGTATACACGTCCAATAGTATCGCAAAGGTGAAAAGTCACTTGACTGAAAAGGATGGGTTTAATTTAAAAGTATTTCTTGAAAGAAAAATACTTTTTCAGACCATCAGTGAGGCGTACCATTAAGAAATCCTAGGAAAGGCATTCTGATATGCCTGTGCAGAGACATTATTATCAATTACAATATTGATTTCAATTTCATCCCTCCCCTCTCATATTTAAGATGACCCTTCCCAACTTTCAGCCTCAGAATTGACACACTGATCATAAAGAGGTTAAAGGCGTGAGGACACACAGCCCAGCAGGAATCCAAACCCAGCAAAACCAGTTTCATCACATTGGAGCCTTCCTACCCCCATTTCCATCCACCAAAACTAACCAGCTCACACATTTACAGCCAAGCTGACTTTGCTGGGCAAAGTTCCCCATCCAGTGGCCAAATTCATGGATGCAGCTCATGCTCCTGGCCCCAGAGGTTGATCCAGCTGCATCCAGCACCTACTGCTGATGTGCTGAATTGCAGCCACACAGGTGAACTACCAGGTGCAGATCATCTGTGAGGAAAAAGAAATAAGATAGATATCCTAAAATAACACTGGCTCACAGAGGAGCTGCTGCTAAAAAAATGCCACTGACATTGTATGCAAGAAGGGTCTGAACAGTTTGTTCTATGGGTGTGGCACATCTACTGATGCAGCTACATAATTTACTCCTAATTTTTAATAAAAGGAGGCAAGAATCTAGTTAGACCCCTGGTAGTGCCAGGAAGAAAGCCTGAACAGCACCTGAAGGAGTGCAAGGATAATACTCCAGGTATCCTAGGAGCAGGCCAAAAAGCCTTATAGACACAGCTTAAGCTAGAGATGTGAAAAACCATCACAGAATGAGGTTCCACAGGTTAAACAATACAGGTTACAGCATGTCTTCCAGAGAAAAATGCATTCCATGTACGAAAAGGAAAGTATGTTGAAGAAACATGCCAGATGTGGCTTGTATGTTCACAGCACAGCACACTCACTCAGTAATTAGATTTGTGCTTCCCACATTTCCAATCCTTTGGCCTCAGCATTTGGGGTGCTCATGGCTGACCACTTGGTGTGTACAAGTCCATCACTGGCCTCCGTAGTATTAGCCCTAAGTAAGCCCAGATGGGAACAAAATCTCCTGTAGGAGATCAGTGAACATATTCAAACTTGAAGGCTACTGACAGAGCAGTGGAAAATAGTCTTTATTATTAAAAAGAATAAAGTCCTTGAAGAGGAGTCAGGTTTATACAAAAGCATTTATGATTTCAATAATTTATTTACAAAGCAATTAGGCAACCAGTTAACAAAACTTCTCACTTGTTAAAAGTGACCAGGCACCTTCCAAGCAAGTACTTTGTACCCATACAGCACATCCAGAAATATGGGACAATTCAGAGTCCCTGCAGAGGTTGTTCAGTGAGCAACCAAAGCTCAGGGCTGTACATTAACACACAGGTCAGACTTGCCAGGAATAGCACTTTTTATCATTTACCTTTCAGTACTGTCAAGGCAGAAAGTGATGGAAAATCTGTCACAGAAATCCACGTTAAAAGAGAGCGGTGATGTCTCCCTGTGGGACAGCCTGCAGAACAACCCTCCAATTTCTGTATCAGTGAGCACCCCTGCTGCTGGCTTCACTGAAAATCTGGGCAAGTTATGTGTCCATACAAGAAGTAAAAGGATAAAAAGCCTGCTGGCATTGAGTTAGTACCTACCCAGTAGTAAAACAATACAGAAACTTAGTTGAAATACCAGCGTTTCACAACATCTACTCCATGATTCTCTTCACACACGTATTGGTTATGCAGAGAAACTTCTTTACAGGCTTCAAATGACAGGTCCTGCACATCTGTGAAGTTCCTGGAACACATGAAGCTAAATCAGTGACTCTGAAGGACAGTAAGTCTGATTCAGCCCAAAGACTTCATGCCTGGACATTTGCATCTTTCTCCTACTATGCCCCCACCAGAAGACAAAAAATGTAAAATGTGAATTTTCTTCTCAAAAGCAAGAATTGGGAGGAGAGATGGGGCAGTTTGCAGGAGGGGGAGATGAGTGGCTTAATGGTCTATTAATCTTCAGACTCTAATCTCTTCTGGGGCAATGAAGGAAGGAAAGGACATTGGTCATACTTTATCTCTTCCTCATCCTCCAGTGATGCTTTGTATTTGTTGTCAGAATAGTTGAGGAGAAAACCCTTCTCTGAGCTACTTGTACCTTCTCAAGGATGATACATTTGCAGGGTTGTTACTTAAGACAGTTTCCAGTTCACTGTCCTGTCTCCCGGGTTTCTCCACTCCTACATATCTGCACTTCCCAATTCTATTCTTGCTCACTGAAATTCTCAGCTGAAGTGTCAGAGAACGGCACACTGAAGTGGCTCACTTGGAGTACAAAACCAACCCCAAACATCCTACTTAGACTGGAGGCAGGGCAGGGACAGAAACACAGATGACTGCTACAAAGAGAATTACACTTAGTGCTACCAAACCCTCAGTTAATCCTCCTACAGACTGTGTTCTGGATATATTCTGGCAAGGTCTGTAGATTTTCCTCTGAACATTTAGTCAAGTCTTTTCACCCAATTGTTGTGATTACCTTTGAAGCCCTTTATTCATTTGCTGAGACACTTCTTTAAGCTCTTTCAGTGCACTAAGTGCTTCTGCACTATCTTCTGAGTGGTTTGGCATAACTTCTGTCAGAAGCTCCTGCGTGATCGTTAATTGCTTTTCCAGTTCATCTGGAAGACGAGATGTTAAAGGTATTATTCAAAATGCAGTGGGCACCAGTTAATACAAGATATTAACAGCCAGAGTAACCCAGAGACAGGTGAACTAGATGCCAGAATACTGTTCAGTTTTCACAAAACCACCGTGAAACTGTGAAAGCCAAATTATTTTTCACTATTGTGACTAGCACCAGCAACAGGCTACTAAAATTGCTAATCAAGCTCTCATTTAGAGTATGTCAAAGATTTTAAACACAAATGTAAGAGAAAAAACAAGGTTTAGACACCCAAAATTCCCTGGCCAGCTTCATGTATTGCTGTTGGCATGTACCCCCCTATGAAATTTATTCAGTCATTTCCTTCAACAATCACAAACAAAAAAATGGAGCTATTCCTTTCTAGTCTTCTTACAAGAATTCTAAGTTCTTCAATAAACGTTTTGCATTTGTCTTAAAGTGCAAGATTATTGTAAATGGTTTAAGAATCTTGTTTTTTGCAGACCAGCAGTTTAAAAGGGTAACTTTTTGTTCAGACTTCAATACAAAATGCATGTACTGATTCATTAAACATTCTCTGATTCAAGGCAGCACACAATAATATTTAAACTCCAGTTCTGCAAGAAACATGAGTAAGAAGTCTACCCAGGTGACTCTGTCCCTCAAACACAGAAGCAAGAAGAGATCACAGCATTCCTGCAACTTGTTTACACAGCAGGAACAAGAGAAGAAAAGGAATGCCATGAATACAGTTAAAATGTATAGAAACCTGCTAAAGAACGTGTATATAAAGACTGAGCTAGAAAGTTGATTTCTTCTCTGCTGCAACATAAAAAACTGTGTAGTTAAGTGGTTAAACAGAGACAAGAATTACACATAGCACAACATGTGACTATTGCTGCACCCCAGTGTCCACACAAGCTCTAAGAGCACACAAAGCTCCTCCAGTGGCCACAGACAGACGTAGCAATAACAGTGCGAGAAGCTTTTTTAGCATAAACCCACTATATCTGAAAGCAAATTTGATAAATCAAATTTTCATACCAAGGTAGGCTTGCTTATCTCCTTCTATGTGAATGTTCTTTATGGGTAATTCATGTCTCGTAGCATCCAGGGAAGCTGCAAAGCTTTTATATTGCTCTTTAAACTGTTCACAGACAGCAACAAGGGGAGACAGCACTTCTATCTGAAAGAGACACACACGAAACCAACACTTTTCCAAAAGCACTTCTTTTGTAATTGCACACCTGGCTCACTACAGAAAAATACATTCATTAATTATTCATCAGAAACCTGTCTTCTTACAACTAGGCCAGAACTACTTGTGGCTAACACATACAAACAAGACAAACAAACATCAGAAGATGCTCACTTCTCATTAAGGGGTGGCATCACAGCTCTAACCAAAACTGGAGTTGCCTAAGTGCAGGATGTTCACGTGGTTTTGGGTACTTTCATCTCCTGTGCATCACCCAGACCCTGCCCTGGCAGCCACTGCAATCTCTGCCCTTGCCCAAGAGCTCCAGCCTCTCCTTCCTGCCTGTCCAAGAGGGACAACACAACAGTGACAAAGGCATCTGCTCAGGTACTGCAGAGCATTACAGGCCTCAACAGGAAGGAGATACCTGTTTTCTTTAAGATGCATAAATTGTACCCCTGCAAGCCACAGAAGCAGAGAAATTTCCTCTGGATAAAGGACTACTTCATAAATAAGTTTGTGTAACTATCAGAGAAGCATAAATCCTACTAAAACTTACTTGTTTGTCTAATGTTTCATTGAGCTTCTCCTCTCTCTCCTCGAGCAGAATTTCACGTTTCAGCTCCCAGAGCTTCTCCTGTTGTCTCTGCTTTTCTTCGCACAACATTAGCAAGTTTTTTTCTGCTTTTTCCTCCATCTCAGCAACTTTTTTTTCTGCCTATTACATCCCAAAAATATTCACAATTAAAGCAGTGCTACATCCAAGCAATTAACATATTCTGAATAAACAAATGCAAGCCTCAGACCAAGCCAAAGAGTTTCAATTAATGAACAGGAGACCTCACACAGAACATCAGAGTTAAAGACCCCCCCAAGACTCTTGCCCCACCCCTGCTCCTTTTTGTAAAGGAAAATACACACACACAGCACTGAGGGAACAAAGTCACTGCTACAGCCTTGAACTCCAGACAGACTCACAGAAAAACTTTTCCCAAAACGTCTGCATCCCCCTAACTCCTAAGAACCACCACTAGCTTAAAAAACTGGCACTGAATTCACTCTAAGAGTTTTCATAGCAAGTCTTATGATTTTACAGATCATAAACATATACAGTCACAAAAACTTTAACTTCTACAGGTCAGGAAGCATTTAAGAAATTAAATAATGCCTCAATATCAAGTTCTATCTGAAACACCAAATACTTGACTAACTCTCACCCTTATTCTTAGGTAAGTTAAAAGCAGTGTCTCAGATTCCAGCTCTTCCATCGGATCCCAAAAATCAGTTTCCTTCAGAAAAGAAAAGAATATTCTACATCAATTGTTTTTTCAGCGATCAAATTAATTACCAAATAAATTACCAATAGTCCAATTCGAGCCTGGAAGCAACACCAACAACAGGCAGCTTGATGAGACAAGTTTGTGGGTTTAAACACTCATGTTAATTAAAAAAACCTCCTTGTTCCACCACCTTTTATAACATTTTCAGCAGACTTTCATAATTCTGGTTAAGAATTTGAAGTTTCAGTGCTACACTGAATGAGATCCCTAAATAAGGCACTTTATATTAGATGGAAGCAGTGTTAGTTCTCAGAACAAAAATGCCAGGAAATACTTAAAGATAATGTGATATAATTAAAGAGTATGGGCAGGAATGCAAGAAGAATCCACCTGAGGAGATGCAATAATTGGAACAGATTCTTTACCACAAGGAATGGAAGGAAAGCTCTGCTCAGTGTCCAGATATCTGATAAACACACCAAACATTGCCAGCAGTAGAACTGACTTCTTCAAGGAGGCTTTAGATCATCCCAGGACCTTAGCTGTAACTTGGATTCAAGATAAACAGAAAACCTTTGTTTCAAAATAAATATCCTTACCAGTGAAAGCAGTGAGACTCACCTCATCAGTCGCTTCAGTTACTGTCTGTGTCTCTGAATCTCCTTCTGAAGCAGATTCTGAATGAGAACTCTTCTTGGGGTCAGTTTTACCTGCATCACAACAAGAAAGTTAGTGTGCTCTTCTGTCCAGGTCTACAGACCATCAGGTTCTTTAAAGGCAGAGATAATTTCAAAATTATTGTGTATCAGTAAAGAAGATCTGAGCTCTATTTCTGGCTCTAATATACTCATGAGCAGATATGGATCACGTGAGTATTTAGCTTCAAGTGACAAACAGGTGTGATCCCCTTTTCAGAAGGGCTGACACCCACTTGTTATAGGAACAAAGACTCAAGAGTACTTTATTCTTTACTTTTTGACTTTAAACAAAAACAGAGCACCCAAAAGATACTACAATCGAGAGGTTAATTTAATCTCCAAAGGTCTTAGTACCTCTGCTTAAAATCTTTCTGTGAATATACAAGAATACAACAATTTCTTATCCCCAGGTTTCAGCACATGCATTAAAAATAAAAAAACCCAGAAATAGAGTATGAATGGAAATTTACCATTAATAGCAGAAATATCAAGGTCGGGTAGCTTCATTTTTCCTTCATCTAATAAAGTGGACTGCAAGTTACCCTTCTCAAAACCACTCTGATTTAATGAGCTGTGGTCAACACCTGTAGAAAGAAGCTGTTATCAGACTAAAAGAATTAGAACAGGTTCAGCACAAGTTCACAATTCCAAGCTGTAGAGGCCCAGGGAAGCTGATTTGGTCGCATCCCCCCACTCACACCCCACTATGACCTGAGAAATGCTCGTTAGACCTCGGCCTTGATGAACTGCACTTGGATAAGGCCCCCTTGAGCTTATCAGAAACACTCTCTGTTCCCAGGAATGTCTAATGAGCACTTGTTTTCTAAGGAACAGCATTAAAAACTTATTTTTCTTGAACCTCCAAAGAAAGTTAGCAACTGGAATTGTGGCCAGAATGGAAAATTATTATGACTAAAGCCCACTCTCTAATGACCCCATAAACAGCAGTTCAAAGTGAGACCCTTTGAGGTCCCAATTCACAGAAAACAAGGGAATAATTTGTCTCAAACACCAATAACTGGATGGCTGTGGAGACAACCAAGGACTGTCAGTAATACCAGACAGGAATTGTTGGTAATAACAAAATAAATAAAAATGGACGGTTTTGCAGACAGAGATTTTCAGTCACTCACACTTAGTTTAACAGAAAGATTAAATAAAAAAAGCGGAGTAATGGTGAGGGCATAGGAAAAGAACAGTTCAAAACCTTGTGCAAAAGGCATGAAAGATTTATTTTAGACAACCCAATCACTCAATTCCAGATCCAGGACCTGGTTTCTCTTAGTCCCACATCAAGTTTCTTAATTTCCTTTGCATAGAAATAATAACTGTCAGGGATGCAAGTAACACAAAATATCAATATCTTAGAGTTGTTAAGAGTTTCATAGGCTGGAAACACAAAAGAATAGCTTTCAAACACTGGTAAAACCTACCAGCAGAAGTTTTGTGTTTCTGAGAAAGAACTGATCTTGCTTCAGTTCTAGAAGACGGCAGAGAAGCATTTGATGAAGAGGAACTTGATGAAGCATCCTGACAATAGAGAAACAGCTAAGACAGAACAAAATCTGCAATATATCTTACCTTCAACTTAAATGCTGACAATAAACAACTAAATCCCAGGGGATCCTGGTGCTTTGCAAGTCACCGAGTACAGTCCCAAGCTCCCACCTAGTAACACACCACAACTCCCTCATAACCCCAGCAGAGTCGGTTTTCCCCCAGGTTTCGCTGCCACACGTCCAAGCCGATCTCACACCTTTTCTGTCTTTCGCTGAGCGACGCCTGAGCTCGGCAGTCTCGGCGCCTTCTTGCTGTCTTTCTTACCGAACTGCAGGTAACGAGACTGCACGACTCTTCCTCCTGAAAGAGCGGTAAAGAGAGCTCAGCCGGGCCCACCGCGGTGCTTCCCGCCTCAGGTCGGATCCCCACCTCGGCCTAAGCAGCCGGGCCGGGCTCCCGCCTCAGGCAGAGCGGGTTCGCCCTCGCCCCACGCTACCTTTCCGCTTAGTTTTAGGCGCTTCTTCGCCCGCTGCCGTGTCGCTGCCCCCCGAGGACATCGTGCCAAGGCAGCGGCGGGCGGGCGAGGGGTCGGGCGGGGGTCGCTCCCCCTCAACCCTGAGCCGCCTCAGCCGCCATCGCGTTTGAATCACTGCGCATGCGCGCACCGCGACGGGGAAGAGGTGGGGTGGCAGCGCGCCCCGTGGCGGCGCGGAGGAATGGAACGAGCCCAGGCCTAGGGGCTCAACCGCGGGGGGGCTGCGATGCCTTTTAAATAAAGCCATAAAGGAGAGTCTGGCAACTTCTGCAGCACGGCTGGCCCTAAAAGTGCTCCTTGCCTCAGGCCTTTGGCGGGAGGTAGGTTCAGCTAGTGAAATCTGTTTCTGGGCTCCTCAGTACAAGAAAGACAAGGAGCTACTGGAGAGGATCCAGCAGAGGCCACAAAGGTGATGAGGAGTCAGGAGCATCTCAGACGAGGAGAGACTGTGGGGCTGAGCCTGGTTAGTCCAGAGAAGAGAAGGCTGAGAGAGGATCCCATCAATCCATACGAATATCTCCAAGGGGGGTGCAGAGAGGATGGTGCCACTGCTCAGTCGTGCCCAGTGACAGGACGAGGAGTAATGGGCACAAACTGAAACACAAAACAAACACCTCAACATGAGGAAGAACTTCTTTACGCTGAGGGTGGCCGAGCACTGGAACAGCTGCCCAAGAGAGGCTGTGGAGTCTCCCTCTCTGGAGACGTCCCAAACCCATCTGGACGCGTTCCTGTGTCACCTGCTCCGGGTGACCCCGCTTTGGCAGGGGGGTTGGACTGGGTGATCCCTACAGGTCCTATCCCACCCAAACAATTCTGTGAACGCAGGCACGCCAGCCTGTAATCTCGGGAGCTTCTGTATCGCCCCAGTTCTGACAGACCGAGCACGAGCCACCTCACCACCCCTGCAGCGGGAGCCCTCACAGCGGCGGGCGGCGAGCTCCCGGCCCAACACGGCACCGGGGTTCTTTGGTTTTGACAAGAATCCACCCCCGCTGCCTCAGACAGACAGCACCTGGCTGCTGCCGCCGCCCAGCTGCGCCAGGAGCCGCGGCGGGGGCGAGAACCAGGCTCGGGGCTCGAACCCGGGCTCCCCCGAGCACCGCCCGCCACATCCCCTCCATTCCCCCCAGCCCGTGGGCGCTGCTCCGCGCCCCCGCCCCGGCCCTGCCGCGGGACGGCGCATGCGCGGGGCCTGCGGCAGCGCTGAATGGGCGCGCCCCGGCCCCCCCCCCACCCGGAAGTGGCGCGCGCGGGGCCTGTGGGGGTGGCGGGGCCGGGCGGCCGCGCTTCGACACCGGCGCAGGTAACGGGCCCGGCGTTGCTCTTCTCCCTGCTCCACATCCCTCCCAAGCTCCCCTGCCTCCTGCTCCTTCCCTATGGGATACCCAGCGCTGTGGTGGCGGTGCCTCGCAGGGACTGGGTCTCGCACTGGGCGCTGTGGGGCGGCCGGGGCAGTTCTGAGGGGGCGTGTGGGGGTCGGTTCTGAGGGGGCGTGTGGGGGTCGGCCTTGAGAGGATCTGGGAGAGTCGGTGCTTTGGGGCAGATCTGAGGGAGTGTGTGAGGGTCGGCTCTGAGGAGGTTTCTGGGGTTCATCTCTGAGGGATGTCTGGGGTTCAGTACCCGGCCGGGGCAGCCGCAGGGCTCCGCCGCCGCCCTCAGGAGCTCGGGGCCGGAGCGGTTCTCTGAGACGCCCTCAGGAGCTCGGGGCCGGAGCGGTTCTCTGAGACGCCCTCAGGAGCTCGGGGCCGGAGCGGTTCTCTGAGACGCCCTCAGGAGCTCGGGGCTGTGCCCGGCGCGGGGCAGATGTGGTGCTGCTGACTGACTTTGTGTCAGCTGTGCCCAAGGAGCTGGAGGTGCCCAGGGGAAGGGAAGTATCTGACGCCCGGCTGTGCCTCCCGTCTCTCGGGCAGAGCCTGCCCGCTGAGCAGGGCACGGTGTTACTTCCATCTCCTGTTTCTTCCGTCTCCTGCTTGTGATCTTTCAGCCACCCAGTGTTCTGCTTTTTCGTGTGATGTCTCTGACTCTCGGTATGAACAGCCTGTAATCTTTCAGACAAATATCTCATGATCTTTCAAAAAATTCGTTAAAACTCTCAGGGTTCTTTTGTTTCTTTGTGTTATTTTTGGGCAGCTCTTGACAGTTGGTGCTGCTGCTGTGCTGAGGTCGTGCTTTATCGTGATTACTGTCGTTGTCCAATTGACTCATGCCTCTGTGTGTATGTCGATAGTGCTTTGTCTTTTTGGCAAGCTTGGTTTTGCAATCTCTGGGAAGTAAAACTTTTGCAAGCTAGGAACATCCTTTGTTACATGTTTCTAGACTAAAAGTATCGGACTACTATCTTGGCTCATGGCTATCGTGGCCATAGGGTTGATACAGGTATGTGCGATCCTAGTGGAAGATGAATTCCCAGTATCATTTTAGCTTTGTTTTCTATTACTCTGTAAGTATTTTGGCAAAATTCTTACCCAGCTTTATTTGCAATTCGTGTTTGTGAAAAGCGAGAAGCACTTTGGATGCAAATGAGCTCAGCATTCTTTGATTTCACCTTCTGGAAATGGGTCGAAGTGGAGCAAAGGGCTGGAGATGATCTCAAGCTCCTGGCAGATGCAATTAGCCTTTCAAAGATGTCATCAGCATCCTCCCACGGTACTCCTAGAGGTGGATCGGTATCGGTGTGTCTGCCAAGCTGTTTGCAAATAAGTTTGTCATGGGTAATTAGGAGCTCTTTGATTTCAGGCCTGTTAGCTGGAATCCATGGCTGAAGAACTTGCCCTAAAGTAACAGCGTGGGGTAACCCTGCATTCCAGTTTAGGATGTTGGTGTCACACCCAGCAAGTTTTAGTCAGCCCTGGGTGTCTTTAACTCAGAATCTTGTCAGGAACAAATCCATTTTAAGTAGGAGAAGCAGCTTGGGGAGCTTTTAATGCATATTTGTGTTAGCTCCAAGATTCATTTTGGCTTTTAGAAAAGAGTTCATCTTGATTATTTTTGTCTTTGCACTGCTGTGGGGTTCTCTGCCTGCCCTGCATCTGAAGTCCAGTAACGTTGTGCTTTTCAGGATGATGCATCTGAGGCCACTTCCTCAATCTTTAGTTCTTACTTAGTCACAAAACTCGGGAGTTATTGCAGTACTGCAAAGTATTTTGTAGAACTGTACAGTTTGGGGCTTGGTATTTTTTTTGTTACTGTGCTTGAACGTTCATCTCAACAAAAAGCTTTTTCACAAGTTGAATGTTGCAGCTCCTGCAGTGACAGCTGCCTGCACAAACTGTCCATTCCCAGTGGGAAGACTCCCAGGTTTTGGGCTCTTCTGTGGAACCCAAAACGTTTATGGAACTAAATAATTTAGGAAGAGTAAATGCAACTGATGAAAGATTTAAACGAGGTTCACCTAGAAAGGAGTACTCTGTGCAGACAGTTTTCTGACCCATAGTGATTCAAACATTAGACCTCTTGAATAATCCTGTGCATGAATAACATGTTTGACTCACATGCACACTGAGGCTAAATATGGCCTTTCCTCAGCTAGAAGGTCAAAGGGCAGGATTTGCATATCCTAGGCATTTAAAAAGGAAGAATTCCTAAAAAATGCAACAGTATTGGCTGTTGCAACAGTTAAGGAAAAGAGTGAAAGACTCTGATACAACAAAAAGTTTGTGGCTCAGTGCTTTTTTTTGTATTTGAAGGCTGAAGGTGTTTATCACATTTCTAAGAAACAAGGTCTGTTTATGCTAATATCAAGAAGTAAAGCCTGAGATAAGGGTTTATTTTTCTAATAGAAGGACTAGGAATGTCTTTATATCACAAAATGAAAACTCAAAGGTTTTATCTGTAGTATATTGTGTTTTCTTGGTGTATCAAGTGACTTAAGCGTGGCTTGTGCTTTTATCAAGGCTTTATTGTGTTGTGTGTCTCTGATTACCAAATGAAACTCAATGCGGATTCCAGAAAAATCTGCCCTTTCTATAAAGACCAATGATATTAAACAATAAAAGTGTTTTTAAAGATATTTTTGACATGTGTACATTCTGTTCACACAAAAGTTCAACCTGAAGTTTCTTTAAAAAGTTTCTCATCGGTGTAAATGCAGCATTAGAGCAGTGAGACTTTGATTTCTTTTGTTGACAGCTGTAGTGCTGTTAAGGAAAAAATTAAGAAAGCTACAAAAGGTGGTAGAATGGCCCCCAAGGTTTTTTTGGCTTACATTCTTTACCTCTGACCCTTTCAATTGTTTTGCCTTGATTCCTCAACAGGGCCACATTTTCTGAATCATACTCCCATGTCCATCTGTAACTCTGTGACATCACACTTTTTATAAGATGATAACATTTATAAGGTAATAACATCTAATGTCACTGTAAAGCCTGATAAGGTATCTGTGTTTTGAGGTGGAATTGTGCATTTGAGTCATTCAGAGGAAGTGAAGTCTGCATCAGGGGTGGTTTAGGGCGTGAATTGGGATCAGGGTCCCAGGAGCAGGTAACTGAGAAGGAACTGCCTGTGACAAAAGTAATTTCTTTGACTTTTTCCTGTGTTGCACTGCATTGCAGTCCAGCTTCTCCTTTGTCAGGCACTCTGGGGCAGTAACTTTCCTGGCAGGGTTGATTGCAAAGAGTAGTAACACATGTGTTGTAATTTTTGTGTGGTCCATTCAGAACTCCCCCTTTTGGAGTAGAAAATCCAAGGGTTTTTGGTTAAAGAAAACCAAGGATCTGAAATCATTTAGTCCAGCTGAATTTTCTATAAACAAGGAAAACATTCAAGTGTGACTAGAATGAGAAGTGATTTTCAGATAATCTACAAATGCCTAGAATACTGAAAAAAATTAAAATCAATTATGCTCAATTAATAGCACCTGTCCTTACGACATGAGGTAGGACAAGGGTCTTTGCCTTACCTGTTAATTGCACAGTTAATTGTGGAAACTTTAAGGTGTCTCTGTAGCCTGTTTTGCTGGAAATTCCTTGCATCGAAAATCAAGGTCAGGAACAGCTGAATGTTTTTGAAATTGCTAAATGTTTTCAATTTGACCAGACAGGTTGGTCTCTTTTGGGGATGGTCACTGGCAGTTCTGGTGTTTAAGAATATCAGAGGTCAAGTACCTGTGATACATTTCCACTTCTGTGTTGAGAATTGTTTGATGAGCAGTGGGAGAAGCTTGAATCTTTCCCTTTGAGGAATGCAGCAGTGCAAATGCATATAAAAATGCGAGGAACTGGAATATTATAAAGTTCATCCTCAACATTTTTGCTGTAATGGTAGCTTTCCCTTTTTAGCTTCACCATGATTCATTGACTAAATATGTGCCTTCAAATTATGGCCTTATTTAAACTAAAGAGATACCCTGCACTGATTGGGGCGAAGCTCTCTGCTGGAGTTCCAATCTGTTACCAACTGGACACTGTTGGCTTTAATGCCTATTAAAAACTTAATTTGCTTAATGGAGTCTAGAAAACCCTTACCAAATACCATCAAAATTACCATCTAGAATTGGAATTTTTTGGGTTTTTTTACTAAAATTTTGTGCTAAACCGGCACAAATTGTCTGAGCAAAAAGTAAAGTTATAGATTTTTTTCCTCTTCCGTATGTTGAAAAGGGATTTCTTATAAGAAAGGGTATTGAAAGAACTTTAGGTAACTGCAGAATTTCCACCTCCAGACAGAACCCAGCAGTGGTGTTTGGGCTGCAGGGTTTGTGTGCTGACCCATATGGTTTCAGTATTATCTTCTTTCTTATATTTCTCCTTTTTCTTCCAGTATTCTCTGCACCTGAATTCAGGATTGTGCTTCCTTGATGAGCCAAATCACACTGAATAAATATTTCAATTGCTTAAAAATTGTCTAAATAATTGGAGATCATGAAATGAGAAGGAATCATTGCAATCATCTCTTCAGGCTGCTCTTGACGAAAACAAGAGTGTGTTACCTAATTAACTTTTCTAATTGTGAGGCACATTGGTTACTGGGGACTGGCTGATTTTCTAAAAAGAGCTCTGGCAACCAGGCCTCATCGTTAGTGTCAGTTAAGTTTTTGCAGTGCAGTTTAACCTTCTGGTGATGTTTATGTCTTATGTTTGCCTGAGTTTGTTTAGCTTCACATTCCAGCCTCTGGCTTGTGTTGTGGCTTTTTCCTCCAGCCTGGTGATTGTACCCAACTGCAGGTACTGTGCAAGGACTGCCACTGATAACAGTGTCCTCTGTGTGCTCCTGACAGACAAAGCTTGCAGAATGTTTGGCTGTAAGGGGGGTATTTTCTAACAGATTTGGGTTTGTTCTTGTTGCTACTCTTAGCTCCTTAATTGAAATTTGGATTTATTCTAGATGCTGGTAATGTATCTTCTGAGTACAAGGGTCATATGGCTGCCTAACGAAATATTAATTTATGTTTATTTGGAGATTACATTTACTGTTATGCTTGTGGTGCTATGGTAGAACACCATGTTTAAATGATTCCTTGCTATGGTTTTCAAACCTATTTCAGGATAGTTCCCATTCCATCCCTCCGATATGGATTGGTTCTTAGATAAATTTGAAGGTTTATATATCTGTAAACTCAGCTGGAATTTGTTTAGCAGTTGTTTTCTTGCTCCTGTGTTACTGAACTATATAATTGATTTAATTTCTTGCTCACTTGCTGCCTTCTCGATCTCTCTATGAAATGTTCTTTATCAGTAACTCTTTTCTTTCTTTTAGAACCATCGTGAAAATGTTTACTTTGATGCCAGAAATCCAACTTCACTAGGAACTCATCCTCCAATTGCTTGAAGATACCCTGTCCTTAGTTGAATACTGGGACTCATTAGGTAACCAATTTATAATCTGTCCAGTGAATGCTCTTTTGCTTTTGTGTTCCAATTTGTGGCTTGAAATATTGTTTAGTGGGAAGTCAGAGGTCTTTCTCTTTCAGAGCAGTATTGCCATCAAATAAATCTGATATCCTTTCTAAGAAAATCACACTTTATAGGAGACCAGCAGGTTTTCCTCGAACCTCTGCAATATTTGGACATTCTCAGATGGAAAAATTGAATTTTCCAGTCGTACATACCTGAGCAGACCCTACTGGCTCTAGGGGCCTTGGGTTTTTCACTCATAGAGAAGTGGCATCTGCACTCTGGCTTCCCCTTTGGAAAGCGTGAGCTGGGATCTTGAGCAATGTCCCACATTTTGGTGGCTGACATGAGACAAGGTTAGGAAATGTGTGTTAGTAAAGACACAGGTCAGCGCTGAGGTTCAGTTCTTCTGTGTTGGCAAAAAGCTGGTGCCACATTTTTTAGGGAGCTGTTTTGGCCAAAATGCTTACTGAGGGGACTTCCTCTAACTTAGCAGACTGTGTGTCTGAAACTAATTGCTTGGGGGTGAAAAAAAGGAAGTCTGCAAAAGGCTGTCTCCCTTGAACTGGCTGAGTAGCTTGAGGGGAAAATGGTCACTGTTGTTCCATTTTTCTGTCTGTGCTCAGATTGATCTTCCCCATGAGCAGCAGTCTGCTGTACATTCTACTGTGTGGCAAGGTTTGAGCTTTTATATATTAAGAATGCTTAACACTTGCTTAATTACTTCGAAGGTGCTTCAGGCTTCTTTACTGGTCAGTGATAATTACAGGAAATGGAGACGGGACTTGGAGCTCACTGCTCCAGCCTTTTGTATGACCAGGTTCTTGGAACCAGTCCTCCTTAATGAACGAAGAATGACATTTAATGGGGAAAAAACATTCTTGGGTGGATCATACAGTTTGATCAGAGATGTACTGTGGTTTGTCTTGCCATCTGTGGCTTATTCAGCCTTCCTTTTGATGAGTAGCCACTACAAATGATCCAGCTTGTGTGGCAGTGTCTGCTGCAAGCTGTCTGTGCAGAGTCCCTCAAAGCACAGCTCCCTCCTCGGAGGCTGTTCATGAGCCACAGCTATGTCATATGTTTTGTGAAGTGATTCATTACTTGCAGTGGAAGTGGCAGCTAAAAGCCTCCAACTCTACTGATTTTAATTTGAAATGATTACTCTCTGTGGCCTTGTGCAAGTTCCTGTGCAGTTGTTTAGTGGCAAAAAGTAACTTCTTTGGCATTTCTCTGCCTCTTTCCTCTTTTTTTTGAAATGTATTTGGCATGTCAGTGTATAATTAGAACACTTTGTTCTTGAAACAAAAATTGAGCTGTTATTCTCAGTATGAAGTTTTAAAGACTGCTAAAACAAAGGGGTACTTCATTATCCTTCTTTTAGTACCCCTTGATGAGCAAATGGACTGTGGAGCTAAAGCAGCATGGGCAAACTTAGTCCTGGTGATCTGGGAGCACCAAATTGCAGATGAGAGAAAAATCACCACCAAAGGCACAGATGGTAACAAAGTCTAGAGACTTTTAACTTGGCAGTGAGGAAGAGGTTGGCTTCTGAGGTTGTTGATGGGCTGGAGTTATGTGTCTGGCCTGCACCAAGGCTGAAAGGAGGAAAAAGCAGTCACAATGAATGATTTTTGGAGATTTGTGAATGAGGTTCCTGAACCCAGTGAGGAAGGCGTTGATGTGATGGGTATAAAGGCTTGGGAATGAAGTGGGTTATTTAGGATCTTGTTTACTGCTGAAAAGTAGTTGCAATAAAACTGAACTTTACTTTGTTGCCTAAAATGGAAGATAAAAGTCATGTTCAAACCCTCTGTAGCAAGGATGTGGTTCACTCAGTGAAATGAGCAGGCCTCTTGTCTGTGTAAATGATGCGTGTTAAGAAATCCCTGCATTGTGTTAGAGGGAGCCGACAGCAGTGTCTGCTCCAGTCAGCTGGGGGCTCTGCTTCCTGAAAGCTCAGTGGGGTAAATGCTGTACCTGTCTTGTACCTCTGACGAAAAGAGGTTAGTTGGGGGAAATGAAGGGGGAAAAAAAGTGGATCTCAGTGTCAGAACCATTTTCCTGCTTGCATCTATGTTCTGATCCTTCTGCCATAGCTCATGGCTGCTCTAAACTGTCACTGCTGAATTAAGAAGTGACCAAACCCTGTTTTCTACCTCAAGCTGCTGGTGCAGCTTTAAGGAAGAGTTTCTATGAAGGGTGGATAAATGTTTATGTGGACCAGGTCAAGGAAAGCATCTGGGCTAAGACTAACCTGGGCAAACAAGGAAGTTTTACTTTGGACATTGGCCCCAGTTTATTTTGCTTTGGCTCTGAATTCTTGTGTGCCATGACAGGGAGAAAGGAGTGGCGTGGGAATAGAAGGAAAAGTGAAAGGAAGCTGGGTGCTTTGGCAGCTCTCCATTCCGTAGGATATGCCAAGCAGGCTGTTAGAAATAATACCACTGATAGTTAAATTATTAATGAACAAATGCACTGTGTGATATTCTTTGTATTCTCATCCTGCAGAAAATAACACCTTGCCCTAATACCTCTTGTACACACTTCTTAACACTTGTTTTTTTCATTTTTCTTTTTTTTTTTTTTCAGACAATGGGCACTGCATATTAAGCAGGGGTGGAAGACTGAAGCCCATTTGGGGACAGAATGAGTTTAAAAGATGCTGACAGTGCAGTTTGCCAAGCAAAGGCAGCCTATAATCTTCGTATTTACCCTCAACTTTCAACAGAAAGTGCTCCCTGCTGCAAAGTGACAGCAACCAAGGACAGCACGTCATCAGATGTCATCAAGGATGTGATTAATATCTTAAACTTGGACGTCTCCAAACATTATGTGCTCGTGGAGGTGAAGGAATCGGGTGGAGAAGAATGGGTACTTGACATAAATGATTCTCCTGTGCACAGGGTTTTGCTTTGGCCTCGCCGCGCTCAGGATGAGCACCCGCAGAAGGATGGGTACTACTTCCTCCTGCAGGAAAGGAACACTGATGGTACCATCAAGTACGTCCAGATGCAGCTGCTTTCCAAGGAGACAGATGCTCGGCGCTTGGTGGAGAGGGGTTTTCTGCCCTGGCACCAGGAGGACTTCGATGACTTGTGCAATCTCCCCAACCTGACGGAGACAACGCTCCTGGAGAATCTCAAGTGCCGCTTCCTAAAGCACAGAATCTACACTTACGCAGGAAGTATCCTGATTGCAATTAACCCCTTCAAGTTCCTGCCCATTTATAATCCCAAGTATGTCAAGATGTATGAGAACCATCAGCTTGGGAAGTTGGAGCCTCATATTTTTGCCATTGCTGATGTGGCCTATCACACAATGCTTAAAAAACATGTTAATCAGTGCATCGTTATATCAGGTGAAAGTGGGTCTGGGAAAACCCAAAGCACAAACTTCTTAATTCACTGCCTCACGGCACTGAGCCAGAAAGGGTACGCGAGTGGTGTGGAGAGAACCATTCTGGGAGCTGGACCAGTTCTGGAGGTAAACTTATGCTCAAGCCGCCTTCTGTGCAAATTGTTTTTTAAAAACTTCAAATAACTGCTGTTGAACGCTACTTTTGAGTCACCTACTTGGTTTAAGCTTAAAATGTCACTGGTTTAGGCTTATCACTTGGTTTAGGTTTAAATGTCACTGGGCTGCAGTGGTGCTTGGCAGCATTACCCGACTGCTTCTAATTGATTTTCCTTATTATGTTAACTTGACTTCCTGTTGCTTGTAATTTATATATGACTTAACTTTCCACCACTACACACCAATAATCTGGGGGAGAGGTTACTTGTGTTTTCCATCTGAAAGTTTTGATGGCATTTGAATCAAATCATAGGCAAATTTTTCATAAATATTGTTCCACTGAAACATCAGCTGCTTGGTGTGATCCTGCCTTTATGTGTGAGCATTTTACTGAACTCACTTTTTGGGGGAGTTATTTCCTCTCTACAGCTGTTTGTGGAAGAGAGCAACATTGTTAGTTGGGGAGAAAGTGGGAGTCTCTTTTGGCTTTTAATTATTACAGCATTTCCAACAGAAAGCAAAACTAAACGTGTTTAGTTCTAAAAAACTAAACGTTTTTGGTTCTCCTTTAGAGAAGGGAGGGTTACAGTTGGTCTTGTATTAGGTAACGTCAGGAAAAACTTAAACGGATATGTTAGGCCTCTCTTTTTTACTCTCCGAAAGAAAAAACTCTGGAAGTGTGGATGGATGTAATGCTCACCCATATCAAAATTTTCAATGGCAAAGAGCTTGAACACCATTTTAATTTTTAGGTTTAGTTTCAAATGTACTAACACTTTCATAAAAAAAGTTCAAGCTTTTTTTAAAGCTCTTCTGTAAAGAACGAGGAATATATGAAAGTTCTTTTTTGCCTTGCTTTCTGCTGCTTGAAAGAAGAAGTAAAATTGAGGCTTGTTGGTTGCTGGAGTTCAAGTTTGCCGTTCTAATCAGAAAACAGGAAGGGGTCACAGTGGAAAGCCCTGTCTGATCAGCTGATCTCTCTGCCTTTTATAAATTTAAGTGTTTCATATCCTCGTCTACAGACCTGATACAGCTGTGTCAAACCAGGCAGAGATGTAACGTCCTGTGTGCCTGTTTGTCTGCTGAGTGGCAAATGCATGTATTCCTGGGGTCAGAACTAAAATTCCTAACTTTGCTGGAGTCACAGGCTGATGTTGTGTGAATCTGGGCATGTTCATAAAGAGGTATTTGTGGTTTTCTATGCTAAGATTGGTTGTCTTAAGTACCACAATTTCTTCAGACTTCCACTGAGCATTTAGTAATACTTTTAATGAGAAAATATTCTTTCAGAATTGAATATATGTTCATGTAAATTCAGTGTGCATCAGAAAGGTAGGCTTAGAACATAAGAGGTAAAATCCAGTTATCTTGCTTTGATGCATCAGAGTTGATTCAGCTGACAGTGCAGCTTCCATGTTTCCCAATTTCAGTCACTAAGCCTAATTTTAAATAAAAGTCGACTCTTGGTCCTGGGGAGGGATGCACAGAAAGCTTACATTGCTTTGTGGAAGTTAAACTGACTGCAAGCTCCTCTTAGAGCTGGTTACTTCTAAATCCATCTGTGGTGACTCATTTTGGGTTTTTACTGAAGGGAACTAAAGTGCTACGAGGGAATTTTTCTTAAATGGATGTTTCTGGGGATTTTTTGCGCAAACGGTTTTGCCGTGTGCCGAGGCTATTTGAGAATGTTCTGTTTCACTTTGAAGTTTTATTCTGAGTCTTCATCAAAGTTGAAAATGTACTCTTGACTAAAAACTTCCATGATGTAGAAATGGGTTGCATTTTGGGTTAGGACTTCCTCATTTTAGGGAGCTCTTATTTTTCTGCCACCTAAGTAAAATGAGTCTGTTTGTAGGCTGACCTTCTGTAAAAGTTCAAGGGGTTAAAGCAGCTGTTTCTAGCACAGAGGAGTGAGCACAATTAGGGTGTTATGGAGGTGGATTTATAATTTTATCTTTTCATGCTTAGGGAATTGGAAACATTCCTTACTGAATCCTGTGTCTGAGTTGGCTGATTAACCTGAGTTCAAATCTCTAAACAATTTACAGATACACTATTGTTAATATTTTTGCTCCTTGTTTACAATTTCTAGACTGAAGAACGGAGTTGCAGCTGGTCAATGAAAGATTTGACATTAAATGTTGCTTGATGTTGCCTTGTCAAACATCTGAGAGATGAAAGCCTTGATGCTGAGACAGTGTAGTTAAAAATTAAACGTGGTATCATCAGCACAACTGCTGTCACATGGGCTGGGGAGAGGAGAGTGGTCATGGGGCAGCTCTGAGCCTCAGATGCTTCCTGCTCAATCCCAGCACCCGTTTGAGCTGTTTAAAAAGTTCCTTGTAGGGGACCTAATAAGCAGAGGTCAATTCCAATAATTCTGATTATGTTTGGCACTGCTTGCAGCTTTCCAGAGAAAAAGGATCAGAGAGGGAAGCTGCTTCCGTGGACAGTGGTGCCTAAAGCTGAGCTTTGTGCTGTTTTTTAACAGTTCATGGACATTCAGTTGCCTTTCCTGTGTAGCAGTTGCTCTCAGATTATGGTTTGTTGTTTTCTTTTTTTCTTCAATTGTATCTCCAGGCTAAGGGAGATTGTCTCTGGTGAAGAGCAGTTTCTTTAAAACTGGCGGGAAGATAAATATAAGCTCTGTTTTAAGATGCTCCTGACTTTTTCAACCTTTTCTAAATTTAGTAATTAAAATACAGTTCCCTGACTTGAAGCTTTGTCTTCTTGTATTGACTTGAGTTCAAGTTACTTATGATTGAAATCCTAAGAAGGAATTTACACTTGGGAACTATTTGGGTCAAATTTGGAATAGTGAATCAGACCTTGGGGAACTGTTATTTGGGTCAAATTGGGAATAATGAATCAAACCGTTGTTTATTTTATAGTCTCAAACAAGACAATTAAACCTTTCCATATACACTGAAGAAGTTTCCAATAAATTTGTATTTTCCTTTCATCAGGGAAAAATGGCTTAACTGCATGTTTCAGCTATAAAATGCACAGCGTGCTATCTAAGACTCTGAATTTATTTTGGAAACTTACCTTATTCTTCAAGCCAGTAATTTGGTAAAGTGGCAGAAAATTGAGTTAGGGGATGGGAGCATGTGGTGAGAGAAGAGAGGGAATGGGAGCTTTGTCTTTTGGCAGCAGAGCTCCCCTTGGCTTTCTGTCTGTTGTTAAATTGTAACCCTCAGTGTCCTGTGTTTATGACACAATTTCAGTTACTTTTTGAGTGTGCTGCAAGTTCATTTCCCTCTGAAACAGGAGGTGAGGAGAGTTGGGACAGATGAAAATTTTGGGGTGTCATAATTCTTCATGTATTATTTTGAAAATCGTTGCTTATTCCCATTTGGATGTGTTCTTGATTTCTCAATGATGCTGAACCAGTCTTTGGAAAGAATTAAGGCCAACTAAAATGGAAATTCCAACAGGAAGCTTTTATTAACTGGTCTTCTAAAGAAGAATTATTATTGACAGCACAAGCATGTGAGAGGGATCAGATTTTCTAGAACTCATGATATTTAAAAACTTCTAAAATTTAATCATAGCAAATTTTATGCTTTACGATTCTGTGGAGAAGAGCAGAGCAGTTTGCTGTCAGTTCTGTTTTCTTCATGACAGTCCTGCTGTGCTTGTGGCTTTGGTCTGAGATGGGCTGAAGCTCTGTGGAGCTTCAGCTCTGTTTTTCATTTCTATTTGCCATCAAAGCTTGCACATGCATTTCATGGGTGTAGCCTGTTCTATTCCAGGGAAAGTGCTTGTTCTAAGGCCATTATCTGAATGCATTTGTTTTAAGAATCGTAATCAAAGGAGGAATGGAACTTCCTTTTTGCATTTGCTTCATGTCACTGGTTTTCCTGGTATAAATGTGATGTTGCCTGCTTTTCCCTGCTGCACACAACTCTTGGGGAAAAATCACCTTGTCCTTCATTCAGTGGGAGTTGCTTGGAGTACCCGGGACATCCCCCAGCAGGAGGAGTTGCAAAATGACCCTGAACACTGCAATTTCCTGTTGGTGACTGGATACTTCACAGCATGGTTGTGAGGACCATTATTAAACCAAGTTCAGCTCTGAAGAAGTCATTTCCTCTGCCAGGGTGTGGAATTTGAGTCTCCCACGTCCTTTGGTACATTAGAAGATGGGTCTGTGTGTGGTGATGGTTCTGCCATGGAGCTGAGTGGTTTACGTGGAAACTCCCAATAGCTTTGTCAGATTTTGGCAATTCTTATGAAAGAATTAAATGAGACTTTTGTTGTGTTCCTGAGGTAGATACTGGGAGCATGTGTGTGGGGTTTTGGGTCTTGTTGGGGTTGTTTTTTAGCAAATAAAAGGAGAATTCAGTAGTTTTCTGAATACTTTTATATCTGTCCCTGTTGTAAGAGTTTTAAGTGTCAGGCTCCAGTTTATGCCTCTTGCATTCCAAGGTAAGAGGATGGGTTGAATGACTTCCTGCCTCCCAGAATAGGCGATCCCAGCTTTGATTCCTGCTGGCATTGGTCTGCTATTTTTGACTCACCCTGTTTTATACAGCTGGTGTTGTGCATTGGAGTGATTTAGTTTTAGTTTTTTGGTTTTATTTGTCTTCTCATGGACTCACAAGGGAAAACAGTGAATGGGTTCGCTTATATAAAGGATTAATTTTCTTTAGCTGAAATTTTCTTGTCCCTTCAGATCTTCTGACTTTATTTTGTACTCGCCAAAGTATTTTGAAGAACATGGTAACAGTGATTAAAGTTAAATGTTACCAAAAAAAAAATCCCCACCCAAAATGTTAACTGACTTGGAATGTTCTTTAAAAAGTTGTAGATGTTAAAGGCTCTTCTGAGGAAACCAGTACACGAAAACTTTCCTAAAAACTGTTAATATTAGATCAGCTTTTAAGAATTTGCTGTATGCTTTGACTAAATACCAGACACATGAGATCATAAGAGCCTTTAGTTTTAAACTGTATTCATTGCTTACATGAGTAATCACTAAGAAAAGTTTTTCAGGAAGCCTGAGTTATGGGATTTCTTAACTCTATAATGCCAAAAATATTTATTAATAAGAAATAATGTTGCAAATGTAGCTGTACTGTGGTTTGGCTTCTTGGGCATAACTGGTGAACTGATTGTTCACTGGTGGCTTAAGTTAGAAAACGCCACAAAAACTTTTTCTGGGATCATCTTGCAAGTCCATTAGTCTGCAGCCTGGCAAAGCTCACTGCAACAGATTTCCCAAAGCCCAGAATGGGAAGTTGGATGGTGTTTTGTGGAGAGCAGGAGCTGAGCCACTGTCCTGGAGAGGAAGAGGGGTTTGATTTACTGACAATTCACTGTGCTGATGTCACAGGACTTTCACTTCTGGTTTGGTAACTGCAAGGAGCTGACCTGGATTTTATGCGTCTATTAATACGCATATGCATGCAAAATGGGCTCTAAAAAAAGAAATCTGGGTGATGCATTGGTGGATAAATGGTGCAAAGAGATATTGATGGCTGGTCAATGCTTGCTTTGAAAAATCAGAGTGGGGCTGCTGTTGGCATTTTATAGCGTGGTCTCAGAAAATCCAAAGCTGGAGCTCAGCCTCAGCCATCTGTGAGCACTTCTGGATACAAATCCTCTCCCTTCAGCCATCTGTGAGCATTTCTGGATACAAATCCTCTCCCTACTGAAGCCTGTTGATTTTTCTGGAGTTGGAGCACAGTCACTCTGCACAGGAGGAGCTCCTTGGGCTTATTCCTTTAGATCAGGAATAACAGTTGCGTGAAGAATTATGGTCATTCTCCCAGTTTATAGGAAGCTTTTCAGATTCTCTGAATGCAACTAGTGGTGGAAATCTTCTTGTGGGAGAGCTTGCAGAACCTGGTTTGGAGTTAGTGGTCCAAAAGTTCCACTGCAGCACTGCAGAAACCCTTAAGGTACTTTGAAAAAAACCCCTCAAAACCAGAAGAGAAGGGAAGTCTTTCAACATACAGATAATGACTGTCATGAAAACAATGTTTTCCATGGAAGTACCCCTTAATTGGATGTGTACACCATGGCTGGGTGTATAAACAGTTCTGTGCTGTGTGCAGTGCATTCACACATCCGTCGTGCTCCGGATGTGGGAGCGTGTGTGTGTGTGTGTGTGTGGAGGAAGAGATTACACAGCTCTGTGCAATCATTTCACAAGGGTTCTATATTAGGGAGGCAGATTTCCTAATGGAGGACTTCATTGCTTGGAGCTTTAAGAGGAAATATCTGTGGCAGGAGATGCTGGGGTAGTCTACCCCGAGCAGGGTATTTTTGCAAATAACTGCATTTTGCAGAGGTTTCCTTCTTTAGATGCTGTGTGGTAGAAGGGTGACAAGTTTCCCTTGCCCTTGGAACACATGGTTAAGAGTTGATAAAGACATTCCCAATAACTGATTCTACTGGACTTCTACATGTAGTAAGTTTCCTTTGTAGTTCTTAAGTGTGGCTCATGCAGAGGATTTTGTGTTATGTGTGTATTAGCAGCTGTCAGAGGACTCATGATCTGATAGAAGAATTTGAGATGCACAATTAGGGTTTGTGCCGTATGTATTTTTTCTTTCCTAACACCTCATCATAAAACTTCACTCTTCAGTGTTGTGTAGCAGCAGAGTAGCTGCCCAACGAGTTGTTCTGTAAACCAAAGTTTTTCTGTTTGTGTTTTTCCTGTTTTTGAATACTTTATAACTTTATAAACGAGATATTAATGTTCTGTCTCACTTGAAGAAAAGTTGTGTTTAATGTGAATTTCTTTCAGTGGTAGCAGTACATCAGGGAGTAGGAATTGGTTTGTGACTTTTTTATGGGAGAGGTAATTTCATGGTGGTTATGCTGTCTTCATCCTGCTGAATGTCTTCTCTAAGGTCCTAATTGTTATTGATTGAGGCTGATTTGCACTCTCCAGCTGTGGCTACCTGTCCTATACTCCTAAAATATCTAAAAGTATTATTCCCTTCCTTCAGTCCCTCAAATATTACTGCATGGGTCAAATAATAAACATATATAGTTCTGTGAGGAACATGGGGGCTTCCTAGGCTGCCTTTTTGGTGTTTGTGTGCTGCAATTCCCACAGTATTCCGAGTTTGTTCTGGAAGCTAACGGGAATCTGAACAATGAACAGAAGAGCTTGGAAAGCTGTGTGTTGACGTATTTAGTTTGATTGAAAATTAACTCATTTTGCTTTATTGCAGGCGTTTGGAAATGCAAAAACAGCACATAACAATAACTCCAGTCGTTTTGGGAAGTTCATTCAAGTCAACTATTTAGAGAATGGTATTGTCCGGGGGTAAGTACAGGGTGAACTGGTTCTGGGAGTGATCTCTGTGCTTTTCGGAACTGGGAAGCCTCTGTTGTGTATAAAATGCTGCCTTGTTGGAGCTCTGCTCATGTGAGAATAGCTTGATGCTGTGGAGTTCAAAATTCTATAACTGAGCTTTGTGGAACTGTCAGGTGATGCATAATACTCTGACTTTGCTGTACAGCTGGCTCAGGTTAAGAATCTGCTGCTGCATCTTTACCTTCAGGCTAAATGAAGGCTTGTGCATAACACCCCCTGCACTCTCCATTTTGCATTTAAAAACAGAAGATCTGAATTTTTAAGAGGAGTGGAGAGAAGTGAAATAGATTTGAGGAAGCCATTTTAAAGAAACAGTTTAAACATCAGTTAGAGAGATAAAGAAAGCTGTAATCAAATGTGTGTGCTTATATCTGAAGGTCTTAAAACATGAGATATTTAATGCCTACATTTGCTGGTTCTGATGGACTGTGGAGCATCATGAGCAATCCCTGACCTTCATGCTCCAATGTTTCTTTTCTTTGGATTTTCTTCTCATTTGCAATAACATGAGTGACTGGGAACTCTGTGCCACATGTGCTTTGAGTGTTATTCTGAAGGAATTTGACATACTTTCAGACCCAGTCACACTAGCTCGGGAGATGGGTACAATTTGAATACACTTGTTTTGTCTTCAGCCTGAGAAAAAGGTGCTCAATCTTTGTCCTCAATCATTGTACCCCTTGTCAAGGACTTGGACTTATCATTTAGGAGGTAACTTTGTCACCCTGTAGGGGGTTCTGGCTTCCATTCCGGGCTGACATCTACTCTGACATAAAAATCCAGCAAATTTGTTGGGATGAGACTCAGTCAGCTCTCTGGTATATTTTTGGGGTCTTGCCTTGGCATGCCTTTTCAGATAAGTGTTAATCTCACAAGATAACACATTGTTACCACTCTGTGGGTTTTGTTTCTGTTGGCAATTTTCATCAGCACTTTCCTTGCTTGGTCTGCCTGTTTTAAGTTGTGTCCACTAAACTCAAGCACAGCAAAGAGGTGTTCCTTGGGTATTTCTTTGTTCCAGTCATAACACAGGGCCTACTGAAGTTCTTGATTTAGATTTAAGGTAGTGGCCTAAGCTCCTCTCTTGCACATTTTAGTGCAGATCTCATTATTTGAACTCTCTTGGCAGTTGCTGTCTGATGTTTTCTGAGGTCTTTTCTCTGTGCCCTCATGCTTGTTTCATTTTCTGTGGCTCCTTAGGGCTGTGGTTGAAAAATACCTGCTTGAAAAATCTCGCCTGGTTTCTCAAGAAAAAGATGAAAGGTAAGAGAGAAATACAGTTTTCCAAGAGAGTTAAAATCAATGGAAGAGTTTAAGAGCATCTGAATTAGATAGAATAAAAGAAAACCCACTATATTTTCATGAGAGAAATGTATTGACTTTGCAGGAACTACCATGTCTTTTATTATTTGCTACTTGGAGTCAATGAAGAAGAGCGTAAAGAATTTCACCTCAAGCAACCTGAAGATTATTTCTACCTCAACCAGGTAATCTGTGATTTACCAATGCATTGATAAGGGTTGTCTGTGTGTTGTGTCAAAGATGAAAGGAAGCAGAACAGTTTATTGTGATGTTTGGGTTTTGCTCTTTGCCTTTAATTTCGGTTTTCTCTTCGCAGCATAACTTGAAAATTGAAGATGGGGAAGATCTCCGACATGAATTTGAGAGATTAAAACAAGCCATGGAGATGGTTGGCTTCCTTTCAGCAACAAAGAAACAGTAAGTGGAATTCTGTAAGCTTTTGCTGCTGGCAGTTACTGTTCATGGGTTGCAATGAGCAGTTGGGATCACACGTAGTTCTGTAGGGAACGAGGAGAGTTGAGTGTTTTACACTTACAGACTAATTCTTGAAGTAGAATTAGGTCTGCTAGCCTGTCATAATGAACTCTCTTAAGAAAAATTCTTACATAATTCAATTTTTCTTCCTTAGGATTTTTTCAATACTTTCAGCTATTCTTTATTTGGGTAACGTCACATACAAGAAGAAAGCCACAGGTCGGGATGAAGGGTTGGACGTGGGACCTCCTGAAGTGTTGGACATTCTTTCCCAGCTGTTGAAAGTAGAGTATTTCTCTTTAGCATTAATGTTTGACACACCAGTTTGTCATGTTCTACCTCAGCATTTCACTTGGATATCCCAGTTTCTGTATCTAAATCTCCTTTGTGATACTTCCACAATATTTTTCTTTTGGGAGGGGAAACATTAAATTGGTGAAATTATTGGGATTAGAGATGGAGTATAACCTTTAGCATGGAAATAGACTTTAGTGACTCACCAATCCCAGAGCTGAGCAAGAACAGATTCAGTGTAGGTGTGTTCTTTGCCACCACAGGGAAACATCTGAATGAATGTAAACAGAATAATTTAAACAAGTTGTAGGACTTGTGAAGCTACTGATGGATGATAAATGTGGCTGTTGTCAAAGAGCTTGGGCTTCTCTGAGGAAGTTGTGTGTCCACTGCTGCAGTCAAATAACTCATTGAGGAGCTTGATGGTGACAGCAACTCTTATTCTCTCTTGTTTTGAAGGTTAAACGAGAAATCCTGGTAGAAGTGCTAACAAAAAGAAAAACTGTGACTGCTAATGATAAGCTTATTTTGCCATATAGTCTCAATGAGGTGAGTAAAAGAGCACTTGTATAAATAACTGAAACTTGTTTTTTTGGATTAAAAAATGTATTATGGTACACTTGCACATTTTGTAGGGATGGTTAGAAAGTTACCAGTTTGAATTAAAGGCAAATTGTGGTTTTATTTGTCTCTGCTGGGGCTGTAACCTGTGGGTGACACTGGTTTGAAACGGAAATGATTATTTTTTTAAGTAAAGTTCTGAAGATTGTTTGATCTGCAGGCAATAACAGCTCGTGATTCCATGGCAAAGTCCTTGTACAGTGCTCTGTTTGATTGGATTGTTCTGCGAATCAATCATGCACTCCTTAACAAGAAGGACATGGAGGAATCTGTTACAGTAAGTCTCTCACAAAACCAAGTCTTTGCAGGCAGCTGTGTGTTTAGACCTAACAGTCAAAGCTATAGATGATGTGTTTTGATATCTGGAATAAATTTTGATACTTCTCAAGCCCATGCTAAATTTGCTGGTAGTATTTAATCATCTCTGTTTTCATAGTAGACAGAACTATTAAATATTTAAAAACTTTTCGTCACAGACTGCAGTGCTTTCTGGACTGTTTATCTGTTGGGGGTTAAGGCACTGTATGACAGATTGGTAACTAGATTTCCACGTCTTCTTTTAGTGTCTGTCCATTGGTGTACTTGATATTTTTGGATTTGAAGATTTCGAAACCAACAGTTTTGAGCAGTTCTGTATAAATTATGCAAATGAGCAACTTCAATATTATTTCAATCAGCACATTTTCAAATTGGAGCAGGTAAGAAATGAGAGTCACTGAAGTGAAACGTGTTTTTATTGAGTGTTTATGTATTATGCAAACTTAGCCTCTAGTCTGCAAAACCCCAGGGCATAATTGCTTGAATATTTCTGAAAGTCTTTACTTTTTAAATTTCTTCTTTCACTATTGCTTGTTATTGTACTAATGGTAGTGGGGTCTTTCTTCAGAGGGCTGGCACTAAGTTTCTGCTTGACTGCAAAAACTAATACAACATTCAGGTGTTCCCAGACAGAAGTCAGCTAAAACTGTGAACTTTGGTATTGGAAGTCTGTGGGTGAGGAGTTGGATTCAGGTGGTTTTGTTTCAATGGTTAGGAAATGGTTTCTCTTATTTCTATCAGTCTGTAAGTATTTAATAACCAGTCTTTGCTGCTTCTCCCACCCAGCTGCATTTAGGGGATACAGTTTTGATACTGGCAGTAGTTCTGAAATCCTGGTATTACTGGCATGTGTTGATTGACTTGTTTGCAGATGGTATCATCTGACAGAGCACTTTGAGTGCTGCAGGAGCCAACAGATCCTGTTTCTGGACTGGGCTTTGGAGTGGGGTTTGCTCTAGACTTGGGTTTTTTCTGCTCTGTGCAAAAGTGTGGTTCTCAGGTCACTCTGCTGAAAGGAGTCATTCTGAAGTATGTGGTACTTTGTCAACAACTTCAGGCAAGCATTTTAAAGAAAATAAAATTACCAAACATCCAAACTTTGTGTGTAAACATAATGTTGAGGTCCCTGTTTTGTAACTCAGGACAGAATTGGCTATCCAGGCTGGCCAGAGTAAATAGTTACATTGTCTTCTTTTTTTTTTTTCCTAATGCCATTTTTCCAAATAAGCTTAATCCTTGAATGACCCATTTCCTGTACCTCTTGCAGCCTGAGGGCCCTCAGGGGGATCTCTATATCTTTTTAAAGAAAGGCTTTTTTGTCTGTGGAAAATGGCATTTCAGTTCTGTGACACGGTGTGCACTGAGCAGTCTGTGTTGGGCAGACTGAATTCCACCTACTTAAAAATAATGCATTTATCATCATCATCTAGAACATGAGAGGTGCTCTTTGTTCTTTGTTAAACATAAAACTTATTTAATTTTCTGTGCGATTCTTTTTTTTTTTTACTTTAATACCTTATCATTAGCTTGTTTCCTGTGGGTATTTACAGCATTAAGAAAATCTGGTATTTTGCTTCTGTATCTTAGTGGGAAGCTTGACCTGTCAAGCATTTGAGGGACTGTCACTTCAGCAGAAGAGCTTCATGTTCTCTTGTCAGGGAGCTCCAAATTTTCTGAGCCTAAGCAATATCCATTGCTTCCTTAGGGAAGTTCTGATGCTGCTGTTATGTAGGCCTTAACTGCCTGTTTTGAAACTTCTGTTATTTCTTCTGACGGTGCAATATGAAAATTCTGGAACTTCAAATTTAACTATTTCTCATTTCCCATAATACAAAAATTATGGAAGAGAAAAATAGGCTTGAACTCCTCTATGTCTGCCCAGTTTTAGTGGAGTGCTATAGATATAATGTCTAACTCCAGGGTCGTAGGCTGCTGATTGCTGGGAAGGCAGAGCACAGCAGAACATTCCTTTCACAGCTTTGATTTTGAAATAGTTTTACCCCAAACTTGCCCTGCTGAGTGACGTGCCTGAGTGGACCTTTGATCTGTGCCTCTATGCCTGTTCTTCTGTTCTTATTTATAAATTCTCCTTATTTTTGTCTCTGCTGCCTGAACTAACAAACTCCTCTTGCTGTAGCTGTTGAAGGCTGTGTTTTAAGCACTTAGACCACAGGACATCAAAGGTCAGGGCACTGTATTGATAAGGGAATTTTCTTGAGCTACACAGGAGGAATATAAGAGTGAAGGGATCACTTGGCACAATATTGACTATACTGATAATGTGGCCTGCATTCACTTAATCAGCAAGAAGCCCACTGGCCTCTTCTATCTTCTGGATGAAGAAAGCAAGTAAGCAACAAACATCTGCAAAAATATGTGTGGCAGCGGGGAGGGAAGGACTGTGAAAGGGAACAGAAATACAGCACTTGAAAAAGGAGAGGAATGTTGTGGGAAGCAAAGGGTTATTTATGACTATGATTTACACTGTAGTTTGCTTCTAATGACTCCAGTATGGTGGTGATATAAATTGATGCTAAAAGTGAACTTTGGCTTGAGCAAATTTAGAAACTTCCATGTTTGTGGCTTACCATGGAACTCCAATTAAAGTAAAATGCGTGTCTGTAAGTCTTTGGAGCATTAAGTAGCAAATGTGGTAAATAGTTAATGTGCTGCTAACTAAAGTTGGCTGGTGAAGTGGGAGGAAACACTGAGGTACACTTGAAGCCTCAGAATATTCTGCTGTGAGTGGAGCTGCTTGGTTTGGGTCCAGAAATTGAGCCCACCTTTAAAATTCAAGGCAGGTGTAGAGATCTTGGACAATTAATACTTTCCACAAGGATCAATAAGTGTTCATTCTGTCTGTACAGCATATCTGTATTTGAGAAATAGCTGACCTCTTTTGTCTTGTCTTCCCAGTTTTCCACATGCCACCAACCAAACTCTACTGGCAAAATTCAAACAGCAGCATGAGGAGAACAAGTTTTTTGTTGGAACCCCAGTGATGGAGCCTGCTTTTATTATTCGCCACTTTGCTGGCAAAGTGAAATACCAGATCAAAGTAGGTGATAGGTTTGATGGCCGCAAAAAAGAATTTCCTTGCCTTCCTGGGAGCTTTTTGTCAGGGTGTAGAAAATGTTCTGGGAATGGGCTGGATCAGAAGGGTTCTCAGAGGTACTTTGGGTTTGTTTTTTGGGTGGTGGTGTTGGTTGGATGGTAACACTCACATTTATTCTGAACGAACAAAACACAGGGAGCTTTCCCTAGAGCTCGCAGCTCAGCGTGCCTGTTTTGTGCAGGATTTCAGGGAGAAAAACATGGATTACATGAGACCTGACATCGTGGCTCTGCTGCGCAGCAGCGACAGCGCCTTCGTGCGGGAGCTGATCGGGATGGACCCGGTGGCCGTGTTCCGCTGGGCCGTGCTGCGCGCAGCCATCCGCGCCATGGCCGTGTTCGCCCAGGCTGGGCGGGAGAGGGCCCAGAAAACAGCAGGTAGGGCACGGGGAACTGCAGGCAGGGCACGGGAAAGTGCAGGCAGGGCATGGGAAAGTGCAGGTAGGGCTTGGGAAAGTGCAGGTAGGGCATGGGGAACTGCAGGTAGGGCACAGGAAAGTGCAGGCAGGGCACAGGAAACGGCAGGTAGGGCTTGGGAAAGTGCAGGTAGGGCACGGGAAAGTGCAGGTAGGGCTTGATAAAGTGCAGGTAGGGCCCAGAAAACGGCAGGTAGGGCATGGGAGAGTGCAGGTAGGGCACGGGAGAGTGCAGGTAGGGCACGGGAAAGTGCAGGTAGGGCATGGGGAAAGTGCAGGCAGGGCACGGGAAAGTGCAGGTAGACCATGAAAAACTGCAGGTAGGGCTTGGAAAATTGCAGGTAGGGCAGGGGGATCTGCAGGTAGGGCTGGGAAAACTGCAGGTAGGGCTTGGAAAATTGCAGGTGGGGCAGGGGGAACTGCAGCTATGGCTCAGAAAACTTCACTGAAAATGCTCTATACTCTACAGTTGCTCTGCTGGCAGAACGAGTTTGTGGCAAAAGCTCATCAACCAGACACCAGCTTTGGTACTAAGGGCAGACTGAGTGGTGAAGGTGGTTTAACATTCACAAATGGAGGAGATTGTCACTGTTTTTACCTGAGGTCATTCAGCTTTCCTCCTCCAGTCGGTGCAGCATTTCCAGCAGGCTGGGACAGATTTGAAGGCCTATTTGTAAAAGTTGGGGGTGATAGTTCTGGTGTGCATTCCCATCTTATCACTAGTTTTGATCTTCTTAGACCTCTGTGAAGTATCAAATAAGTATTCAGGATTAACTACTAAATTTGAGCAGCTGCAACTTCCTTTCTCGTAGAAAGGAGTTTGAGCAGGCAAAGTGCTGTAGCGTGATAAAGTACTAGATAAGAACTCCAGATCCTTGGATAGATATTTTGCTTGCTAAAGTTGGTGGTTTTTTTGGGGTTTTTTGCCTGCTCATATCTTTGTCAAAATGCAATTTTTTGGTGATTTCCTAACAGGAGTGGTACGTCAAGGACCCAGAGTTCCCCTTGGAGAACTCCAGAGATCAAATACGCCGGTAGAAAAAGTTTATCGGTGAGAAACACATCCTTAACCCCTACAGGGAAAAGAGCTGAATTGCTGAGTTGGATTTTCGTATATCAAATCTCAACTAGATCATTCCACAAGGAAAGCAAGTTTTATTTCTCCTGTCTTGTTTTCTTTGGCCTTTTTAATATTCTCAAAACAACACTCTAGCTTATTTTATGTAAGACCCAATGCCACCACATGTTGGGGACAGCCTCAGTTCCATTTACCTGCTGGGTTTTTGAGTTCTGTGTGGTTGGTGTGTGCAGCTTTTAGCATCGTGTGCTCCTCTGCAGCCAGTCTGGGTCACTGCAGGGGGCAGAGGCTGGTTTTTCAGCTTTATGATGAGTAGGAGGCAGGGCCAGTCCTACAGAACTGTATCTCTGTAGGGAGATTTGCCTTTCCATGGATATTTAGGCTTTGTACGTATTCCTTTTGCAGCCGCTCAGTGCTCGATTTCTCATTTGATTGTTCTGAGGATTTCGATATAAATGCTTTTCAAGACATCCTTTCTTTTTGTGAGAACAAGAAGTAAGTAGCAAAAGGCCTGAACTCCCAGGCCAGGGAGGCACATTTCCAGGACACACTGACTTTCTGAGCGTGCTCTGGGTGACAGTGAAGCCATGGGGCACCTAAAATAGTGGCTTCATGCTGCTTCCTAATTATTGCATCCTGGACAGCCTCTGTCACTTGGGGCAGCAAAGATCTAAATATCCAATTTGGGTGAAAGGATTGGTCACAGCTTAACAGATCTGTTTCCTTGGGATATCTTAAATCTTGATATTCAAAAAAGTTCAGAGGTACCCAGGGAAGCAACAACCCTGTGTAATAATGTTGCTGCCTCTGTGAGCAGCTGAGAATGGGGAGAGCATCTAAGAGTCAGAAGTGATTCTTACACTTCTGTTATTTTTGGTTTGTGCCTCTCTGGAGAGTAAAGAAGGTAAGTTCTGTGCCAGGACACAGCACTTCACAAGCACAGTGCATGCTTGAAGAATGGCACCTGCCACGAATTAAGGACCATCCCAGGCTTACTTTGAAAAGCTAAACGTGAATAAGTTTGAAATGGAAATTAAACCCCAAATTTCTTCAAATATCCCTCTAACAGCTTGTTTGTAATTTACTTTTCTGATGTAAGTCTAAGCAGCCTCATTTTAGCAGTCAAATCTCTATATAAAAATGTTTACTCTTGGTTATAAAGAAGCTTATATCTATCTGAAAAGGTTACTTAGCTTAGCCAGAAGGGTTCACTGCCCATTAAGTACATTTTGCTAAATTTCCCTCCATTTTTTGAATTAATGGCTCAAGAACTTACGTTAAAAGGTAGAATCAGAGAATAAGTTAAGACCCTGGCAATTAAATTTTAGAGCACTGATGGAGTATAAAGTGCTGATTTGTCATCAAAATCATTCATGTTTAGGAAAAAGTAGTCTGGGATTGACCTGCAACAGTTTGGAGCACACTTGGTGATGGAACCTTTTGGGGTTTTAACTCCTTTTTTCCCCCTCTCTCATGGCTGTGTATCTCTGTTTGCCACCTTTGTTTTGCTGTGGATCATTTTAGAGACATGCATGAACAAATCATCGCCAGTATTAAAGGACTGCCCTGGCAGGGTGATGATCCCTGTGAGCTGCTTCGGTCCCTCAGTCAGCTTCAACACCGCTCCCACCTCCTGTGAGTGCTCTGGGTATTGCTTTGAAAGTGCAACAAGAACCAAGCAGTTACTCCAGTCCCTAAAAATGATGCTTGTCCCAAGTTTGTCTTTAGAAAAACACTAAACAAGACAATTAAAAATAAAACATCCCTTCTGCAAATAGGCTGTGGAGAGCACCTTGTTGCTTCATTGCATTAGCTGAAAGTTAAGCCTACTTCTCATGTAAACTTCCTTAAAAGCCCAAGTATGTAGTATGAGTTTGTTGTTGCAAAATATTCAACAGTGAGATCTCTCACAAGATGTAATGAATGTTTCCTGACATTCAGGATGCTGATGCTGGATATATTCCTGGGTTTAGGGTCTCTGCATGTGCAGTTGTATGCATGTGTAAGGAAATTAATCTGTGCTCTGTTGTATAATAAGTAGATATAAACTGGGTGGCACAGAGCAGGAACCTGCCCTGTACCACAGAGTTAGCAGGCTTAGAACCAGGAGGGTGTGAACTGCAGCCTTGTTTCTGAGAGCTTCCACTTCTTCCTCTTCTGTGTGTGGATGAGAGCTGTGCCTGAGGTGTGTGTCCTGCTCAGACATTCCAGAATTCCTGGTGCTGGGATGTGCATTGTCCTCCTGGGAGCAGTTGGGTGCTTTCACAGAGGTTCTGGTGCAAGCAGCTGTAACTTGTGAATCAAGTATCTTTATTTGGTAGTGCCTTCATGTTATAATGAGTTTAATGACCATACAGTTGCTAAAGAGAATAACTCACACTACAGTAGTCTGTACAACAGTGCAATTTTGAATAGCTTTAACTTCAGAGAAAATATTTCACTTTGGAAAGCTTCCAATACCTACAGAGTTTATTTAAGAAAAAAAAATTGTTCTTGTTGCAGAGCAGTTTGCATTTCTTGCATTGATCACTTGTGAGAGACGTGCATGAACACATCCTGGTGCTGTTGTGCTCATATTCTTCTGTCCTTCATCTTGCCTCATAAATTGCACCAACTTATGGCTTGCTGAAATAATCAAAAATCACGTGTACTTTTTTACCTTAAATGATCTTTAATATTTTAACAGGAAAAGTAGAGGTGTCAAGCAAAAGCAGATCATTCCCAAGGTAAACAGAGAATTTAGATTTCTCTGGGGTTTGGGCTTTTTTGCACTGTGAATTTCATTTTGATTGACAGAACTCACTTCAGAACTGTTTTATAATGTAGGAAAGTTGTTTTATTTATGCTGACAAGCTCAAAAATAGGTAAATGTGCACTTTAATAAGAGTTGTTTAATTAGATTGGAGATGCCATACATGTATGAAGTCACTTCCAAGTCAGGGAAGGCAAATGCAATGATTATGTGATTTCACTTGTTCACCTTACGCTCTTGGGTTAGGGCAGTGGAACAATTTCACTCTTAAGAAGTGCTTTGGCCCTAAATAGAAATAATCATGAGATGTAACATGCCATTGAATGTGGAACTCTGGGTAGCTGGTTTCATTCTGACTCATTTCAGACAGATATTTCCCTTTTAGTTGAGAGACTTGCACTTTGTTGATTATGAAAACTTCCTTGTAGAACTTGCTGGATTCCAAATCTCTGAAGCTCATAATGAGCATGACGCTGCACGATCGGACTACGAAGTCCCTTTTGCACTTGCACAAGAAGAAGAAACCCCCCAGCATAAGTGCCCAGTTCCAGGTAGGTGACCCACCTCAGGGAACAGGCCCTCCTGGGCTGATGTAGGCTGGTCTTGCTTGGAAAACCAAGTGGGTTTTATTCTTGGGATTTGTTTGAAGTGGAGTTTATTGCTTGATTCAAGTCAGAGTACATTTTGAGATGCCATTTATGCCATGAAATGTGTCAGTTGTCTGTACTGATCATCCTAGTATGCAGATCTAGTGCTACTGCTAGAGCATATGCAAACCCTGCTTTGAATTCTCTTGACAAGAGCTGACAGCACATACCAAGTACAGGGATGTGTGTGCAACGTGGGAGAATCTGCTTGGATTTTGTATAGCCATCAAACCTGAAACAACCTGATTCTTGAGGCAGAAGCTGTCCTGCTGTCAAACACCACTCAAAATGCTGATAACTGAAGAAAAACCTTTCTGAATGTTTCATTTCAGACTTCACTTAACAAATTGCTGGAGACACTGGGCAGAGCTGAGCCATTCTTCATCCGCTGCATCCGCTCCAATGCAGAGAAGGTAAGGCTGCCTCAGAGCAGAGCTGGCTGCTGAGACCCAGGGCTTGAGCCTTGTAATCTCTTTATTTCAACTTGTTCACTGTCACTCTGTGTGCAGGTGGAAGGTAACCAGGGTGTGGAAGGAAAATGTACTGTCCCTTCAACAGCAGCTGAGCTCCTCAGGCTCTCACTGACTGTTTTCTGCTGTCTTTTACAGAAAGAGATGCTCTTTGATGAGAGCTTGGTGCTGCAGCAGTTACGGTACACGGGCATGCTGGAAACTGTGCGGATCAGGAGGTCTGGCTACAGTGCCAAATACACATTCCAGGTATGGTGGCAACTGGAAGTGGGTTGTGCTTCCAGGAATATCTGCTCTCTGCGGAAAACACGTCTTGTGTGTCTCTTCGTATGAAGCTCATGACCACTTGGGATGAGCTGTAAAAATGCACTGCAGTTTTGAGAGAGCCTGCATGGTAAAAAGTTGTAGTTAAACTGTTGTGTGAGTCGTCTGCCAGTAAATTCTTCCTGGTTGCTTGAAGGAAAACATTCTGAGTGCAGTCAGTCAGTGGTGCACAGTGCTGTCTCCATGTGGGAATTAGTTTTCTGTAAAACACTCTGTGTAGGTTTAGAGATCACACACAGATGATCTTTCCGTTAACACAAGGCTGACTGAAGCCTGCATTTTACATGGAAAAATAGCTCAATTTGGAGTGAGAGGTAAGTGCTTTCAGATCCCTGTAGCTTAAGTGTCTTAAATAGATTTCTGTTTTAAAGCTAAAACGCTAAACTTGGGAGTTGCCTTCTAACTTTGGTCTCTTGCTGTCTCTGCTTTTTACAGGAATTCATCGACCAGTTTCAGGTGTTACTGCCCAAAAATGCCAAAGCCTCCAAGGAAGACATTTGTGCTTATTTGAATAAACTAAAACTGAATGAAAACTACTATCAAATAGGGAAGACCAAGGTCTGTGAATCTTTCTGTAAGGCAATAAGAAACACTGCTGTGCACTGCAAAATTCAGTGCAGTTAATTTACAAGTGTTACTCTTCTCTGCATTTTGTACCTAAATTGGCTATTTTAACTCTTGCAACTGGTGACACAGAGGTTATACTTGAGTCCTTGGTTTTGATGCCAACCTGGTTTCTTGACTACAGCACAGATCCATGTTATATAGATACCGTTTGGGAAATCGTTGCTATTGGCATTGTCGAACGGGTCAATGTTTTCATTGTAGGAGGGTTCTGTGATTTGAAGGCTGTAAGGACAGGTGTAAGTTTTAGAATCCAAACTCCGAAATCTAAAATTACTTTAATTTTTTGGGCAAGCTGTCAGCCAGTAAGTTTTGGTGCAGTGATACCAAACCATTATCTTAACCATTATCATCTTCTACCGCCAGTGGGGGCTGAAAGGCTCCTGTTAACTGCTTCTTGATGAACTTTTCTTTAACTGAACAGGTTTTTATGAAAGAGGCTGAAAGGCAGATACTACAGGATACACTACACAAAGAAGTGATCAGGAAAATCATCCTCCTTCAGAGCTGGCTCAGGATGGTTTTGGAAAGAAGACGCTTTCTCAGGATGCGACAGGCAGCTGTTGTTTTACAGGTATCTCTGGGAATTGCCAACCTTATTTTCCTAACAAACAAACAAACAAACTCTGTCATGTAACACTCCCCTCGTTGAAGCAGCCCTCCCTTACTTCAGAAACCTCCCTTCCCAGGCGTGCTGGCGCTCCCGCTGTGTCAGGATGGCTCTGCAGAGGAACAACGCTGCCATCGAGATCCAGGCGGCCTGGAGGCGGCACCGGCAGCGGAAACGCTTCCTGCAGCACAGGAGGAGAGTTTGTCTCCTGCAGGCCCTGGTCAGGGGGCACCTGCAGCGTAAGAGGTAAAGGGGAAGGAGCAATGTGACATGAAAACATCCATTTAATCACCTGGCTTCACCTGCCAAGCTCAGTTTGTGTGATGGGTTGACTTAGTAAACAACTTAATAGATTGTTGCCCAAGGAAGCTGTGGCTGCCCCTGGATCCCTGGAAGTGTACAAGGCCAGGTTGGATGGGGCTTGGAACACCCTGGGATAGTGGAAGGTGTCCCTGCCCATGGCAGGGAGATGGGAATGAGATGATCTTTAAGGTCCCTCCGAACCCAAACCATTCTGGGACTGTGTGAACTTAAAGGTAGTTATTGCCATGTGATATTTCAGTCAGTATCAAGTGGTCAGTAGAGTGTGGACAGTGGGTAAGTGCTCAGGACTTGAGCTTTATTCAGCTGAGTTGCACTGATGCTGCCAGTCCTGACAAGCAGACTCCACTGGGACTGTAGGTGTACTTTGGGTCTGTATTGCTATTTGGGCTGCATTTAAGCAGCATTTTTCTGACCCCTGGGCATTAAGAGTTTCATCTTAAAGTGTTTTCATCTTAAAAATTCATAACAGATACCAGAAAATGGTTCTGGAAAGGCAGACAGCTGAAGAAAAGCCGAGAGAAATGCAGGAAGATGAAGAGAAAGAGGATGGTACAAGCAAGGATGAGCAGAGTGAGCCAGCAACAGATGAACTGCCTGTGAAACACGAGTCAGAGCCGGATCAGGCTGTTGAGGATGAAGATCAAGCTCAAAATGAACAAGCTGATAACCTGAGCTCATCTGAGAAAGCCGCATTACCCCAGAAGAGCACAGCGGAGGGCTCAGAGAAAGTAACCAACAGCCGGGAGAAGCGGGAATCCCGTCGGCAGAGGGGGCTGGAACACAATGACTTGCAGAACAAACATGTACTCCTGTCCTTTGAAGGACCATCTTCACTGTGCCACGAGGAGCAAACTGTTCCTGAAGAGGCCCTGGAAGCTGCTCCAGTGCCAGAGAAGTCCACAGCACAAGAAGATAATGTCCTTCAGGGAAGCAGCGAGGGAGAGAAAAGTCCAAGCAAAGAAAAAACTCTTTCAGACATTCCACCATCAAGTGAGGTAAAAGGAAGTGGTTCTGTTCCTGAGCAACCACCTGGATCAGAAGCAGAGGACACGGCAGCTGATAGAACGAGAGCACAAGGAAATCAAAATAACCAAATAAAAAGCAGCCAAAGCTTTCACTGCCCTGAAAGGCCGACAGATCTTGCACTGAGTGTTCGTAACACACTGTCTGCTACGGGCAGCTTTCAGAGCCCTGCTGACTGCTGGGCAGATAAAAGCAGGTGGCAGAGGGCAACCAAAGAGCTGGACAGCCCCACTTCTTCTGCAATCCAGAGATATGTGGATGACCCAGAGAAGCTAAAGTACAAGAGAGAGAAGTGGAAAGGAAAGAGACAGTCTGATGCTGGCCAGAATGATGTGCTGAGTCAGTCTTTGGATGGAAGGATACGTGTGGATAAGTCTCCTCAGGATCAGCTAGAGTAAGGGCAGCTTCCTTTTTTAAAATTTATTTTACAGAAAACAAATATCTGTGATGTTTAAAACAGAGAACTCCTGAGAGCCTGTACATTTGGGCCATGTTATGGGAGCAAAGGAGCTGTGAACAACTCCAGCTTTTCCTTGGCTCCCGGTCCTGCAGTGAATCTGTATGGGCAGAATGTTTGCAGAAGCTCACAAAAGATGCAAAGCCTGCCTGGCCGAATTAAATGGAAAGTCAGGGCTTTAGCTGAAGTAGCGTCTGGAGTTTATTTTCATATGTCTTTTACCTGTTAAAAACAAGGTTTTTGTGACCTGCAGTTTGCAAGCATCATCCCTCTCATATGGCAGGAAATCTGACATTCCCATGCTGTTTTTCTTCTCCAGTACATTTTGCGTTTAAAAGTGAATTGCAAGAGCTGATCAGGGTTCTGTCTCAGATGTAGTATTGATATGTGGGTTATTTAAGAAATGTGAAGAGGCCACAGACTTTATTAAAATATATATTAAAATACACTCATCTTACTACAGGAAGAAGGGGAGTTCAGCTTCATTAAGTGACCTCTCAACACTGGCCCAGGCTGTTGCCATGAACCAGGTACTGATGCTATTGTGCATATTTATAATTAATAATCATTGTTTATAAATATTAAAGATTTGTGAATAATTGGCTGTAGTGTGTTTCTGTGTTCCTTCAGGTTGATTTTTTTTGGCTTCATATCCATGAAAAACAATCACCAGCAAATATTATGCAGTATTTTGAAAACTTAGTTTTTAATAAATGGGTCCTTGATCAAAGCATTAAATATACTTGGCTCTTGTATTAATAAGCTAATATCTATTGGGTAAAGTGTTTTGTCTTGATAGAGCAGACTTCACCATTCTAGTTTTTAAAACCATTAAAGAATCTTTGTCACTCAAAATGCAGTTTTTGACTCCTCCTCTCTCCTGTAGCAATCACCAGATCCAATTGAAGAAGAAAAAGGCAACAAGAAATACCCTGTGCAGAAGAAGCCCAGTGACCACTTCCCTGCCTCGGACACGACCGTTCCCGTGCAGCCAGCGAGTCAGCAAGTGGATGCCAAGTATGGGTCGTGTGTGTGACTGGCCTGTCTTTGAGAAAATGAAAAAAAAAGAGATTTTCCGTTGGTATTTGAATTGGGCACCTTGAGACTGTGATTGTGGAGAGGCACAAGTTGGCATCAGCTACATGAGTGGCTGTGTCACTGCTTCATGTTGCTCTGAGCATGATATCTGACCCTGCTGAGGAGCAAATTCTCTGCTTCTTGCATAACACTTTCTTTGAACTGGTTCTTTTTAAAATAAGAACCAACTTACAGCTCGGATCAAAGGTTCCTGTACTGTAATACAACACCAAGAGAAAAGCTGAAGAACACAGCAAGCATGTAATGCTGCTTCCCTGGCCTGCTCCAGCCTCTGGCATTCTGCAGTGCAGGGACTTCCTGAGCCAGAACCGATGTTTTGGATATGTGAGGTGTTGTCTCTGTGTGTGCTGAAGGTAGTGCTCTGATCTTGTAAATACCAGGAAGTCCAGGTGTGCTTTCACATTGTCTTTCATTTTTTTTTGTGCTGCTCAGTTTTTCTGCAGGTTGGGCCTTAAATATTCCCCATAGTTGTGAATCCTGTTGTGGATTATTGTTAAGAGCCTGTTCTTGTAGCAGAGCCAGCTTCCATTACTAATGGGACAGACTTGTATCTGCTTTTGTATTCAGGTCTGCTTTCAAAAGCCCTTTGCGTAGACTTTTGGGGAAAAAGCCAGACAAGAAAATTGCAAAGGAGAGTTCTGATGTGATTGAAGAAGGAGATGGCCTCTCTCTTGTGTCTTGTGTCCTCTTTACAGACACAGGAGGAGCCCAGAAAGTTTCTGAAGGTGAGTTTGGTGATTTAACCCTCAGCACGGTGCATCTTTTCTGTGAAAACAAATACTGCAGAATTCCCTCACCCTGCTTGAATGTACAAATCCATTTCTTTGCCAGGTTCTTCGGGGCAGCCAGGCCGGCCCCAGGCCGGGGAGCGCCACGGGAAGGAGAGCAGCAAAGCAAAGAAGAACAAAACCATCAAGATCAGCAAGATCTCGAGCGTGTCGCAGAACTGGCGCGCATCCATGGTCCGGGAGATTGCAAATGCCAATGAGCTGAAACACCTGGATGAGTTCCTCCTGAACAAGGTGAAAGGCTCTCAGCCATGATAAAATTCAAGTCTTTGTGCACTGTTTGTGTGGAATTTTAAAGCCTACCGTTCTAGGTGCGAGTTTGTGTTACAACCTAAGCAAAGGGGAATTGATTGGATGGTTTGACTGAGTTAGGTCTGGGTTAGGGCCCTTCCTATTCTTTTCCTCAAGTCTCTGAATGCATTATATTGCATTAAATACTCACGGCATTCATGTTAGTTCTTTGTTTACAAATGAGTGGGCAGCAAAAGTTGTATTAAAAAAAAGCAAGAGTTGTAAGTAAAGAGAGAGTTCTCTAAAGCCAAGCTATCTGACTCTCCTATTTTGTATCATCAGCACAGTGCATTAAAAAATGTTGTTTTAAATAATTGGAATGGTCACAAATTACTAAGCCCAGCCACTGAAGCTTAACTCTGTTCAGATGTTCTTTTTTTGACAAAATCTGATGCAGATGTATTTTTTTCTAGATCAATGACTTACGCTCCCAGAAGTCTGGTGTTGAATGTTTGTTTTTTGAAGCCACAGAGAAGTTCAGAGGAAACATCAAGACCATGTACTCTGCTCCTGTAAGTAGTAAGTCTCAATAAAGGAAAGTTGGCAGGCAATAAATGAACTGAGTGTGCAGGTTAAAGGCTTGGCCTCAGCTCTTCAACAAAGCAGTTCAGCAGTTCTCAGCGTAGAATTCAGAGCTGCATGTTAGACTCATTTTACAGTTCTGCTGTAATCTCAAGCAGCCTACTTTGTTTTCCTTTTCTCATTCACTCAGCCATAAATTTATTTTTAGAAATGGATGGATTTTGCTGTCTTCAGCCTCTTAATGCTGCTGTGTTTAAACACCAAAGAGAGGAGCCAACAGCTTTTCCAATATTCTTCTGACACTGCCATGTCTCAGCCAAGTGCTGTTGGACAGTGCAGGAGGGAAGTGTGTTCACTTGTTTCTGTCATGGGCTGTTATCTTTGACTTTGATCATGGCTCTGCTTTTTCACCTCTGAACTTAAATACGTGAAAATATGGAACTGTCTCAACAGTATCAAAAAAAAGAATTTTTTGACAAGTATTTTTCCTTCTTTAGAATGGACAAATCCATGTTGGCTACAAAGATCTGGTGGAAAATTACCAGCTCCTAGTTACAAACCTGGCCAAAAAAAGGGAAGAGAAAGAAGTCAAGCTGGTTTTGAATCTCTTTCTATCCCTTCTGGATGAATTCATCAGAGGATATACAAAGAAAGAGGAACCTGAGCAGCCCAAGGTATAAAAGTTATTCTGTTACTGGTTTATGGGGTGATGAAACACTGTTGCTCTCTGAACATAAGGGGCCTGTGTTACCTCAGAAACCTTTTCCATGGCATTCTTTATTATTTGGGAAGCACTTGCTGTATACACATGATGTGTGTAACAAATTCTGATTGCTGATACACCTTTTTGGAATTGTTCATTTTTTAACTTAATATTTTCAGAATCTGAAAGTGTGCATTTTCTTTGGTAAAAACATAGGAGTTCTCTGGAGGTTTGAGAGATGGAGTTGCTTTGTCATCAGGCAGTGAGCTCAGCTGGTTTTTAGGAAGTTGGTAGTGTGAGCTCAGACAACCCTCAAATCAAGCTGAAGCTGCAGGATAGTGTCTTGAATGTCTGGAGGTGAAGTAAAGTCTGGGAAACTCAATAGGGAAAAAAAAAAAAGGAATGGAATGTCTGAATTTCAAAGACTAAGGCCCGTTTTGTTTCCCATTGCAGCAAACCAAAGCCCAGAAGAAGAAACGAAAACAAGATCGTGCAGTAAGTGCTTTCTTTTTGCAATAATCCAAGTCCTCAGGTGCATTCACAGAACACAAACACCCTTTGAAGAGCTTGATTTTGTACTGATGTTCTGGTTTGTTTTGCATGCTCGTTCACTTACCTCTTTTATGAAGATGTGACAATATAAAACTGGTTTTCACAAACCAGAGAAATTGCTCATGCAGTGATAGGTGGTACCCAGCATTTTTCTTGTTTGTTCATAGTGTCTTTTAGAGTCTAAAGGCTTTCTCAAGCATGGACTGTTTAAAAGAAAACAACTACTAAATATTAATAACAAAACTATAGCTCTTGTATTGTACTGATAAACTTTAAGGCAGCAAGTCAATTATGAAATGTTCCAGCAAACCCAGCTGCCTTAAGATAGGGTGAAATTTGGTTTCAGGGTGAAAGCTTTCAGCTGTAATTGTAAAATAAAACTGATAAATCTGAGATAGGGTAGATGGTTTTATTAAAAATAATAATAATATTTTTTAAAAGGCAAAAAGAGTTCACTGGTTCCTTGCTGTCTCTCACCAGATTGAAGAGCACAACGGCCACGTGTTCACAAACTACCAAGTGAGCATCCGGCAGTCGTGTGAGCACTGCTCCTCCTACATCTGGCCCATGGAGAAGGCCTGTCTGTGCAGTGGTGAGTGAACACACCTCAGATGTGCAGAGTGCTTGTGACTGGCTGCTGCAGGTGGGCCTTGGTGAACAGGCTGTATAGAAAGTGGGTAATTCAAGATGCGAAGTGTTTCAGTGTGATTTGGATGCCTGTAACAATTGCTCCTTTCTCTAGTTTGCAAGCTGACTTGTCACAAGAAGTGCATGTCCAAAATCCAGAACAGCTGTACCTCCTGTGAGAAAAAGGTAAGGCCCATGGATGTGGGATGGGGTTCTGTGGTACCATAAGTGGTGCATGCAAAATGCTGCCTTTATTTCTCAGTAAATGAACAGTGAATGTCCAGGCACTGAATAAAAATTGCTTAAACAGTTCCCTCCTCTGTCTGTATGTAGTCAGAGAGGGGCCCTGCACATAGGGCATTCTCCTAAGAGGTGATGCTTGAGCTAATTTAGGAACTCTTCTCTCAGAAGGGTTGTGTGTGCAGTGTTGGACAAACTGATAAAGAAATCCTGCAGTGTGAACCATAAAGGCTCTTTATTGCCGCAGCTCAGGAAATCTGCCTTATGGTCAAAGGCGTGTAGCAAGCCAGAATAAAACACTCAGCTGTAGTTTCTGGAAGCATAAGGTAATTGTAGCAGGAAGCCGTGGCATTTTCTAGCTTGGGAACAGGAATTCACAGTGGGATCACACCTGTATCAACTCCAGAGCGAGCAGGACGCAGAGCCCCGGCACTTTGGGGTGTGTGTGAGCGCCCTGACCAGCGAGAGGAACTTGGTCCCCGTGGTCATGGAGAAGCTGCTGGAGTACGTGGAGATGCACGGGCTCTACACAGAAGGCATCTACAGGAAATCAGGATCGGCAAATCGGATGAAGGAGCTGAAGCAGTTGCTGCAAGAAGGTCAGGCAGTGTTGTCCACCCTTTGCACTTCATTGCATGATATCAGTTTTCCCTGCAATTCTCTTCTATCTGAAGCTCTGTCACTTCTTAGTGCTTAAAAACCAGCTTTTTGCTGACTGTGCAGACTATTATTTTTGTTGGCTGCCAAAAGCTGTTGAATACCTTAAAATTACTATCTTTTGCCTTTTTTTCCCTTCTGAATTACCATTTGGATGCTGTGAAGGGGAGATTCGAATGTTTCTAATCTTATTTCTATGGGGTCTCATTGTGTGCATCAAAGGAATGAACTGCTCTAAATAAAACATGTCTTTTCAGACCCAAACTCAGTGAAACTGGAGAATTATCCTATTCACACCATCACAGGGATCCTTAAGCAGTGGCTGAGGGAACTGCCAGACCCACTGATGACCTCAGCACAGTACAATGATTTTCTCAGAGCTGTAGGTAGGTTTTAAAACCATTCTTCAAACATTTCTTCTTTAACTCATTGTGTCCTTGGGAAAAGAAATTCTTAAGATGCTCATGCTGACTAAACAACTCCTTGCAGTGCACTTACAGCAATGATTTTAGACATTTTCCATAAAACACTTCCCAGGGAATTTCTCCTCTAGCTTACTTGGTCTTGCTTCAGGATTCTTTTTTTTTTTCAATGTGTCACTTACAGCTACTCTTTCTAAAAACTGAATAAGCATGTGAATAAGTTTCCTTTCAGGCAGGGTTTTTCTTCTTATTATTCTGAACCGGATCTAGATATACAGATACTTTAAATCCCTAGATTCTTTTAATTTCAGTGGGATTAAGGCACCCCAGATAGTGTTGGAGATCTTAGTGTGTCACCTGATGATTGCTAACAGCAGCAGCATCTGAAAATGCAGGATAATTGCAGTGCCATGAGGGGTACTTTAACATTCAGTTATAACACTCGGTAAATGAAATTACAGTAAGACTTACCAGAATTTCCACTACCCTTGCATAGCAATTACAATCTTGTGTTTTCTCCCTTTGTGCAGAACTGCCAGAGAAACAGGAGCAACTCTGTGCCATTTACAGTGTCCTGGAACAGCTCCCACAAGCAAATCATAATACCTTGGAACGACTCATCTTCCATCTTGTCAAGTAATGAGTTTAATTTCTTCATTTGTAGAGAAACTGTGATTCTGAATGCTTCTTGGAAGCTTCCTAAAATGTTAAACACCTTCAGTGTCAGTACAGGGATTGTGCTGCTGGTTTAGAAGTGAAAGAATTGAAGCTGGTAGTTGTGCTCATGAACAGGTGTGTGGTTACTTCTACCACCTGGTGTATTTGGATCAAACCAGGTAAGAACAACTTTGGAGACAAGGTAGATCTCAAAGCCTTGGTGAATCATCTGAGCACCAGAATTTAGACAGAGGGGCTTGTAGAGAATTGAGGATGAACATATGCAAGTCCTAGGAGCAGGAATAAATGGTGCTGGTAAAGGGGCTGCTCTTACCCAAGGAACCTGAGGATTTTCCAAGCAGCCCTCTGAACATGGGCAAAAGGGATTTTTGGAGAGAAGATGCTGAATCACCAGACATACTTTTGAGAAGCTACCAGACTAGCTTAACCTGGGTAGCTCCCTGATCCTTTGATACTCGAAATGTTGTCTACTTAATAGGTATGAAATAATTCTAAAGTTTCTTTGGACTGCTGTACATACTGAGTGTCCAAGAGGCCTCCTTACTTGTTATTTGGGATCTCTGGCAAGGTGTGATCAGGGTGTTTGTATTCTATCAAGGTCTGCTTAAAATCTCTTTGCCTGGATGTTGAATTTCAGAGTGGCTTTGATAGAAGATGTGAACCGCATGTCCCCCAATGCCTTGGCCATCGTGTTTGCTCCATGCCTCTTGCGCTGTCCTGATACCTCTGACCCCTTGACCAGCATGAAGGATGTTTCAAAAACAACCATGTAAGTTTTGGCAGAATGCTGAGAAGCAGTGTTTTGGAATGGGATGGAATACTACCTGTATTTGTTACAACTTTATTCGTATCAAGCTGTGAAACTGAGGTTCAAGAGATGTTGAATTCTAGCTCTGCCAGTGCTGCCAATTTATACACCCCTCTCAGACCTTCCACCTGTGTCCATTTTACTAAGCATAAAGTAGGATGATCTATAAGTCTTAAATATCAGTTTTGTGTTTTACATCAGGATAATCTTTTGGGGGGCTTGTACACTAGTCATCTAGTTTGCTGAGATAGAAGGCATAATAAACAATATGATATAGAATTAAGCTGTCTCCTGCATACTTGGAACCCCTGATGATCTCTTCTGCATTGTTCCTTGAATTGAAGAAGGTTCTGTCCTTGACCCTCTCTGTTTTCCTCACCCTCCAGCAACTCTGGCTGTGAGAGCCTCTCACCATCCTCACTGCATAGCTGGCCTTGCCTCTGCCTCCAATGAAAACAGAGTTTGAAAAATGACAGCTTTTTGTAACTTCTTACTGACCCCTGGGGCCATAGAGGTGGAGATGGGCAGTTGCAGGCTCGTTGTGTCTCTGCCAGCCTGTGCCAGCACAGGGACAACAGGTAGAAGCAGCAGGAGCTGCTGGCAGCCGTGGTAATGTCTGTCTGCTCACCACTATGTACAGCCAGCATGGGAGGCTCTGGTTATCCCAGGAGGGACATGTGCCATTAGCTGTCACCATTACCTGTCCTGTTGTGCCTGCTGTGTTGGACTCTTCACCCCGTTACTGTGCAGTGCTGCCTGTGAGGGATGGGCTGGGACACTGTGGTCACACTCCAGTCACGTGTGTGTGACAAACACCCCAGGCCAGGAGCAGCACCTCATCCCACCGTGGTTGTTTCAGAACTTTTGTGGTATGAGGCAGCTCAATAAGCTGTTGCCTTTCTCACAGGTGTGTAGAGATGCTCATAAAGGAACAGATAAGGAGGTACAAGATGAAAATGGAAGAAATCAGTCAGCTGGAAGCAGCAGAGAGCTTCGCTGTCCGACGGCTCTCATTGCTTCGGCAGAACACGGTAAGTGTTGAAATAAAACATCAGCTTCTTGGGGAGGGAGTGCTACTTATCCTGTCCATCCATTCAGTAAGTCAAAAATCAATTGGAAAAAAACAACTGCCCAAAGCTGTAGGTAGGAGCTAAATATACAGCTGCACCAAAGTTCTGATAAATGAAGGGTGCAGGGGTGGGAATCTCCTTTTGTACTGGTCAAAATCTATTCCCATATAATTCTGTCAGCGGAACTAAGAGTCTCTGACATGGCAAAGGAGTTCTTTCACTCCAGAGATGGCTGGTGTGCAAAAATATGCTGTGTTCTAGTAGGGCAAATACACTTATTCTTTGTTTTTGTTGTACTGATTAATACAAACCAAGCTGTGTGTGATCAGAGGCTGCATATAGTGAATTTGGTCTCATCTCTCCCTAGCTCTGGCCTATAAAACTTGGGTTCTCTTCCCCTTACGAGGGGAAACTGGTAGGTACAACTGCCTGGCTCCAGTGCATGAGTTTTTCTTATGGTACTATTGCATGACTAAAATACTTACACGGGTTGTAACTCAGTTTTAAACACTCTTTTGGACAACCAAGACTGCATGTACTGGTGCAACTTCCTCCCCAGACTGCATGCAGGGCTGCTTGCCTGTTCTGTCATCACCTGGTATTTTATAGACACTGTATGTAACTTACATTGGATGTAATAATATTACTTATAAGGGAGTAGTAAAACTTAGCTGAGCCTGACGGATCAAAAAAAGGTAATAAAATCTGGGAAATCAGGTGAACAGGAAATTTCCTCTTACTTTTTGAAACATTTGTATGGATAACTAACAGCTCTTCATCAATTCCATCAGCCTCTCCTTTGACCTACTCATTTGTCTTCCACTCTGAAACTTACAGACTGGTGTAGCTGCTTGTGACTGACAGGTGTTACATGTGAATCTGTCTTGCAGAGTAAAAGCTCTCAGGTCAAAGGAAACGACAGTGGCACCTCAGAGCTGGACTCGGTGCGTGAAGAGGAGGACGTTTCTGAAGCCAATAACCGGGAGAAGGAGATTCTCATTGATCGCATACAGTCAATAAAAGAAGAAAAGTAAGTCCCCCTTTACCTGGGTAGGCCACGCCCTTTGCACTTGGAGGCAACATAGGTCGTAAAGCAGGATACCTTTTGTCCAAAAGGATCTAATTCTGTTCTGTAGGCCTTTATGAGGGGAAAAAGGAAAATACAAAGCACTAGCTGAGAGAAAATACCATCAACATTATTATTTAATGACTACATGCTTTACCTCTGAACATGAGCTGCATAAAGTTGCTTGTGCCAGAGGTGCTGTCCCAGCTGAGTGCTGCAGCCTTTGTTTGATGCAGGGAGGACATCACTTACCGCTTACCTGAGCTCGATCAGCGAGGCTCCGACGAGGAAAACGTGGACTCGGAGACCTCTGCGAGCACAGAGAGCCTGCTGGAGGACAAACCAGGCCGGGTGGATACCGAAGGTCAGTATTAAGGTAGTATGTGCTTTTTTTTATTCTACATCTTTCAGCGCGTACAGCCAGGTGACCGAACATTATCTGGTCACGGTGGCTAGTATGGAGTTACATTTTAGGCCTGCTATCAGTCTCTAAGTATCTTGTTTCTTTAAAGCAATTATTGGATTACACTGCCGTGCTCAGAGCTCCAGCGTGCCTGCCAAAGACATTTGCAAAGTGCCTTCTCTCCCGCAAACCTCTTCGAATTCTTACTCTGCATCCCTGGCTTCAAGGCGCAGATACTCCTTAACACTGTCCAAGATTAAAGTGCCCCGTCGAACTCCAGTGATGCCAACAGCAAACATAAAACTTCCTCCCGGGATGTTCAAATGTACAGAATCCCAGGATGAGGTTTTCGCTAAGGAAGAGTCTCAGATGGTGCAACGGAGGGAGCAGCCAGCAAGGCGGACTGACAGCATCCACTCGGTGTACATTGCACAAGGGTCTGCACTGGCCCACGCTCAGGAACTCGTGGATGAATACGAACCGACAGCAAAACTCAAACGCAGGTTCTCGGACCCTTACTCTCACATTCCCTGTGTGGAGAAGTGAAATTCTTCAGCTCTCTGGACTCTTCTTGAAGTTGACCACAGCTTTGGCTTTAACCCTTTGAACGCTGTGAACTTGTTCATGGTCTTTTAAGTGGCTGCGGGGAAGGCAGCCTGGAAATGTACAGTACTGTAAGGGTTAAGCAAGGTTGTTTAAAGCAAATATTCTCCACTTTAAATTAAAACCTTGCAAAGAAAGTAAAACTTAATGTTGAATAAAATACATGGGTTGAGTGTACAGGAAACAAGCCCCCCCATTCCGCTGCCGTGCCTTTTCCATTTGCCTTACAATGGACTCTCATGGGACCAACAGTGAGTTTAGGTCAATGTGTGTTGCCTTAATTTTTTGTATGATTTTATGACAATTTTCTCTATGGTTTACAAACCTGTTAATGTGGTAATAGCCTTAACTGAGACCAATATGTATAAAAACGTTTATTAAAACATTGCACTTTTAAAAAATACATCTGGTAGTTTATCGATGTCTATCTAACAAGCAATGTATTCCGAAGGAAGCCTTTACTCGGGTTACTGTTTTTATGAAGTACTGATACAGGACGGGGAAAGGGGAAGCACTAACGAGGCTGTGGTGTCACGCGGGAGGATTTCGGTGCTATTGGAGCAAAGCCGGAGCTCCCGTGCTGGGTGCGCTGTGCGGAGCCGCCTCACCTCTGTGCGGGGACACACCTGAGGGCGAGGTGCGGTCCCCCATCAGCGCCTTGAAGCCGCGGCCGTGCCCCGGCCCCTCACGGCGCTGCGCCACGTTGGAGTGAGGGAAGAGCTCAGCTCGGCCACAGCAGCCGCCACAGCGCTGCCCCAGCGGCCCCGAGCCGCAGCCGCCTCTGTGCCCGTGCGCGGGGGTTGGCTTTGGGGTGCTTTCGGGGTGTTTTTTTTATTTTAAATAAACCGGGGCTGTCACGGCCCGCCCGGCGCTTCTCGCCCCTCCCCGCGCCCCGCCCCAAGATGGCGCGCAGCGCTGAGGCAAGTTCCGGCGCCACCATGGCCGCGACGCGGCTGGAGCTGAACCTGATGCGGCTCCTGAGCCGGTGCGAGGCGCTGGCGGCGGAGCGGCGGGACCCCGAGGAGTGGCGGCTGGAGAAGGTGAGGCCGCCGCGCCCCTCCCGCCCCTCTGCCCCGCAGCACCGCGTCCGGCCCCTCAGTAACCAAGACGGGGCGCGCTGTGGTGTTAAACCCACAGCCTTTGCCAGACAGAGTATTTCTCCTTAATGCTGTCGCTTAAAGTCTTGTTTTTGCCCTCAGTATGTGGCTGCTCTGGAGGACATGCTCCGGGAGCTGAAGAACCAGTCCAGGTGAGCACTCTGAGCCCCTGGGTGCCCGATTTGGGTTTGTGCTTCAGGGAGAACGGCTTCAGGTTGTGCCAAGGGAGGTTTAGGTTGAATACCAGGAAAAATTCGTTCACTGAACGAGTGGTTAAGCGCTGAAACGGGCTGCCTGGGGAAGTGGTGGAGTCACCATCCCTGGAAGTGTTCAGAAAGAGAGCAGATGTGGCACTTTGCAATATGGTTTAGTGGAAATGAGGGGATTCAGTCGAAGATTGGACTTGATGATCTTGGAGGTCCTTTCCAACGTTAATGACACTGTGATTCGGTAATATCTTACATGTAAGTCAGCCATAGCCCACAAACACCGGGGCAGTGCATATGCTTCCCTGTGGAAATACCTGTATCCCGAGCTGTCCCTGCCTTGGAAAAGGTGATTTTCAGATGGTTGTGAGTATATTCCCAACCTGAGGCTATTCCTGCTTTTTTGAAGAACCATGTGGGGTTTTTAAAAAAAAATTATTTGGAAAGTAGAACAGTAGAAAATGCTGGTAACTTTTGGCTTTCATCTTACTACCTTTCCATTCCAATAGCAAGCCAGCCCCCGAACTGCTGAATGAATACTCTCGCAAAGTGGACTTCCTGAAGGGACTCCTAGAAGCTGAAAAATTGGTAAGATCTACTAGTTCAGCTTGAAATTACTTCAGTATTCTGTGTTTATATTCACCTATTGCCTGGTTCCTATGTTTAGTTTTATCTTGCATCTCAAAATAACAGTTGTTAAAATCTTACTAGGCAGTCCTTGCAAAAGCTTGAATAAATATATTGGATTAATATTTTGTTAAAAGGAGGTATTGTATGAAACTTCTTTTCAAAATCAAAGTACACTTTTGCCTACATCTTTCTCACTCCTTTGCTGGGAGATGCAAGGGCAGGTACTGTCCCTCAGGCCTGACACTTCTCTTGTATGGTCCCAGGTGCACCTGGAGAGCTGTGAAATGCCAATAAGCTGGGTTTTAGTCAGTGGGATGCAGTCAGTGCTGCTGTTCAGGCTGACCTCACTGTCGGGAAGCAGCTGTGGGATTGCACCCCCATCCTTGTGGGTCACACCCCAGGTGCCTCTCACTGCAGAATGGGATATCCATGACTGTTCATTGCTTGTTCCCATTCCCAGTCTTCATCAATGGAAAAGGCTCTGGCAAACCAGTTCCTGGCCCCTGGGCGCACCCCTACGACAGCCAAGGAGAGAACTCCGGCCACCAAAACCGTCCATCTGCAGACCAAGGCGCGGTGCACGGGCCAGATGAGGAGTGAGCTGCTTGGCACAGTATGTTCAGTGCTGCTTCTGCTTTGCTGCTGCTTTACAGGTTGTCCTGGTTGTGTTCAGCTGCCCTGGGTGACTGTGTTTGAGAAGTGTCCCAGGCTGGGTGGGGAGTCACTTCTTTATCCTAAATCCTGGGCACTGGCATTCTGCCAGGCCTGCAGGGCTGTCCTTTATCACTGACCCTTTGTAATCTGCTGTTTTGGTTCTCTTTCTCCTCCCAGGACCCCCTGGCTACTGATGGTAAGTTTGATCTGTTGTTTCCTCTGACTGTAGTCAACGTGAGTCTTACAGGGAGGGGAAGAGAGAGGTCAGGTGTTCAAGATTTCCCAAAGTGTACTTTTAATTTAGTGGTTCACTTCTCTTCAAGACACCAGATTTTAAAAACAAACTAAACCAAAAACCCTGACAGATGAAAGCAGAAGTGTTGTTATCAATGGTGGCAGGGACTTACAGGAACCTCTTTTTGTAGCGCTCATGCAAAAACAGACATTCTAATTACAGAATTAGCAGGGACAATTTATTGTTGCTTCTTCTGCTCTGAGCAGATCATGTGATTCTGGGTACTTTGAGTAGGTGTTGTTCATTTCCTCTGGAATACATGGCCATGTTATTCACGTAGGGAACGGGGAGGAATTAATTTGAGGTTTCCATGGCTACCGTTGGAGTGGCTGGAGCTGGGCCAATCTAACGTGTCCTGAAAGAACACCGAGACACATGGGCTGAAACCCTGCCCTCAGGGATATGATTCAACTGGGGTTTTTCCTCTCTTTTGATGCTGGATGTCCTCTTTTCCCTGCAGAAAGCAGGTAGGCATTTGGCACCCATATTCCTTGGGGTAGAGGCTAAGTAGGATTTGGATATCCAAAAATCCCTTACAGGAGACTTGTTTTTTCAGCCTGTGATTGCATGGGAATTTATAACATGCTAAACACATTTTTTTTTCCAGATTCTGAGGAGTTGAGCATAAGGAAAAGAAAGTAAGTCAAAATTTCTCATTCCAGTGCTCAGTGTTTTGGGAACTGTTTTCCCAATGACCTTTAAATTTCAGATATGCTTTAAATTGGGTGAAGTGTCTGCTGGTAGAAACCAAAATATAATGGCTTCAGCTGACTTAATGTACCTTGTTGTCTTGTAGAGATCTAAAACCTGGGCAAAACTTGTGAGATTGACCCACAAGGAAGTGTAAATTCCTTTTTTCCCCCTTGTGCTCTTGCAGAGGCCTCACATCAGATGAGAAGCAGTCAGCAGTGGAACTGGATGCTGTGCTGCAGCACCACCAGGACGTGCAGGAGAAGCTGGCTGAGGAAATGCTCAGCTTGGCTCGAAGCCTCAAAAACAACACTCTGGCTGCTCAGAACGTGATCAAACAGGACAACCAGGTAGCGCATGTTGAGCTGTGACCCCTCAGTTTTGCAGCCCACAAGGTTCAAATGCTGATGTGTGAAATCCTGTAGCTCCATTCCAGGTGGGATTGGGCTGGGGAGACTGGGGGCAATACCTCTCTGCAGTTGAATCTTTTCTCTGTTGGAGGAAGCTGCCAGAATTGGCAGCTCTGAGCCTGACTGTTTGCTCTCTTTGCTCCACAGACACTGTCACACTCCCTCAGGATGGCAGACCAGAGCTTCGAGAAGCTCAAGGATGAGTCTGACCGCCTGGAACAGCACGCCAAGAAATCCGTCGACTGGCTGCTTTGGATAATGTTAATTGTAGTTTGTTTTATATTCATCAGCATGATTCTCTTCATCAGGATTTTCCCCAAACTGAAATGATTCTGTTTCATTTTATTCAAAGCTGCCTGCAGTGCAGAGGGAAAGCTCAGCTGGTGTGAGAACTGTCGTGGTCAATGTCCTTAAAGAGGCTGTCCAAGGCCTACCTTGCATCTCCTCCTTGTGCAGGCAGTGGAGGGTTTCCTGAGGAAGGCTTTCCACACTTGGATACTTGTTTACTTGGTGACTATTGTTGCCTCTTGAGGGGAGAGCTGAGTTAACGATGAGAATTTATACTGAGCTGCTAACAAGTTCTTTAGTGGATAAACACAGTCATTTTTAATGTGGCTATGACAAATGTTATGACTCCTAAAAGGCGTTTAGTCAATACAAATTTAAATAACAGTTGAAGTCTTACACTCTTTCCTGTCTTCACAGCTTTTCTGTACTGACCTAGGAGCTTGCTGCCAACAGGATATTTAATTAATATTTAATTTCAGTTCTGTACATACACAGCTGCAGGTGTAGGAAGAGAATTCTGCTGTTCAGGTGCTTGCCTGGCTCAGATTCAGAGTATCAACAGGTAAAACTCTTTGCAGGCTCACCTTTTTTCCAGATGGTTATTTGGGACTTTGGACTTTACAATCTTCTCCAGTTTAGACTTATTACAGAACTGGAGTTGCTTTCTGTGCAGTGTTTGTTTTCCTTTTTTATGTGCAAATGTTCTCACTTCTCATTGTTGTGTTGATGCCGTTGCATGAAGGAAACACTGTGACCCTGCCCCCTTAGAACTGTACACACAGTGCTGCAGGTGGCACACACCTCACCTGTGCAAACATGTTTGCACTGTAAGATGAGGGCGAAGGAAGGTGGTGTCTTCAAGATGGAAATAATAATTTAAAAAATATTCAGCCTTCCTTTTTGAGCAAAGTATTCATGTTAAGTGTTGTCTTAAGAGTTCACTAAAACAAAACAGAGAAAAGATAAACTAATATTTTTAAAACAGTGCTGCTGCTAGAAAAACCTGGAGACTTCAGTAAAGCAGGGTTTGTGTGACAGCCTAAGAGTCTTTGTAGGTGCTTGTGATAAGCTGAAAGCAAAGCCTTCTGGTTCCAGCATCCCTGCTGGTGTTTGTGGAGCTGTACAAAGTGATGGTGTTCAGGTGTGAGGGACAGCAGGTGACTGTGGCTGTGCTTTGGTTTGGAACCAAACCATGGGGTGTGCCAGGCCTGGCTGCTGACCCCAGCACCCACGGGCCAGAGGAAGGTGGGGGAAGAGCTGTTTATCACAACTGGGTTCTTAGGAAAATCCAGCTTTGCTTTGAACACATCCCAAAGCACCAGGCTCTGTGTCAGAGCTGTGCTCTCTTCTGTACAAACCCATCTCTGGTAATGAAGGCAGTTAACATTTTTTACACAAAGTATTTTGGTTCATTAACAGGCTGTTTGCAATTTAGTATGCCACTCACTTATGGATTAGCAAAAGAATAATTATATTATGAGGTACAGCTTTTAATTCCAGCTACTCAGGTATCTGTGATATGCTCCTTCTGCTCAAACTTGGTACTTACTTTGAACTTTTTAGAAATTTGTAGTTGTAGCAATCAATTTATGGACATTTCTACTTTTTCCAGTTGTTTTTCTTCAGCTGTATGTAGTGTTTGACATTTCACTGTGCTTCATTAGTCAATGCTGTGTCACCAAATTATTTTTCAATTCTAATTCTTTACTACTTTCCCTGGAGGCATTTCGGTGCCGAGCTCTTTGCTTAGAGGCTGAATGTGGTGCTGGAATGGTTTTTGTGTGTGAGATTTTGGGATGCAACATTAATGCTTCATTGTCCATAACATTTTCCTCTTTATTACTTGAAATAAATTATTTTTTCCTAGCTTGCAAAAGATTTGGTGCATCATTGCAGACAAGTTTAAAACTGAATTTTGCTATTAGCAAAATGAGTTGCATGTAACTTTTTGGCACTTACAAATTAGGAAATTTTCAATTGGAAACACATGAAAGGGAACTGCTAGTGATAGCTTGTCTCCAAGAAAACATCCACCCCTCCAAGTCACAGCAGTTGATTTACAAAGAAGCCTGCATGGAGTGAGTTCAAAAACCACTTAACTTTTGACCATTGACATTTCAGGGGTGTTTGTTACTTTGAATGAACGGCCAGGATTGAGCCCTGTAACACTTTTTGTTATCTCCAGTGGCCGTTGAGCACTGAGCCTCTGCTTCCTGGGGGTTCTTTCCCAGGTGGAAGGTGGGTTCTCCCAACCCAACGGATCTCCTGCCTGTGCCACCAGCAACCCCTGCACACAAAGGCTCTGTTGTTGTCTTTGCTTTTCTCGAGATCATTTAGCAACTGGAGTCATTCAACACCACTTTGAAGATGGGAACGGGTGCTATTTAGAATAAACAATGACTCAGGGCTTTGTGACATTTCCCAGATGAATGACAGTTTTTATTTTTGACTAACCTGTGGGGGGTGGTGGGTGCTCTGCTGCTCCAGCCCTCAGCTCCATGTCGTGGCACAGGGCTCCGATGTGCAGCTCTCCACAGAATAATGTTATGTATAGAAATCGCCTTCTGTGAGAGTTGCTTAACTTTCCCAAAAGCTTGGGAAATCCAGATGGGGAGATGTTTATCAGGCACAGGGCTGGGCCTTGCTTGGCTTCTTGGCAGACTACCTACTTTGAGACAGCAAGGAAAATTAAACCAAAAATCTTTTGGAGGCTTGGGTCATGGCAGGCCAGTGGATGCACCGATTCAGAGTCTGGCAGCAGCAGTGACTCTAGGTCAGTCTAAGCTTTTCTGGCAAACACCATTGGTGGCAGAGACTCCGTGTGTGAAAATGCTCAGTGTTTAAGCAGTGTCCTCATCACAGCCAGATGGGATGTGCTGGAAGGATTGTTTAGAGGCTGTTGGTGAGGGTGCACAGTGGCAGGAGTAGAACGCTGGATACCATGGCTCCTGTGGCTGGGCAGTCCCACGTTTTGGGCACGTGTTCCCTTGGGTTTTCTTTGTAGTTTGTGCATCAGACTTGAGAGGCTGTGAGCAGCTTCCCCAAACCGGCAGCAATTCTGCCAAAAGGGAATATGTGTAAAGAGTGAAAAGGAAGGAGTGGGCAGAGCAGGGTTCTGCTCCCGACTGTTCCCTGTGTGACACCAAGTGTCACCTCCCTTCTCGTTGTCTGCTGTAAACCTGCCTTGAAACCTCAGAATTGGGTCTTCTGATTTGTAGTTGCAATCTAGACTCTTATGAAAGAAATTCCTCCTTGTGAGGGTGGGGAGGCCCTGGCACAGGGTGCCCAGAGCAGCTGTGGCTGCCCCTGGATCCCTGGAAGTGTCCGAGGCCAGGCTGGACGGGGCTTGGAGCAGCCTGGGCTAGTGGAAGGTGTCCCTGCCATGGCAGGGGGTGGAATGGGATGGGCTTTTAAGATCCTTCCAACCCAAACCATTCTGTGATTCTATGAATCATAAAAACTGTAATGACAGTGCTATAGCAGCTCGGAGCAGATACTCAAATGTCGTGGTCTGCAGCAGAATTCCCGATGTAATTCCGAAGTCCCAGTGCCTGGCATGGGGCTGGCTGGGAGCTCCTGTCCTGACCTGCCCCACTGCTGGGAATCCGTGTGCACTCGCCGTGTGTCCCACTGAACGAGAGTGACATTAAACCCCCACGGCGCTAAATCAATACCACCTGTCACATGATGCCACCGTGACATTTCTGGCATGAGCGCTCCCTCTAATAGGGGCTGGAAGTGGGAAGCAGCAGCAGTTAGTGAATAATGGATCAGATACGCCTGATTTGTAACATTTACAGAGGGAGGGTGTGTCTCCCAGCGACAGAACAAACCGGTTATCAAACGGGAACTGGGAGTTCTGGCTCGTCCAAAACGCAAACCCTGAGCAGCACAGAGCCGGGGTTTGTGAACCCCTGGTGCTGCCCAGAGCGCCACTGCTCCCTCCAAATTAGACTCTGGATCAACAAAAACCAGGCATTAATGTCAGGAAATAACCAAAGAAGGAGGGGCTGGGGGTCAGAACTGGTGTAGCTGGTGGCTGGGCTGGAAGCCGGCGTGGCCATGCTGGGGGCAGTGATGCAGCTGCGGCCGCTGCCCTGCGCGCGGTGGCTGATGGAGAACAGCGTGCCTGGCAGCAGCTTGTGCGAAACACATCTGGGGCTGGCTGAGGCGAGCAGCAGAAGCTGTAGAGAAGGATGGAGGATGGAGGGTGAGGAGGCTCAGGGGGCTGAAGGCCACATCTGTCTGGCTGTCTCACATCTGGGCCCTGCTCGCCAGACCCAGGTTGGGAACGCTGACAGTACTTTGGTTCTTTCAAGTTGAAAATTTGATGCTGAATTAGAACAAAAGTATTCTGACAAGGAATTGAAAGTAACTCAAATATTGCGTCTGCCTCTGTGACATCCAAAGCTCAAACTGCACAAAACCAGAAACTGGACAAAAAAAGCTAAAGTGAGGCAGTGCTGCAGTTGGCCATGGAGAGCTGGAATTTGCATCCTCCATTTCCAGGGTCTTTGACCTGCATGTAGCGGAGAGATGCCCTCTGCCATTTTCACCCTGGCCAAAATTTGTATTTGCTCATGTAACAATAGAATTCTCCAGAAGGATCTGACAGTGTTTCCTGTTTCAACAGTAAAAAGCTGAGACTTCTGTCCTTAGCACATAAAGTGACCGGATCTCCATCCTCTGAGCCTTCTCAGTGAGAAAAGTCACTTATCGGATTTGGCGTGGACGGAAGGAAGGGTAAGAAAGGAACTCTGTCAATCCATGACGTGAAATATTTTATATTAAGAGATTTGGCAAATGGTTCCGTGTGACTCTAAACAGGATGAGATAATTTTCCAAGGTCAGCTCTCCTGTACTCTCAGCTTTAGGTTTAGTCACTGAGAAGTCAATCCCGTAAACCTTCGCAGCAACATCCTGCCAGTGATGCAGAGGCTTGGCTGTTGTTGGCTTCAACAGCAGCTCTGCTGCATCTTCAAAGGGCAGGAGGCTGCATAACGTGCAAATTGCCTGGTGAGAAATGTGGGAGCAGGAAAGAGTGCCTGGCAAATCAATGAAAACAGAGCAACCCGAGCCATGGGGTAACTCTTCACCCAGGCAGTTGCAACCTGTTGTTAAGAGAAGGCCACACTCAACTGGTGGAGCAGAAAGTGGGAATTCTGACCTCAGCTCAGCCTCCAGGCTGCTGTGTGGCTTTGGCTCATGAACTGGTTTTCAAGCAGTTTAGTTCTTAAAACAGAATTGGTACCAATGAACTTTCTTGGTGAGTCAGCTGCTCCAAAGCTCCTTTTGGGCACTAAGTTTGTGTTCCTTGACTACTCCCAGGCTGGTTAATTAGCGAGGAACTTTAATTTGTATGGCTAATGACACACAGCCTAAAACCCACCCACGTGTTTCAGTGTGCAGAGAGAAAGATGTATTTAGTTTTCAAGGTGTGAAGCTTTCAGCAAGCTCCATGTGTCGGTGGTTGGGAGCTGAGCCGGGCTCTCTCTCTGTGTGTGCTTGTGTCAGTACAAGGATGTCACTGCTGCAACATTCAAGCTGCTGTACAAAGTCATTGTCCCTACCTGTTTGTGCAAACGTGGTTCCTGCTGCAGGGATGGGCTTCCAAGGATTTCAGTTCCGAGCAGCATCGATCTGGAGGAGGGATGTGTTGGGAAGCTGGCACACTTAGGTGGGTTTGATGTGGAGGCATCTGTAGGACAGCGCGGTAGGACTTGGGAAAAGGCCCTGGAGGGACAGGACAAGGGGGAATGGCTTCCCATTGCCAGAGGGCTGGGTTAGGTGGAATATTGGGAAGGAATTGTTCCCTGGGAGGGTGGGCAGGCCCTGGCACAGGGTGCCCAGAGCAGCTGTGGCTGCCCCTGGATCCCTGGCAGTGTCCAAGGCCAGGCTGGATGGGGCTTGGAGCAGCCTGGGACAGTGGAAGGTGTCCCTGCCCACGGCAGGGGGTGGAATGGGATGGTCTCTAAGGCCCCTTCCAACCCAAACCATTCTATGATTTAAGTAAGGAATGGATCAAACAAAAATAAATAAGTTTTTTTAGGGTCAAATAGATGGATACACTCCATTGCAAGTCTCTCTGTACTTATTTTCTTAGGAGGATTCAGATCTGAACCCACATGGTTTGTGATTGTCACAGTCCATAGCAGACACTTATCCCTGCTTATTTCCAAGTTATTTTAACTAAACCATAAAACATCTGTAGAGGAGAGAAAGAAATGTGACTGTTGCCAATATTTAATATATCAAACTGGCGATTTTTGTAGCTTCTTGAATCAGAAATTAAAGAAGAGCCTGCATTGCAGCTATTAGAAAAAAAAAAAGAGTAAGCAGGTGTTGGCTTAGTTTCTTAGCGCCCACATTGCTCCTGTTGGTTTATCTGATTGCAAACCAAGTGCACTGTAGCGTGATGAATATGTAGCAGTGAATATATGGGAAAGATGCTGGAAAGGTTGCACCCTGATGTTCTTAATCAGTAATTAGAAACTAAAAATAGTATTTTAAGGAAAGATAATAAATCTGTAGCCTTTAATCCTCATGTGCCAATGTGTAAGCTGATATCATTATTACTTGAAAGGCAATGAGAACATGAGTGAGTAAGCAAGAGCAGGTTGCTGTTACAGTCACAGGATAAATTCCACATAGCCCAGGCTGTCCAGGTGATGTTTGGCTCTGTCTGTTTTATGCAAAGTCTACAGTCATAAAGCAGGTTAATTTACAAGCAGAGAACACATACTTTTGTTGTTTATTTCCCTTCCTTAACTGCCCTTACTTCCTGAAGTATTCTGGAATGAGTGGGGTTCTGAGGCTCTCTGCACTTGTCAGCTCGAGGGCAGCAGCGTGGGTTTGGGAAAAAAGGACAGAAATGAGGGAAATGCCTTCCCATGATGGTGGTTCTGGCACACCAATGGGCTGAATCAACAGCTCCTGTGCTGTGCAGACACACATCTGCTGTGCTGATGACAGAGAAAGCATCCCCACTTAAGCAGAGCCTTTCATCTCAGCATTTAAATAGTCTGCAAATGCCAAGATGTAGTTATTGCTGCATAGGTACCATCCCAGCTAATCCTGCTTACGCTGGTCGAATCAGGCCGCCAGCCTTACCCTGTCCAACAGGGAAACCTCAAACAACGTCAGGGAGTGAATCACACCAACAGAGCCATGATTCCACTGACCAGTCCTCCCCTCATTCACACTGTCATGTCCCTGGGACGACTGCAGTGATTCTTTACCTGGAAAAGCAATGCAAAGTATTTTAAATAGGGTAAACTCACAGTGCAATTCAGTGTCCAGACAAAGGGACTGAGGCACAGTGACCTGCTGCTCACCACTGGCCTGTCCAGGGGCCCTTAATGTCATGCAGAAGTGAGAGCTCTGTTGTAAGCTAAAGATGGTGGGGTAAAAAATTTAAAGAATGTCTATTTGCCAAGCATTTTTGAATTTAAAAAGGCTTTATTCCAGCAGTTTATAACTCATTTGTCTCACAGAAGTGGCTGAAAGCAAGAGCCAGATAAAATTACTGGAAGTTGCCAGGAAACGTACTGTCATGGCTTAGTGCGAGTGCAGTGCAGAGATGATTTAAAAAGGCACCAAATGGTGAATCCCACTGGAAAAAGAACCAGAAATCTGCAATGGCTGTTTGGGTTCTGTGATACCAAAAGCAGTGGCAGTGGTAGACAGTATCCTCATCCCAAGCTCTGTTCAGCTCTGGGGCAATTAATCCTTTCTGAGAGGAGGAGGAGGGACACGGGCACAGCCAGGGCAGCAGCCCCGCTCTCAGCCTGGGCTGTCAGCACCGGGGACAGTGGGACAGAATCCCAGAATGGTTTGGGTTGGAAGGGACCCTTGGGAACCGTCTCGTTCTACCCCCTGCCATGGGCAGGGACACCTTCCACTGTCCCAGGTTGCTCCAAGCCCCGTCCGGCCTGGCCTTGGGCACTGCCAGGGATCCAGGGGCAGCCACAGCTGCTCTGGGCACCCTGTGCCAGGGCCTCCCCACCCTCTGAGTAAAAATATATTCCCTAATCTCTAACCTAACCCAACTCTCTTTCCATTTGAACCCACAGCGAGGGGAGGCTGCAGAACTCCTGCGTTTTACTCGCTGAACGCTACCGAGGCCACAGCGGCTCCTTGGGCAGCGCCAGCAGGGCTCACAGGCGGCCCGGATGGGTGGGTGGACGGACGAACGGATAGAAGGGAGGATGGACGGATGGGTGGTTGGTTGGATGGATGGATGGATGGATGGATGCCGGATGGATGGATGATGGGCGGATGGATGCTGCCGCCGCCGCCGCCGCTGCTCCTCCCCCGGCCCGTCCCGTCCCGTGCCCGCGCTCCGCGCCGCCTCTTGCGGCCGCCCCGCTCGGCTCCCAGCTGACGGGGGCAGCCCCTTGTTTACTGGCCGGGGCGCCGCCGCCAGCCCGGCCTGCGCTGGAAGGGGCCGCCGGGCCGGGGCCGACACCGCGGGCAGGGAGGGGCCCGGCGCTATAAAGGGGCTCCGCGGGGGCTCCGCCGGCGATGCTCGGCCGGGCCCGGCCCCCGCGCCCGCCCCGTGAGCTCTGATTCGCGCCGGGCGGCGGCGGCCGCGGCAGCGGCGCGGGATGGGACCGAGAGCGGCGGCGGCGGCGGCGGCGCTGGCCGTGGCCGTGGTGCTGGGAGCCTGCTGCGGCCGCGGCCGGGGCGAGAGTGAGTCGGGGCCCGGCCGGGAGGGTTCGGGGCGGCGGCGGCGGCGGCGGCGGCGCGGGCCCGGCCCCGCCGTGCCCTTTGTACCTGCGCGGGGCCCGCGGGCAGCCCGGCCGCGGCCCGGAGCGCTCCCGGGTCACCTTCACCCCCGGCCCGGGGCCGGCGGGGAGGGCCCGGCGGCGGCCGAGATTGCAGCGGGGACGGCCGCGGGGAGGGCAGCGGCTGCCCCGGCGCGCTCAGCGGCGCGTCCCGGCCCGCGGGGCCCCGCGCGGGCGGGCGCTGGGCCGGGGGTCAGCGGGGGCCGCGCCCGGGGCAGGCGCAGGGAAGGGCACGGCCTCCTCTCCGGTCCCCCTCCCCGGGTCCTTCCACGGACCCTTCCCCGATCCCTTCCCCCGTCCCGATTCCACCCAGGGTCCCCTGCCCAATCCCCTTCCCGGGCCCTCCCAGGGTCTCTTCCTCAGTCCCCTCCCCGGTCCCTTTCTCGGACCCCTCTCCGGCCCCTTCCGTGGGTCCCCTCCCGCGATCCACTCCCCGGTCCCTTCCCCGATTCTTTCCCGTGTCCCTTTCCCAGGTCCCTTCCCGTGTCCCTTTCTTGGGTCCCTTCCTGGTTGCCCTTCCCCGGTCCCTTCCCCGGTCCCTTCTCGGGTCCCTTCTCTGATCCCTTCCCCGGTCCCCTCCCCGGGTCCCCTCCCCGGTGCCCTCCCCAGCCCTCTGCCCCCGCCGCTCCTCGGCTGCCTCAGAACCGGCTCCGGTTTCAGGAGGGTTTAGTGTGGCCAGACACGGAGGTTTTGTCTTTAACCACTTTTAGGTAGTGTGCCAAATCCACAGGTATTAAGATGGGAGAGCTCCCGGGGGAGGCTCTGTGTGTACACAGGGGCTTGTAAAATACAAGACAGGGGTATAAAGATGTTGTGTTGGAGGTCACAAGCTTGTTAAACCCACGGCTGGCTTGAGGTTAAGCCTTACGAGCTGTTTTGATGGGTTACGTTAAATAAACTTGCACAGGAAATCCTTTTAATGAGAGGTTCTTTAATTTTGGGCGATTCTTACAAATTTTTTTGACAAAAGGAAAATATTTATTTAAAGACAGCTAACTGGATCTGTGGATCGTGTCTCCCATAGACAATCTGCTTGTTGGCTTTCCCATCCGAAAAAGCGAGAGCAAGAGAATCAGTTCAAGTATAGACAATACAGTGATGGACATTATTGGGATATGTATGGGATTCGGGGAATAAAGCAGGATGTTCCTGTAAGACAGCCTCTTTTTCCAGCAATAGGATAAGTCACGTATTTCAAAACTAACCCAGTTTCTTCCCTCATACATATTTTTACGTTTGAAACCTTACAAGAGGCCGGTGACGCTGTGTTACCTTGGGAGGGTCGGTCCCAGCTGCTGTGGGCAAACCTGCCCGCCTCCAGCAGAGATGGAAAAGGCAGTTGACATATAGCACTAATAATAAATAAATACGTGTGCCCCTGGAGTCCAGCAGTTCCTAATTTGAAAACACTATTATTACTGCTGCAGCAAAGCCTGTGATTTGGTTATTTATTTAAATCATATTTGCTTTTTGGGGTTCATGCATGTTTATGTCCTAAACTCCCTAAGCTTTGCTGTGTTACAGCGTGGTAGGAAAATGTATTCTTGAGTTCATGGATGGAGGATGAGGGGCACAAGACAGCAAAGCAAAGCCTGGGCTGGAACATTTCCATATCATTTTTACGGTGCAAATACTTTATGAAGTATTTTACAGACACTTCAGACCATCAAGTCCTTAATTTGAAAGGTTTTCAGCTGCTGGGGTGTTTGATTCTGTTTTCTGGGAATGGTGAGGTCACGGAGCACCACGGTGGGGATGGAAAACACCGCGGGGCCGGCACCAGCCTGGCTCTGGGGGGAAATGCACGTACGAGAGTTGCATAAGCAAACAAATTGTTCCCTGAGCAACGGGTCTGATGGAGGCAGCTTTCTTGGAGATCTGTGCCCTGTGTTCCCACAGACAGGCCCCGAGGTAACGCTGCTCTCCAGTGACAGTATTCCCCCCATCCGTGGTTTTCCTCGTGCCCCGTAAATTTCTCTTCCCCTTGGTGCTTTTAGGCAGCATTGGGGAAGAGTTGGGGACAAGCAGCAGGTAGATGGAAGGTGGTTCAGGAGGCAAATGGGGTGGGTGGTAAAGTTCACATTGACATCCAGATTATGAGTTTTTCCTCCTCAGTCCATCCCGTTTTCCTAAATATTTTAGGAATACTTCATGTGAGAGCACTCTTCCTCTCTTACGTGTGGCTAAAGGTAGTTGGTGAGTTCAGAAATTACTGACAGGAGTACAAGCAGGGGTTAAGGAAAGAAGGCCTGACCTGTGCATAAAATGAAGATCCATATATCTTGTTTTGGGAAGAAAGACAGCTTTGTGTATTTTTTTTTTAATCACCATGTAAACATAATGCAACTTCTTGAAATAAGTCTCGCACATGACTCATGCCTGTCAGTTCATTGGCTCTGGTATTTGGGGTGGGATTTACCTCACCTAGTTTTAGGCATCTGCTAATGGAGCAGCTTAGTTTGGGCTCCTTTTCTGGTTAATAGAAAACTGTTCAAAGCAGTCACTGGAGTTTAAAGGATGTTTCCTCCTCTTCTGAACTCTTCCCCTAAATTTGGGAGCTGCACATGTGCTGTGTTGCTTGCTGCTGATGTGGAAGTTGGGAATCTGGCTGAGAGATCTCTACCTAAATTGTCACGTGGGACAAATTTCAGTGTGTATTGCTGTAGTAACACACTTATAAAATAGGTTGCTTCTTAGTTAGTATTATATCTGGCTGATACAGATTATTTTGTGCTCGTAAACTCATTAAGAGTCTGTTCCCTTGTCCCACCTCAAGCCTGTGTTAATTTTTGATGTTGAGAGACTCGGTCTAGAATGAAATTTTGCTCCCCGGAGAATAAAGTAGGAAAAGTGAGTGCAGAAGGGCAGGGCTGTACCAAACCCAGGCCCCAGCGTGTCCTGTCTCTTTTTTGGGGAGAGGCAGCACGGTGGCTGTCTGTGAACTGTGTAAAACCCCGGAGCTTTCTGGAGGTCAGTTTTGGGGTGACTGCCTTGTGGAATATGAATGGTGTTGATATGGGCAAGGTGCAGAACCTGTTCCTGCTGCCTTTGGAGCAGGGAGGATCTCCAGGTGTGTCAGCACCGACACCGACCCCGGCCGCTACCCTGAGTGATCCTGGAGCTCCGGGGATGCTGTCGCTCCAGTGCTGGTTATCTCTGCATGGAAACAGGGCAGGATGAGCTGTGTTTGCTGTTCAGGCTTTGAATCAAAGGAGGGGAGCATAAAGACAGCCCAAACCAGGTTTTAAAGGCCAGACTGTGAGGGGTTTGCCCTCGGTTCAGCGGCACCGAGTTGAGCAGTGAGAGGTAACAGGCACCTGAGATGTTCCCTGAGGGGCTGGGGCTTTATAGGGGCTCACTTAGGAGTCCATATCCAGTTCGTTCAGATTGAGGTATCTGAGGTGCAGAACTGAAGCTTAAAAATCCATATTTCACAATTAGATGGTTTTTATGTTTATTAAACAATTGCTGTGGTAGGCTAGGAGCTGTCGCACAGTCCTTCCCACTAACCTGTCTCCAGGATGTTTTCCTGTCTCAGCAGTTACCCCAAGAAACACCCAGAAGTCCTTTTCCCAGTTTCCTAAAGCCACTTCTAAAAATCAGCCTTGTGTAGAATTGCAACGCTTTTGACCCAACCCAAGCGAGTGTAATTTTTCTGCAATAGTTTGTTTATTCAGTAGGCAGCAAACACTACAAAAAAAGCAGAATTAACTAGTAGTTACCTCCAATGGTTTGTGATCCTTCTGTGCCAGATTACGCTGGTCTTGATTGTTAAAGGCCAGAGCTCTGAAGCAGTGAATCATTCAGGTTTGGTATCCACATGATTTACTATAAACAAGGTTTAAGTTCCAGCTATTCCCCTGGTTAGGCTCTATCTTGAAAACTTAACCTCTGACATCAGATCTGGTTTCTTCATTCAGGACCTGAAGGTTGTTACCAAACCAGTTTGTCCAAGAGGTTTTGGCACCTTGGGATTTGTTTGTTTGTTTGTTTGTTTTTTAAAAAGCGTGGCTTCAGCTTGGTTTTCTGGGGGGGCTGATGGAACATGTCTAGGATGATTTAGTAGTTTTTTGAGTGAGTAGCTTGGTAGCAGGGATGGAGCAGTGCTTCCTCTGGCAGCTCGGAGCTGTGCTGCTGTTTCTGCTGAAATTTAGGAATTTATGTGTAGTGGAGGTTTTGCCAGTAGTTTGCACAGGAGCAGCTTTGGGCCTACTACTGGAGAATCAATTTGTGATTTTTTTATTTCCCTGAAAGCTGATTTATGTGTTTTTTGAAACCAGGTTGTCTGTGTTATAATTGATGGCTCAACTTTGCTCTCCTTCTTCTGGGATCAAACCTGCCTTGCCTTCCTACTGAATGGTTGATTAATTCCCCTGTCCCTGCAGAAGAAATACTATCGAGAGAAGCTGTGGAAAAACACTTATTACTTTGCTTAAAACTGCTTCTTGTTGTCTTGGTAACAATAAATTTATGGGGTGACTTAAGCTGCTACTGCATGAACAGGAGATATAAACTGCTGAAAATTCAGAGGCATGAAAAGATGGAGAAACCTTCAACTAAAAGGCATATTTCGTTTCAGATGTTCTTAATTCCTTATTATTCTCTTTGATCCTTGAGGTGTTAAAAAGAAGGAGCTTAGATACCATTTATCACTTAAAAACTAAATTGAAGTAGAACCTGAAAAATAATTAAGTGTGATTTTTCTCTAAATGTGGGGAAAAGTAGCTGATGGACCGTGGGTGTTGTACTTCCAGCTCTGGTAGATTTATATTTTTAACTCTTCAAAAGCTTCACTCATCTCTTTTTAGATTCAGCTTTGGCTAACATTTGTTCCTTAACACATCTTTTCAAAATATTTGGAGTTGTTAGCCTTTGGTCACCTTTTCTGCAGCCTCCAGCGGGGAATCTGTGTCAGGATGGGGAGAGCTGGAAGCGAGGGAGGTTTGTGCCCTGCGGGGGTGTTTAGATGGTTGCATTTTTTGTGGAGGTTGGAAGATCTTTGAGCAGCTTTTGGGCTGTTTGGACCAGGAGCAGCATGGCTCGTGTCAGTGGTGATCTCCAGAAGCCTGAAAGCTTCAGGAGCAGAGTGATTTAACTGGTTCTGAGTGTTTAAGGAAAGGGGTGAGAGCTGTGAACTCCAGGACTGCAGAGACCAGGAGTGCCAGGACACAGGGAATGGCTTCCCACTGCCAGAGGGCAGGGATGGATGGGATATTGGGCAGGAATTGTTCCCTGAGAGGGTGGGAGGCCCTGGCACAGGGTGCCCAGAGCAGCTGTGGCTGCCTCTGGATCCCTGGCAGTGTCCAAGGCCAGGCTGGACGGGGCTTGGAGCAGCCTGGGACAGTGGAAGGTGTCCCTGCCCGTGGCAGGGGGTGGAACAAGAAGAGCTTTAAGGTCCTTCCAGCCTACACCATTCTGGGATTCAGATCATCCTCTCTGGATCCTTGCTGGCTGTGGGTCTGTTCCTCTGCCAAGCAGGACCATGAATTTCCTGAGTGCTGGGCAGCCACCCCCAGGCACCGGTGTGATGCAGCAGCTGCCCACCCGGGGTAGCTCCTTCAGACCAAGCTCCTTAGCTCTGTTCCTGCACAAAAGGCAGATTTCCACAGCCTGAAATGCAGCCACAGCACTCAGAGGGCTTCGTCCTGCCCGTACCTGACTGCAGATCTTTTCACCTGTGCTCAAGGCACTCTGTCCATGGAGCTGGGCAGGGACAGTGTGGCTGAAGGGCTCGTGTCCAGCCCCTGGTGACTCACCTCATTCTACCCAAAACGATGAAAGACAGAGGCAATTGTGCTCGGGGTATTCATGCATCTCATGGCCTTCAGCCACAGCAATAGCCTGGAGCTCTGACTCTCAGAAGTAATTCCTGGTCTGTGTTTTTTGGCCTTTCCTTTCCCTTAAGGTCAGCTGTCCATTCCAACAGGCAGTACTTTATCCTGTGGTACAGCAGCTGGTGGTGGTTACCACCCCAGCATTGCCCGTGTGCCCACAATAATGAGAACCAAGAATAAATAAGAACCAAGATGTTGGATTTTTAGCTGCATTTCCAACTGGTGACTTGGACGTTGAATTCAGTCTTTCAGTTCCTTACGTGTCCTTCTGTTACTTCTCCTTTCATGGAGAAACCACTGTCCTGACCTGCCATGTACTTGCATCCTTGGAAATACCAATGTTATTTATTGCAAATAGATACTCAGAGTATTTAAGCTGAATCTGTTGCTTTCTCAGTTCCTCTAGCCCGGGCTGGGATGTGCAGCAGTGCAGTTTGGGGCACAGAGGTTGCTGCTGGCCGGTCATCAGGTTCCTTTTCCCACTTTTTCCAAGTACATCCTTAATCCTTGAGGCACCGTGTGCGTTGGCTTTTTTCTTCCAGAAGGCAATTTATGAAATGACTTGGATATAGTGCCAAAAAATCCCATTGGGCAATAGCATTGCTTCAAATCCCATGTTAGTATTGCCAATTTTTTTTTCTTGCAGTCAGTGGAGCAAATTTTTGAATAATCATTAAGATATTTGCATGGAATTTGGTTTTAACCCCTACAGCAGTGGTCTGTGTTAAACCATGAGGAGTCGGACAGTTCTAACTGTGAAACATTTGTGTCCACATCAGTTTTTTAGGGCTGGGTGATCCCTTGGAGCTGTGATGTGGGGGTTTTGTAGTTGGTGAACTTTACATATAGTGACAAAAAGAGGAAAGAACCTGTGGTTTTTGTTCTTAAGTGGGGAGGGAAGTCACCGGCCCAACTATAGACAAAAGGGAAAATCCTTTGAGTGGATGCAGTCTTCAAAAGAAAAATTCATAAAGAATCCACCTGGATTTGAACATTAAGGTCTGGCTGATGTTTCTGTGAAGTTGGTTTCAAAAGGGTTGTCACAGGGAGTTTGTTGTGCTGTACAGGTGTGGGGCTCCAAATTTCCTTCTTGATTTCTTACCTGTGCTTAGAGTTGAAAAAATATTTCCCTATTCAAACTTTTTCTTTTTGCTGGTGCCTGGATTCCTGTTATTCACTTTACCTTCTAATTTATGCTTCATGCATTTGTTCACTTTGCCAGTTCTTTGGTTGCTGGTTCTATGAAATAAACTGCCCCGATAGTCAAGACAGGGAGATTTGCACGCTTGAGAAAATAATAACAAAAAAAGCCCCAACACCTCATCTGAAAAGAATGCTCAGGGCAAAAATTACTAATGTAGTAAATTACTCCTGTCAGCAGAGTCTGGGCAGGAGCGTGGGCTGTGCTCCTGTGCATTTCCAGGTTTTTCTGCTTTCTTCCCAAGCACTACCATCCCTGGCCATTATTCTTTTCCTATCTTCCCCTCCCTGCAACCATTCTAAATGACTCCCTCTAATCCCCTGGCATTAATTGCACAATTGGAGATGAGGTAGGTGTGTTGCTGGCAGCTACCTAAAGAAAACAGCCCAGACATCTCTTCCCTTTGTGAGCGCCAAGTGATGTCCCGGGACTGGTGTTACCACTGCAGTCGTGATAGAGGCAACAGGCTCAAGATGGCAGAAAAAATGATGAAATACTCTTGTTTTGTAACCATATACCAGGGAACGTTCCCCACTGTGTATTTCTTAACACTTGAAGCCTGCTTTGCTGAGAGGGCCACGTGTCCCGAGTGGAGCTCGGTGCGGCTGGACAAAACTGAACGTTTAGAAAACTACAACAATTAACCTTTTGTTAAAGAAATAAATAAATTGTCCTTTGCCTCCCAGTTTGCAGGAGCATGGACATCCGCAACAACCTGACCCGGCTGAACATGCTGGAGAACTGCACCGTGATCGAGGGCCACTTGCAGATCTTGCTGATGTTCAAAACCAAGCCCGAAGATTTCCGCGAACTCAGCTTCCCCAAGCTGACCATGATCACAGACTACCTGCTGCTGTTCCGTGTGTACGGCCTGGAGAGCTTGAAGGGCCTCTTCCCCAACCTCACTGTGATCCGAGGGACTCGCCTGTTCTTCAACTACGCCCTGGTGATCTTTGAGATGGTTCACCTGAAGGAGATCGGCCTCTACAACCTGATGAACATCACCCGGGGCGCCGTGCGCATCGAGAAGAACAACGAGCTCTGCTACCTGTCCACCATCGACTGGTCCAGGATTTTGGACTCTGTAGAAGACAATTACATCGTGGCCAACAAGGATGACAAAGAAGAGTGTGGAGATGTGTGCCCAGGCACTGTGAAAGGGAAGAGCAACTGTCCCCCGACGGTGATAAACGGGATTTTCATCGAGCGCTGCTGGACGCACGATCGCTGCCAGAGAGGTGAGTGCACAGTGAGGGGTCTCAGCTGGGGCTTTGCTGTCAAGGTCTGACCTGTCAGGACCTGTGAGGCCCTGGCTCAGGTTGCCCAGAGGAGCTGTGGCTGCCCCATCCCTGGAAGTGTCCAAGGGCAGGTTGGACGGGGTTTGGAGCAGCCTGGGACAGTGGAAGGTGTCCCTGCCCATGGCAGGGGGTGGCACTGGATGGGCTTTAGATCCCCTCCAACCCAAACCATTCTGGGATTTTTGGAGGGCTGACAGGTGCCTATTGATTGCTACCTGTAAGCACAGATTCCTACATCAGGGCTCAAAACTGATGTTAGAAGATGAAGAGAAAACCTTTGGGATGGGGTTGTGTGGGCAGTTCTTTCACCTGTGTTTATAAGGTGTCCAGAATTCTGTGTTTGGTTCCTCTGGAGAACCAGGAGCTGCCCAGAGCTCACCATTTTAAAGGGCTTTAGGTGTTTTGTATAATAGTTGGTACTCTGAGTATCTTTGTTAGGGTTTGGGTAGGGAATGAAAGTCCAGACTGACTGGAAGGGTGCAGCAGGTGGAAGCACAACAGTGGGGAAAAGTCTCCGTGGAATAAACCCCATTCTGGAGAGGTGCAATTCCATTTTTACCAAAACCTTCCTGCCATAAAAAGGTGTAAGATCTGTGGATGAGTGAGCAGCGTTTGCTCAGAGAAGAAGCTGGAAGCCAAGTCAGACCTGAAGGGGAAGGGAGAAGGAGGAGAGAGGACCTGGGTGGGGTTAGAGGGTGAAATAAGAGGGCTTTGAGCCCGGGGCTTTGGTTCAGGGCAGAAGCTGTGTTCAAAAATCTCACTGCTGTTGCCACCTCAGTCCTCAAATGTATTAAAGTTGCTTTTAATTTTATACAGATTTGTTTTTTCCAAACTTGGAACTGACCTTAAGCTTAGCTTTAATTATATATTTGCTTTGATTTATGTTAAATCTGACTTGACAGGGGGAGCAAAGTGAATTGAGGTGAGAGTGACACATTTAGGGTTGTCTGCCTTTCTGGAGGTTGTGCATCCAAACGAACCAGTGTGTCCTGAGACGAAATTAGGAAACTTGTGGGCTGGAGAGAATTTCTTGCCAAGCTTTAAAGGGCAGCTCTGAGCGCTAAGTGCCAAATTTGAGGAGGAATTCCTACCAGTATGCACAAACTAATGCAATTAATGTGGTTTCCCCTCTGCTACTCCTCACCCCAAAATTGTCCAGCTTCCTTTTAAAGAAAGTGCTTATTTTTTGTGGCCAGAATAACAGTGCATGAGCAAGAAGATGCAAGTGTGTACGTGTGTTCCTTTTTTAAAATGAAAAATAAGATTGTAAAGCATTTTATTTATAAACTTTCAGGTATGCAGTTACATCAGCACTGAAACCTGGTTTCTCATGTATTTCATGTGCTGTGTTTTCTGCTATTTCATAAGGTTAAAGCTCTGCTTGGCACTGTTTTAGTGCCTAGACCATAATGCCCCTCATTCCTGTGAATTCTCTGGGGCTGTGCTGCAGCAGACTGGAATGGATGGTTTCTCTCCTTTAAACAACTGCCTATTTCCATGAAACCTGGAGAAATGTAATATTTTAATGATAATATTTTACCATTGGGACAGAAATCTCAGCTCCTGAGCCTCTGGTGCAGGAGTTTGTTGGAGGACGCCTGTCCAGTACCTGCCTCAGCTCAGTCACCACGCCTGTTTGACCCAGAAATTGAGATTTTAATCGGAAAATGGTTTCAGAAGTCACCATACACAGATGCTCCCATCTGGTTTTCCGTGTCCCTTGCAGAGGGAGCAGCAGGGAAGCAGTGCTCCTGCATATTTGGGCAGTGACTGGAATGCACTTCCCGAACCACTTAACAAGCTGAGCTTATCTTTGTTTTGAACGTTCGGATTTGGACTTTAATTTTTTGGTAGCCACTGTTTTGCACAAGCTGGGATCTGTGTGATCCCGTGCCTTGTGACACCTGCCCCTGTGCTTCTGCAGTTGTTTTGACAGCCTCAGAGGTCTTTTAGACCTTTCTGTCTGTTTGTGAGTAGCCTTTAGACTCCGAGCACACGCCAATGGTGGTGATTAAGTGACATTTATTTAGTGAACCTGCCGGTGCAATCGCTGCCTCCTCTGTTCTCGTGCCAGCCCTAATGTATCCTTAGCATGTGTAATTGTTTTGTCAAGATTATTAAAAGCTTGTGTGAATTGTATTTTGGCTTTCCTTAGCCTGAAGAGCCTTGCAGCAGCTCCCAGTACGCGGGGTATTAATGTCATGAAATCTTTCCCTCTGCGTTTCTGCAGCTTATCTGGGAATCTTCAGCAGCTAATGCAGTGCTGAAGGCTCCTGGCTCTCTGGTTCTAAGTGTTTTCTCTTCTATTTTTTCTCTTTATCTTCTAACCAGAATGAAATGTAGCAATTTTGGTATCATTTTCACGGGGAAGTTTGGGTTTGTGTGGAGTTTTTAACCCAGGTTATTTGTACCTCTGGTTTGTTTAATGAAACTCGGTGTAGAATCTCCTGGTTCCTTTTTTTTTTTTTTGCATCTCTGGATGGGAAGTTGTTGCTGTCTAAACTGCTGCCCTGGGACTGGGAAAAACCCTTGAAGGATATGTAAATATTGATCATTTTGATTTTACAGAGTGGGCGTCAATTGACAGAGACAAGTCCCAAGCTGACCGGCTTTTCCAGCCTGCTAAGCTTGGAGTCTTGCTGGAAAATATTAGGAGATGGGCAAGAAATTTGGGAGAGCACATGTGGGAAGGCTGGAAGATGTCACAGGAAATGAACTCCCTGACAGGAGGGTGCAGCCAGGTGGGGATTGGCCTCTTCTCCCAGGGGACAAGGGACAGGATGAGAGGAAATGGCCTCAAGTTGCCCCAGGGGAGGTTTAGATGGGAGATTGGGGAAAACTTCTTCATGGAAAAGGTTGTAAAGCATTGGAAGCATTGGAGTCACCATCCCTGGAGGTGCTCAAAAGCAGTGAGGATGTGGCACGTGGGGACAGGGGTTAGGGATGAACACGGTGGTGCTGATGGTTGGACTTGATATTAAAGGTCTTTTCCAGCCTTAAGGATTCTCTGATTCTCTGAAAGGTCTTGTGTGTGTGGGAAGTGGCAAAGGTGGGGCTGGAGTGGGGTCCTGGTGTCCCCCATCTCTTCCACACCATTCCCTGCCCTTCCCCTGCCAGCTCTCTGTGGTTGCTTCACGTTATCCCTCTTTTATTTAATTATCCCTTTATTTAATCAGCGCAAATATCCCAGTTGACTCCACAACTAACTTTTCAGTTATAGCATGGAATTGTCTCCAAGGCACCCATCCAAGCCTCTGAATCATCCCTGGAGCTACAATTCCAGCCTGGAATTTTTTTTTTTTCAGTTGGTGATAACGTGTTCAGGACAACAAAGTAAAGGGTCTTCTTACAGACGTTGGAGCAAAGGTTGGGGATGAAACCAGTGGGGAGGAACTGCAATCATTTGTGGGCAGCTGCACCCTTGGAAAAACCAGTTGCAGTATTGAGGACTCTGTGTCTGAGTGCAGGGATGTGTAGGTGGATGCACCATGGATTGAGATCCGTCAGGATGTGCTTCCTCAGAGTTTTCTTTTTTTTTTTTCCCTAAATCACTCATGTTGGTGTGAAAACCAAGTCGGTTCAGTTGAGGCCAACTCATGTTATATTTTGGGTAGGCAGGGAGGGAAATGTGTAGTCTGTTTGGAATTTGGGTCTAGCCTGATGCTGTTTATGGCAGCCAAGTGCTGTTCCTGTTCTGGGGGTTTTGTATCTCTGCACTGACATTTTTAACAGGGTTTTTTTTTTCACATACACAGTTATTTTATTGCCATCAAAAAGTACTTCTTGGTCCTGCACTGCAGAGAGCGTCTTTGCTGAAGAATGCAGACAACAAAAATGCTGGAAATGCCACGTCCTAGACCTCGGTCTGGATCTGCCAAACATGATTTTCATATTTCGCATTTTTTCCACGTCTTTTTTTTTTTTTCTATATGTCTGTCACTCCTCTTGCGGAAGGAACAATTCCCTCTGAAATAGGATTTCCTGCCAATTCTCCCTGCAGTCAGGCTGCTCTGTCCATACAGAACTTGGAGCAGTCTGATGGGTTTGACAGTCTAATTATAAAGGCGGGTTCAGCCTTTTATTGCACGTCGGGTCACGTGGAAGTGGAGTAAAGCAATAGGAAGGAAAAGTGGAATGGCCAAATAAAAGTTACCAGCAGAATTATCTGCAATATCAGACAGTCCCTTGGTGAACACTGAAGGGCCGCATTCCTGGAATATAAGGATGGATATCTGAAATAGTTTTGACGGGGCCAAATAATGATAGGAAAAGGGGGAATGGTTTTAAACTAAAAGGGGAAATATTTAGGCCAGATGTTAGGGAGAAATTCTCTACTCAGAGGGTGGGGAGGCCCTGGCACAGGGTGCCCAGAGCAGCTGTGGCTGCCCCTGGATCCCTGGCAGTGTCCAAGGCCAGGCTGGACGGGGCTTGGAGCACCCTGGGACAGTGGAAGGTGTCCCTGCCATGGCAGAGGACACTGGATGGGCTTCAAGATCCCTTCCAACCCAAACCATCCTGAGATTAATTCTATAATTCTGTGAACTATAGGCTTCATTCCATAGAAGATAAGATAGAATTCAGGTTCCCTTGTTCATCCTGAACGAAACCTTTGTAGGAATCTATTATCTGCTTGATCTTGAGGCTTCTTGCTACCAGGAAATTTGAGTTATTATGAGTGTGGGCCGTTTCAGGTCTGTCAGTAGGCTCCTTTTTTCCATCTATTATCTTGTTTTCTGTGATAAAAACAAAAGTTGCTTCTCAACTAGTGCAATTTAGAATTTGTGGCAAAATATTGAAAGTATATGAAACAATTTGGGTCCATTGAAGAGGACATAAAGCAGCAGATGGAAGGATGACAGTCTGGAATAACTGGCATGCAAAGAGCTGCTAAAGAAAGGTTCTGTGTGGAAATAATAAAGTTTTTCCACTGTTTTGGGTGTGATTTTTGGGGTTGTCGTGTGCAGAGCTAGGAGCTGGACTCGATGATCCTTGTGGGTCCCTTCCAAATCAGGACATTCTGCGATTTTTTTTCTTTTTTTCTGTCATGTTGGGAAACAGGTCTAGAGACAAAGGGACACAACAGGATCTCTCTTTAATTTCCCTGTGATTTATCTGGGGAAAATTCTGGGACAGATAAGGGACAGGTAAGGAACTGAAGAGTTGCTTTGTTCCCAAGTACAAGCAGCACAACAAAGCCCTGAGAAAAACATTGCTCAGCCTGAAATGTCTTTCAACTGCTGTGAAACAGCACTGAGCGCTCTCAGAGAGACCAGTGCCAGCAGAAATTCTGCAGCTCTGAACATCTTCAAGGCAGGTTTGAATAACAAAGTTCAGAGGTGTGTGTGGGAAACGCTTTGTGATGTTTACTTAGGTAGAAATATTACTTAGCAACAGCTTCCTGTAATTTTTATGTGCTGGGAATTTCTGTAACCATGAGCTTGGTTTTATTACCTTTGTATGGGAAAGGGGTCTCGAAGCGCTGAGCAGACTCAGCCAGCCTCAAGGGCAAGATATTTTTAAAGCTTCAAACACAAAGGAAATTTTTCCAGTTGCTACTACATGAAGTGGAAGTGCTCCTTTTATTTGGAGATCTGATAAGGGGTGCCTTTTTTTCTTTTCCCTTGCTCTGACAAATGCCAGATGGAAGCTGACACCGGATAATCTCGCTGGGGTGTCTGTGCTGACCCTGCCAAGCTACAGCTTTATTGAGGGCCCGTAGCTGGGGCAGTGGTGACACTTTGCCAGCGCTGAGACATCCTAAACTAATTCACTTGAGCTTATTAAGAGTAGTTAAGAGATTTATGCTGCTTGGGGTTGTGATACAGCCCAGAATTGGGGGAGAAGGGGTGGAAACAATCCCTCCGTACAAATGGCTGTTTAAGGATGTGCTCCTTCGGAAACACCAAACAAAACTGGGGAAGAAGCATCTGGAGCAGCTTTTCTCCGCTGAGGTGGGGTGGTGCAAGGCTGTAGGATTTCAGTACAAAGGGCCTCAACTTGCTCAGAAATTCCCACATGTGCAGCTGAGCTGATGTTTCTTCGGGTTCTTCACTGCTGCACCTTTAATTAAATTCGGGGTCGGAAAGTGAAGATTTTCTGCTCCTGCCCCAAATCCCAACCAGCACTTCAGAAGCAGCTGTCTGACCCATGTCATCTTTAGAAATGTAAATACACATTGAATACAGAGAATTCCTCCCCGTAGTTAAGAGATCTGCATTCCTGTACAAAAATCTTGTCAAAGCAAGGGTTTTTGACGAGTTAAAAAGGACAATGAGGTCTTTTGCTGCTGATATGATGAAAACTGAAAAAGTTTTCACCTCATTTGGTTCAAGCTGCTATTTTAATTCTTTCACCCTTAGCCTTTCCCCAAAACACTTGTTACTTGAGTCGGTGTCTGGGTCCTTGAGGAGGCTGAGAGGAGTGCAGTGCCTCACGTGCAGTGGTTCAGCACTGAAGATACTCGGGGTGTTCTTGGGAGTTCCAAGGGTGCTTCAGGTAGAACTCTTCCCCCTTCAAGAACAGTTCCAAGTGACCTTTTTTTGCTTAAACAGGTGAGCCTGCACTACCCCTTGGTAGTTAAAAACCAGGAGACTTGGCAGGCACATCCTTTGGAAAATGCTGCTGTCTGGGTGTGCAAGGGGGAAGTCTGAGAATGTAAAAAAAAAAAATAGTGAATGACAGAGTTAACGTGTTGGTAATGTATGAATGAGAGAGCAGGAAATGGTTCACCTGGTGTGATGTGTTTGTTCAGGGAGGAGGAGATGTGTTTCATTCAGAGCAAATCCTGCTGGATGTTCAGGGTGCTTGGGTGCTGTGAGCAAGGACGAGGGATTAGCCAGTGTGTGTATTCTGTATGTTTTCCTCCCTTTACACTTCCTTCATGAAGGCAGGACAATGAAATTCTGCATTTTAAATCTTTTAATTAATTGTGAAAGTATCCTAAAGCGAGTGCAATTCCGATGCCCCTTCCCACATTTAGGCAAAATGAGCAGGATAAATGTAAGCTGTGTGATGGGACAACAGTCTTTGATTTTACAGGGAAGGAACTGGAAATCTTTGTTATTCAAGGCTGTGAAGGGATTGTGAACTGTTGGGTCTGTACAAAGAAGTGCATTCAGAGTGTGTGAGCAGACCAACTGAAATATGTCACTTGGCAAAGCTCTCCGAAACATCTCTCCCTATCAGGAATTGGATTTGACAGGGATTGCCTCTGTAAGTAATTGCTGTGCTTAAAAAAAATCCCAACAAAACACAAAAACCCCAAAACAAAACACAAAAAAAAGGTCAAAACCCCCCAGGTGTGACCAGCACAAAGATTGTTTCTAACTGAAAGGTTGAGGATTTCAGGACCTTTTGATTAATTACAGAGCTGGGGAATAACCAGCCGTGTCCTGGAGGAAGCAACACTCACCCTCCTCTCAGCTTGTAACAATAGCTGGGTACAAGTTCAATGATTAGGCTTCCCAATTATATCCTATAATTGTCTGCAAAATCCCATTGAGGGATGTGAATGAACTTGCTGGGATGTTTATGCTGCTTAATTAAGCCTGTTGGTTAGGTGGGAAAGAAAAAAACGTTCAGAAAAAATGAAATTAAAGAAAAACATTGGGTCAAGGGAAGTCGTGGGGGTCCTGGCTGGGATTGCCTGCTTGGGACGAGCCTGTAGTTATTGCAGTTCCTGCTTTGGTCCCAGGTTTTTGTCTGGCATTGCACAAGTGTGCAGGGAGATACTGGATCACAGCCATTGCCTTTGTCTTTATCTCAGTTCTGTAGGTGAGGGTACTGGGGGGCACCGGGCTGACGTCGCTGGCGCGTCGTCGGCCTGGCTTTTCTTTTGGCTTGTGACACATAAAACAAACAGAGAATTAACTTTGGCTCCGTGCAGTGCTTAAATGCTGGCTGAGTGCTTTAATGGTTTCATGTGAAGAGTCTGGATTCCTTGTGAATCTGAGTTTGAACTGACCCAGGCAGGACACTCAGCACCTGCTCGTGTCCAGGAAGTTTTATGGTTGGAATTGGATGCTCTGTACTAAAAAGGAGCTTCTGTACCCTCAGTAGGAATTCCTTAATTTGAGATTGTGTTTATTTCCCTGCCTCCTGGGCACCTTGAGAGATGAAGGCTCTGAGGAAGAAGATGTTTTAAAGGAAATGGCAGCAAAGGGCTGGAAAGAAAGTCCAGTTAGAATAGCATTCAGCAGAATGTTGGGATTAATTCTCTTCAGCATGTTTCTAGAGAACTCAGGGTGTGCGTGGTTTTGGTGCACTCCAGGAAAAAGAAATGCGGCCTTAATCTTGTGTATCAGGTCAGAGGTGCCCTTTTCCAAGGATGCCAAGAACTGCTGCTCCATTGGAATTTTAACTTGGGCAGTTTGGGCTTTTGCAGAGCTCAGCTCCCACGCTGCAGTGAAGCAATGGCACGGGCTGGACAGGTGAACTGTCAGGAATTGTGACCCTTCTCAGGAATTATGCCTCGTTCATAGGCATAAAGAGGCCGGCAGGTATTTAGCAAGATTGGTCTGATGCAGAGTGTATAACTTGCAAGGTCTTCTTAGTCTGTTTTCAGACTTCTGGAGGCTTTTGGAGTTGCACATGTTGGACTCTGGTCGCTTGGGACTCCCACAGGATCGGTGCTGGTGTGTGGCCACACTGGAATTTCAGGGCCCTGACTTGATGAGCTGAGCCTGAGCTCATCTTACAGCAGAAGACTGATGGTTTTTAAGTCCGAGTTAAGGCAACTTAGGGAGCAGGTTTGTCAGAGATCAGAGAAAACACCTGCAAGCCGAGCAGCAACATCTGCGGTTCTGCATTTCTGCTCTCTCGTGGTCCTCTCGGCTCACTTTGGTCTGACCCCTGGGCACAATTCCTCATTTAGTGGTTTTTAAAATGTGAATTGTCTGGGGCAGGGAGGGAGGAGGTTGGTCCCAGTGTGTTCATCAAAACAAAGCCTGCTGGACTGTGGGGTGTGAGGAAGGGAATGTTCATAGGGCAAGGGAGCAGGCACTGTTTGGAGTTGTGAAGCCGTAATTTCCAGCCCAATTTTTGATGTTTTTCTCTGATTTTGTGGCTGTGGGAGTTTAATTATGCTGAGAGCACACAGCATTATTGCAGTGCAAGGCTCTAACCCCGTGGGCAGGGGTCCCAGGGCGGGAGCTTGGGCTCTCCACAGCGTTCCAGAGGTGAAGGAGCAGACGCTCCTTCCCTGCCGAGAGGAAGGAGTTGGGTGCTGGGATGTGACGCTCTCATGTGGCACTTTGATGACACAAAATGGGGCTGTCTGTTTGCTGGCTGATTTTCCCCCATTGATGTGAAGAGCCCAAGCCTGACACTGGGTGTTCCAGGGATGGATTATTTGGTGTCTGTGGCAGAGCTGCTGAGCTTGGCAGTGTCGCTTCCGATAATGTGAGTGAGAGGCCGTCAGCTTCTGAGTTGTTTGCTCTGAAATATCTGCAGTAACTGAGAGTTCACTCAGCAACCTGCAGCAAAAAAGTCAAGTTCCAGCTATTGCACTGACCTGGGCCCCAGGAAATCCCTCATACAGAGGCTTCAGACAAACTGTGTTGTATCAGCAGCGTTTTATGATTGATAAAGTACATGAAGAATGTTTGCACTTGAAGGTGAGCTTGATTAGAAAATCTCAGGAATTATGCAGGAAGTCTTAGCCCTGTGTGTTGGTTTCCCAGGAGTAAGGCATGTGCAATTCCACAGACATCACAGGATAACAAAGCATTTTTCTGTTTCCATTTTCAACTTCATTAAGCACATCCATGTTGCGTTACGGCACTGCAAGGATTTTAATACTTCATGAGCAATGAAAAGATTCATTAAAATTTGAGTATCAGACAAATGTTCTTCTTGTCTTTTCTGCGAAGACAATCCAATTATGTTCTCTGGGTAGTGCAAACATAGAGCAGTGATTTAATGAAATGAACAGGATTGTTGTTTTCTGGTTTTCGGTTTTTTCTGAATGTCATCTTTCTGAAGTCAGGCTGATCGCACTGATGTGTTTACACAGCTTCAGTTCGGGATGGAGGAGTCCAAGAGCTCCCTCTAAGTACCCCTCAAAAGCTCCCAAAAGCCAGAGAGGAAATGGAGCTCCTCAGTGTGATGTCTGACTGTCTGAAAGTCTCGCCCAGTGGAGCCTTAACAGGGCTTAAAGGAATAAGGCTTTTGTTTTAAAACAGTACTTGAAGTGAAGCCTTTAAAGCTCAATAAACTATTTCTCTGTTCATTCAATTCTGTGGATTTTCGGGAATCTGCGTGCTCTGTTTCTGGCAGAGGGGAGCATAGCACATGGGACAGTCTTACCTGGAGACTTAAGGAGAAAGAAATTTATGTAGAAACTGGTGCTTTATCTGAAACAACTTCTTACCTCATCAGCATCTCCACAATTACTAAATTAGCAAAAGAAATGTCATGTTTAGATTTTCCTCAGGCTTCTCTTCCACACTCCAACAACCTTATCTCCAGAGCTGCTTAAATAATTTGTGTAACGTTTGGCTGCTCTCTCAGTGCTTGGATATCGAGTTTCTAGTCCACAAAACCAGTCCATTCGAACTGGGTATCTGCATCGAGCATCAGTTTCTGTTCTGGGAAATATGAAATGTTCTCCTTTGAGCCTGTACAGTGTGTGAATTTGGTGGGTGTGATAGGAAAAACGTCCCCGTGTTTTGCATGGCTCCGGCGGCGAAGGAGGAGCAGCCGCGTGACGCTTCTTGCTCATCAGCAGCGGGGAAGAGCCTGTTGTTTTTCCACATGCTCTAATCTGTGATAACAAAAAGAACTTCAGATTGTGTTTTTCAAACACGCTGCGGGTCTTTCGGTGCTCGGATTTGCCAGTGACTCTCTCTGCTGTGGGAGCACGTCCGTCCACCCAGAGCCTGATTTGAAGTGGCTCGGGTTCAAATCCGCGCCTTGTTTTGGTGCTGGAGGAGGCTGAGCAGGACTCAGCAATCAGCTGAAACCAAGTGTTTTGCGTTGCTCTGGGTGTTCTGCAGAGGGTCGGGTGCTGGATGTGGACTGGGGTACCGCCAGTCTCTTCCTGGCACTGCCTGGGTTTGGGCCCCTCTTCGTGACTTCCATGAACTTCGGCCAATGCAGGAAGTGCCTCGAGGCAGAATTTAACTTAAGGATGGGTTTGGACAAACAACCATCAGAAATGTCGTAGGTAGAGGATTCGAGGTGGCCTCAGACAGGTGGATGGACTGGGTGGCATCTCCAAAGCTCCTTGGGCTCCCTTCCATTGGCAGATTGATTCCAGTGCCCTCAGCTCCGAGCTGAGACCTGAAACCTCCGGAGTTTGATGAAGAAAAAGACTCTGTCCCTGGAGAAACTGATACGGCTTCAGGTTACTTGTAGAGGAGAGTCCCATCTCTTTTTCTTGCTAGGTAATGCTGGTTTGTGTAATTTTTTTTTCCCCAGAGGGCTCCATTGTAAGGTGATTTCCCCAGTAACTGCCCCATGAGGCGATCTGAAGGTGTGTGGCTGTGGCATCAATTAGAGAGCTCTGAATAGTCCTAATTGCCCTGCAGTGGACACTGCTGATGGCAGCTGGTGATTAGACCATATCTGAGTCTCGTGCTGATAAAGTGAAGGTTTTTAGCACACGCCTGCAGGGCTGGGGGAATGTCAGCAGATCCTGTTCCTCCCGATGGCCCAGCGCAGCTTCACCGATGGATAATGGGACTTTAGCTACTCCTGCACTTCCCTGTGACCTCAGTGACAGTCAGTTTTATTTTAAGAGCTTACCATGGTATGAAATAAAGCAGAATTTTCACAATTCTGGCCACTGACAGTTGGAGCCATCAAGTATTGTGGAAGAAGGATTGAGAATCCAAGATCTCCCCTGAGTTCAGTGTAACTTTGGATGATTCAGTTCCCCTGTCTCTGGCCTTGTTGAGATGGCACAACTGGTTTGGCATTAAATACCTTCAGATTACAACTTTCTCTTGCATAATTTACAAGGAGAAGTAGATTAATGGCCTCCAAGGGTGGCTTGTGCAATGTAGTTAATGGTTTTTGTACTCGTCTCCAGTCGTTTGGTTTTCCTCAGGGTTGTGTTTGTGTGACTTTTGGTCATTTTTATCATTTCTCATTTGGCATCTGGGTTAGAGCAGCAGAGGCATGTGGCACAGTCACAAAAAACTCCAGGGATCAGTGTGGTTGTAAGGAGAAGCTGTTAAGCCAGTGGATATCTGGATAACTGGGAAGAGCCAAGCTGGATAATTTGTGCAGTGCCACATATTCATATACAGTGAATTACTTGAAAATGGGCATCGCTGGTATGCCAAGGATGACGAGGGCGAGTAGTAAATAAAAATACATTGCACATTGCTTGGCTCTGCAGGCAAACAGTATCTATTTCAGTCCTGCTAAGGAAATTCTTATGCCTCGAAATAAACTGTGGCGAGCGTGCGTAGAGCTTTGGGCAAGCTGGGGAGGGTGTGCAAGGGAATGGGCAGGAGCTGAGGAGGCCACAACAGCTCGAGGAGTTGAGAGAATTTTATGTGGGTGCACAGAATTGATGGATTTGATACTGGTAACGAGATACAGCATCCATTTCTCCTCTCCACAGTTCAGGTATTGCTTTGGGAAAAATTACTGTATGTTCAGGGAAAACTGAAGTGATACCTGTTAAGTGAATGAAGGCACAGTGCAGTGTGAAGCTCGGGGTGTGTCCATGTGGGAAATAAATGGAGGATGGATGTGTCAGTGCTCCTGCTCCTGGTGAGCCTGGATTTGGGCAGCTTGTTAAGTGACTGTGCACTGAACAGTTTGTGCACCCTGGTAATTTCAGGACAATAAACAAATCTGGTTGGTAGAGCCAGTTAGCTCTGCTTCCTGGGGAAATCCACCTTTCTTTGCACGCCTGGCCTTCAGGTGGTGCTTTGCCTTTCTCTCTCTCCTCATCCTCTCTGGGAGGCAAGGCAGGAAGGGGGATCTGGAGTAAGAAAGGGGGATCTGGAGTGAGCCCCGTTCCTTTTTTCTCTCTGTTTGTTTTCAGTCTCGTCACTCACAAACACAAATTCGGTTTCAGTATCGATGTTTACAATTCATGACTGCGCCGTGAAATCTGCCCAGATTAAAATCTTAACCTCTGCCTGACATTTCTGTGTAGATCATTAGTTATCAGCATAATCTCCTTGTGGTTAATCTTATACTTCCGCCCATTCCATTGCCTTTCTCAGTTATGGAGAGCTCCATTTTTGCTGTAAACTGTGCCTCTGTTTTGGTGTAGTTGTTGTTTTCTGTGTCCAGATTGCGTTTATATAACATATCTAAAATTCCATCTTTCCTCATCCCCACGTGTCAGCATAGCTTTCGTTCTTTCATGCCTTGTTTACTACAACATCCTTCCCCGTGGCCTTGAGGAAAGGAATCTTGTCCCTCCCTTATCTCTGCAGAAAGCAGAGCTTGGACGTTTCGCCTCGTGCCTTGATTGTATCATCGCTCCTCATCTACAGGATGGGCTTTGTAGGTAAAAGTAATAACTTGTGTTTGGAAAAATCAGATGGACTTTGGTTTTAAACCATCATCAAGTCCTTGTGTGTATCTCCATTTGTCTCTGTTTCTTACATACCAGCTCCTAGAATCATAGAATCATGGAATATCCTGAGCTGGAAGGGACCCACTAGGACCATCACTTATTTTTAGGACATGCCTGGACCACTTTCCTGTGATTTGGGTATTCTGGGGTTGCAGTGAGCGAGCAGGTTTGGCAGGAGGAGGTTAAAGGGAACAGGGATGTTTACAAGATGCTGTACGTTGGAGAGTAATAAATAGTTAAATATTAACGTGAAGCTTTCATGAGGCTCCCAGGTGGCATCAACTGTTGAATGATAACACCAAACCCTTGGGTTGTAATAAAGATTGAAATTTAACAAACCATAACAACAGAAAACCAACCTTATTGTCGTGAGTAAAATTATGATCAAAGCTTTACAGGGAAGTGCCCCAAATTAACGTTAAAGATTCTGGTCTTGGTCTAAATTACAAATTGTCTCTTCTGCTGTACAGAATGAAGTACAATATTTTGCCTGAAGATGTGGTGTCAGTTTTGGGCCTGGCATATTAAAAAAACCCAGCTGCCAAGCAGAGGTGGGTGGTTATTTCTGATCCCTGACACTAAGCTCCCATGTAATTTTGAACACAAAGTACAAGGAGCAGGCTTGACCTGCTTGCCAGAGAATGGCACAACAGCACTGTTGTAGACACTGGGTAAAGTATTTACAGCTTCTGGTCGCTATCCTGGTGTGCACTTTGTGACACTTGTCCCACCTTTAACAGTTGCTGCTGTGTTTTCAAATCAAACTCTGTGTTTTGGTAGTTTGAGCTCGATGGCCAACAGCTTTGCTTGATTTCTGCAAGTTGTTTGTACCTGTGTGGGGAATCAGCTCGATTGAAAGGTGCCAGGAGGATGAAAACAGGCCTAGTCTTGAGTTTTAATTTCTTTATTAATTCTTTTTTTCTTTCAGCGTGAGGTGCTTTGCTCTGTAAGTTCAGTTCCCGAGGGGCTTGCAGCCGTGGTGTGAACGCCACTGCTTAAAATGCACAAAAGGACAATGTTTATTTGATCTTTGTTGTGTCTGGGCAGTATTAGGGATACTTGGATGGGAAACATCCAGTTCTCTGTGTAAATAGCTGGGGCGACAGAGGAGAGCAGGAGTGAAAACCTTCAAGGGAGAGCAACAGAAAGGTCTAAAAAATCCATGAAAATGAGAGCCTGTCCTGAGGGTTCAGTGGAAGAAGATGAGGGCCTTCCATGACTGAGATTTGTAGCCCAAGAAGTCCTGTCCCCAAAAATAAGGGATGATATTGGGCTGTTGAACTCCATCCATGGGGTCTGAATTCACACAGGACTTTGTACACCTGGGCACAGGCGCTGCCTCGTGCCTCGGTGTGGAGCTGGAGAAGCTCATTTGCAAAGGTTGTCCCTTCCTAAGAAGATGAAGAATGAGTGACCAAAGGCACCGTGGGTCCGTTGAGGTTGATGACTCCTCCAGGCTTCACCACATTAAGATGAATTACATATATTTTATATGTTACATAAGTAAAATGTGTGTGTATACGTATGTGCGAGCTCCTCTTAGCACATTTCCCATATTCCTTGGCATAATTCACCCAGGAGTAAATATGTATTTGCAGAGAAATGCCCCACCAGCAGGTGTAGTGCAGAAGATAATGAATTACTCCTCAGTTTACGCAGCAGAAGGTTGGCACAGAGGAGGCTGTTTCTGGAGAGATCTCCTGTTATCTGCCCCTTTCCTCTGTAAACAACCGAGCTCAACCTTTCCCGTATCTCCATTCAACAACTTCTTCCACAGACCTCCACTATCGCAGCTGGACAAGGTGGCACACGACTCCAAACTCTTTTATCTTGTCTAAACTCACATTTGCTGATCCTCCCAGGTCCAGCATCGCCGTGGGCTTCAGCTGTTCCTGGCGGGAAGCGGCCGAACCCCGGCCCCGGTTTGGAATATCTGAGCCATTCCGTGTAGCTCCAGTTGAGCACGTAATTTGTGGAAGGGTTGGGAGGAGAAACAGTTTTTTTTCTTATCCTTACTGATAGATGAGATAAGAGGTGTAATGTTGTCCTGAGAAATGTCAATGGGAAGAGTTTCCTTGACGTTGTAGTAAGTGTGTTGTTTTTGGAAGTCACTGTCCATGGGAAGGGAGGCACCTGCAGTTAATTTTATCTGTTCCTGTGTAAATACAGACCTCCTAACGTTCCCAGCTTGCAGTTCAGAGGGGTCATGGCATTATGTACTGTAATATCTTATTTTATAAATAACACTTTATTTTAGTGCTGATTGTAAAATCTGGGATTTATTTGGCACTTGCTCTTTCCCGAGCTGGTGCTGAGAACTGCAGCCCTTTGTTGTGGGTTACAGCACTTGAGTCGATGCCTCTTGGAAGGGTTGTTCCTTGGTTGTCTTTGGGGAAAAGGGAGGGATGAGTGTTGTTAGAGCAGCTGAGCTCTGGGAATAAGTGACATCAAATTTGCTTGAGCATCTTGTGATTATTTCCTGAATTTTGCTTGACCACTGCGGCTGACGCCAGGCGTTGCCGGCAGGATTTTGGTATCACCGTGTTAACTTCTTATTTTTTGTTCTCTTCTAGTTACTCCATTTATTTTGTAGGTTCAGGAAGGGCTGGGGGAGCTGCTGTTGTTTGTCACCAAGGAGATCAAAAGTCCTTGTGCTTTTTACAGTCCACTGGACCTCTCCGACCCTGTCCCTCCCAGGCACGTTTCTGCCACCGTGGTGCCCTGGGAGCAGCGTGTCCAGTGCAGCCCAGGACTGCTGCTGGTGGGGTTTGGGGTTTAGGTTTCTGCCTCTCTGGTCCCCGTGACATGAAGAAGTAATTGAGGGAATAAGCCAGAGTGCAATGGGGTTTGCAGCACGTTGGGTTTATTGCAGCAATCCTCTGTCCACCCACTCTGCTGTGGGTTTTAGATTTATTTTTTACTTAGTCTTCACCAGACACAGTTTTGCTTAATTTAATAGCTCTTTTCAGCCTTATGATGCATTAATGCACTGGGGTTAGGTGTTGTCTTGAATTGTTCAGATCAATTAAATGCTCACAAGAAAGTAGATGGTCATGAGTGAAAAAATTAAATATTGGTTTAGGGATAAAAATTACATTTATAGGACAAATGGCACTTAACAACTTACTGAATTAGGGGTCTTCTTGACTGGAAGAGAATGAGTGAAAGAGCAAAAGCGATCAAGTAAACAATACTGTGTATGTACAACAGGATTTCGTACATCATTTTATAAGGAGTAAGACCCATATGGATTTCCATAGCAGCGATGCTGCTCAGCACTTGCAGCAGGAAACAAGCCCAGGCTCTGTAGTACTAAATTAAGATCACATGCTTGCAACACGCTGAGGAGTTACTGCCGGGGGCGATTAGTCCTTGGGTTTCCTTTTTTTTTTTCCCCCTTTCCTTGTTGGTTTTGTTTTTGTTTAGAACCACGAGAACCCATTGCTGCGGAGGTCACTGCCGTGACTGTACCGTTAGGAAATGAAATTACAGTTCCCTCTGCATCTGTAACTCAAGTCGGACTCTGTGTGTGGATAAATTTATATGTCACATCTCGCAGCCATTTACAGTAAGAGGGGAAAAAAAGCCGCGGGGACGTGCAGAGCGCTGCGATCCTGTTTCTGTGGGGCTCTGGCTTTGGGTTCTGTGCGTGTGCCCCGTCATCTAACATGACACCAGCCCAGCCCTGGCACCAGGGCAGCCGTGTCACGGCCAAAACAAGCCATTTTCAGCCGTGGCAACGCCGGCTTCGTGCCGGCTCCCTCCCGCCTTCCCCTCCCGCTTATAAACACCCCGTGCGAATTAAACGCTGAAAAACCCACGGCAGCCCTTCAGTTGCATTAAATTGCATTAAATGGCATTAAATGGCATTAGGCTGATGAGGTTTCTGCGTGGTGGTGGGAGGCCAGGGCTGGCTGGGGAGCTGGCAGGGTTAAGGCTGTTTGCCTTGTGCAGATAGCGGGCGGTTGGGTTGGATGCCTCCCCTGCGCAGGCAGCAAATGCATTGGCTGAGGTTGAGGGCGGTTCTCCTGCCGCAGTTGTTTTGTGTCCTGGACTCCGTTGGATCTGGAGCCTCCTAATTGCCTTGTCTGTAATCAAAACAGAGTTTGTGTAAGCCAGGGGAGAGGAGCTGATGGCGTGAGGGGAGTTTGCTGCTCGCCACCGGCTCGGCCGCTGGACACTGGACACCCGCGGTGGCCGAGGGGACCCATGGTGGCCCAGGCTGCCTCCCCTGACCCCTGTCCACACACACAGGGCTTGTTACTGCACTGTAGAAAGATCACATTTATTCACGACAGATCAGTCCCAAACCCATGTGGTGCCTGGACAGCACATGTGCAGCATTTTGATGTTTGTATATGTGGTTTAGAATTTGTCCTTAGTGAACCGTGTTCCTCTTACCCAACCCAAACCACCACCTGTGTGAACACCCAGTTCAGCTCACCCAGGATGTTGCTATTTAAACCCACCCAGTGGCAGAGAATCCCAAAGGAGCAGCAAAACTTATCCTGAGTGGTGTTTTTTCCGTCTTTCTCAGACAATTCACCATTTCATTAACAGAAAACAAGAAAAAAGACCTAACACCCAAGTTTTTAACAGCTTAATGCTTAATTGACTCGCCTGTTAAATACAGATCTCCTGGTTACCTGTGCTGGCTCGGGAATGTGTTTACAGTGTCAGTGTGTGTTTTGTTTCCACCTGGAGCACGGGGAAGTGGTGAAACACGGGAGCGATCCACGGAGGTGGAAATTCCTTTGCGCTGACTCCGCGGCCGCCCGTCCCCCCCAGCTGGGCCTCAGCAGCACCAAGAAATGTCCGTTTGAATCTCTAATCAGAAAGGTTTGGAAAAGGCATTGTTCCCTCAGTCTTGGGGGCCACGCTAGCAGCGAGTTAAATATTTATTATTCACCCCTAGAACAGCAGGTTCGAGCCTCTTGTGTCGCTGCGTTTCTCCCCGGGTTCGTTAACGTCGGGCTCTTCGTCAGCTTTGGGACAGGGGTTTTAAACACCCCCTTCCTGCAGATCTGCTGAGGAGGTGTCGTGGCTGTGCTGGGCAGCTTCGTCCCGGTGCTGGTGCTGAACCCATGGCCCTGCAGCAGCTTTTGTGGTGCAGCGTGGTGGCTTCTGCCCCTACCCAGAATCGCTGTTCCTTTGTCTCTCGCTTGGGTTTGTGGAGCTCCCTTTGGACTTTCTGTGAGGAACGGAAAGAGACGATTTTTTCCCTGTGCGGAGAGCAGGGCCCTGCATTGTGCAAAAGTCTCACACAGCCTTAACCAGAGGCTGGGTGTCATGTCTGAACCTTCCCTGAGCCTCCCCACATGTTGCAGGCTGTGCCACAGCTCCCAAAGGTGCCCCCTGAGAGTCACAGAATGCCCTGAGTTGGGAGGAACCCACAAGAATCATCGAGTACAAACACCCCAACAACCCCTGAGAGCGTCGTCCAAACTCTCCTGGAGCTCTGGCAGCCTTGGGACCCTGACCATTCCCTGGGGAGACAATCTTTTCATGCAAAGAGGCAAATCTTGGTGGGCCATGGCAATTATTGGGGTCTGCAGCCCTCGGTGGAGAAGGGTAATGAGGTGCTCAAACCTATTCAGTGTTGACCTGCAGTGAAAGCACAACGTGGCAGTAAAAACCCAAACAAAACCCGTATTTCTGGCCCATCTGAATCACATAACCTGGAGTACCAGTGTGAAAAGCCGTAGTGAAGATACTCTGGAGAGGTTTTACACGACTTGAGGTGCTCTCTAAAACGCAGACTTTGATAATGTCATGACATCTGTTCAGGATCTTGGGTAATGAGGATTTGCACAAAATGGTGATTGACAATTTCTGGTCTTGAGTGCTTAATGGAAAAAGAGCTGTTGCCTTGGGTGCTTTGCTTTCTTCGAGCTGTCTTTGAGACATCAAAAGCTCGCGGAACAGGAAAAAGAGAAACGTTAAGACCGGTTTAAAAATAGTTTAATTGTATCTTCTGAAAACCTTTAGAGTGGAGACTTTAGGCGGTTTCTGCCCTGTGAATACTTGCAGCTGAGTTCAAAATGTGTAAATAAGCACAGGGCTTTGAAGATTAGTTTCCATAACAAATTAAATAAAAATATTGTGTGACAGAATGTTAAGTAGGTGCCATGTGTCACCGGGTGCTTTGCATGAGGGCCGGCTTTTCCCAGTTACCTGTCTGCTCCACTGACTCCTTGGAAAACAAACGCTGTCCTTTGGATACTTTAAACTTTGTAGTTCTTGAACATGAAAGAGGCACGGGAGAACTTCCTTGTGGAGGAAATGCTGGTGAGGAACACTGGGAATTGTGCTGGCAGCACTCACCTTCCAGCTCCCACAAACCATTCCTGCATTTGCCTCAGCATTTGCTTCCCAGCTGGAAGCTGACCCTGCTCCAGGGAGGAACCAAGCAACCTTGCAGGACATCTCTGTGTCAGGGAGATGTGGGAGAAACAGCCCAGGCTTTCCCTCTGCTCATAAACCTTGATATTCCAGGCTGGGATTAGTAAGTTTGATAGTGTTTTGGGCTGAATTCTGGAATTTTCTGTTGCAAATATTTCTAATAAATGGCAGCCAGGACACCTGTTGCTAGACTGTGCTCATCTATGGCCTGGTAAGGAATGTATAACCATTTAAAACATCCATGTATAACCTGGCTTTTAAAACAAGCTTCTCATTTTATATTTAGTCTAACGCAAGGTGTTATCTGCAGGTTGCTGCTGTTTGGCTGTTGAATTTCAATCAGGTCCTATTTGTGACAGGTTCACAAAATAAGGCCTGTTGCTGGAAAAGGACAAAAAGTTGGTCAGCCTGAAAGGAAATGAATTTGAATGGATTTTTTTGCGATGGATGAGTGGTGCACAGAGAAAACACCTGCAGTGAAGGACTGACATGGAAGCAATAAGATATTGGAGATTAAATTGTCCTTGTGGTAGAATTTCAACTTTATCCGTTTCATATTTCTTCAAGGGATTTTATCAGGCTGGAGCAGACCAGAGGTTGCTCATCTTTACTACCTCATCTACTGCTGCTTGTTCCAAGAATGGCATTAACAGCTTTAACACACTTAATTCTGCAATCCCTTAACGTGGGGCGGAGGAGGATTTTCTTCCTAACACAGCTGGGGATTGGATCATCCAAACATGTTGTGCTTTGGATCCCACATGCTGCTCCGTTAGCTGGATAAAACCAGGCCATGTTCCACTGCTGGGCTGCTCAGATGCCTTAACCAGAAATTAAAGACAACATTTCACCTCTGGACATCGCTGTGTCCAGGACCTCCCAAATAAAGCCCCTCCTGCCTTGACACTGAGTGTTGGACAGAAGGCTGGGGAGATTTTGAGGCAGATGGTATTGATTCAGGATTTATTGCTGTCTCCCTTCACCAAGGATGCTCAGGCAGGGCATCAGGAGCTGCTCAGGTGCTCCCTCAGACACAGCACTGGTTTGGTGAGGACAAGGGGATGTCTTGATCTGCATCTTGGCAATTCACAGCTGGATCCCAAAGGCTGTGAGGATAAATCCAGGTCCCTGTCCCTCATCTAAAGCCCTTTCTCCTGCTTCTAAAGCCCTGCTTGGCGTTGGTGTTTGCTCCTGGAGTGCTGATTTCAGCTCTGTTCCCTGATAGGAAGTTCTGTGGCGTGTTCTGGATTACAGAGTTGGATTTAACCAGTTCAGCCTCGTTTGAATGGCTCAGACTGAGCGTGGAGGTGCTGAGGGGCAGGACCGACCTTCCCCTGGAGCTTCCCTGGGTTTGTTCATCCTGCCCTCCCGCTCCTCCCCGAGTTACTCACGGTGTTTGCCCCGAGCTGTGCCCGCTTGGTTTCCAGTTCAAAGCCCAAACCGCTCGTTAAAGGTGTTGTGGGGCGCTAGGTGATGAGTAATTAAAAAGAAAACCATAAAAACCTCAAGCAGTAACACTCGTGGGTGCCCTTCTTTGTGGACTTGTTGGGAGAGTCGCTGAAAAGCTCATGTTGGTGCCAGGGCTTCCTCCAGGAAACCAGGGACAGGGTGATAGACAGATGGGAAGCAAATCCTGATGAAGCTGAAGGGTTGTGTAAAAATGCTGTTGGACGTGTTATTTGCAGTACTGCTGTAGGAAACTTCAGGTTCTTGAGCTGAGAAACAAGAATCTTCTGGCTGAAACTGCCTGTGCCAGGCTGGGAAGCTCTTGCTGTGCAGTCTCATCACTCCTGAGCTTCAGAAATAACACTGGAGTCACCAAGGCTCTCCTGGAGCCTCTTAGTGCCGGACTGAGAGAACAGGAAAGCTCAGTTTTCTTCTTTTGGAGATGAGCGTTGATGAGTTGTGAAGGGTGAACGATAACACTCCTCAAAAACGTTCTTAAAACGTGGAATTTACACTGAAAGGTGGAGATGAGGCGGAATTTACACTGAAAGGTGAAGATGAGGCAGAATTTACACTGAAAGGTGAGGATGAGGCAGAATTTACACTGACAAGCGAAGATGAGGCAGAATTTGCACTGACAAGCGGAGATGAGGCAGAATTTACACTGACACGTGGAGATGAGGCAGAATTTGCACTGACAAGCGGAGATGAGGCAGAATTTACACTGAAAGGTGGAGATGAGGCAGAATTTACACTGAAAGGTGGAGATGAGGCAGAATTTGCACTGACACGTGGAGATGAGGCAGAATTTGCACTGACAAGTGAAGATGAGGCAGAATTTACACTGACAAGTGGAGATGAGGCAGAATTTACACTGACAAGTGAAGATGAGGCAGAATTTACACTGACAAGCGAAGATGAGGCGGAATTTACACTGAAAGGTGGAGATGAGGCAGAATTTGCACTGACAAGCGAAGATGAGGCAGAATTTGCACTGACACGTGGAGATGAGGCAGAATTTACACTGACAAGTGAAGATGAGGCAGAATTTACGCTGAAAGGCGAAGATGAGGCAGAATTTACACTGACAATGGAGATGAGGCAGAATTTACACTGAAAGGTGGAGATGAGGCAGAATTTGCACTGACAAGCGGAGATGAGGCAGAATTTGCACTGACACGTGGAGATGAGGCAGAATTTGCACTGACAAGCGGAGATGAGGCAGAATTTGCACTGACACGTGGAGATGAGGCAGAATTTGCACTGAAAGGCGAAGATGAGGCAGAATTTACACTGAAAGGTGGAGATGAGGCAGAATTTGCACTGACAAGTGAAGATGAGGCAGAATTTACACTGAAAGGCGAAGATGAGGCAGATGCCTGCGCTCCACCGTTGCCCCTCTGCAAAGGGAGTTCCCAAGGCGAGCAGGACCCAGGTGTCACAAGCTCTCGGGGTCACACACACGGCCAGGCTCTCCTGTGGCACTCACCTGCCTCTGGTGCTTTCCCTTGCCAGTCTGTCCCCCCGCCTGCAAGTCGCAGGGCTGCACCTCGGACGGGCAGTGCTGCCACAGCGAGTGCCTCGGCGACTGCACGGAGCCCAACGACCCCGGCAAGTGCGTGGCCTGTCGTAACTTCTACCTGGACGGGAGGTGCGTGGACAGCTGCCCCCCCGGCCACTACCGCTTCGAGGGCTGGCGCTGCGTCACCTTCGGCTTCTGCCAGGAGCTGCACAACAAGTGCAAGAGCGCGCGGGAGTCGGGGTGTCACGTCATCCACAACAACGAGTGCGTGCACGAGTGCCCCTCGGGCTACATCATGAACTCCAGCAAGTGAGTACCTGCTCTGCACGGGACAAAACTGGGCTGGGCTGGGCTGGGCTGGGCTTTCCTCCCCCTTGGACGCGGGGTTTGGGTGCTGTGTCAAGGCCAGGAGAAGTTTCCGGCGTTGGAGCGTCTGTGGCAATCGCCTGGTCTACTTTAATATGATTTGCAAACTAATACCTTGCTAATTCAAGGCATTGAAAGCTCTCCCTGCTATGGGCTGGTAGTTTATTCTTCCCTTGGCTTCCCTTGCTTCCTCTCAAGTTTGGAAAAAGTGGGAAAGGGAGATGGAGAGAGGGCAAGGAAGAGCATCCTCAAGCTGGAAGGGTCTCTCCATGATGGTGTGGGAGGAGGGAGGTGGGCAGTGGAGAGGCTTTAGCAGCCTTGCTTCCCTCCCCTCTGGAGCAGCCTCAGGCCAGGGAGCCGGGCTGGAAAAGCACAACAGGGAGAGGTCATGGCTAATGAAGAGAGCGCAGCGTCCTCTGAGTGCTCGTTCTCAGAATATCTGTCCCTCATGCCTGTAATTACTTTCATTGAGCAGGTTCAAGCTGTGCCAGACATAAATGCACAATGTAACAAACAAGTGTAGCACGAATCAAAGCAGGGAACAGCCATTCTGTCTACTCCCAGGGGGTTTTGACAAAGGAATTAAATAATTTATGTTGCTGAGTTGTTTATCACTGCAAACTTGGTTGTTTGTCCCATAGTACCATTCTATATTGTGATGAGTCAGATTTCCTATGAATATTGGTCGCTTTGTGCTTGCATGTGTTTGCTCCTGCCATAATAATTTCAGGGAATTCACTCTCAACGGGACTTTTTATGCCATTTCCTGTTTTGCTTTTCCAGAGGATGAACAAGCAGCCCCCAAAGTAGCTGTGCTGCTTGTGCAACAGCCCCGTGGCCTCTCCTGTGCTGTTCCAGGCTGCTGCCAGTGGGACCTCACAGCTCTGCTCCCTGCTTTTCCTAGAGCATTTCTTTCTCTGAACTAGTTGGGAACACATTCTTGTGGTGGTGTGACCAGGGCAAGCCATCAGCTCGTGCTATTTAAGCAGAATTTCCCCAGAGCACAAAGCACATTCTTGCCTTTTTTAAAGCAACATTGTGTGCAGTCCTCAATCAGAGGATTCCCAGAGGAAGGGCCAGCTCTCCACTCATCAATTACATGTTTGGTTAACGATCTTAGGATGGAGACTGGGCTCGGGTTTGTTATCTTGAAACCCCTGGGATGGAGAGCACTGGGCAGCATTGTGGCCAGTTTCCTCTTCGAAATAATTCAGGTCACTTCATTTTGTTACGTAGGAAGAGATGGAGCGATTCTCGTTTGAAGCGTGGAAATGACAATGTCAGGCGATATAAATTTACCAGCAGTTATTTTCAAGGCCAGGTTGGATGGGGCTTGGAGCAACCTGGTCTAGTGGAAGGTGTGGAAAGGGGTTGGAATGGGATGAGCTTTAAGGTCCCTTCCAACCCAAACCATTCCATGATTCTGTGACTCTCTTTGGAATTCCAAAGCGCTGCTCACGGCGAGTGAATCCCGTGGCATATTGTCACTTCAGATTCACCACTCTGCTCTTGGGAATTGCTGGGGCCATCCTGCCTCACCCCTGCACCCCTCCTCTCCTGTCTTGCAGCCTGCACTGCACGCCCTGCGCGGGGCCCTGTCCCAAGGTCTGTGACTTCGGCAAGGAGAAGACGATCGACTCGGTGACGTCGGCGCAGGAGCTGCGGGGCTGCACGGTCGTGAACGGCAGCTTGGTCATAAACATCCGGGGAGGAAGTAAGTGGGGCATGGGCGAGGAGTGGGCAGCACGGGGTGGCAGCCAGGGAGTGGGGCACTGCCCTGAGCTGGGGCTCTTCCCTTGGCTGTGACCACCCTCAGTCTTAGAGGGGCCCAGAAAAATAAGCACAAAGGCTCAACGTGCTCATTCGGCATTTTTTGTTAATTGGTTTTTGCGAGTTCTCGTGAATTAACATAAAGTGGTTGTTTAATACGTTTGGGCTCCAATGTGGGTGTTTCTCTCTGTGATACCTGAAAACTCTTCCCAATGTTTTCCTCTTCGTAGATAACATAGCAGCTGAGCTGGAAGCGAATCTTGGCTTGATAGAAGAAATCTCAGGTTACCTGAAAATTCGCCGCTCTTATGCCTTGGTTTCTCTTTCTTTTTTTCGGAAACTCCACCTGATTAGAGGAGAGACACTCGAAGCTGGGTGAGTTCTTTCAAAAGATGCTTTATTTGAATGTTTTGAAGTACAAGGAGTGCCAGTTCTGTCAGGGTGATTTGTATTGGGAAACAATTCCTAAGTTATTTTTAAATGTTCCTCTGCCCGTGGCTTGTGCCCTACCAGGGCAGACAATTTACATTCATTTTTCTTTGGTGTGAGGATTAGTGCAAGAAGAGTTTTCCATGCATCCCCTCCCAACCCACGTTTTCATTCTTCTGCTTTCAGGAATTACTCCTTTTATGCCTTGGACAACCAGAATCTTCGCCAGCTCTGGGACTGGAGCAAACACAACCTCACTATTGCACGAGGCAAACTCTTCTTCCATTACAATCCCAAGCTGTGCTTGTCAGAAATCCACAAGATGGAAGAGATCTCCGGGACTAAGGGGCGTCAGGAGAGGAATGACATAGCCCTGAAAACCAACGGGGATCAAGCCTCATGTAAGAGTCTCATCCCTTTCCTGTCCCTCTGCATTGCTCTCCTCATACTCCTCTTTCTCCCAGCCCAGCCCACGATGTTTTTCCATGGCCTGTCCTTGTCCCTTTGGGAGAGCAGCAGATTTTCCCCTTGCCTGTGCACTCAGTGCCACTGTCACTGTGCCACGAGTAAAATCCCCACGGGATCTCCCTCTGGCAGCCTCGGTCCCACAAAACCCTGGGAGGTTTTTGGGGCTGGGAGTGTATTTATTGTGTCTTTTTGAAGAGTTTAGCACAATGTAACCTCGGCCCGGGCTGGGACTTTGTGTTACTGCTGAGCACCTGATTAATAGTCATAATCTGCTTTTCCCATGTCATGAGGCGACGGTGCGCACACGGAATAAACACGGGAGGAACGGGACTCCCACCCATCCCTGCGGCCACGTGAGGCAATTGCCATGACAACAGTCAGGGAAAATTTCCCAACAATTTTTGCAATGCCTCTCTGAGGTTTTTCACCTAACAGCTTTCTTCAGGAACAACGATCAGGCAGGGCCTGTGTCAGCAAACAGCACGGGGTTGGCTCTGTGCTGTCACTGAAGTTGTGCTGCCGAAGATGGAGTTTTGCAGACACTTATTTTGGCAGCAGTGCTGCAATAAATGCAGTCCTTCTGCACCCCCAGCCCTGCTGTTTGTTCCCTTTCTGTGCCACACAATCCCCTTCCCCTGTTTGTACCAGGGCTGTGTGGTGAGCCAGGTTGTGGAAGTGATCAGGGGTAGGAAATACCCAGCTTTGTTCTGAGCTGGTGACATCTCTCTGCTCTCATTCAGTGCTCAGCCCCTCAGAGATTCACCTGCAGACAGGAACAGGAGCACGTGCAGGTGGACGTGGGCCCCTTGCAACTATTCTGTGAAGGACAGATGACAAGGGGACAGAGGCAATGACCCATCCATGCAGTATTCCAGCAGTTGTGCTGTGATCCTGGGAGATGCTTAGGCAGGAATTGCCACCAAAAAGCCCAGCATTAACTGAACTGGGATTTCAGATGCTGGCTCACAGCCTGCAGGGCAGCTTGGGTCATCCTGTGGCTTCACTGTCCCTCTGCTTTTGGGGACAGCACTGCCAGAAGAGCCCAAGCAAGGTCCCTTCCCACCCGAAACATTCCAGGATTCTGTGATCCCCCGGTCCTGCCCTCGTTGCCCTGATGTAGCTGTTTGTGCACAGACCTAAAAAGTGAAGATCTTTCAGTTGACTCAGTTTCCTGGTCTGGTTTCCCACGTATCAACAGATGCAGCCAGGCCAGCACAGTGGGAGAAGGGAATGCAATGGCTGTGACCTAAAAACTGGCGGGACCAGTGAAAAACACACACGGAGCCTCTGGGGCACCACAGCTCCAGCCTGGGCAGAGGGAAGGAGCACAAGGAATCAGCTGTCTGTAAAGTTCATCTCCTCCCATGAGACACTGAAAAGCTCTTCCCACATTGGGGATGAACCTGGATTTGGGCAGATCCAGCTCTGCCTGTGGCTGTGAGCAGCTCCTGGGCTGGTGTTTGGTGTGAAGGCAGCTGGAGGAGACAGTTGCATTTCTCTTTGCCAGCTGTACCCCCACCCTGCTGAGCTGGTGTCTGTGCCACCCCCACCTCAAACCACAGCTTGCCAGGGTGTTTGGCTTTTTGTTTGCTTTTACATTTCAAGCCCAGCTTTCACGTTGGCAGCATCCTGTTTACTAAAAAAAAATAGAAAGGGGGGGGGAAAAAAAAAAAGCCCTTGTTTGTTCTGGATGTGGTGCCAGTGAAATGAATGTTCTTCCTCCCGTTGCAGCTACTGCAGGAATAGCAAATTCAGTCAGAGCCACTTGGGCTGGGGGCACAAAACATATTGAACCATGTCCCTTGAGCTCCGTCCTCCTGCAAACACCCTCCTGGTTGCAGAGGGACCACACTACTCCTGGGCAAGGCTGGGAATTCTTCTGCTTCGTTTTTGTGGCCTGTTGCCTTCTCTGCAAACCATAGTGCTGGGTTCATCTGTGCAGATCATAATGAACTGTGAAATACGCCGCCTTTAGATTTCCCACTTTTTAGAATTTAGTTCAGCTCTTCTACTGAGTCGTTTTCATGAAGTCATAGGAAAATTTAACCTTAGGAGAGCATTGATTCCAACCCCTGATTTGAGGTAGGAATGGCTTCGAAGTAAGATAAGGTTTTACTGGGCAACTCTTCTCAGTGCCAACATTCTCACATTTATCTTAAACTTCTAAGATAATTAAAACCAAAAACTTTCATTTTTTAGCATTAATAAAACTATTGCCACTTCTCACTTGTTACAGGTGAAAACGAACTGCTGAAATTTTCTTCCATTAGAACTTCTCATGACAAGATCCTGCTGAAGTGGGAGCCCTACTGGCCCCCTGATTTCCGTGACCTCCTGGGGTTTATGCTGTTCTACAAAGAGGCGTAAGTGATCCCCCTCAGGTCACAGATAAATGGCCTTGTTGGGCTGCCACGAGCAGCTGCTGGCATTGAAAGGTGGATGTTAAACCTGCTGGATGTTTTTGCTGTAGGCAAAGCTGTTTAGTCTCTGATTTTGTGGCTCCTGCACCAAAGTTTCCAGTGATACCCTTCTATAAAAGTGCTCATTAAGATGCCTGACTTGTGCACAGGCACAATTCCTCATTTAAGAACAATCCAAACTTTAGTTATTCCTGCTGTTCTAGACACACATACTCGTACCATGGAGTTCCTCATCTCCCCACTATCTCCATGGGATGCTGAGAGTTTTATCCCCTTTGAGGTGGGAAAGATTCTTTTAGAATCGAGGCAACCAAGCTGATTTTCACAAAGCTGGCAATAATCAGTCTGGGTTTAGTTGTTGGGGTCATGTGTGGCACCTGCAGGACCTGCTCTGTGATGCTGCCAGAGGCCCAGGTAACAAAGGTCCCAGTGCCTCCCTTTCAGAATAAATACAATGAGATAATTTTACTTCCTCCAAAGGGTAAAGGGTGATAACTTTCAGTGGTGTCTTTAGAAATGTTTTTAAGAGCCTGAATGAGGATTCTGTTAATTGGAGCCTTCTCTTTCACAAAGTCCCTACCAAAACGTGACGGAGTTCGATGGCCAGGACGCCTGTGGCTCCAACAGCTGGACAGTTGTGGATGTTGACCCCCCACCACGCTCAAACGAGCCCAAAGCCCAGGCCCAGCCAGGCTGGCTCCTGAGGGGCCTGAAGCCCTGGACACAATATGCTGTGTTTGTGAAAACCCTGGTCACCTTCTCCGACGAGCGGCGGACGTACGGCGCCAAGAGCGAGATCATCTACGTGCAGACCAACGCCACGGGTCAGTGCAGCACATTCCTGGGGTGAAAACAGGCCTAAATAATTCTGCCTGGGTGGGGGTTGTGGTAGTCCCATATCCAGGAAACTTTCCACTGCCCTGCTTTGGTAGGAAGGAATTCCTAAACCAGTGGTGTGATTCCAGCTGGTACCGATGGACACCTCTTCTGTCCGGTTTGTGTGGCCTCATGAAGAGACCTCCAGGATCATCCAGCCCAGCCTGGAAGAGCCTGCTGGGTGCCAGGGAATGCTTGATTCCCATTGAAATGGAACCTGTGCTGGTCCCTGCTTTGCCAGGCTCTGGCAGGGCAGTGCAGTGACCTCTGCCTCTTCCCACGCAGTTCCGTCGGTCCCGTTAGATCCGATATCCGTTTCCAACTCTTCATCCCAAATCATCCTCAAGTGGAAGCCGCCCTCGGAGCCCAACGGGAACATCACACACTACCTGGTGTACTGGCAGCAGCAGGCAGAGGACAGTGAGCTCTACGAACTCGATTACTGCCTCAAAGGTGAGTGGGTGCTTCTCCCTCCAGGCCTTTCCTTCAGTCTCTCCCAGGACTGCCTGGAGTTTCTGCCTTGGAGGTGCTCTGGGGGCCCAATTCTGCTGGATTCAGGACTGTTCTAGGAACAGCTCTGTCCCTCCCTGTTCTGTTACATTAGGTGCTGTTGCCAAGGTGTGTTCAAAAGGTCTAAAAACATTTTTTGCAAAGTAATCACACGTTTTTTCCTTTGGGGATCTCCCTTCTGCTCTTATTCTTTTTAAACTGAGTTATAAGTTTAATAGCAACAATGGAGACGGTAAAGTTAAAAATTTCAGTGCTGCTGGAGCTCAGGGCCACGTTAATTTTTGAAGGCAGCTGGTGCCTGGTTTGGAATTCCTTGAGAACACAGAATTTCACCAAGGACTTCCAAAATCTCACCTGCTGCTCTGTCACTGGGACTGGGATAAAGCAGCATCCAAGCTCCATTTCAAAACCAGCATTTTTGAATCAAAGGCCTGTCAGAAAAGAGGGAACTGCTCAGCCCCGGATGTGAAATACGCCATGAGTCCTGTGTACACTGGTTTGGGATCTTTGTAGGATCAAACATCTTCTCCCAAGTCAGGCATGAGTGACACTAAAACTGTTTTGTCCCCAGGATTAAAGCTGCCCTCAAGGACGTGGTCTCCTCCTTTTGAATCTGAAGACCCCCAGAAGTACAATCAGAGTGAAGCTGAGGATGTCAGTGGGGAATGTTGCTCCTGTCCTAAAACAGACTCCCAGATCCAGAAGGAGCTGGAGGAGTCTGCTTTCCGCAAGACCTTCGAGAATTATCTCCACAATGAGGTTTTTGTGCCCAGGTGAGAACATCAAATGGGACTGTTCAGGGGTCAGGAGGAGGGAAATGTAATTGAGGATTAAATAAAAATACCAGGTTGGACACAGCCACGTTGCCAGGCTTCCAGGAGCCTGTCTAGTCCAGCTGGATATGGGTGTTGGAATGGGGAGAGCTGAGCACCTACCACAGATGTTCCTGCAGATTGGGAAGATCCTGCTTTCATTTCCTGTCCCTGAATTCTCCTCAGCTCAAGAATAAAGTGAGAATCCTTAACAAACAGCCTGCAGCTCATCTGGCATCAGATGATGCCAAAAATAGCGATTTTTTTCCCCCGTCTTGAAATTTTGTGGTCAAGTTTCTCATTGAGTTGAAAAGAAAGGAAAAGGGCAGTTTACCAGGCCACAGCCTCGTCCTTCAGCGTGGTATTTGTGGTCTTCCTTCACTTAGTCTGGGAAATACCTCCAATACCATGAGGAATGTGAGTGCCGTGGGTGGTGAATGTCCTGTTTGGAGTGGCACACACAGTGTCACATTAAGTGGTGTTGAATGTCTTCACACTTCATCTGCAGCTCGGGGAGGAAGTGCTGGGGAGCAGGGTAGAATCTGTGGTGATTTACCCTCTTCCCTGTCACGCATTTTGTGCTCTAAATTTATTCTCTGCTTGCTGCCCTCAGCCAACAAACCTCAATCTGCAGCTGCCTGACAAAAGCTGGGTCACTGCACTGAGCATTTTCCCTGTTGAAAGCATCCCTGGTGTTCCCTGCCCTGGTGCCTGCAGTCCTCACCTGGAAGCTTGGGCAGAGCCCCTCCTTCTGCTGTCCCCTGGCTGTTGGTGCCCATCAGGATGAGTTCCAGTGTGCCAGGACATGACATATTCCAAAGCAGAGGAGAACCAAGCCATGTGCAAAAGCCAAACTCCTCCTGGTGTAGGCAGCCAATTCTGACAGTCTGATTTCTTTCATTTTTCCTTTTTTTCCCCCCAATTTTATTGTGCAGCCAGCCCAGGATGCTTCTGAGGCCACTTTCTGGGGTATGTATTTTAGGAAGAAACCAATCACCAGGATGTGCCACCTTGTCAGCCTCCTGAGGAAGAAATCCCCACATCCCATGGCCAACTAATCCTTTAAAACAAGCCAGTGGTAAAGAGACCTCCCTGCTGCCACGTGCCCTGCTCGTCTTCCCTGGCAGGCTCCAGGCTGTCGCCACGTAAATCAGATTTTTTTCCTGTGAATACTGTGCTATCACGGGCTCACAGAGCCTGGCAGAGAGCTGGGAGTGTGGTTTACTTCAGGTGCTTTTTTTGTGGCTCCTGAGGGTTCAGTGACCTCTCCTGAGGTGCTGTGTGGCCTCTCCTGGAGAGAAGAAACTTGCCAGTCATGGGAGGAATCCCAGGGATGAGGCCAGCAAGCAGCACAAGATGCCAGGGGAGCAGAATCCCAGCAGTTTCTCCCTGATGTCTCCTTGTTTTCCATGTGCCATTTCTCCCCTCCTGCCCTGTTCCCAGCCATCTGATCCCTGGGCAGGATCCAGCCTTAGGCCAGGGCTGATCTCACCCCTCTGGAAATCACAGTTCCTCCCCCCTGGTCCTGTTGATTACCCACTCCAGGAGCCACTGTCACAACTCCTGGGGGTCAGTTTGCTCTGGCACTGACAGAAAAGCCAAACTAGAAGTTCGGGAATGTTCCTCTGCGCAGGCACAGCTGGCAGGGACTTCACACCAGGTCGCCTTTGGAGCTGAACAAAGTGGCCATCAGAAGCTGATGGTTTGTTTCTTTCCTGTGTTATTTGCTCTCATTTTGGAGGAGTTTGGCACAGATTGGAGCTCAGGGGTGGTTACACCCTGGACCAGGCTGCCCAGGGATGTGTGGGGTCTCCATCCCTGGAGATGGTCAAACACGGTCCTGAGCCACCTGCTCCAGCTGCCCCTGCTTTGGGCCAGGGGCTCGGGTGAGACAATCCCCAGAGGTGCTTTCCAGCCTCACCCCTCCCTCGTTCTGTGGAAAACAGGGAAAGATTTCAAAAGAAGTCCTGAGAGGCAGAGGGGGAGTCAGTGGCTGCTGTTCAGGGTGTCATGCCATGTATTCCCTCCGTCAGCACTGCAGCAAGAGCAGGAGCAGTCCCAGTTCTGTGCTCTCTGTGCTCTCTGTCACATTTGTGCCATTCCCAATGTTCTTGGGGAGCAAGATCTGAGCACTGACTCACGTTCAAAGCAATTGTTTTCCCCTGAGTTTCCCAATTCAGTTAATTGGACAGACAAATCTAAAACGCTTTTGCCAGCCCAGCTGACCTGGGGTAGTTGCAGGTGTGTGGAAAAGCTTGGCTTAAGGTACCAAAGGCATTTTTGGAACCCCCCAGCACAGGCCATACTGTGTGTGCTGAGGTGCCACTTCCAGCCCCCTCACAGCCCCTGGGCAGCTGTGAGAGCAGGAGGAACCTGGAGCTGAGGGTTTCACAGGGAGCTCACTGGAGCTGCCGAGATGGCCCCAGTGCAAATTACACTGGAACAACCCTGAGAAGAATCAGATGTTTGAAAATACAGAGAATTTGGCAAGAAAATTGCTGCAAATCCAGGATAATAAATATGGGAAAACTGGGGATTTACAGCTTCAAAAGGTTTTCTTAACTTTCTGTGATTTGAGAAGGAAGGAATTCTTGCATTTTACTCTGTATTGCATCAGTGGTCAAATTACTGTTTTACTTGTGAAAAACAAAATTCCCTTGAACATGAGGATCAGCTGAATTCACACTTGATAAACAGAGGGTGTAGCTTTGCTTTTATGCAAACCAGGTTCTGTTTGACCATAAGGAATCCTTCCCAAGAAGGGAGGTGGCATGACCCAGAGCTGGGTCCGTGACCTCTGCCCCATCCTGAGGGGACACTGCTCACAACACCACACAGGCTGAGGGGACAGCAGCTCCAAAAGGAGTTAATTAGTAATTAAGAAAGGGAAAACTTAAAACTGGAATGTGCTTGCTGAACCTGCCGTTTGCCATCCTGTTTTGTCATCAGGTGGATGAATATTCTGTAGGAAGGAATTCTTGGTTGTGAGGGTGAGGTGGTCCCTGGATCCCTGGAAGTGTCCTGGATGGGGCTTGGAGCACCCTGGGACAGTGGAAGGTGTCCCTGCCCATGGCAGGGGTGGCACTGGATGGGCTTTAAGGTCCCTTCCCACCCAAACCAGTCTGTGATGGTGACTCTGTGAATATTTGTGTTGTGTTGTGTGCAGCCCAGTGTTAAGTTTGAGGACATCTCAAACTCTGCTTTCTGGCTGGTGGCTTTTGCTGTAGGAGGAGAAGCAGCACCAGGGAAAGCAGAGGGAAGCAGGGAAGGTGGCAGAGACCTGTCAGAGCAGTCCCTGTTGGGGCTGGGGCTGGGGCTGGGGCTGGTCATGGCCTGGTGGTCAGAGGTGGCAGTGGAAAGTTCAGTTCAGCAGCAAAGATCTGCTTCAACAGCTTGTTACATTTTTAGAGCCTGGAGATGCCTCAAGTGCGGGTTCAGTTCAGGTCACTCTTTGTACCCTTTAATAGCTGCACACACATGCACACACACACAAAAAGATCATCACCCCCTTAAAATACATGGTCTGGGTTTCAACTGGCATTAATTCCTTTTGTGTAACTGAATACAGTTACTGATTCACCACCTTGGTTAGTTCCCGACCTGGAATTCCCCGTGGCAAATGTGTAGCAGGACATAAGAGTGTGAGATTGAGCACTTCTGGTTTGGTACTGATCCTTTTTTTTTTTTTTTTTTTTTTTTTGCCAAGAAAGTGAAATTTTTGAATGGTTCTTAATTCTGTTGAATTTATTCTGTTTATTTGCTGACAAAACCTGACATTAAAGCTGGCTGGTGGCACTCAGGTGCAGACAGGGAACATGACAGGGTCACACTGCAGGTGCTGGTTTTACAAGTGAAAAAATTGGATTTTCAGACTGAAATGCAGTAACTTGAGGAGCAACATTTGGTTCACAAACCCACACAATGAATATGTAATCGGAATCATGAGTTTTAAATGCATGCCTTGAAAAGGACTTAAGAGATTTGATCTCTTGGGAGAAGGTTAAAATGCTTTGTGTATCCATCGAGGTTCAGCCTTAGGGGTGAGAGTAGCAAATGTATTCCAGAGAGCTGGGAGAGTGGCTTTCTGCTTTATAAATGCAAGATAGTGACACTTGGGATATGTGGCACATCTGAGGTCACCGAGTCGGGGCCGTGGCGTGACCTCGTTTGCTCGGAGCTGCAGCGTGTGGGAGCTGAACTCCAAAGCATTGCAACCCTGCCCGAGGCATCCGTGAGGCAACCTGGTAAAGTTAGACTCAGCTGAGAGATCCAGGGGAACTTGAATTCTCAAGCAAATACTTGAGGCTTGGATTGGTTTATTTTTATTTTATCTCCCTGTTTGCAGTTGTGCGGGGAGAAGAGTCTGGGGGTTACAGAATTTTATACAGACACGTTGCTTGGTTAAAAAAAAAAACAATCCTGAATTTCTTTGTTGCATTGCAAATACCAGGCTTCAGTTTGAGTTTCCAGTGGCACTCTGAGCTCTCTCATTTTAACTCTTCCTTTTCAGCTGGATGTGTTGACATTGACTGTAACAGATAACAAGGTGACCCGTGTTGTTTAACAGGCCATCAAGAAAACGAAGAGACCTCGGCTCCGTGGCAAACTCCACCGTGGTGTTACCCACCATCCCATCCTCCCCCAACAACTCAGCAGCAGCTGAGGGTGCAGAGGAGCAGAAACCTTTTGAGAAAGTGCTGTCGAAGGAGTCGCTGGTGATCTCGGGGCTGCGGCACTTCACCGGCTACCGCATCGAGCTCCACGCCTGCAACCACGATGCTCAGGAGTCCCGCTGCAGCGTGGCAGCTTATGTCAGTGCCAGGACCATGCCAGAAGGTGATTCCCTCCCTGAGCCCTGCTGTGGCTCGCTGGCTGTTCCCAAAATGCTGCTTTTTCCCATGGGAGTCAGCTTCAGTATGTAAGACTGGGGCTATCCGTATGTCCCGGTGTGAAAGGAGGATGGATGAGGTACTGGCAGGTGTGAATTTTGCCCAAAGACATGAAACTAAACCTGATCTTGAACTTGGTTCTAGCTAAGGCTGATGACATCATTGGCCCGGTTTCCCATGAGCTGGTGGAGAAGAACACAGTGCATTTGAAGTGGCAGGAGCCAAAGGAGCCCAACGGCCTCATCGTGCTCTACGAGGTGAACTACGGACGGCTCGGGGAGACAGAGGTGAGAGGTTCTGCTTTCACTGCACCTTTGGAGAAGTGGCTCCCCCTGGGAGCCCAGGGCTCTTTGGGATTTCTCTAGTTGGGTTTCCTGGTGAAGGGAGCCAATGGGGTGCAAAATTTCACTGGTGAATTTGTCTTCTCTGGAAGCCTGGGGTGACATCAGGAAATAATCTGCCTCTGTGGTGCCCGTCTGCCCAGCAAGTTTAGCTGATTTGCCAACTTTCTGCATGGAGTTTTTTTAGAAATGTTATTTCACAGAAGACAGAAACCCCACATTGCTGTGTCTCAGATGAAAAGCCTTAAGTTGCACCAGGGAGGTCCAGATTAGATACCAGAAAAAAAAATTCCCTGCAGGAGAGCTCAGGCATTGGAATAAGTTGCCCAGTGAGGTGGTGGAGTTACCATCTCTGGAAGTGTTCAAGAGGTGTCTGAATGTGGCACTTGGGGACATGTTTTAGGGCTGATGATGGTGGTGCTGGGTTGATGCTGGGACTTGATGACCTTGAAGGTCTCTTCCAACCTTGACGTTTCTGTCATTCTGTGAAATTTAAGTTGCTTAGAGGAATTAGGAAGGTGTTGAGCAGCCCACGAGCTCTTGGGGACAGAGCTGGTGTCAGTGGCACAGGGGCAGGGCTGGTGTCAGTGGCACGGGGGCAGGGCTGGTGTCAGTGGCACAGGAACACTGGCACTCACCAGTGCAGGCCCAGTGGCAGGGCTGAGGACTGAGGCAGCACATGGCACTTGCTCTCTGTAACCTGATCTAGTGCCCTGCAAGACACAAACCCAGCACAAACCACTAACCTGGAGCAGACTGAGAGCCTTTGGGTGTGTGTTTGCCAGCTGGGGAGGTGCTGCAGGAGCCCCAGGGAGCCATCAGGGAGCTCTGGGTGCTGCAGGAGCCCTGAGGAGCTCTCAGGGAGCTCTGGGTGCTGCAGGAGTCCCAGGGAGGAACTCTCAGGGAGCTCTGGGTGCTGCAGGAGTCCCAGGGAGCTCTCAGTGAGCTCTGGGTGCTGCAGGAGCCCTGGGGAGATGTCAGAGAGCCCTGGGTGCTGCAGGATTCCCAGGGAGGAGCTCTCAGGGAGCTCTGGGTGCTGCAGGAGTCCCAGGGAGGAACTCTCAGGGAGCTCTCAGGGAGCTCTGGGTGCTGCAGGATGACCCTGCCACAGCCCCTGTCCCCACAGGAAGCCCATTTCTGCGTGTCCCGCAAGCACTTTGCCAGCGAGAGCGGCTGCAAGCTCCGGGGGCTGCAGCCTGGGAACTACAGCGTGCGGATCCGGGCCACCTCCCTGGCTGGAAATGGCTCCTGGACAGAACCCACCTATTTTTACGTGGCTGATTATTGTGAGTTGATTTTATTTTCGACATTTAATCCCTGAAAGAAATGTGGGTTATTTCTGGAGGATGGGGTGTAGCAAGCAGTGCACAGAGAGCCACAGGGAGTCATTAAATATTTACCAAATACATCTGCTGTCAAGAACCTGAAATTACTTGGAAACACATGGCTTTTCTGTATTAGTCCTCATTCTGACCAGCCCCACATTTTGTTTCTGAAATAGCCTCTAGTTTTGTATTTGTTCCAATTTATTGAAGGGGGAGATTTTATTGAGGAAAAAAAATTGTATTTTGGTCCTGCATAATACCTCCAACTCTCTCTTTCTCTCCTAGTGAATGCTCAGCCAAATATTGCTGTTATCATTGTTCCAATTATTTTTGCCATAATAATTGCTGGAATTATTGGAGCTGCTTATGTGCTTGTGAAAAAGAGGTGAGTGCAATTTTATCTTGTTTTCACCAGAAACACCAAAACTTACATCCAAAAGTTTTGTTGCTTTGTCGGGAGTCAGTTTTTGTTTAGTTTCTAATTTCCATTAGTGATTGCAGCATTACTTTAAGTGTAGGAAATAGTTTGTGCCTTATGGGGACAGTTTATTTGCTGCATGTTTTGGGGATTAATCAAACTGCCCTCACCTCGAGGATGTCAAAAGCTGCAGAGTGCTGAGGAATTTGTGTCTCTTCCAGACAAACCGAAGGACCAACAGGACCCCTGTACGCATCCTCCAACCCTGAGTACATCAGTGCCAGTGATGGTGAGAGCATCCAGGGCTTATTTCTTGTGTAATCACTCAGTCAATGCAGCTGGATGGGGTTGGAATTGTCTTTGTGGAGTTTTTTTGTAGAATCCATCCCCAGGGTGCCCTGTGGCAGCACTGACCGAGGCTGCTGCAGGAGCATCTTTCGAAAAACGCTTGCTCAGCTCAGAGCTGTTCCCCTCTGCCCGACAGTTTATGTCCCTGACGAATGGGAGGTGCCACGGGACAAGATCACCCTCCTGAGAGAGCTGGGCCAGGGCTCCTTCGGGATGGTGTACGAGGGCATTGCCAAGGACATCGTGAAGGGAGAGCCCGAGACGCGCGTGGCCGTGAAGACGGTGAACGAGTCCGCCAGCCTGCGCGAGCGCATCGAGTTCCTCAACGAGGCCTCTGTGATGAAAGGCTTCAGCTGCCATCATGTGGTAAGTGCTGGGTGCCTCAGCACACTGCTCAGCTCTTCGGTGCCTTCAGAGCCCGACCCTCAGCTCGCCAAAGCAGCGGAGGTTGGGATCCATCAGAGCTGGGATCTTTCCCTGCTGGATTCCACAGAACCCGTTCTGCCCAAGTCGTTTCACTCCTGCTCTTTCTAAACCTCTCAGCCTGAGAAGGCCTTGTGGGGCTGTTCTCAGCCCTGTTTCGGGGGGTGTTGGCTTTGCCCAGTGTGTTTGGACACAGCCTGGAGGGAATTTCTCACTCATTTTTCAGGTTCGCCTCCTCGGAGTGGTCTCCAAGGGACAACCTACTCTGGTGGTCATGGAGCTGATGGCACATGGGGATCTGAAAAGTTACCTCCGCTCTTTGAGACCTGAGGCTGAGGTAAAGACAGGAGAGAGGGAATCTGTTGTGGAACAGAGTGACTTGATTTGGGGTTTAATACTTCTTTATTTAATGGCTTTAAGCTGAAAGAGGGTAGATTTAATTTGATATTGGGAAGAAATTCTTGGCTGTGAGGGTGGGGAGGGCCTGGCACAGGTTGCCCAGAGAAGCTGGAAATGTCCAAGGCCAGGTTGGACGGTGTCCCTGCCCGTGGCAGGCGGTTAGAACTGGATGATCTTTAAGGTCACTTCTAACCCAAACCATTCTGTGACCCCGCGGTTTCTCATTGCAGAACAACCCCGGCCGGCCGCCCCCGACGCTGAGGGAGATGATCCAGATGGCCGCGGAGATCGCCGACGGCATGGCCTACCTGAACGCCAAGAAGTTCGTGCACAGGGACCTGGCGGCTCGGAACTGCATGGTGGCAGAGGACTTCACTGTGAAAATCGGGGGTAGGTACTGCCAGATCAGAAAATGATCCCTAAGAGCCCCTCCAACCCAGGCCATTCTGTGGTCAGAGATGGTTCTGTGCATCGTGTTCGTTGTAAAGGCAAACTGATGAAACCAACGTGTCAAACACAGGTGATTCTCACTGTCTGCCTTTGGGAAATTGCAGCTCTTCCCTCTGTTTCTTCCCTGTGACGGAATTGTGTGGATGTCAGTATGGGCAGCATCTCCTGTAGAGCCAGAGCAGCTTTTCTCACCTTCTCTATTCCCAAACCTCTGTCCTAAAAGTTCATTGCCCTTCCAGCCTAAACTACCTGGGTTTGTCTCACTGGTCTTTGCTTCCATGAGAATTATGACAAAGAAGGTGTTGGGTACAACAAACCCAGTGCTGATAATCCTGTCATTGGGTCAGGTGGCTTTTAAAAGTAATTTAACCCAGTTTTTAAGCCAAACTCTTTTAGAAATAAGTAAATACAACATTTAAAAATAACCTGAAACCCCACAGTGTGGTGATTTTTCAGAGCTCTCTGGAGTTAAAGCCAGGGCAGTGGGATTTCAGGCAAAGGGAGCTCTGTTTTACTTACAGAGGATGAATAAAATAATGTTTAGAATAGAAGCTGTCACCAAAAAATTTAACTCTGGAGTCTCTGTTGTGGCTCTGTAGAAAAAATGCAGGAAAAGGGAAATGTTTTGAACGTTAATCACGAGGTGACAGATGAGTGCAGGCTGGGCTTTGGCAGTGAGGGGAAGGCAATATCCATCTGGAGATGTTGCACAGGAAAAGCAGGGTGGAGGGAGAGGCATTTAACACCTCCCAATTGCTTCTCTCAGACTTTGGGATGACCAGGGACATCTACGAGACGGATTATTACCGCAAGGGAGGCAAAGGGCTGCTGCCCGTGCGCTGGATGGCCCCGGAGTCGCTGAAGGATGGGGTGTTCACCACGTACTCCGACGTGTGGTAAGTTGTTCTCTGCAATCCCAGATGGATTCCAGCTCAGGAGCTCCTTGTTTTAGCACACACAGTTTAAACTGACTTGTTCAGAGCACAGACAAAACAAAGCCGTTGTTTTGAAACGCTTCCATAAAAATATAGTGGTGTTCTTTTGAAGCGTGTGTTTTCCAAAATAACTCTGTCACTGGGAGGGCTCCAGGATGTTTTGTTCTCACCAGGAGTCTTCTCTCTCCCTTAGGTCATTTGGTGTTGTCCTTTGGGAAATAAGCAGCTTGGCAGAGCAGCCGTACCAGGGACTCTCCAACGAACAGGTGCTAAAGTTTGTCATGGATGGAGGATACCTGGATCAGCCGGACAACTGCCCAGAGAGGCTGTAAGTGGGGAAGCAGGGACAGCCAGCCGAGCTGCACTCTTTGCCTGAAGTGTGGCCAGCAAAGATGGCCTGGCCTGTGGCGCCTCTTAACCCCTCCTCGGCTGGGGAGGAGCAAAACAGACTTCAGTGAGGCACCTTCCACAGAAATTCCACCAAAGCATCCGTAGTGATCCAGGGAAGGGGCTGCCCCCAGAGGTTTGGAGTCCCCATCCCTGGAGGTGTCCAGGCAATGACTGGACGTGGCACTCAGTGCTCTGGGCTGGGGACAAGGTGGGGATTAGTCAAAGATTGGACTCAATGATCTTGGGAGGTCTTTCACAACCTCAGTGACCCCAGGATTCTGTGTGAGGAGTCACCCTGGAGCAGTTGTGAGGGAAAGCAGCTCTGGCTGGAAAAGGGAGCACAGATGGTAACTCTCTGGTTCTGGTAGCCTCTTCCCCCAGCTGCTTCTGGCCAAAACAGCACTTCCAGAGTCATAAAAGAAACATGTTTTGTGAGTATCCCTATGAAAAAAGCCTGCTGTGCTGGACATTTGTCTGATGGCCAGTTAAAAACTCCAGTTTGAAACTCTATTTGTATTTGTAAGTTCTTTCTCCATGGTGTCTGATAACATGTGACCTCTTGCTGCAGCCTTTCTTTTGGGTGGGATGTTTACAGGACCTCTGTCCTCTGCCCAGCCTCCCATTTTCCTTGAAGTTTTGGGAGCTTTGTTATCTTTCAGGCTGAGTTAAAATTAAAAGGGAATTAATTAAAACATGATGACCTGGCTGTAAGTGCATGTGTGCACACACACACACAGAGTCTGTGAACCACAGCCCTGTTTCCTTCAGGAGCCAAGTTAAGAACAATTGAAGGAATCGGAAGGAATTTTTCATCTAGACAGAAACAGAGAAAAAGGAGTGTCAGGATCTACAGGCAAATGTGGAGGCTGGAAAGAGAACAAACACCCTGGGGTGTCAGAGGTGTAGTGTGGGTGGGGGGGGTCTGCCATGGGTGCCAGCCTTGGTCTGCACATGGAATTGTTCCTCCTGCCCCTGACTCTGCTCTGTCCTGCTGCAGGCACAGCCTGATGCAGATGTGCTGGCAGTACAACCCCAAGATGCGCCCCACCTTCATCGAGATCATCGAGATGCTGAAGGAGGACTTGCACCCCAGCTTCCACGAGGTCTCCTTCTTCTACAGCGAGGAGAACAAACCTCTGGAGACGGAGGAGTACGAGATGGACTTCGAGAACATGGAGAGCATTCCCCTCGACCCCTCCTCGTACTCCCAGAGGGACAAAGCGCTGGGGAGGGACAACGGACCCTCCATGGCCCTCAAGGGGAACTACGAGGAGCACATCCCTTACACTCACATGAACGGTGGCAAGAAAAACGGGCGGATTCTCTCCATGCCCAGGTCAAGTCCTTCCTAACACTTCCTGCTTGGCCCAAGGGTTGTGTCTGCTTTTTTCCCCCCTCCACAAATCTCAGGACTCTTGTTATTGCTGCCACAGTGTATGACACACATCTACAAACTCTTCAGATTTTTAATCATCTTACAATTTTTTTTTTTTTTTGCCAAGTTGACTGGTTGTCAGTGGACTTATCTGTGAACATAAATGGAAGAGGTTTCCATGGCTGCTGTCCCTTCTGTAACCATGGTTTCACAACAGGAAGCGACCGTGTGAGTTCAACTGAAGGAGAAGCATCCGCGTTTGCCAACAGAAGACGTGAAGTTCTCTGGTGCCTGAGCTACAGCCCAGCAGTGCAGAACAAGAGCATTTCCAGTAGAATTCCAGGCTTTCAGGCAGGCTCTCCACTACAGCTGAAGGATTCAACACATCAGTCGGACGCGCCAGATCCTCAGATTGACCAATAGCTGCTGCTTTCATACTTTGTTTTCAAGGGGTGAAACCCCCGGGGTGCGTGCGTGGGCGTGTGTGTGCGTGTGTGCAGTATCAACGTGTGGGGTGTAACCTACAGCTAAAGAGACACTTCTGGTTTTGTGCACAACTTACAGCGCTTTCAGGCACATGGTGGGATTCTCGGGGTGTCCTGCACAGGGCCAGGAGTTGGACTCGATGATCCTGGTGGGTCCCTTGCAACTCAGCATATTCTATGGTTCTCTGTTCTCACAGGAGCTTTCCTCTTCTTGGAAGTGTGTACTTATCTTTTTTCCCCGTTTCCCTGGAGAGACTGAATCCTAAACAGATTATTTTTATACTGAGGACTCTTGGGAGCAGGTTTTCTCTCATTAACAAATGAGGAGAACGTGCTGGGAGCTAAATGAGCAGAACTCTGAGATTTGTGGGTACTTTTAAGACCAAACGAAGTAGGAGTCCCCTGACCTGAGACATGGAGTTTTCTGTCCTTACAGCATTGAGTATATATATTGTTTGTTGTAACATATTTAAAGATGTCTTTAGTTTAAATTTTAACTTCATATAAATTATTGACTGTTTATGATCCTTTTGGGGCGGGGAGAGTTTTGGGGGATTGTTTGGTCTTAAAGTGGTCCAAAGATTTCAGAATGAACTAATTTTAGCCTTGCAGGAGCGATGAAGCACATGTTCAGTTCATACTTGACAAGGCTTTGTAATAGTTTCATGATTTATACAACACAGTCAGCTGGCTCCAGTTGAAGCCCTGTCTTGGGTGTTGGGAGCTGAAGGACACAGAACATCCTGGCCTCGAGTCCTGCTCCTCCTCTGCCCCCCGTCCCTCGCTTCGCCTTCCGTGCCACAGACGCAGCCGGACGCAGCCGGCGAGAGAGGACGAGCACGAACTGGAGCTGAGAAAGGGACATTGAAGGGGGGAGCACAAAGCTCTGGGCTCTGCACGCCGGAGGTGACCGTGGCTCGCTGCCTGTCTGCTGCTCCCAGGCCTCCAGCCTTGTGTTCCCCGAGATTCCCGCTGCAGAACTCCCGGGACGCGGCTCGTCAGGATGTCAGCGCTCGCCGTCAGGACTGTGCTTTGTTGTGCTGCTGTTTGCAGAGACAGAGCTGATGGGCACCTGATGTTGGAGAATAATGGTGGAGCTCAGCCGGGGCTGGTGGTGTGGAGGGAGCTGGCAGGAGCAGCGCGGGAGCAGGGAAGGAAGATGATGGATGTCGCAGGCCCGTGTCATGCAGGAGGTGCTTGAACAGCAGGGAGAGATGCTCAGTCCTTCACTTCTCCTCCTGGAGAAGTCCAAGATCTGTTTTGTGCTCTCTGCCAGGAGAAAGCGAGGTGCCCTGGCTCGGGGGAGCGCTGAGCTGGTCTGTGACTCCAGCCCGGGCGGTGCTGCTGCTGTGAGCGAAGCAGAGGGGCTGGAGTCCGTAGGGGAGAGCTCTCCGAGCCCACACTCGGGGGCACAGCTGGTTCTGGTAACCTCTGCCCCCACCTGCTTCTGGCCAAAACAGCACTGCCAGAGTCGTAAAAGGGGGGACGACGGACTCTGGGCAGCACCAGGAGCTGTCGGGCCCTTTGCTGCTGGAGGCTGGTCGGTTCGGCCCAGGTGGAGGGTACAGGTTGCCCCACAAATTTGGGTGGAAAACACAGTCCAGACATGGGTAAGAACCTTTGGATTTCAAAAGGCCTCGTTTACATTTCTTCTGCTTTACAAAGTCGTAACTGTTTAGCAGCTCTATACTACACTGCAGGAAAGAAGACATATTCTCACACTTTTCTAAGGAAGAGAAGTTTTTCTTATTAGAATTTTTTTATTTATTTTAATATATAAAACACTGTAAAAAAAAAAGCAACAAACAATTTGTTTTCTTAAACACACAGAACATGTAAATTTGTATCTGCAAAATCTTGGCAGGTGGATGTGGTGGGATTATTTTTGCCCTGTTCTGGTGCAGTCTACCTCAGTGTTTCTTAAGGATATTTTTTAATACTATGCACCTCTAAACCTGTTTAAATATTCTGGTCTGGACCTATTGTGGATCAGGGAAAATCAGTATCAGCTGATTCCAATACCAGGGACCATTCATGAAGGGAATGGGAAGGAGAATGGCTCGTCACTGTTGATCCCTAATCTGAACAGTAGTGGCCAATGAACCCATTTACAAATTTGGATCTGATCTCATCCCTTAGTTCTGTTGTGATTAAAAAAAAAAAAAACAAAAAACCAAAAAGAACAAAAGAGCCATTTAAATGTTTGGACTTCAGTGAACTCACGACCTAAAAGGAGCAGGCTGCTTCCTCCTGGAGCAGCATGTGCCAGCGTGGAGCAGGGACTGGGACCAGCCCTTGCTGTTGGGGTTGCATTGGGGTGGCTTGGTCACTGCTCTTCTCACTGTGCACAGGTGACCCCAGGTCCTGCCAGTGACCTCCTGAAGCAGACCTTTCCCAGCCCACCCTTGCTTGGATAACATTTCCAATGGCAGTGATCATAACTGTGGGAATAGAAGATCTTTTAGCTGAAAGAACATTGGAACCTCGTATTGGGTCTGGCTTTTCCACGCAGTTGATACTGGTTGGCCCTGTGAGTACACATGGTTTGCAACACTTGGATGGCCGAGCCAGGGAGCACGTGCTGCTCCATGGACAGGCAGTCCCTTCCCGTGGCTCATCGTGTCACCTTCACTCTGCACCGAACGGAGCAGTTGTTTGTACCCAGCACTGTGTGTGAGGTTACTCATCCTTCCTACCTGGTGCCCAGGGGGAGGGAAGGCGTGTGGTACCAGTGGTGAGGGTATCGGATTTCTCCTCTGTAAAACAAATAACACTAGTGGTTGCTGCTCGTGGCTGTTACAGATCACACCCAGCTGTAGAATTAGGAAGAATAAATGAACATCACCCGCAAAGCCCAGCTCTCACTGCTGGAAAATCCTTCCTTGGCTCACAGCCGACACTTTGGTCTCTGCTGCTGGAAGATCCTCGCCCCGGGGATGCCCGAATGCCTCACTCAGATCTCGCCGATTCCTGCTCAGAGAATTCCTGCAAGTGGAGACTCACATGCTATTGAAACCTCTGCTGCCAGGGAGCCCAGCCCGGGCAGGGGTGCTGTGCTGAGCCTTCCTCGGGGGAGCTGCTGCTCTTTGCTCCGGCTGAATCCTTATGGGGCAGAATTCCCCAGCTGCACTGGAAGCACAACACTCGCTGCTGCTGCTGCTGCTGCTGCTGCTTTAGGAGGAGCCAAACGCTGGTGCAGGACAGCAGGTGGGATGGCTGGAGGAGGGCAGCCAGCAGTGGGAAGCTCTTTCCTTGCATTAGTATTTGTTGGAGGGTTGGCTCCTGCCCTTTGTGGGCAGAGAACGGCCTGCTTGCAGCACAGGGCAGCAGGACAGACCCCTCAGCCTGTCCAACAGCAGCTGGAGCCTCCTGGGCACAGTCTGGCACCACCACGTAGCCAGAAATTCACTCCAGTGAATCAGGAGGAGCAAGAAGCTGAGCTCTGCTGAGCTTTCACTGAGAAAATGTCTGAAGTGCGAGGCCGGAGAGGTTTTTCAGAAAGGTTTCCACATTAAACTCGATTGCCACTTCCCGAACAGCTCTTGCCAATCTGGAACTTCTCTCGCGGGCCAGCGCAGCGCTGCAGAGCTTGGCTGCTGGGTTAGGAACGTGTCTGTCTTGGCTGCTTGTAAATACTCTATTGTGTTGTAAAATAGAAGAGCTCAGACATAAACTCTGTGCCAGCACTGGGCTGGGAAAGGTGATGGGAACTAGACCACGCTGCAGCGATGATGGTAAAGCAGCTGTGTGGGTATGAAGAGGCTGCTTTTAGGTTGCTAAAGGGTACTCTTAATTTATGGGTAGTTTATCTCTTTCCTCCTAAATTTGTATTATAGCAATGGGACACTGCTTAATTTTAGTCTGTTGCCTATAGTGTTGGTATCTCTTTGGAAAAAAATAATCTCAAAGTCGCTTCTTGTGTTACTGAGCTGACTGTGCTGAAGGCAAATAGGAAATGACAGGAGCGAGAAGGGTGCTGAGCCTCTGCTTTAGAGGAGGGAGGCAGGCAGTCGAGTTCCCTCTCAATGCCACTGTGACACGAAAATGGACCCTGAGGTGTCCCGGGCCCTTCCTGCTACCAAGACTGGAACCTTGTTTTACAAGCCAGAACGTAAAATATCTTTGTGCCATAAAACCTTACTGTCGAGGCTGTGCCAGGTGCTCCCGTGATCCGTGTGGGATCGGCTCAGAGCCTGGAGGGAGCACGGAACTGCAGATGAACCCTGTGATCCTCTCGGAGCCGGGGACTCGCAGGAACCCCGGCCCTGCCCAAAGAGCCGCCGCCCCTCGGAGTGTCCTGTGGTCCAGGGAAAGGAACTGCTGAATGGGTTGGAATCAAGAAATAGTTACTTCGTGAAATTCAACATAAGATTAGTTTGGTATTTGTATGAACTTAATGGAATTTGGCCTTTTTATTACCTTCTGCTTGGCTCTGTGTTCCCTCTGCTTGGATTCTGTCCGTGAGTGTCGGTGTAAAGCCTTGACGTGTTCAGCCTCGTTAGGAGCATCACAAGAGTGAAGCCAATCATCCAGCTGACTTTTGGAGGAACCTGACTGTTGAAAAGCAACTCTAAAATTACTGTTTTTAGCAAATCTGCTGTCATGAAATGTGTATTTGTTTTTAAAATGAATTTGCTTGTCCTTCTCAGAAGGAAGCACTTATTCTTGCAGTTTGGGCAAATTCACTGCAGCACAATGCAAGCTGTAAGGGGACAGGTAGAGAAATGAATTTTTAAATATTGTATAATAAAGTTAGTATTAACTCCTATTGGTGGTGGTATTTTTTTGCCAACAGATCTGCAATCAGCCAGAAATTCTGTTCCTGGTAGTGGTTTTGTTCCCACTCCAGTGTTCCAGCTGGTGGTGTTAAATAGTTTCCTGTCTCAGCCCAGAAGGGTCCCTTGGGAGCAGGGTCCGGTGGCTGGGAGGACCTGGAATAGTCCTGGCAGCTAAAGAGGAGCCGTCAGTAGAGGTTAAATGTGGGCTCTTGCTTAGCTGAGCCCTAGCCCCTGGTCAGTCCCAGCAGCACCAGTAAATCTTGAGCTGAGGACTCTTTACCTGAGAGCTCCGAGCTGGACTCGACACCAAAGCTTTGTAAATCCAGACTCTCCCAGCAGCATTCCAACGCTTCCACCATCCCCGCTTCCAGGTCTTTTCCCATAACCGAGTCCCATGAAAACTGATGGAGAATTTTAGAAGGGCCACTTCTAAATCTGCAAAGGTAGAGTGTTACTTAAGCAGGAAAAGTGTCACCTTTTGCTTTAGTTTGGGGAATGATTTTATTCTTGGAGTATCAAAACTGGTTTGTATTTGAGGACCCTCATGGATGGGGGAACTGGACATCAGCTTCATCCAACATAGCCCAAAGCAAACCTTCTCTGCTTCACTTAAATAAACCACAGACAGTTTCAGTTAGGTGATGTTCTGTGAAGTCTTGGGGTTTTTATTTTTTTTCCCAGTTCATTCTTGCTGCTCCCACCTTTCCCTCTGCATATCCAAGGTTCCAGAATACAAATAGTACTGCAGATACCTCTTGTTTGAAATAAAGGATCAAATGTGCCATGATTTTTTTAAAAAGGAAGAAAAAAAAGAAAAACCTTCCCCCTTGATTTATTTTTTCAATGTTTTCATATCTAAGAGCCAAGCAGTGACATGTACAGAAAATCTTTGAATAGTAAAAAAAAAAATCCTTGCTGTGTGTCAGAATATTGAACAATTAACTGTTTATATTAAAATTCTGAATAAATTATCCAAGAATAACTGTTCATTTTGTGTCTGCTGTGTGTGCAGCACTGAAGGCTGCTTTGCCATGGAGAAAACACTAAATTTGTACCTTGGAATAAGTTGCAAAATAAATGGTGTTAAGGAAAAAACCAAAACCCACAGCTCAACCAACTCAAGGCTTGTGGTGTGATGCCAGTGGAACTCCTCTGCCTGATGGCTCTGGTCATCCCTGTCCTCACCTCGGGGTCTTGGGTGATGCCTCTGATGCCGTCAGGTGAACTTGGGTACCAGGATTCCTTCTGGAGCATCGAGAGCTGCAGCTCTGTGATGTAATTCTGTTATTTCCCAGGTGTTCCCTCCTTGGAGGGGACAAACTCCTCACTGGTGGTTTTAAAGCATCAAAGGCAGAGGATCAGCCGTGTCCTGTGGTGGAGCTGCTGTCGCTGGGTGTGCACCAGGAACCTCCTGTCCCTCCTCCTGTCCTGCCCAGGCCCCTCTGGGGATGTTTCTAACTCAAACCTGGTTTTGTTTCACCAGAGCCAAGATTTCCCTCCTGATCGGCTGCACCGGTGAGGTGAGGGCTGCCCCCTCCTGTCACGGACTTGTGCAGAGCCAGAAGGTCCCCCCTGAGCCTTCTTTTCTCCAGGCTGAGCCCCTTTCCCAGCTCCCTCACAGGACTGACTCTCCAGACCCTCCCCCAGCTCTGTTCCCTTCTCTGGACACCTTCCAGCCCCTCAATGTCTTTCTTGCAGTGAGGCCCAGAACTGGACACAGCACTCAAGGCCTCACCAGTGCCATTTTTTTCTAAGCCTGTGCAGAATTCTCTCACTGTGAGAATGATCGTAAACAAACTGGTATTTTAAGATGTTTTGGAGTTGCTTCTTCTGGCACAAGCTTGTTCTCTGGGGATCCTAAAATGCAAAAATAAGCAAAGCCATAAAGTGAACTTGCTGTCCCAGGAGGTTTGCTTCCCACTGGGCTCTCTGGTATGCTGTGGGGAGGCTGCTGAGGCTCAGACAGCCCTCGTGCTATTATCCCTCATCACTTCCAGGCTGCTTTGGCACCCCCCAAGCCGTGTCAGACACGTGGCAGGAGGAAAAGAGCTCGTCTTGTTTGAGCCAAGGACAACTCACCATCCCATCAGCCAGAGCAGCTGCCTGGTGTTTAGGAGCTGCCCTGATCTCTGATGCTAATCGAGCTCTTGTGGACTTCAGAGAAATTAAACCATAATTCCTCTTTGCTCTTGTGGTTTCCTGGAGCACAGGGTAATTGCTATTCTAAGTGCTGCCAAAGCTGCGGTCTCTGAGTAATTGGAGTGTGAGTGGTTCTTGTTCTGATTAGGGTTTGGCTGGGGCTGGTGAGTGCTCGGGGCTCTGGGATGAGGAGCATGTGTGCATCAGCCCACGGGGCTTGTTGGGAAGGAGGGAATGGCTGGGCCAACAAACCCAAGGCTGGACCCAAGGGGCTCTGTCTGCTGTACCAAGGGCAGGGCAGGGGCACTGCCTTGGAGCTGAAGTCTTTGTCTCTCTCCTGTACAGGTGAGTAAGGTCAGTACAGGCATTTCTGTGCTTTGTTCACCCTGCCTAAGACAGACCTGCTGGGCTTTGGGGTCTCTGTTGCTCCACAAGGTCAAACCGTGACAGCAAAGACCAGGCACTCGTTAAGAGGAGCCCTGTGTAGGAGGCTAATGAGCCATGGTGCAGGGAGCCCACAGGCTGGGCCAGGCGTGCGGGGTTCTCAGGGCCCACACAGCGGTTTTTCTCCGAAGGGAACAGGAAGCAGTTGGGGCAATAGCTGCTCGTCGCAGCCATCATGACTTCAGGGCTCCCTGGGCCCCTGCACCGGCCGCTTCGGGGTCCACGACCCCCCTGGTGACCCTGCTGGACCCTCCTGGAGCCCAGACCCCTGCGAGGGTGGGAGCGAGCAGCACTGGGGCCGCTGCGGTGGAAGTGCAGCACGGGAGAGGTGGGTTTGTTTGTGCCGTCGGAAAGGGGAAGCGGTGAGAGGGTTGAGCCAGCGGCCCCGTGAGCAAACCGCCCTCATGGCCGCTGCTTCCCTGGCGAGGCTCCGCTTCTCGCTCTGCTCCAGCAGCTGGAGAAGAAGCCGAGGCTGTCAGATCTGAGTGTGCACGAGGAGCCCTCCACAGAGATGCCTCCAGCCCTCAGGGTAAGTCTCTCTCTGCACAAGCTCCATCCCACAGCAGCAGGGTTGTCACTCACCTTCCTCAAGGCCTTGTGAGGAAGCAGCTTGTCTTGAAGCCAAAAGTCCCAGTGCTGGGTTTGTGCAGCCTCCCTCCTGCATGAGCTTCAATGCAAAACATGGACTGGGGAGGCTCAGCCTACACAGGGTTTTGCTCTGCTGTGAGTGAAGAGGAGGAGATGAGGTCAGGGTTTAACCCCCAGGTGTCCCCATGGCGGGCTCTGGCGCAGTACTGGGCTGGCTGGGCACCCTTTGGGTGCTGCTCTTGGCTCCTGCTGCTGCTGTGCCACAGCTGAATGTTTGCAAAAACACCCTGGCACTGCCCACAGCGGGCTTTGGGCTGTGCACAAGAGGAGTCCATGCCCGGGACCCCCAAATTCCACTCTGGACTGCCCACTCCAGGGCTGGTCCCCAGTGTTACCAGGGAGATGGAAGCAGAAGGGATGTAGACAGGGCTGTAGTGGGCAGGGGACACTTTGGGGTTTGTGGCCAGGCAAGAAAAATTGTTTTTGACACCTGCTTTTGTGTATCACCAGCCCAGCCTGGGCTCTGAGCTGTGGAGGTACTTAAGGTCATTCCCAAACTGGCTGGGCTCTGCTCAGTGAGGCCACAGGCATCAGCTGAACAGCGAGGAGGAGTTTTGGTCTGGCCCCAGAGCCCAGCAGCTGCACTGGGGTAAAACTTGGCTTCTTTATCCTAATTGAGGGGTTGGGAGGGAAGTTTGGAGCCTGTCCGGGCTGTGGGGCTGGTGCCAACTGGGAGCAGTGGGCTTGGAGGGTGGGGAGTTGGGTCTCTTGGGGCAGTTTGGAGTTAGCTGAGATTGCTCCCACCTGCCTCCCTGTGTCGGCGAGCTGAGGAGGGCTTGGAGAAAGGCCCTTGCCAGGGGACTGGGATTTGCTGTGAACTGCAGGATGATGCTGATGCAGAGGGATGGCGTCTCTTGCAGTCCCTTGCAGAGGCTCTGCCACAGCATTTGAAAGTGAGAAAAAAGTGTAAATAGAGAGGCTTCATAAACATCTTGTAAAGACATCAAGCCTTGTAAGTATCAACTCTGACCCTTCACTGAAGGTGAAAGTGACTGTTACCCAGGTGAGAAGAAGTGCCTGAAAGCGGATGGTCTGTCACACTCACAGCCATGAACGGAGCAGGGAGGCTTTGGCAGAAGGGCTGTGGTGTGTTAACAGCTTGTTTTCTGTTTCTGTCCGCAAGCCTCGAGCAGCGCTCAGGGGCTGTGTGTGCTCCGAGGCCACTAATCCCCAGGCCCAGCTGTAGGAAGTCACTGACCTGTCACACAGGTGGGAACGCCAGGGACCAGGAATTTCTCTCTGGCTACAGCTTCCATCAGCTGATACTTCTGACAAAACACTTGGCTTCTCCACTCCCCCCTTGGCAGCCCCTGGGCTGCAGCCTGCAGCGCTGCCTTAGAGCGCGCTGAGCTCTGCCGTGCTCCGTGCCGGCGTCTCCTGCTCGGGGTCGTACCTTGCACGGGGCTCCCAAATGTCAGACTCGCTGCTCAACCACTCCTGGCCATCGTTTTCCAAGCGCTGGAAGAAGAGATGGTCCTTTAAGCGAGGTAATGGCCTGTGGGGACCGGGGGCTGAGCGTGTGGTGGGAGCTGGGCTGTGGCAGGGACAGCCTGTCCTGAACTGAGCAGGTACCAAAGAACCCCGGGGGCCCCAGGCAGAGCTTGTTCCGAGGTGCCCCCCGCTCCTCCCTGCAGGGGACACTGCCTTAATGGTGGTTAACGCTTTTCCTTCCATTTAATCTTCTTTTCAAGGCATATAATTGCCTCCAGGAGCTGGGCAATGGGTTAAATATCAGCCTTCTGGTTTTGTAATAAGTTTGTTTCGTGGCTGGCAGTGAGCTGGAGGTCCCGGTGCTTGCAGACAGCTGTCTCTGCACGCTGCCTGGCCAGAGTTTGGTGTTTGAGCAGATGTGGGGGAAAAGATTCCTCCGGTCTTTCAGTGAGGGCTGATGAGCAGAGCCCCCGTGTCCAGAGCCCTGGCGGCTTGGGTGGCCCTGGCTGGGCTTCACTTTGTCCAGCAACAGGGGTGGGAAATGGCAGCAATTGGTGTGAAGTGGCCTCATTTCTGCATGTGGCGCCGTGACTTGGAAAGAGGGAAGTGAGGGCCCTGGGAAGCAGGACATTTGCAGTCCTGGAGGAGCCAGACACTGCTTGTGTCCCTGTGAGCAAACACTGCCTTCAGGCTGATGCTTTTGGGTACCTTTACCTGCAGCATCAGAGCTCCTGCTACTCTTTCTCCTTCATTATTCCCCACCCACTCCCAGTTCTCTTCTGGAGTGGATGTGCAGGAGACCAAGATCCAAACTGAACAGTTGAGGGAAGATTAATTCAGAGCAGGAGGCAGAGTCCTGCAGGCTCTGATGTGTGGTGAGCCCCAAGCAGCTCCCCCAAGACCCAGCTGGACACCCCACTCCAGCCTCCTCAGTGCCATGCTTGCTGGGGGGGTTATGGGCTGGCTGGGAAGGCTCAGATGGGCTGATTTCTCTAACGAATGAATCAGCCTCATGGTGCTCCCAAGCACTGACTGCTTTGGAGAGGGCCTGGGTGCAGCCAGCTCCCTTCAGCAGGTGCTTGCAGGGCAGTTTGTCCCGTTGGGGCTTGTGCTTGTGCACAAAATGCTCAGGTCTCGCTCAGCCCCTCTCCCACGTTGATGTTCTGTAGTGTGGCACTCGCTGGTCCATGTGGCACAAACCATCAGTGTCCCGCAGAGCCACTGCAGGAACCTGCACAGTGACTTGGAGGGACTCAGAGGGGCTGCAAACCCCCCTGAACCCCGCTGAGACCCTTCAGCTGAGAGACAGCAGAGAGCAGTCCTGGCTCCCTGCTCCTCTGTGCCCATGAGCCTGGCCCCAGGCACGGTGATAAGGCAGCAGCTCTGTACAGTGTGTTACAGTGTGGGACAGCTTATCTTCCCCTGCTCCTGCCCGCAGCCAATCCCCACCGCTGCCAGGGCTGGCCATGAGGGGCCCACGCCAGGTGAGGGACTGCACTTCAGCCGATCTTGGCACAGCGAGTTCAGCACTTGCTTTCCAGAGGTTTTTCCCTATAACTCTGGACACCCTGCAACAGGATATGTGAAGGGCAGCTGGTGCAGGGCCAGCAGGGCAGGGGTGGGTCAGGGGAAGATAGAATCATTTTTGTTTCTTGTCTGTGATGCTCTGTGGTTTCCCAACAGTCTCTATCCCTGACTGCTGGGAAATGCCCAGACATTCTTGTCTTTCCTTCCTCCTGGGATTGTTTCACAGAGCAGAACTGCCCAGTGCCTTTGTCCTGCCGTGTTTGGTGTGGTCTTTCCCTGGTGGGAATGCAGACAGTGTTTGATGTTGGAGGATGTGACTGGTGTGGCCAGAGCTCACATCCATGTTTTCTTCTGACGTGTCCCCTCGCAGCACCAGCCTGGCTCCGGGGTCACTCGGGGACATGCGGCATCCTGCACCAAGCCAAGGGACAGGCAGGTGAGGATGGGACACTGCTGACAGGGCTTGTTCCAGTGCTGGCTGCTCTGGTGCTGTCACCTGCTGTGACACCTGTGGGTGCAGCTCCAGTGACCAGCCTGTCCCACAGAAACCAGCAGAGCCGCTTACAGGAGAGAGGGTTTGAGTGGAGGTCTGAATTGGAATTATGAAAATCTCTGTTGGGATCCCAGTGGCCTTGGGCACAGTCGCAGCAGCATGAAGCCTTCTTCCTTGAGCCAGAGTCACTCAGCCAGCTGATCCCGCTGTCCCCACAGCATCAAACCCCCTGAGACCATCCCAGGCTGTCACATGCCGTGGATGCCTGTCACTGCTTCCTTCCTCCCCACGCAGCAGCCCGGAGTCATCATGTTTCACCCGTGGGAAGCTCTGGCAAAGTGCAGGACTCATCCCAGCCCAGCCAGCGACGCTTCCTCCCAGCTCTGCCCTGGGAATTCCTCTGAGGAGGCTGCTCCCTGCAGCAATAACCTTTTATGGTTTCCAGCCAGAGACGAATTAAGCAACTGCAATACCTAATCTGCTTAATGTTCTCCTAAAGCAAACAGTATTTGTTCTTGAAAGTGTCATTTTGTTATCCCATCTCCAGCTTCAGCTGAGGAAAGGTGACTACTGCTGTCTGCCAGTGCCTGGGGGGCCGAGATTCCCTGTCCCCTTGCCACCATGCCGGGGCCTGGGTCCTTCCAAACAGGCAGAGTGCGGGACACTCAAGGGGCTCCAGAGTCTGCCACACTTGCTGACACATTGGTGACCACCTCGATCGTTGATACGGGGATGTTCACAGCCCCCCAGACCTGCCTCCTTCCTGTGTGTGCTCCACGCTGGTCCTTCCTTGCCCATCATCCCACAACCTGACACCCAAAGGTGTATTTTCCCCATGAGCCCCTCCGTCGCCCCCTTGCCCAAGCACCTGCTCCACGCTCGGTGCCAGCCCAGCCTCTGCAGTGGGAGCCCGGCACTGCCGTGGCTGGTGCACACACATTGCCTAAAATGGTGTCCCCAAGGCTGCCGCCGTGTGCACTGCGTGCCGCTGCCTCGGCCCCGAGCTCTGATTTATCGCGTGTTGAACCGAGTGTCTGAAGCCTTCGAGGAGGATTTAAGTCCTTTGGTGGGTCTGGACGGGGTCTGTTGACTGCAGCTTGTGCCTTGGCCAAACCCTGAGCCCTGCATGGCACAGGCACAGCACAGGGAATATTTTCCAGGCCTCCGAGGAGCTGACTCTGTTCCAGGGATCCACTTCAGGGCTGCATGGAGCCTGGTGCAGGCCCAGAGTAGCCTTGGTGGGATGGCTGGACCCTGCTTGGGAGGAAAAAACTTGTTTTAGTTAAACCTTCAGGCCAGGGCCCTGGCCTCTGTCAGGCCACAGCCCTTGTCAGCTCCTGCTGCCTCCCAGGGCTTTGCTGCTTTCCCTGTGGGTAGTTCGCTGCTGAAGGGACGGCGAGAGCAGGGAATCTCCTTTTTCTTCCTGCCTTGGACTGGTATGAGCAGAAGCACCATTTGTCCTGGTCTCTCTGGGATGCTCCCCACATCCTGGTTGCTGCCCCTGGGTCCATTCTATCTTAGCCTTCACCCCAGCCTGTTTGGGGGGTTCAATGGCTTTCACTGCCTGCTGAGAGCTTTGGCTGCTGTTTCCTACAAGCTCATGCCAAAACCTGCGCTGGTTCAAGGGTGTATTCACTTCAAAATGTTGATTTTTGATTGCAAGCTGAATCCAGGTGCACTGAGGAAAGCAAAAGGTGATGTTTAATAGCTCACTAAATCTCTGCCAGTTGCAGATGCGGCTCAGGGACATCCTGGGCAAGAGTTGTTCTGTTCATTAAAAATGTCATATGAAGTAAATTTTACAGCCTTGCTAGAAAGCCTGCTTCGAATTTTCCCTGGTCTTGTAGCTAGAAACCCCTTAATTAAAATAGTGCCTTCAGAATGGTTTTCTTTCTATATTATTTATAGTCCTTCATTTGAAACCATCCCAGACATTTGAATACACCAATTGCTCCTTAAAACAGAAAATCTGGCATCTACAGTGTGCAGCGGGATCCAAGGAACAAACCTCCAAACTCTCCCTCACGTTTGCTGCCTTTTTCTAGTTGGCACCGTGCAATTCCTGGCTGAATTGTGTAGCTTTATAACCCACAGCAGGTTACAAGCTTTCCAAGAGTGTGTTTTTTAACAATATCTTCCTCATATTAATGTTTTTATGCTTGACTTTCCTTAAGTGTGATGGGTTTCTAGCAGTTTCCTGCTGGTTTTTCCCATTGGATAGATATGGCTGCTTACAGTCTTGCTCTTGTTCTCTACATCTTCAGAGATCCACCACGGTGCTTCAGCCAACAGCCTGGCTTTTTTCCTTTGCCTCAGCTGTGTGTGTCTCGAAGGAATAAAAAGCCTCCGTGAGTCATGCGATGGTTCAGGGATTGTGGCTAAGGTTTACAGAGTGTCTCGCTCCATAGGAATGTGCTTCAGTCAGCTGGACCATCTATTGTACCAGGAAACACATCCAGACCTTGGGTTTGTTTCTCAGTGAGTTATCAGATGGTGTACACACACTCAGGTTCACACTCCTGCCTGGGGAGAATGCACAGGAGTGATCTGGAACCGGGAGAATTATGTGCTCCCGATATTGCTCTGCATATTCAGTGTTGCCTGGAGCCACTAATGTGCCTTCAGTTTGCCTCCCAATATCCTTTATTACCCACCCAGGCATCCTTTATTCCTCATGGCTGAAAATAAAATCACTGCCAGTATTTTTATTCCTAGACTTCTGATTTAAATGTCCATAATGTCAGTAACAGACACCAAAATGTGCTTAATTCTTTTACTGTGGAAAAAGCCTCTGCAGCATAGGACACCCTATGGGAGTCTGGCTGGGACAGTGCAAGCCTGGTCTGTCTCCTTGCACATGCTGCAGGGATGAGGTTTCTGCTGCCAGGAAATCCCTGCACCAGGTTCCTACAGGATCAAGGCTGCTCTGGTCTGGAGATTGCCCAGCATTGCCTGTCTGTGAAGGAGCAAAGGGCACACGAAGCATTTCAGCGCTGCCTGATGTTACCTGTGGGTGTACAGCTGGTTTTCCACCCCTCACAGATGGCTGGTTACCTGCTGAGACCTTCTCTGTCTTGCAGGGTCTGACTGCAAGCCATGCTTACGGGAATTCACTGACCACCGCAGCCCTGCCTTGGAGTATCCCACCCCCAAAAGCTTCCTCCCATCCCTGACCACTGAGGATGATTCCTTCTGCACCAGCATGGCTGAAGAGAAGGCAAGTGTCCCCTTTCCTGCTGCTACCACCGTGCAAGGCAGAGGCCAGGGGCAGCAAACTGGGTGGTCAGCACCATATCCAGAGGGGTTTGTGGTGGAGTAGGAATGGGGGAAAGGGGTACTGATCCAGACTGTCAAGGAATACAAGATTGTATTGCTTCTGCTGCTGGGAAAAATCACATCTACGTGCTTTGTATCAGTGTTGGGGGGAATAAGGCACAGAGGGACCCTGAGGTGGTGGGGCTGGGGCAAGTCTGGCTGTGAGGGGCAATAGGGGAGGGTGACTATTAGAAAGTCACGTGCAAGTCTGGCCCTGCTCTGCACCCCAAGTTCTGCACACGAGGTGTCCCCTTCGCAGGATTGGTGCGAGGCTCTCAGGCAGGATTTGTGCTGCCTTTGCAGGAGGACTCATCTTCCACAGAGCTGGATGTCCCAGCAGCAGACTCGCACAGCAGCACGGAGGATCTCCTCTCAGACTCTGCTCTCCACGGCACAGAATATTACAAAGATCTGGGACTCCTGAGTCTGCCGACTGCCAAAACAGTGCCAGACACAGCAGCACAGCCAGAACAAGAATCCCAGACTGTGCCTGCCCTTCACTCATTGGAAGAGAGACCAAGGGCTCTGAGCAAACTGTCTGTGGATGTTGCTTTTTCCAATCCTGTTTCCTGCTCGGTACGTTACGGCGAGGCCGACTGTCATTTTCTGAACAAAGGCCACCTGTGCTCCTGTGCAGTTGTGCCAGGTGATGGTACCGGCACTTCTGAGCATCCTGCAGAGACAGACAATGAGCTGGACTGGCAGGAGGCCCAGGATTCCTTCCCCACGCTGGTGAGATCCATGTCCACCTCCCGGAGGCACAGCTGGGAGAGCCCTCTGTCACCCGTGGACTGCAGGCGCAGGTACGGAGGGACTGTGAGTAATTTTTGATGTACACAATGCAATGGAGGTGTGAGGCTGGAGACATCACACTGCCCGCAGCTCCAGCTGCTGCTGGGTGGTCTCCCTCGCCTGTCAGCATCTGCCAGAGCAGCTGGACACCCACTGCTCATGTTGGGTGGGATGTGGAAGAGGAAGTGCTAGGGCAGCAAGAGGCTTTAATGTCTCCTCGGAAGCTGGAAGACCCTCTTTTCCTGGTGTTGGGGCTGGGAAGAGGATCTCTCATTCCTGTCTGGAAGGAATCTTGAACAGCATCAGTTGCCCCAATGACCTCCATGCTCTGGCTCAAAGGCAATTTTTCTCATCAAAGAGGGATTAAGAGAGCTCTGTCAAATCCTTTTTCTTCTTGTCTGTGAGTTGGCATGGTGGGGCCTGTGCCTGAAAGCACTGTGCTGGCCTCCAGCCCTCTGCCCTCCACGTGGCTGCAGAGGAGGTTGCGTTTGTAGCACGATGCTGAGCTCTGGCTGGGAGCAGAGTCAGGCCTGGCATTCCTGCCATCCTCTGCTCCTGCCACATGAATGCCTTGAGCTCCAGGTTCCTCCATGAATGCTTTCCCTGCTGACAAATGTATTGATCTCCCAGCTGACTGGGATTTAGGTGCAAGCCAGCAAGGACTATTTTTATCTCTCCTCCTTATACGGTACCCTAAAATTATCTCAGCCTGAAATCTTGGCAGTTCTTTATCAAGCTCAGACTTTAGTTCTCAGACCTATTGTTGTCCCATGTGCCATGGATCATTCACAGTTTATGCTGTAACAGGCACATGAGTAACGGTGGCACAGAGCGGCTGTCAGTGTCAGGGACATGTTCTGTCCCCTTGCTGGGTGATGAAGCACGTGTGAGCAGGAGGCCAGGGAAGGGGAATACACCCCACTGTTCCCTAAGCAAACGCTTCCTGAAGCCTGCCTGTGGCAGCAGGAATGAAGTGACAGTGATCTGCAGACAGAACCCATGCAGAGACTAAGATTTTCCACTGAGCTTTATCCATCATTTTGCTTCTGTGTTGTTGTCACTGCAACAGCACTTGGTGTGCAGAACACTGTGGGGCACTGGGGGAGCTGGTCCACCCCTCATTTCCCAGAAAATAATTTTTTTCCTTCCTCAAAGCTGGGCCCTGGTGGGAGCAGGATTTATGGCATGATGCCACAGTAGTGATGTGATAAACAACATCATCTGCCACTTCTAGATGCCCAGAGGGACTTTCCTGGATGGCAGCTGACAGGGCAGCAGCTCTGGGGCAGGCAGGACAGGCTGCTGCCAGGGTGGCTGCACAGTCTCAGGGGTTGCTAAGAGATCAGTGTGAGCCGTCCAGCACTAAACATCCCGGGTGACCAAGGAGCTGGGGACTCACTGGTGGCAGCCAGAGAAGCTGTTTTTAACAGGCTCAGGACTTGGTGTCCAGGCTGACGCTTCCTGTCATTTCCTTTCCCACGTGCCTGCTCTGGTGAGCCTCCTTGGCCCAGTTGCATGAGCTCGCTAGGACCACCCAGCCAAGGACATTGCAGGGGCTGTGCCATGCCGGGCACAGTGGGTCAGGTCTGCTCAACTGGCTTGTTCCTCTCCCCTGATTAGGTTCAGCCTGGATGTCACAGAGCTGGGCAGTGACCCAGAGCAGGACGATGTGGAGAAGAGGACCCAGTCCTGCCTCCAGCCTCATGTGTCCCTTCAGCTGCCCAAAGGGGAACTGGGAGCCTGGAGCAGCAGCCAGGGTGGCACCGTGATCAAAGTGGAGATAGAGCCCCTGCACCCAGACCTTGTGGCCAGCCCCGGCTTGCAGGAGGTGGTGAGTGGGGAGGGCTGTGCATGGGGGCAGCAGGGCAATCTGGGGGTAAAGAAAGCAACACACACATGTGTCAGCTGCAGGCTGGACTCCTTCAGTGCCAGTGTGGAACCAGGAGGTCTGCAGGAATCTCAGCAAGGATGGGCTTTCTCAGATAAACTGCCCCATCTTGTGGGATAAAAGCCCTGGGAGCTGCCTGTAGTACAGCCTTCTTTTCCTATATATTTAGCTGGAATTTCCCTTGTGCAACCTGTGCCTGGTGCCTCTTGTCCTGTTACTGTAGCTCTAAGAAGAGTCTGGCCCTATCTTCTTTCTAATCCTCTGTCAGGTAGTTGAAGACAGCAGTATCATACTCCCTCACACACTGCTTTGCTCTGGGGAATACCTTTAGACTCAATTAATATTGAAAGGACAATTGCATCACGGTGCTACATGTCCACTAAAAGTGAGAAGTGCCTAAGAAGGTTTCAGGCATGAGTGCCACTTACTCCAGCCTTCCTGGAGCCAACAAACAGCTGGGCCTAATGGTGTCCTGCATCATAACCCTGACAAAACAAGAGGGAAAGGGTGAGGAATCACCTGTGATGGAGGCTCCCTTGGTGCACAAAGCACCAATGATTTCTGTGACTTCTACTTCTCCAGAAATGTGTCAGCAGTGGGAAGAGACTGAGGTCCAAGTCTGTCCCATCAGCCTGCGAGACTGTTGCCTCCCCCGAGATACCTCACAGTTACAACACTTCTCTTCCAGCTGTGGAAGGTTGGTATAGACTCTATGCCATTAAATGGGTTCAAGGTGTGATTAAAAAGATAAAAAATGGGAGCTGTGGCTTCCAGAAGTGTGGACAGCCTCTGCTTTCCCTTCTGCATGGTCCCAGGAGCTCCTGAAATACAAAGCCAAGCTGGTTGCGTCTGGCCCTGGCTAGCAGTGCAGTCTCAGCTCAGACATGCCCATCCCCAGTGACACACTGCCACATAACCTCCCTGTGGCTGGTGCATTGGTCACTGCCTACTCAAGTCCCACCTGTGAGGATTGCCCCAGAGCAAAATGTACAGGTTTCAGAGCCTGGGAAGTGGAGGGGAGGCTAGCTGTCATGGGGAAGGGCTCTGGGGTGGTACCAGCTCCTACCCTACAGCAAGCAGGACCTTCAGCAGCAAATATAACACAGATTGTGGAGGGGAGGGGTAACACAGAAAAGTGATGTAGCCTTTGCTTCCCTCACAGAAATGTGGAGCACAATCTCCCTCCCTAACTGCTCCTGGAATTTCTTCCTTACCAATCAAGACAGAGTGGGAACCCAGCAAGATTAACAGGGTCCAGTTGCATAGATTGCAATGTGGTGCTCTGCGAAGGCAAACAAGAATCCCTGCTGAGAGCGTTTTGTGTTCCAGGTGTTGAACCCCCTGCTCTGGAGATGCTGGAGAAGGACCACGTGTCCCCAGACCACGTGTACGTATTGTCAGTCCTGGCTGGTTTGAGATGCAGGAGATTTTTGAGTGTATCTGAGCTACTGTGCATGCAACAACAAAGGAGATCCCACTCCATGCTGGGGCACAGCTGAGCAGCTGGTCATAAACCAGTGCCTGAGGCTTTGTGGGGGGCAGAATGTCTGTGCAATGGTATTTTCTAATCCCTTGCCTTTCTCTTGCCCCATCCTTGGTAGGTTAATTGTCCACAAGGTACTTCAGGAGCTGAAACATTACCATGGGTAAGTGTGTCTGGGAGAAGGATGTGTGGGCAGGTCACAGGTCTGCTTAAGACCCACCTGGTAAAGGACTCTTGGTCCCTTGAGGGGCAAATCCCCAGGGTACCAGAATCACTGATTTATTCCAGTGAAACCAGGGTAGAATTGCAAGGAGAAGGGGAATTTCACGTGCTTCCTCGGTAACTCTAAAAATATTCCTGCCCCATCTGGAAGATGAGTTTCAGCTGACCCAGAAGTTCTGCTCTTGTGTTCTTTGCTGTGTCTGATGCCTTTTCCCTGCCCAGGGTGAAGCAGAGAGCTTGTGTGCAAGAAGGCAGTGATTCTTCCCAGCAGAACCTCACTTGGTTTGAGTTCCTGTCTAACGAGTAAGTGAGATAGCAGGTGACACAGCCTTCGTGTTCTGAGAGCAGACTGATTTCGAGTCCCACTCCATCGAAGCTCTACTGCCCTGCTAATCCTGTGTGCAGGACACTGGTATCTGCAGGGGTTCAGCCAGGAGTGTGGCGCTGAACAAAACTTGCACACATAGTCTGAAAGTTCAGCTCCTTATTTGCAAGTGTCTCATTAACAAATGACATGGCCAAAACAGATCCTCCAGGAGATGGAAAGCTCACACTTGGGGTCCTAAAGTAATGCTTCAGTGAACTTCATCAGTAATCCCCCTAAGCTGGGCTTGGTCAGTGAATTTCCCCTTTTTTAAGAAGTTTTGGTCTCCTTTCAGAAATGAGGACAGTGGGAAGAGCGATAAAACAGAGAAAGGCACAAAGGTGATGCGACGTCTGAGTTCCCTGCGGAGCCGAGTCACCGGATCCTGGCAGAAGGATAAGGTGAGAGAGAGATGTTGAATTTGTGGAAGGAATTGTTAAATTCTTCAAGTAGAAAAGGCGATCTGACCGTAGGGAACAGTTAGCTGGATTGCTTTTGGATGGCTGAGACCTCTATGTTGGTCAGCAGATGCACTGTGACCCCTAACGTAGTGGTAGTGCATGGAACTGAGTAGTGCATGGATCCCTGAATTCCAGCCCAGCTTGCTCCAGGGCATGTTCTAGATGCTTTCATCCCTGAATTCCAGCCCACCTTGCTCCAGGGCACGTTCTGGATGCTCTTATGCTGCCTTGGCACTGTTGTGCATACCAAGAGGAGTGCCTTGGCTGGGTGACTGCCTGGATCACTCTTTGTGGCAGGAGGAGCCTGCAGAGGGACAGCCAAGTGTGTCCTGCCCTTCATCACAAATAGACTTAGACTAGAGGGACTGGCCCAAGCCTTGGGAAGGCGTTTGGGGAAAGCATTGCCATCCCACTGTACCTGCTGCCCATCAGCTTTCTGCTTGTTTGTACCAGTGGGGAAAGAAACGTGGGCAGTGCGAGGCCTGTGACTGAGCTGTGCTCTTCTCTCCTTCCAGGGTAAGAACAAAGATCAGCCCAAGGAGAGAGAGAAGGAGAAAGAAGCAAAGGAGACAAAAGAGAGGTGTAAAGATATCAATGGGCACCAGCTCGTGCCAGGGGTTTTCTCCAGTTGCACCAGCTGCTCACTGTGTGCCAAACCTCTTGGGAATAAAAGTGGTCTGCAGTGCCTGAGTGAGTATGGCTGTCACTGCCTGGCTCTGCCCCAGCCTGTGCTCCCCGCCTGCCCTCCAGCCCAGGCTGTTCTCCTGCCTAAACCAGCCCCCTGGATTGCTTCACTTCTCTGCCTGGCTCAACTCTACCCCACCACCCTGCTTGGCCTGGCTTGGTTGTTTCTCCAAATAGTCTAAATGATCTCTGAATCCTGCCTGGCAATAATTTATCCTCATTTTCTTTGGCCACTTGACCATTTCCTGCCCCTTTCCCCCAAGGAGGGTTCTAGGTCAACTTCTCTTTTATTAATTTTTTTTATTACAAAGTTCTGCTTTGCCTGAACAAATATCCCAACTGCCTGAGTGTAGTTGGATCTTTTAGGCTGTTTTTCACAGCTGCAGTGGTGTTTCAGCTCAGCATCTGCCCTGTGCATGGGCACAGGGATTTCTAGAGCATCCAAAACTTTATTAACTAACAAAAAGTCAAATCTTGCCTCCCAGGACCTGCATGGGTGAGGCTGTTGCTTTTCAGCTCTAAGTAGCGCCAGTGTGCATGGGCCCCTGTGCTCCCACTGCATCCACTGTGGCATGGCTTTGGCTGACAACCCTGTCCCTCCTCTTTGGGCCAGGTACTCAGGGCACTGAAGAACATTTTAATTCCCAAGGGATTGTCTGTGGGCAGAGAAAATTTTCTGGAAATTAAAAGACTGCTCTCTTTCTCCACCCTGTACCCTCAAGCAATGCTCGCTCTCCAGTGAGCATCTCTCAGAGGCTCTTAAGGTCAGTAAAACCTTTCTGGGGCATAAAGCGACTGATTGCCCTCAGACATGTGTGGTGAGAAATATAATTTCCCTTCAGGGAAGCTGGAGGGAAATTGAAAAGGGGCACAGACCTGGCTATTAATGAGCATTTTTCAGGCACCACATCAAAAAGTAGGAAGCAGGGAGCTGAATAAGAGCTTTGTGGATATTTAGAGAGAACCTAAATATTATGGGAGGAGGCAGAGTTGTGCCTTGTCATTCCTGTGTGAGGAAATCTCCCAGCCAGAGGCTCTGTTTGCAGTCCTGCACACTGCTTTACAAAAAATACCTTAACCTGGAAGGATACAGACAGTCCTTGATCCCCATGAGTGTGGAGCCATGCTCTGTATGGTCTTGGGAACTCTGAGGGCATTGTTACTGTGAGTGATTCTCCCCTGGACAACCCTATGGAGATCTGTGATTTGGAGTTGGAGCTAGCTGCTGAAATGAGAGTGTGGCTCAGCATGGCTTGTCCATCATAAATACACAGGGATTGGACATGAGTTATAGTAACTTTCACCTTGTTTCCCAGCCCTTCCGTGAGGAATCTGTGTTCTGTCTCGTGAGCGTTCAGGATAGAAACTCCAAGGTGGCTGAGGCGCTGGTTTGTGTTTGGGATTCTGTGACATCTCCTTTGGCTCTTGGCTGCCCAGGCTAACGCAGGCGGCAGAGCAGCACAGCTTGTTTTATAATGCTCCGTTTGCAGTGGCTTGAACTGAGGCTGAACAATTGGGCAGGGTTCTGAGATGTCCGTTAAAATTAATGGCCTGCCTGTGGTGAGAGCTGGGCTGGGACTTGTGGTGAGACAGCTGATGGCCTGAGAGTGCCTATATTTGGATGATGCTGGGCTGAAACCTTTGCAAGCTGCTGCCGAGCTGGTAGTTGATATCAGCAGCTCCCGTTACTGCAGCTCGGAGCAGTGTGTGGTCTCCTGACTAGTCCCTGATAGAGCTCTGGAACAGCAAGCTCCGGGGCCACCGGGAAGCTGGAGCAGCAGGCCTACTTTTCAGAAGTGTGAGCAGCTCTGTCAGGCTCAGTCTGAGCCGTGGCTCCTGCCAGGGTGTGAGGATATTTGGGTGCGCCTCTTGTTTTCTCCTCACGAACTCACATTTGACTATCCCTACGCCTTGGCTCCCAGCCAGCCCTCGGCCCATCGCTGGTCAGGTGCTGCTGTTGTTGTCTCCGTGGTATTTTTAACTGCAGCACCACCACGTGGTCCAAGGAAAAACGGGCTCGTGGAAAACACAGGAAAAGATGGTGGTTAAAGAAAAGGATAAGCTGAAGGGGGAGGAAGGATGGGGGAATGATTACAAGAATGAGGTCTTTTCACTGTCCAGTAGACACAAAAAGTCTGGTGACTTCCATGGCTGTGATGAGCTAGAGGAGCAAAAGCTTTCTTATTAGAGACACTAACAGCAGGAGGAATTCTGCATTTAAATCAGAACAAAAAACCATTGTTCTGCTAGAAACGTGTGTGATCTGTGAAGAAAGTGGGCAGCTCGGATAGTCTGGTACATTGTAACTCGTTTTTCTCTCCCACTGATTCCTCCCATCTATCCTCACCCCACACAACACAGAGTCTCCCAGGGGAGGAGGCTGTGCTGTGTGTCGAGGGTAGAGATGCAGGAGAGTCTCTGCAGCTCACAGATGTGCAGTTAGGAGCCTGGCAGGGATCAAAAACAAAGAGGAATGATTGCAGTCACAGGGATCTCGACAACAGCGGCCACCCAAACTCTGCCGTTACGTAAACTATGAGCTGTGAGTCTCTAGGTTTATTGTTCACCTGGAAATGAGAAAGCTCCTCTTGAGCCTTTGCTATCATGGGTGGAGAAGGCTCTGTGCCTAAATTAATCCTCTCTTATAAACATGCTTCCAGAGTTTATGCAACAAGAGTTAGATGAGTCCCAGGGAAGCCCTGACAGGAGGAGAGCTCTCCAAGCAGGCTATGCCATGGAGGCAAGCCAGGGATATGCTGTGGAACACAGATGAAGGATTGCTTCCCCTGAGCTTGAGCACTGGGATAGAGGTGGGTCTTCTACATCTTTGGTTGACAGTCAATCCCTATTACTTTATGAGAAAGACAGAGCCTAGGCCCCCACAGGGGTGTCAGATTGACCATCCTCTTCCAAGGAAACCGATAGCTGCAACTAAAATTTGGCAAGCTTCAGACAAACTCCTTTAAGAGAAGGTGCTCACTTTAATGAATCTTCCTGAACAATACAGGCTGTGCTGGACTGTCCACCTGTCCTAGGCTGACCCTTGCTGGCTGCTTCAGTGCACTGGCTGATCTCTAACTGGTTGCTGTAACAACTGGTCTCCAGGATTTATTTAAGGCATGTTGTGAAAGAGGTTTGGAGAACCATTTCCTTTCTCACAATGAGTAAGGGAGAGGACACGGATTTCCACAGTTTGTCAGGCAAACATCCTCCACCCGTGGCCAAGGAGAGGCCAGAACAGCTTTTGGTTTGACCTGAAATTTGGTGTGAAATTCACCTCTCATTCAGCTCTTGTGCCTGCATGGTTTTGCTTTTGGATTCCCAGTGCAGTACCAAGAAGCTAATAGGTGAAGGATAGTTTTGGCTTATGATAAGGAGGAATTGCTTGATTTTCTATCCTGAAATTTCTGTTCATAGCCCACACAGAGTCCTGAGAAATCTGAAAAACAGCAGGCAACCTGGAACTTTGCATTTCCGGAGAGAGACACAGCTGCCAAAAATCTTCTGTTTTGGGGGGAAAAAGGAGGTTTGGCTGCTGTAACACGATGACAGTGATAAATGGACTGGGAGTCCCACTTGGAATAAACGATTACTGACAGGAGTCCAAATAAACAGAGGCAAAACCAGAGCGGCTGCGTCAGGCTGTGGGTTAAGGTGGTTCTGAGCCAATGGAGCAAATGTAAAAGCGGCTGCAGCGCTGGTTGCAGAGGAAACACTGGCTGAGCTGAGTGTCCTGACACAGAGCTGGCTCAGCCAGCTCGAGAGGGCTTAGAAAAGGAAACCAAAGTACATCCTATTCTCAGTGCGTCTCCTTTTCTGCTTTTCACTTTCTTTTTGTATCTGGGCAGTACTACCTTGATCTGGAACATCTCCAAGTGCTGCTTCTTCCATTCCCTGATAAAACCTGAGGATCTCGTACATTTGGGCTGACAAATGCATAGGGACAGTAATCAACCTGAGACACATTCAGCAAGAAATCTTTTGTTATTACAGAATTACACAGGATTAGACAGTTGGTGCTGTTCTCTTCTTTGCAATCCAAACCTTAGCTCCAAGCTACAGAGTCTCGGAGCTGGCTGCTGTGCCAGATTTTGCACTGATTTTGTGGCGATGCCCTGAGGCCGCACAAGCACAGCATGTTCTCTCCATGACAGCTGCAGTTGGGCAATCTGCAACGCTTTACTTTTATATTACAGCAAAGCACGAAGTTTGAAGTGCCTAAGGATTAATCAGTCACCAAGTGACAGCCAGCTGTTTACCACCAAACCGCTTTATTTAATGATCATTTCTCTGTAGTGCTGACAGGCCCCAATAAACAACTGGGATCTCAGTGTACTCAGTCCTGTAGAGAAGCAGCACAAAAGTGAACATTTAGGAAAAGCTTGCAACTATGAGACGAAGATAAAAATAAAATCGATTAAACAGGTGGCAGTGTGGAAACCAGAGACCACATTGGCCCCGTGGCAGGATTTCATCACATTTCCAGCCCAGACAGTGGCAGGTTCTTTCAAAGCAGCATGGGAAAGCTGCAGGGTGGATTTTGAGAGGGAAGTTTGTTTTGTAATTGTGTATGTTGTGTTTTCAAGCTCAACAGGCAAGTAGGATATGTGTGATTTAAAATATGACAAACTTTCAATCAGTATTGTAAATCCTCAGAGTGAAATCGGGAGGTGAGGTTGGGTGGTGAGCTCTTCCCAGTTTTCCTCCCTGCACCGAGTACCCCAGCAGCCCAGTGCTAGTACATCAAACCTTATTGGTGTCAGGGAAAAGGTGTTTTTTTCCAGCAAGCAGTTTGGTTCTATGAGTCAGTGCATGAATCTACTGCTAGGGAAGATAATTCCCCTTTGCTCTCATCATTTGTCTGTGCAGGGGTCACTGACAAAGGCCTGGGCAGGCACTTGCTGTTGAGGGGTGGATAGGGAAAGCCAGCGCCTGCCTCTGGGCACTGCAGCCTTGCCTTGGCAGGGTGTTTGTAAACACTCCAGCACGTTGGGATGGCAAATCCCACTGGCCTTTTAATAACATATTATGTATTTCAAGTCCCAGGCACTGTGCAAACACATGAAGTGCCATGCTGATGGTGTCACTGGGGTGCCACATCCCATCTGTTAGGGGCCTCTTTAGTCTGGGAGGAACCATGTGCCCTCCCTGAGGGGAAAGTATGGGCTAAGGGTGGCCATGTGCCCTCCCAGAGGGGAAAACACGGGATGGGGGGGGCCCTGTGTCTTCCCTCAGAGAAGTCATGGGTTCTGGGCAGCCGTGTGTCCTCCCTGAGGAAAAAGTGCAGGCTTGGGGTGGCCGTGTTCTCCTGAGGGGAAAGCATGGGCTGAGGATGCTCATGCTGTCCCTGAGGGGGACATGCAGGTTGGGGGCCCTGTGCCCTTCCTGAGGGAAAGTGCAGGCTATGGGTGGCCATGTGCCCTCCCTGCAGGAGGAAGGAGCAGGCTATGGGTGGTTGTGTGCCCTCCCTGAGGATGAAGCACAGGCTGAGGATGCTCATGCCCTCTGTGAGGGAGACGTGTGGGTTGGGGGCCCTGTGCCCTCACTGCAGGAGGAAGGAGCAGGCCATGAGTGGCCATGTGCCCTCCCTGAAGGAAAGTGAGGGTTGTGGGTGGCAAGTGAGGGTTGTGGGTGGCAAGTGAGGGTTGTGGGTGGCTCTGCTTTGCCTGATGGAAAGCATGGGGCTGGATCGACAATGTGCCCGCCCTGAGGGAAAAAGGCAGGTCAGGGGAGACATGTGCCCTCCCTGAGGGGAAAGCAAGAGCTATGGGTGGCTCTGCCCTACCTGAGGGACAGGAGCAGCTCGAGTGGCTGTGTCCTCCATGAGGGGAATGAGGTCAAAGGATGGCATGGAGGGCACCGTTCCACCCTGAGGAGTGCCCTCCCTTAAGGAAGGTGCAGGCTGTGGGTAGTCGTACCCTTCCTGAAGGAAAACGCAGGCTAAGGGTGGCCATTGTGCCCTCCTTGAAGGGAAAGTGTGGGTTGCAGGTGCTTGTGCCCTCCCTGAGGTGAAAGCGTGGGTCAGGGCTGGGTGTGCTCTTCCCGAGGGAAGGAGCAAGCTAAGGGTGGCCGTGTGCTCTCCCTGGGGAGCGAGCACGGGCTGTGGGTGCTCATGGCGTCCCTGAAGGGAAAACACGGGGTGAGGATGTTTATGTGCCTTCCTTGAGAGGAGCGTGCAGGCTAAGGGTGTTCATGCCCTCCCTGAGGGGAAAACATGGGCTAAGGATGTCTGCGTGCCCTCCTTGAGAGCAGCGTGTGGGCTAAGGACGCTCACGCCCTCTCTGAAAACAAAAAGCGGGCTATGGGTGGTCAGTGCCCTCCTTGAGGGGAAAGTGCAAGGTATGGGTGCTCGTGCCCTCCCTGAGGGGAAAACAAGGGTTAAGGGTGTCCATGTGCCCTCCCTGAGAGGAAAACAAGGGTTAAGGGTGTCTGTGTGCCCTCTCTGAGGGGAAAACACGGGTTAAGGGTGTCCATGTGCCCTCCCTGAGAGGAAAACAAGGGTTAAGGGTATCTGTGTGCCCTCTCTGAGGGGAAAACACGGGTTAAGGGTGTCCGTGTGCCCTCCCTGAGAGGAACGTGAGGGCTGCGTGTGTTCGTGCGCTCTCCCTGACGGGAAAGCGCGGGCTAATGGTGTCCGTATGCTGTTCCTGAGGGGAAAGCATGGGCTCAGACCGTCCCTGTGCTGTCCCTCAGGAGCCAGGACCCTGCCCGGCCGTGCTGCGGCGCGCAGGCGCACCCTCGTCCCCATTTTCCCTTCCGGGACACGGGGGCGTTTCCTGTTGCTGTGGCGGCGGCTCCCGGGACCGAGAGGGAACCGGCGGCTCCCCGGGGAGTCCGGTAAGAGACCGGGCTGTCAGCGCGCCCGCCGGCGCCTGGCTCCGCTCCCCCCCCGGCCCTAGCGAGCCCCCGGGCACCGGCACCCCCTCCCCGGGGCCGCGGCGCGGGGACCGCCCGGCCCCGGTCCCTGTGAGGGCAGCGGGGGCTCAGAGGGCTCCACGGGGTCCCGGCGTTTGGCCGGGGCAGCGGATTGATCTTCGCTTTGCCCCAATCCCGCAGGTTTACAGCCGTCCCGACCTTTGCAGCTCGGGGCTTCAGCTGCGGGACGGGACGCAGCTTGAAAGATGCAGTGTTTACATTAGAAAGCTCTTTTAAGGGCTACCGAAGGAGTGAAAAATGTTGGTGTGTGCGGTAAGGAGGCGAGCGGCTGTAGCCTGTGTGAAACCGGCTCTCTTTATACCATAGCTTGAGTCTGAGCATCCTTGTGATCATTAAATCCCGCACCTCGTCCTCTCGGTTCTTACACGCATTGTATGTACTGGTGCTGAGAAAAGTCTGGGATGTGCGTATAAAGACCTTAAATGCGTTAGGGAAAAAATGGTGAAAACTTCCCCTTATCCACAATTGTGAAGACTGACCCATTTTAAATATTCCACGGCCCTGGCTCCTTGGGGAGAGGAGCGGGAGATGATATCAGCTTAGCTTGTGTGTGCTGAAAGGAAACGCCAGCAGGAGCTAGGAGTGGTGATGGATTTTGTAGGAGGAGCAGAGAAACAGGCAGTGATTCGAACAAATAGCTTTCTGAATGTTTCTGGTGTTATATTTGGTGTTGCTACTCTAATAAATAAGCTTAATTTCTGAATACTGTTTGAAGATTTGGTGTGTCACCGAGAGAAAAAAGGGCTACCTGTTAGTTCCTTTGCACTCCCCTCTTAATAAGGGGGTTTTATGGGAAGCTTTTTTATTTGGCACTTTTTGTTTAAATTTATAAAAGTAATAATATCTCTTTGGCACGGTAAAATAAAAGAAACCCATGAAACATGGCTCTCAAACAGGAGCCATCGGACATTGTGTGTTGTAGTTCCACCTACTGTTTACCTATGAAATATTTTAAATACCTTTTATGATTGTCATAGTTGCTGCTTCAGTTCTGTAGCATAGACTGGGGGAAGGGTTCAGCGTGAGAGAATTGAATTGGGACTCCTATTTCTTTTAAGATAATATGCAGATTTTACTTGGCATTGTTTAAAAACCAGAACTATTGGTTGTTTATGTGTTTCTATGCCTAAAGAAAACCTCGTGGCTGCCAGAACTTGCAGGGTTGGGAATCACACAACCCCTCTTTTGCTTAATCCAACTGATATTTTGACAATAAAACTAGATACAGTGAGAAAGTAATTTTAGGTTGTTTTGGAGACAAAGAGGAATGCTCTAACAGGGAGGCTGAAACTTGATAATTTAGTGCTGTTGCTCTCTGGCGTGGACTGTCTCTGTTTCAGAATGTGAAGCATCTCATCTCCCTGCACCCTTCCAGTTTTTGGTTTCTGCCTCTGTGTAATTAGGCAAGTGAGAAAATAAGTAAACACCGGCCACCAGAGCCACTAGGACGAAGTTAAATCTGCTCCAAGTTCCACAAGATACCTGACCTGGATTTACCCAATACAGAAACTTCCTCGTGTTCCACTGAAACTCCTCCTCTTTTTTGAGAAGTTTTATCACAGGCACTCTGCTTTTCCTGGAATGCTGTGGTGGTTTGAAATGTTTCTTGGCCGTTGTATACACCCATCTGTGTATAAATGCAGAGTTTATATTCTGTGTTAATCATTCATATGCGGATTGTTTCCTTTGTCAGTTCAAGAGGGAGGAGTTCCCTATGTGGTGTAAGGGTGAGGAAGGAGGGAAGAGATTTCTCTTTGATCCCTGAAGCACTGGACAGTTAAAAACAGGAAAAAATATTAAAATTATTAATTTCACAAGGAAGCTAATTTGTCCTTGGCTCTCTTCAGCTGGTTGGATTTCATAAATGGTGAATATATCCTTAGTAGTGAAAGAGTTCTTGAACTCCTTGTATCATTAGAATCACTGTTAAAATCTGTCCCTGTTTGAACTTAGCTGCCTTAAAGTATTTTTTTAATCTGTCATTTAAAAAATAAACAAAAAAAATCCTTGAGATAAAGAAAGTCAACAGTTCAATTTTAGATTAGCCACAGCATTTTTGTCTGTTAGTTGTTGTTTGCAAATGGCCTTTTAAGAGTTATTTTATTGGGCAGTACCGTTCCAGACCAAAGGTCGGGGTCATAGTGCTCATGATGTCTGGTGAGTCATAGATTTGTCCTGGAATCCAATTCTGGAAGACATTTATAGGACATTGGCAGTGTCTGATCCCCTGATTCCAGTTGAGGGAAGAAATGTCTTTGCCTGCCCCTTTCCAGCCAGGTTTGTTGCCCTCTCATACTGTGAACAGGGTGATGCTTTTGAGTGTTGTAATATGTTGTCCAATAAAATGCTCCCAGGTTGTAAATTACTTTCTGTGAGCTATTGGGAAAACATCTCATTAATAAGGGAAGGTTTTTATTATACCAGATAGTAAATTCATTACCCTCAGTCATGAACAGATCTTTTCTGATGTTTATGAGCCTTTTAGTCTTAAATATTTCTTTGCTGGTTGAGGTCCTTGCTTTAGTCACTCATGAGGTCATCTTTGGCACAGGCTCCTGCAAAATGCTTCAAGGGAGTGACAGTCCCTGTAGTAAGCAGATCTGGGATAATGTGATGCTCCCAAAATTCTCAACCTTAATTCCAAACCCATTGATTAAAGCCCAGTAACAACCCTGGTGGGTTTGCTCAGTTTCCACACTCTGTGTGGTTCAGTTGCTCTGGTACCCTTAGCTGAGGTAGTGGTGCTGCTGCCCCCATCCAGTTGAGATGACCCAAATCCTTGGACCTTCTTGGTGTGTTGGCACTTTGGTGTTGTCAGCGCTGGCCGGAGTTGCAGCCCTTCTGCATAGTTTCTATCAAGATGAAATCCTTTGGAGGGTCTGTTTTTCCCCCGCCAAATTAATCTTCTTGCTGTTCACTGAGTGATTGAGGGAGAAGACAGGGAAGAGCCTGGGTGCAGCCCTCTGAGTTTTTATCTCTGCCTTTCTCAGGAATATCTTCTGTGCCTCTCCTGTTTGGGAAGAGCTTGCTGACAGAACTGTCCTTTTTTCTTTTTTTTTTTTTTTTGGACCTTCCCAAATTCTTGATCTGAATAAGACCAAATGCTACTGATGATAAATGCAAAAATAATTTTCTTTGAGTTTACTGATGCTGCTTTACTTTGGATGGCTGGAAAAGATAGAAATCTGGTATTTCTCTACACCTGTCAACAACCCTTCGTGTGTATCTCTGCTCTTAAACATCAGCCTCCACGTGTGCAGGTTCCTGTTCTTTCTTTACTGTCCCCTGTCCCTCATTCTTCTCTTTGCTGGTTTTTTTGACCCCTGCAGTTCTCTGATACCGTTTTCAGAGAGGCTTCATAAGAATGCAGAATAATAAGAATAAATGCAGAAATCTTACATGCATGAAAAGCAAACCACAGTCACTAGTATTCAAAAGCTCCTTCTCATCCTGAATAAGTGTGTCCTTCCTTCTGCACTGTGAAAGTGTGTTGAATAGAGGAAGCTGGAGCAGGTTCTATAAAATGAAATATTCTTATAAAACAGTCTTCTGGCAGGTTTCAGATTTCTCTTATGTGGGCAAAAATAATGCCACTTTGAAATCATTAAGTAAATGCATTTCAAATAGTCTCGTGGAGAATCAGGTCCTTGGATTCAGCTGCAGTTTCCTGCGGCTTTTTTGTAGCATTTTCCTGTTTTCTAGTATGTTCTCTGGTGTTGTGTAAAGAACCTTTCAGCAGTGTAGGGAAGTCATACACAGCACTATTAGATATGTCAGCTGATTAAGTGAAAAATACCTACTGAGAGCGCCACAAGCTGTTATCTTTAACAGAGCAAGGGCATGATTTTAAAATTGAAATACATTTTTAAGTGAGATCCCTTTTACAGTTACCTTAACAAGGAACCCAAGCTTTTCAAGTGGAATTAGTCCTACTAATCATTGATAGGAAAAGAATGCCTGAATGTAATCACTGAAAATGGGTAAATGTCAGGGAATATGAATATCTAGTTGAAGTTAGATGTTTCTAGATGACTACATGACAGAATTCTAGATGAGTTATGTGGATTTCAGGACCGTGTGGGAAGGCAGTGGCTGTAGGAACATCGGGCATCCGTCGGGCTGCCTGTTCTGCCCTGAGGGGAACCCATCTGTGAGCAGGACTTGAAGCCAACCCAGCCTGACGTCATGGAGAATTTTCTCTATTTCCTTTTGTGTGGTGATTTTTGTCCCACAGTTTGTTTCTTTGTCTCAGGAGAAAAGGGATTTCCATTGTCAACTACTTGTTTGTTGTTGAGGCGTATCTTTTAACAAGTTCTTCATTCCCTCGTGGTAGGTGGAGGCCTTATCATTGCCGAAATAATGAATATATTTGTTATTCTCTACACAGTTTTAATAAGTGAATAATTTTGATACATTTTTCTCGTGCATTTGCAGAGGCACATACATTTGAAATTAGATGAGGTGCCTTTTGGTTTGTGGCGTGGGGTGTGGTAGTGGTAGGAATATCCCAAATAAGAGAAGTTGTGGGAGGTGATAGTTTTTGTGGATTTGGTTTTTTTTTTTTTTGTGGCAGGCACTTGGGAACAGAACTCTGCACTTCATTTCCCACACTTGGGGAAGTTGTATAACATGTAAGCATCTTGCAGGTCTGTACACCCAGTCTTTCTCTCTCAGTCTTGTTTTTATATCTTTATTAATTTACTTGTGTTTAAAGCCAAGTAAGTATTTTGGTCCTGTTCTCAGGCTTTTGCTGAAATTATGGAAAACACAAGTGAGCATCTCTCTAGGATAGCCAGGAGCCTTAAAGCAGATCCCCAGTCCTGGCGCCAGGCAGGGGTGGTTCTGAAGAGACCTTAAATAGTTTTTCCTCTGTGCTTTAAACATAAACTGGCTTTTCTCTAGCAGATATGGTGTTCATCTTTCCAGTTTTGTTCTATTTCTCCTTTAACAGGCATGTCTGGGAAAAGTCAAATCCTGGTGTCCTTTACTGACTTGTTGGTATCCTGCTTTGCTTTTTATGAAGGATCTTGTTTTATAGATGGGCAGAAAGGCTGCAGAAAATATTTGGCACTATCAGTTCCCCTCCTGTTTTCTCAAGAAGTAGTTATCAGAAGGGAAAAAAAAGAAATTGGATTTTATTATACTGTTAATAGTTTTGTGGCTTTTGGGTGAGAGGACTGCTTTGGCTCCTGTATCTGGGAACAATTCTTTTGTGCAGCTGGAAGGGTGGTACCGCTGTGGTGCTGGTAATGCTCTGATGATTCTGGAGAGTGTTTTGATCTTTAATTTACTGTGGTTACTGCAGCTCCCAGCAATAGTCCATGCAGAAAGGCAGCTATTCCTGTGGAGTCAAAGAATTGCTGCCCTCTTGACTGGTATCAATTTTGAATGGAGAGACATGGAAATGGCCTTTGCAAAGATGAGGAAAACTGCTCCACTGGGTGGAGGTTGGGCAGAAAACTGCTCGTGCATTCCAGAGTGGCTCTTGGTTCTTGCATGTGTGAATTGCACTCAGTGGTTCAGTCTTACTGAAAAAACTCGAGGGTTTGGTATAAAATCAAGACCAGAACATGCACAACAAGGATGCTTGCCACAACAGCTGAGCTTGCTCTGCATCTCTTCCAAAATTAAGATCCTTTACATGTCATTATTCCTGTCCCTACACGGGAAAGAAGAATAATTAAGATTTTTTGTGTGTGTATGCATTTCAGATTGTGCAGTGAATGTCCACAAGAACTGCAAGAGTTTGCTGACTGAATGCAGCAGCATCAGACCCAAGGTGGGCTTTAACATTTGTTCTTCTTTTATAATAACAAGGCTTGACATAATAAGTTTAATTTATGCAAGTGGTTTAATTTACATCAGTAAGGGAATCTTGCCCTACATCTTCGAGACATCGAGTAGTTATTAACTTGTCATTATGGTAATCAACAATAATGTATGGAGGGGAAATAAAGTGAAATGTTTTATTGCTATACTGTAAATTACTTAGCCTGTGCCCCAGAACTGTAACTAACCCTAAGAATGCTCCATCTTATCACTTTTTTGGGGAATATAGTCGAATGTTGTGCCATCTCAAAGCTGATGGAAGAGCATGAGGGGTGGAGGGGAATTTGGTCATAACAGTTGCATATTATTCCTAAGCTGGGAAATGCAGAATAAATGATTTCGTTTGGGAACTGTGATGATCTTTGTCTTGCTGTTTATTTTTTATCTCTGTCACCCTGGTGCCTGTGATTGCATGTAAGGTCACAGGTTGTTTCACATAGATGTCTATCTGCTGGGGTTTTTTGTTCTGGTATTGGTTTTGGAAATCATTTCCTCCTCCTTATAACTAATAATACTTGAGGGAGTTTTAGTTTGTTTTAACCTGCAAGTGCTGATGATTTCAGAGACTGATAGCAGATTAGGGAGTACTGTGAGGAGGAAAAGAGAGAGCAGAGCAGCTCAGACCTGAGCAATTAGAGGTTAGAGGAAGTGTGTTCAGCCATTGGTGATGTAGAATGTAACTCTTCTGAGGGCAGAAATGTTCTTGTGGGGGTTTTGATATATAATTTTAAACATCTCAGGGCATTGTGCATTTTCCTTTAAACCGAAAAATTCACTTGCTCTGATGCTTTCATTTCTCTTCACCACCACTTCTCTATTTTCATTTCACTCTTCGCCACCACCCAGAACTTCATGGTTGAATCAGCCCTGACAAACCACTCCTGAAGAGAGCAGAGAGGGAGTCGTGGCACAAAATGGGGTGAAGAATTCAGTCAGAAATGGGAACCCCAAAGGGAAGCTCCCCAAAAGCCATTTGTTACAGCCTGTATTATTTATTTAATTTCTTTGCATCTTTGATAACTTGTATCTCAATGGTTTGTAATATCCTAGTGTTACAAGAAGGACGAAGTTTAGCAAAGGTTACCACAGATGCGATTTGAAATGGACAGTCTAAATTTTTGTTGAAACTGGCTGGATTTGTTTAGTCAATATTGCTAGGAACTAAACAACAGCAAAGTGTGGGTGAAGACTGTCAACATGAAGGGGGTGCTTTTATCTCATAAATTAATTATCATAGCTTTAATTTAGTTGTAGCTTCACTTTTGGTTCTATTTCAGCCTGATTTATACTTTGTGGAATTTAATACAAAGGGTTAATGTCTATATGTCATTTGTCTGCCACATGAAAAAATCAAAGCTCTTATTGTGTTAAACCTTTTATATTCTCAGTGAACATCTTCACTTACAGTTAATGCTATAGGATAGGAAAAATCTGATTCATTTTGGACTGAAAGTTTGGTCTATATGTGTAAGAATATTGTATTTTTTCCTATAGCAGAAAGATTTGCAGCACAGACCTTCTGGATCTCCACAAAGTTCGCCCCAGTGCATTTCCCCAGGTTTGTACTAAAGAATGATTTCTGTGCTCAAGGCTTATCTGTTCGATTGTATTTTTTTTCTTTAATATGTTTTAAAGGCTATACACAGTGTATTATTGAAGTATAGAGAAGGTCTCTTTTAATAAGATGGCTTCATTTTTTTTTCTATTGGGAATGGCTTAGAGGCTCCTAGCAATCTCCTGTGTGTTTTTATCTTTTTATCTTTTTATTTTTCTTTATACCTTCTTGCTGTGTAACCTCAAAATATCATGGTGAAAAGGGATCAATAAGCTCGTTTTTCATTGATTGTCTATTCTCTGGCCTCTGAAAAGACTAGAACTGTGAACTTTGTTTTACATCAGATTTTCATAATTGTCTATTTAAAACTTGCCTGCAGCTAGTGGTTGCTAGAAATCTCTAAGACAAGCTAGCACTAATGGTCTGAACATAAGTCTTTGTTGAAACAAAGTGAGGAAAAAGGATCTGGGAGGGAAAAAAAAGCCAAGAAGAAAGAACATCTGTATTGCAGCACAGGCTTTGAAATATCTTTTTGCTCCTGGAAAAGACCATCCCAGTCACAGGTGTATTAAATGGCATTTTAATTTGTAGATGGTACAAGGTCTGCATTAACAGAACAGCTGAGTGTCAGAACACAGCTGACTTGGATGTCTGAGCATCACTCTGGGTGTTTCAGGTGTTTTCAGGTACCATTCGCATTGCAAGGTGTCTTCTTCATGCAATGATTCTTCCCAAGAGGCAGCACAGGGGATAATTGTTACGAGAAGATAAGTGGCTGTTTGCATTACCAAGGATGGGTCTGTGCATTTAGGAGACAGTGCAGAGACTAAAATAGGAAGCAATAAGGGCTAATGAAAATGGGAGAAGTTGTCTGTAGGGCTGGTCGGTGAGGAGCTCTGTGGTACCCAGGCTGGCCTGTATGAGGGGAGCAGCGATCGATGTGGGGCACAGCAGTGTGCAGACAGTGCTAATTGAACTCAGAAAATGGCTTTTGGGCCATGCAGGCTCTGCTAGGCAGACAGTCCTCATTTTCCTTAGTCAAAAGCAAAAGCTGGAAATTAAAGGAACAGCTAATAGCCTGGGCATTGTATGTTCTTAGCCACAGCATAACCCTGGAGACTGCAGTGCCCAGCAAAAAACCCCAAAGATATTGTATCAATGTAAAAGAAAAATTCATTTTAAGAGAGATATAAACTGTGTTGTATGTTCCCATCCCTCTCCCCTTGTTTTGCCTCTGGAGATTTTTTAGGTCTGGCCTATCTCTGTGTAACAGAACTTTATGTTCCTGGCTTGTGGAGCACAGAAAGAGAACTTGATGGCCAATAATTTCAATGCTTCCCCAAATGGAAACAGAGAGACATTGGTTATTAAGCCTTTGTTTAAGAAATCTGACTTGGCAAGTCTTGCAAATATCTAATTAGTCTCCTTTTGGGGGTTGGAGGTGATGGAAAGGACTCAGTTTACCCAGTCTGTTGTAGACTGACAGTGCACTGTGTGTGTAGCTGGGAGGTTTTCAAACCCAAACAGGTTTTGGGAAAGGTATTTCCAGCAGGAAAAGATGTGGTGATATAATTTCTATTAAATGTCATTGATGAAACCTCCCCCGCAGCCCCAAAACAATTCTTCTGTCAATGAAGATGAAATGAGAGACAAGCAGGCATAGAGCAAGGGATATGAAAAAATGTGGAAAAACCTGTTTCATGACAAGAACCACAAATACCTTGATTTAACTGCTTCACTGAGTAAGGCAGAAGTGGGAGAGATAATTATTAGCGAAGGTATACTAAGGAGGGCAGGCTGAAAAAGGGGAACTTTTAGGGATGGGTGGACACCAGTGTTTTTACTAGAAAAGTGATGCATAAACCTTGTCTGGGAACTGGAGACCCTCTTGAACTGCTACAGCAGCAGCCCCCTGGTCCTGGAGCAGCCTCCTGAACACGGGACTGGGAGTGGGGCTGGGTCTGTCCCTGCAGTGACAGAGCCCTGGGTTCAGGATCCGTGAGATGGCTCCCACTCCCATGTCCTTAAAAGCTCTTTGAAAAAGGGCAGCTACAGACCTTGTCAGGGATCAGTTCTAAAGATTGTCTGGCTGAGTCTTCGTCTTTGACTTCCCTGAAGTTCCTTTTTTAAAAGGATGTATTTTGTCTCCCGTTCCTTATCATTTATTACAGACATTAGTACTAAATAATTGTATCTATTTTTTATAAGTCTATTACAGGCTTCCACGTATTGTGTAATAGTGATTAAAGTTTCAAATATCTTTCCAGTTCACAGTCTGTCTAGATTTAAAAAGCATTAAAAAGCTGCAGTATTAAAATTAAATTTAGCTCTGGTATCTATTATGTGCGGTGTGTGTGCATGCAGATATAAATCGCTGTGAGCAATAAGCATTGCAAAGAACTTGTGGGTTTTTTTCTGTGATCTCTGATTTTTCTTGTTTGCCATGAAATGTTCTGTGCCCTTATACGGTGGGGTGTGAATAATTGTGTGTAGGTTCTGGTGTTTTACTAAAGGAGAAGATACTTTGCAATTTCCACACTAAATGGGCACAGTAGGGACCAATTTCCTGCACTTCAGACCTGCTGATTTAGCCAATACAGTAAGTTAAGTGGCAGCTTTACATTTCTAGAAGGATCACAGGTAGTATAAAAACAGAGCATCTCTGGGGCCACTTTACTGTGCCAGGTCTGAGGGCAGCCAGTGGTGAGCATGGGGAATACAAATTCAAAAAGCAGCGGCAGAAGCAATGCGATACCAGCTCACCCCGAGCTGTCTTTTTGTGGTTCCTTTTCAAGAAAATGGAATGAGAATGTTTTTTTGGACAATGAGCTCCTGACATCCAAGATCCTGTCAGTTCTCCGTCCGCATTCCGAGCGAGGGCTGAGAGCAGGCGAGCTGCAGTGCACGCCTCATTTTCTGAGTACCAATTCCATTTTTGCCTCTTTAGCCACTTCTCTGAAGGAGCAGCCTCGAAGTCTTCTCCTGGGACCGGATGGCACCCCAGCACTGTCCCGGAACCTCGGGATGACTATCGCCCAAAGGGGACATTCCCAGCCTTCACTGAACACTGCTGGAGCTGTTAATAAATTTGGGTGAGTAAAATGCTTCTTTTCTAATCCACTGGTTTCAGCTTCCCCCCACCTCCCCAGCGTGAAAAGAAAAATGAGAACTCACGTTGTGTTTCCAAGCTTAAAAGAGTTTTATTGAGCTTTTAATGCTGAAAGTTATTTCCCTGAACAATACGCTTTTTTTTGCTTTTTTTTTTGTCTTTAGTCCCTCTGTCCTGTGTCACAAAAGATATTGTATAAAGTAGTGCAGTGTTTGAATGTTTCTGTATAGTTTATGGTTTTCATGGATATATTTGTCTTGAGAATTGTTGTGAAATTCAGTGATCTTGTCTGAGTTCAGCTATTCTAGGTTGGGCTGGTGCTGACTGGTGTAGGAGGCAGCAGTGTTTTAAATTGCAGAATACCTTCATTAAAATAGTAGGCAAACTCAAAGCTATCTGCTGTTTTAAGTAGCTATTTACTTTTGATGTGCCCCAGTTATGCTCCCTTCCCAGTGAAAGTGCCCTTTATACTCTGAACTGGCTGTGGCTTGTCACCAGGTGATGTCCTTGTAAACTGTCATACCAGAAGTTACAAGCTTTGCTCATGCTGCTCTAATTAAACTGCAGTATTTCAGTGTTGGAGTTGCTAAATTGATTTAACTGTCTGTAGAGTGCAGTGGTATCTTTTCTTTATTTATTGTAAGATAATTGTACTATAGTTTAGGAAAGATGCTTGTTAAAGAAGTTGGATTATTTTTTTAATTTTAATTGTTCTGGTCTAATTTCTTTGGCCATTTAGGCTGATTTCAGGAGACATGGATGAAGGGGATTCAGGCTTTATAAAATTTAAGCAGACTTCGGATGACGTTGTCTCGCTTGCACCTTCAACAGCAGACTCCATTTTTCTGGAAGGTATGGAATTTTTGTGCTTTTCAGGATTGTTATGCAACTTCTCCCATGGGTTTTAAAGCAGCACCGAGGTGTTTTTACTCTTGTTGTTGTTACTGGTGGTAAAGAGGGATATGGCGAGAAACAATTTAATAATAGTTGAAATTGAATGTGCTTTTGCTCTAGATGCATATTCCGTGTCCCTCCGGAGTGAAATAGAAACAGATGCTCATGAGTTTGAGGCAGAGTCTTGGAGTGTTGCAGTGGAACAGCCTTATGCAAAAAGGCAAAGGAAAGACGTGATAAAGAGGCAAGATGTCATTTATGGTAAGAGTGTTTGTTATTCTTAAAACTTCCTCTGTTTCATAGTGCCACTGTTGTGAAACAAAGCAGAAATAATTTTTGTTGGTTTCCATTTTGACTTGTGCTTGAAAACTAAAATTGAGTGAAGATTTTCGAGTCTGTTACCTGCATTAGTGTGTGTAATTCCTTGTGTGAATGCCTTTAAGCATCCCACGGGCTTCAGTAGGGCTCTGTAAGCAGCAAAGCCCAGCTGTACAATTAGGGAACAGCTCAGCTGCTACTGGGAGATGTCCTTACATAAGTAGGGTCAGTCACTGCTGGGTTGGGACATTAGCAAGGCAAATTTAAGAGCTTCACATGAGTGATGCAAAGACTGTGGTGCAGAAGGTGATTGTGGCTTTCAGAGCCTGCTCTTCAGTCTCACTGCACAGCATATAAATGACTTTTGATTTTATTTTTGTATTTCCCCTTGCCCAGAACTAATGCAGACTGAAATGCACCATGTTAGGACACTGAAAATAATGCTGAAGGTGTACTCCAAAGCCATGAGAGAGGAGCTGCAGTTCCCAAATGCAGTCATCAACAAGCTCTTTCCCTGTGTGGATGAGCTGCTGGAGATGCATGGGCAATTCCTGCTCCAGTTGAAGGAGAGACGAAAGGAATCCTTGGAAGAAGGCAGTGATCGAAATTATATAATCCAGAACATTGGAGACCTCTTGGTAAAACAGGTGTGAATTAAATCCTACCAATGATGTTGACACTATAAAGCTTCTAAAAAGCTACCTGTAAGGGTAGAGTTATGTGATGTAAAGGTTGATTTCATCCTGGGTTTGTGGTTATCTTCCCAGTTAATGTGGGAGCGTGACTCCCAGGAATATATCTAGGCACAAATAACGTGAAATGGTCATTCAATGTTCTTTGGGCATGTACGTATACATGTTGTGGGATATGTGACTTGTTTGGTTCTATTTTTCATCTATTCAAAGAGTAAAGTAACATGTTCCTGGTGTCCATTCCAAATTTGGCTCTCCTTCAAATAATGCCAAACTTCTTCATTCTTATCTTTTAAAAGTACAGTCAGGATCCTTTGAACTCATGGCAGCTTTAGCACCATTCTGGCATGGAGTGGATGCAACAATTTCTATCACATATCATGACCTTTTTTTTTGCTCTTCAACTTTTACAGTTCGCAGACTTTTTTAAGTGCAGAGGTCCAGAAATCCTTTTTAAAAATTCTCATGATGACAACCATCATTTAATATTTGGTTATCTTGTGGTATTCCAAGCCCCCACATGTCACACTGCATAAGTCTCTCATTTCTGGTACAGAAGAAATTGAAATACAGGAGAGATATCTCAGAAATCAGTCACCATAAAATCATGTTAAACCTGGGGTTTATAGTAGAGGTAGGTTTACTCTGAATGATTCATGTCTTTCATTCTTATATTTCCAATTAGTTTTCAGGTGAAAATGGGGAGAGAATGAAAGAAAAATATGGTGTGTTCTGTTGTGGACACAATGAAGCTGTTAGCCATTACAAAGACCTGCTCCAAAGCAATAAGAAGTTCCAAAACTTAATAAAGGTAAACAGTAACCAGAAGTCTCCTATTCTGACTGTACAAAATATACTTCACTGCTTTGGGCTTTGTTTTGTACTTGAAGATCCCTCAAATGTGAATGAGCAGGGTTAGAGGTGTATTCTCATTATTTGGTGGATTGTGAGCTTCTTTTATTTTAGATCTTTTGAGCTATGTGGAGACAAAACCATAATTAGCAAGTGTTACATTTGAGGCAGGTTCTTGAGAGCACCTAGGACTGGGCAGTAGAGTATTTGTTCTGTTCAGGGCTCTGTCTTGCTGTGTGGCCATCAGGGTAAATTGGTTTGTTAATAAATTAAATCAATGATAAATGCTGTTGATGAGCTACTGTAGAAAAACCAGGCACTCTTAGGTTTTGCTCACACCATCATCTTACCAAACCCAGAAGATTGGCTCCAGGGTGGTTTGCTGATCTGCTGCACACTCTAACGTGCAGTTAATAGGAAGGGCTGAAGAGACACGGCCCAAGTGGAAGCTGTAACCTGAATCTCAGATGGCTTTGCAGAGGCCTAAATATTCTCATTTTCCAGTCACCAGTAAGTGATACTGTGTGAACTTTCCAGCATAGCTCTATACTTATAGCTCGTCTTAGCCAGGCACCTTTAAAGTGAGAGCCCTTCACTTTCAAGGAACTAAATAAGTGACCAGAGTTTTAAAATATGTAGTCTCAATCCTTGTAGAGAAAGATCTTGGTACTGTGTACTCCTGCTGCCAGGTGTGTGCTGTACCTGCAGTCAGATTAACTTTACAGTCCTCCGTTTCTAAACAGGAATGGGTTTCTGTAGGTCAGGCTACTGGGGAACATACAATGGTAAAATAAACAATTTCTTCTTTACTGACCTAATTTGACTGGTAGGTGTTTGGGTCTAGTTTTAAAAACACAGTACTTTTCTGTGTATTTAAGGTCTGACCCTGTTATAAAGGGCAGTCAGTTAGCAACAGGCAGTCACACAGTTCCGATTTGGAAGTTTCCCTGATTGACTCCACATTTATTTAACAGTAGTTGAAAACAATACTTAAGATATTTTCCAGTAATAAAAGCAATTTTTGGAATGCTGTCAGGGGTTTTGCTTTAGTAGAAGAGTGCAGCTAATTTCATGGTGCTGTGTCTAGTGTGCAGAAGTGTTTTGGGACAGAAAATATGTGAATGGAGAGGGAGTTAGAAGCACTCTAACCCAGTAGATGCACATGTTAGATGCACAGTGGGTGTGATGAGTTTGTCTTGTTTTCTAGAAAATTGGGAACTGTTCCATCGTGAGGAGATTGGGTGTTCAGGAGTGCATCCTCCTGGTCACCCAGCGCATCACCAAGTACCCGGTCCTGGTGGAACGGATCATTCAGAACACAGAAGGTGGGATGGTTCCTGGAAGCCTCACATTTGTCTGTTGATCCTTATTCTGCCATGTTTTGCATGTTCTTACCTCAGACACGCTGGTACCTGCTTTCTCACTTCTCTGGTGGCTGATGATGCCAGATCAGTCTCACCTCAGAGGGTCAGGAGAAGCACAGAATCACAGAATGCTGTGGGTTGGAAGGGACCTTAAAGCCCATCCAGTGCCACCCCCTGCCATGGGCAGGGACACCTTCCACTGTCCCAGTGCTCCAAACCCCAATGTCCAACCTGGCCTTGGACACTCCCAGGGATCCAGGGGCAGCCACAGCTTCTCAGGGTAACCTGTGCCAGGACCTCCCTGCCCTCACAGGGAAGAATTTATTCCCAATATCCCATCTAGCCCTGCCCTCCTTCAGCTTAAAGCCATTCCTCCTTGTTCTGTCACTCCAGGCCCTTGTAAATAGTCTCTCTCCATCTTTCCTGTAGGCTCCCTTCAGGCCACAGTTAGGTCACCCTGAAACTTCTCTTCTCCAGACTGAACAATGCCAATTCTCCCAGCCTTTCCTCAGAGAAGAGCAGCATTTAAAGTCTGCAGCCACAAACCCATAGTAGTTAAACCTGTTGGTTCATTAGGTTTTCAGCACTTTAGGTTATTATATTTCATTTTTAAACTTAAGCTCTTAGGAAATCCTGTTAGATCATCAGTATAGAACCCTCATGCTAGAATATGTTTGGATGGCTCATGTCTTCCAGAAAATGTGACTGACTGCTTCTCTTTTCCCTTAGCTGGAACTAGAGATTACGAAGAGCTGACCCAGGCCCTTGGTTTAATTAAGGACACCATCACCCATGTAGATGCCATGGTAAATGAGTGTGAGAAGGGGCAGCGACTCAAGGAGATCATGCACAAAATGGAGCTGAAATCATCTGGGAAATGCAAGAATGGGCTTTTGTTCCGGAAAGATGACATGAGCCAGAGGCGGCTTCTCCTGGATGGGATGCTGTACTGGAAAGCTGCATCAGGGCGGCTCAAAGGTAAAGCCCCAGCAAAAGGAAAAACACAACTGGGAAACAAGATTTATGCTGGTTTTTTTTTTTTTTAGTAACTGTTTATTACTGATCGATTGGGTATAAAATAAGATGACAATAACCTGCTTGTTTAATAGGATATTGGAGGAAATAGCACTTGTTCTATTCTTGGCTTGTCCAATAAGCATCTCTGTAATGGTGCATGATAAGTTCCTTATGCTGTTCGCTTATTATCTGGCTGATCTGCTTCCCAATTCAAGAGGGAGGTCTTCAGATGGATGACAAAGCTTTGAGTCATCCCGACTTAGTCTCCCGTGGAAAGGCATTATCTTGTGCGAGCTCTCCTTCACACTTTGCAAAACCTGTGTCATGTCAGCCCCATGACACTTAATTCTGCATTTGCCAGAAAATCAAAGCAGTGGCCATCAGGGAATATTTGAGCAGCTTCGTTGCTCAAGCGTTCAAGGAGAAGCTTCAGTGGCACAGAAAATACAGCCAAGAGTAGGTGGGACCGTGAATGGCTGCAGTTCCAGAAGAATCTGCTGTTGAGGGAGACATGTTCCTTCTGGAATGCTGGAGTCCTTGTGTGGGATGTCTGTGTGGGTGTTTTCAAGCTTTAAATGAGCTCTGTTTAAATCAGCTGGTTCTGCATGGTGCAGTCTGGCTGGGGACAGCCCAAGTGGAAGGCAGTAGCAGACCCAATATTGCAAATGTTGACATGCTGTTCCCTGGCTTGCAGGAAACAGAAGTGATTTTTGGGTCTGGACTAGTCTTTCTGCTTTAAAATATTACTTTCTTTCTTTTTTTTTTTTTTGTCTCTTTTGTTACTGTAGATATTCTGGCAGTCCTGCTCACTGACGTACTTTTGCTCTTACAAGAAAAGGACCAAAAATACACATTTGCCTCAGTGGTAGGTATTGTTCTCCTTATTTAACACATGCACTTAGAGGATTTATGAAAGTGACAGTAACTACAAGAAAAACATGATTAGGGGTGTTAGATACTTGTTATAGGAGGTTCAGAAAGAAAATTAGGTGAATAAACCAGCCAGTTATTACAGAATCACTTTTTCTGAAGCCGTTCTGGTACTTGTTGAATCCCTTTCTCACTCTCCCAGTGCAAACCAGTACTTCCTTGCACTGTCCAGTTGTAGCTGCCACATCTCCCATGGTTTTTCCCTGTTTCTCGTGCTGTGGCTTTGCCTTTCACTGAACTATTGTAGGCTGAGATTTTATACAAATCATGGACGTTGCATGTGCTAGAACTGTGCTTTGAAAAACAATAAATGGAAGAATCAAACACTTCTGTTTGATGTGCAGGGAAAGAATCTGCCCTCTTGGTTAGGGACATGGTAACTGTGGTCATAGTGCCCTGAGATTTACTAGGGGCAGAGAACTTTCCTGAAATACATGGAATAAGTACTAAATGCAGATGTTATTACTGCAGCACTCTAGAACATTCAGTGGATTCACTTGCTGTTCTAGGGCATTTCCACAGGTGTCCTCAGAGAAGTTAATTTGTACATTTTGTCCTGGTCTAGTTCACTGATGGCTGCGGTAGAACCTGTAACAGAGAAACTCTTTTATGTAATTGTTTCCTTGGATATATTTTTTTTCCAAGACATTAATATTAGAGCTGAATTCTAATGGCAAGAGCTATTTTGGTGACCTCAGGGCTGTACAAACAATTGCTTTTCAAATTACCCTTCTCCTAATGCAGAATGGAGTGCTGTGTGGTGGATTTTTTTCCCTGTGGAAACGTGCTCTACACTTAGAGTCAGACCGATTTTTTTGCATCTTTGTATATATGCAGTTCATTTGAAATTTAATATCACTTCTCCATAAATAAATCAAGTGAGAGGAGCAAATGGATCTGCTCAGTGATTCTGTTTTTCCAGTGACCTCTGTTTGTGGCTGGAATTGCAGTACAGCTGCTCAGAGAAGCTGGCAGAAGTGGTGTTCCTGGTGTTTGCTTCTTATCATGGCTCTAGATTATTCTGTGAAGGTTCAGCAGTCATGAAGAGCTGCTTTGTCCTGGGAAGGAACTTTCTAGGCTGCATATGTTGGAGCTATGCTGTAGGAAGCCTAGAGAGGTTTTTAGTAACTAATACCCCTTCTGTAAATGTGTTTTCACTGCAAAGGCTGACAGCTAATCCAGTTAATCCTCGTTATACAATACACTACTTGTCACCTGGTGTCATTTTTATCAGAGCCTAACACTCTCTAACACCTCTGTTTTATTTCTTTGGTAGTCAACTTAAAACCTCTAACACTTCCTCTTGTTCTCTCCTTTCACTTCACAATGTGTCATTAAGGTTTTAGTTTTCTTTTTCAAATTTTGGATTTGCCTCCTTTTGAGCAAATTTTTTTAAACCTGTTTGACTTCTGGGGCCCAGTAGGAATCTTTAAATTGACACCGGCTTTAATATTCAATCAGGTATCCAGACCTCTTGTTTTTGACATGTACATTCTTCATTCCATGTTTTCATTGATGGTAAAAAAATGACAACATCAGAAGTGTCAGGTCAAAAGGTCAGAATTATCTCATGAAGTTACAGCTCCTGGTGGCTCTGGATAAATAGGAAGAGGGGGGAGTTAGGAAACACAATTCCTAAAATACACATATAATGTCCTGCAATAAATGGTATTTTATTTTACAGGACTCGAAGCCACCAGTTATCTCACTGCAAAAATTGATTGTGAGAGAGGTAGCTAATGAGGAAAAGGCAATGTTCTTAATTAGTGCTTCCTTACAAGGACCAGAAATGTATGAAATTCACACCAGCTCCAAAGAGGAGAGGAATTCCTGGATGGCACACATCCGCAGGGCTGTGGAGAGGTAAGGGAGGAGGGAAAGCAGGAGGGCCTGATTTCTTGCTTGTCTTCTCTTCGCAGGACTCACAGGTGTAAATTTACATCTTAAAAATCCATTTGACTCTCCCTAAACTTTCTTTGTAAGACTTCAGTGTGCAATTCTGTTTGTGTTCATTGGGAAGAAGCCGCTGATAAAGATGAAATAAAAACCAGTCAAAGACCTTGTTCTGCTTTTATGAAAAAAAAAAAAGAATTGCTTCACTGATGTCAAATGCAACAGGGCTCTGGAAAAGGGAGGAAGATTGACACCCAGGATAAACCACAACTGAGGCAAAAGCTTCAGGTTGAATCCCGAGATGGTTTTAAATTATCTACCATGCAAATCAAACACAGATCTGTCTTTCCCTTTGGACAGCTGTCCTGATGAGGAAGGAGGAACATTTAATGAACCTGAAGCAGAGAGGAGGCTGGCTGAAGCAAGAGCTGCGAAGTTAAAAGATTTTCAAGGTAATGACTTAGTTATATATTCCACAAGCTGCTTCCCAGCATTATTTGTGATTTATGACTGTCGAATTCTTTATCAAGATAAGATCAAGTTTCTCCTTCATAAGTCTTTCAAGGTGTTGTAAGATTCTGTAGAAATAGTGGCTAAAGAAGTCTAATAAGCTTTGTCTGCTCCATAAGTTTTCTCCTTAACTGTTAATTATATCTCTGCATTTGATGCTCTGACCATAAAATGAATGATAATCTCCCAAATTGAACATGGTTCTGTGACACTGACAAGGAAGGCAGGACTGAATTTGTTTCTTCCTTCAGAGCGTTTGAACATGAAAGATGACCTGATTCTGCAGAGTCTCACTGAGAAGCAACAGATTTATCTGGAAATGTCTGAAGTGAATGGCTTTGAAGACCATTCCCAAGGATCCCGAGCCAGGCTGCTTCTTCGGGGGGATATCTCAGAGAATCTGCAAGGAGAGGCGATTTTGAAGTCTGCAGTGACTGAAGGTGAATGGAATGTGGGAATGTGTGGGCATTCACTCAGGTGCTGGGGTGGGGATAAGCACCCAGGATCTAAGTACAGGCCCTGAAAATCATCCTGTAATGACATAATGCTTTTATGTAACACGGTTCAGACTTCCTCGTTCTCAGAACCAATCTGCAAGAAAGGTGAAGTGCGTTTGTGGGTTTAGGTGGAAGACCTGCACAGCTTGGATTGCTTTATTTTTAAGGCTCAACCAGTGGAATCTTAGGATGAGTCTGTTCAGAAAGGGTAACAGAGTGCTCTAATAATACACAGTCCTGAAATGTAATATTATAGGAGGGTTATCTTTTAAAAACAGCCTATCTAAAGATAGCATGTTTAGAAAGAAAATAAGCCCAAACATAATTTCTATTTAAAAAAAAAAAGAAAACAAACACTCAAGGCTTGATAATCAAACTTGCAATTAAGGAAGAGCTCATCTTTATATGAAGAGCCTGTCATGCAGAGCTACTCACAAAGGAAAATTCATCTGTACTGCAGGACATCTCTCAGACTGCCTGAACTTTTAATGGGCTTGATGGACTTGATGGTTGAAATGTTTTTTTAAACTCGGTAGTGTGGTAACTTGTATTGCTGCATAGACATGGCTGTTTACATGATGTGTTCTCCTCTTCCCCAGCTGAAAATCTCCAGAACTTTATCTTCACTCACTTTGGCAGTGCATCCTGTCAGCCTGAGGATGGCTCTGGGTCAGGACTGCCTCGGAGAGCAGAGACCTTTGGAGGATATGACAGTAGTCCCTCAGTTTCAAGTAAAAGTAAGAAAGGGAACATTCAGCATTTTTATGAGCTTTTTGCTGTACAGAGAATAAGAACAAGGAATTGAGGCTCTCATATAAGGAAGCTTCAGAAGGAAGATCAGAGCAAATCTCCAGCATGTGGTAGTAGCATGTTGGATCTTTTGCTCCTGATACCAACACTAGAGAGCAGAGTAGGGCTCTCAGTGTTATGCTAAGGGCACTACTTTAAGCCATTCTTTATAATTACCACAATTCCACACAGAATTCTAATTTTGTTTAAAAAAATAAGCTTGACCTGAAAACCTAGAAAGTCTGAATTCAGCTGTCTGCTGTCATTATTGAGTCATGAACACTTTTTTCCACTTTGTATCTGCACAGTCACTAGAGGTTTGCTGAATCCTTAGATAATAGAAATTGTCCTTTTGACACAGATGATTTATCAGTTAATTAATGAAATAAGAGGAAAAACCAGATACTATTTATCTCCATTTTTGCTTCATGCATTAATTGAAAAAGCGAATGGCCTTTATTTCACTGGTTGTTAATCTCTAGAATACTTTCTGTTGTCTCTGGAAGGCTCTATACATCTGTCATGTACTTTTTACAACAGGGGGTCCATCTCCCCTTACCTCCTTCCACACTCACAGTGGTGCTGCTGTGACTGGAATATTCCTGCTAACCAGTATTCCATGTCATGAGCTTGCAATTCTGGGAGCTGATTATTTTCATGCAGACGTTGTGGTTGCTTCACTTAAAATAGTGTAACGTAATTTGAACTTACCCTCCCTATTTATCTTAACCCGGTCTTCTCAAGTTTTTAAACTTTTTTGAGCAGCCCTACGTGTCACTGTTGCCTGATCATCCACTAGGGATCAGCATGGAGAAGCCATGCAGTTGCATTTTGGTTCAAAATCACCATGTTTTTCTGCTTGCTGTGTCACTCACTGAGTTATCCCAGGCCCTGTGCTGGTGTGAGCTCCTCATATTCCTCTCCTCTTTCAGGTGGCAGGAAGAGCAGTAGTGGTGACCAGAGGCAGTGGGACTGGAGGGGCCCTGCACTGAGTTCAGATGTGCAACTCCATGACCTCTCTTCTGATGCAGAAGAAGGATCTCAAACCGTATGTTGAGCTTATGAGGGATTTAAATGCTTTTCCTTGTGTTCCTCATCACGATAGTGGTGCAGAACAAATCTCACAAAGTTAAAAGTTGTAATAGCTGGCAGGGCTGGACTGGAACAGTTTTGTCTGTAAAATTACTTGACTCTATTAAGGATGTTTTGTGGGGTGAGTTGGTAGCTCAGCACTTGAGAGGCAAGATAATTCAGTTTTCCATTTGCTCATTTGATGCTGTACCATTAACGCAGGCTTTAATCACCACGCCCCTGTTTCACCTTGGCTTATGAATTCAGTATTTTTGATGTATGTCCTTCAGCGCATGAGAGCAATGCCAGCTTGTTCTGGCAGCACTGCCAGTGCCCAACAAGTGTCCCTAGCACAAATGTTGGTTTTGTCTCCCTTACAGAGTGATGGGATGAGGCTGGATGACAGCAGTGGTTTTCAGCCCACCATAGAGTCTCAGGTATGTTATTTCTGCTGTTAAGAAATCCAGTGGCAGATAGCCACAGTATAATAATGGCAAACCAAACCACCAAAAACTCCGTGTTTGTAATGTCTGTGGAACCCAGCAGATTAACAGCTCACTGGCCAAACTTGCCTCTGAATCCCTGTGAGGGCTGTACCTGTGTAGTGATTCAGTGCTGGGGCACGGGAGGAAGTGATGGTTAAATAGCTCAGGTGAAGAGAAGATGATGAGGACTTCTCTGTGGAATCCCAGGGAGATTTGCTGGGCACTGATTCACATCTGCACAAGGATAATATACTGAAATTCCTTGTGCCTGCATATTGGCTTTTGCTATGTTAGAGTACTCTGGTGGTCATGCTTCCATTGTGTGTGTTTTTGTACAGATACCATGGATTATTTTCACTGCTTAAAAATAAAAATAAAAGTCTGATGCCTCAAAACAGAGCTCTGCTCAAGTGCCTAATTTTTTTTTTCTCCTCTTCAGCTTGTCCAAAGGATACAGACGCTGTTACAGTTGCTCTTCAGTCTTCAGGTAAACCCCTATTTACTAACCAAGAGATTTGTTAGGCACTAAACATAATAAAATTTATGCAGGTGTGGAGAGGAGCTACCTTGAAAATATCCCCTAAAGCTAGAGTGAAGTGCAGAATTTAGACCTGAGACTCAAGGAAACTGTGCCTGGTATTTTGGAGGAAGTGTTAGAGCTGTTGTCTTAAGTAATTATTTCCTTTTTCCTGCTCAATTAATTCTTTTGCTTCTTTGAGCTCCATCTGCTCTCCGTACTCATTGTTCATACACATGTGTATATGAATTAGTTGTTTTTGCTTTTACCTTGTAATCAGCAATATTTTGACTGTTTTGATTCAGGGTAACAATTCTAGGTGCAAGAAATGTCCAGTTTGACACACATAAGCATAATTTATTTCCTTGACCGTCTTCAATGTCGTGTCAGTCACTATGGGCTGTATGAGCTGGAATTTAGATCTACTCTGGAAGACAAAAGACTCTGTGACCTAACCTGGTAGATGCTGTTGTCTCCTGCTTAGCTGTGCATGTTTTTTGAACCTGGGTGCCTCATGCTGGACTTTTTCCCCCTCCAGGCCGTGATATCTCAGCAGGACAGCTACATCGAGGTGCAGCGAGCTACCATGGCAGACCGGGAGAAGCAGTACCGGCTGCAGTCCACCCGAGGGAATCTGCTGCTGGAGCAGGAGAAGCAGCGGAACTTCGAAAAGCAGAGAGAAGAACTGATGAACGTCCAGAAGCTCCAGAGCCAGCTGAAGCTGGAGCAGCAGCGCCTGGAGCGGGAGAGGAGCCGGCAGCAGAGGGAATTTGAACTCACGGAAGCGCGGCTGCAGGAGCGTGCGGAGGAGATGCGGCAGCAGCACGAGAGGCTGAGCCAGGACAGGGAAGAGCTGGAGAGGCAGAGGGAGGCCTATCAGCACGACCTGGAGAGGCTGCGGGAAGCCCAGAGAGCTGTTGAGAAGGAGAAGGAGCGCCTGGATCAGCAAAAGAAGCTGAAGAAGCAGAACACGGTGTCAGGCACCTTCTCCCCAGAAATGGGACAGGTGAGGGATTGGTTTTCTCAGAATTTTGTTCCTATTAATCCTCTTGCTTCCGGATGAAGGTTGCACTTGTTGCAGCACCAACCCGTTTTTGCCTTTCACTGGGCTCCTCGAACCGTCACCTGAAGTAGCTGGTGATGGCTACTCTGAGAGATCAGAGCTTGGCAGCTTCCCAGTGTCTGTGAAGTTCCACCCAAATGTCTGGCAATGAGAATACTTTTTAAAAAGATAGAAATGGAGAATAATGGAGAATATTTTCAATTGTGGCTGACTGAGCAGTTTTCAAATTCAGGAACTGTCCTATGGCAGGCAAGTGATTGCAGAAGCTGTGCTTCATCAACAGCATTTTGTACAGTTGATTTCTAAAAACATTTCTTGTATTAGAAAATGGAAATTTGGAGATCTGATTAAATTGGTTCATTGAAACTTTCTGAAAGCCCTGCTTTCTCTCTGCCCTGTTACCACCTAGTGCAGTCTGCTCTTTCCTAGGTGCAATATTAAGCAGTTTGGAACTGCTGAGGTTCTTTTCAGTGTCCAAGGACTTACACTCTTGCTCTTCTTTCTGTTCCCCAGCAAGCTTTAAGCTTTGTCTGCCCTGTTCTGCTTTGCACTAGGAAGTGCTTCGTGCTCTCAGGGCTGAGGGTAGTCTCTCCTCATTTTGCTGGAGAGGATGAAAATCCCCATTTGACTTAGAATGCCTTTTTCCTCTTGCAGAGCCAGATGATCAGTCATTCCATCAGCTTCAACGGAGAAGGGGTGGAACCGTCTCCAGCTGGCTCCAAATCCTCAGTGAGAGTGAGCTCGGTGGCCGGGCTGGAGTACCTGGAGCGGCCGGACCTGGTCCGCAGGGACAGCACCACCCTGGAGAACCGGCCCTCCCTGAAGAACGAAGTGCCAATACATCTCCTGAGTGCAACCAACCAGATACAGAAACCAGCTGCAGTCCAGCAGCAGATCCCCACCAAGCTGGCCACCTTCACAAAAGGAAGCAAGGAGAAAGGTGGCAAGAACAAAGCATCTCATAGGACAGACAGTTCAGGTATGTGTGATTTTAAGTCTGTTTAAATGCATTTCTGATCTCCACCAGGATCACAGGGAGACAGAACACTGCAGTTAAGCCTCTGTATGGAACCCAGAAATTAATATGCTACAAGTTATTAGTGTGTCTGCTGCAGTTAAAATCTCTTAACCTCTTAAAATCCTGTTAGGAGTTAATATGTCTGTACTATTTAAATTGGAAACATAACCCAAAGGGATGATGTTGAAAATGGAGTTGTGTATTCCAACACAACAGAATGGTGGCGAGAGGTTGTAAACCTGGAGATGAAATCTTCTTGTCTAACTGTAGTGTTAAAGGAAAAGAGCAAAACCAAAAAAAAAAAAAAAGGCAAAAAAAAAAAAAAAGCTGCTGTGCATGAGTAGAATGTTTTGAGGCTGGCTTAGCCTTTTCTTACTGTCTGTCCAGGGTTGTAGTGACATCGAATGCAGTGCTTTTCTTAGCACTAGTCAGTCATTAAATACAGATCTCCAGGCCAAAACTGAGATGCTGTGTGTGTTGTAGAGTTTAAAGGGGATAATTTTGTCACAAATAGAAGCAAGTAAAAATGCAGTCACCCTGTCCTGGTGAAATTTCTGCTTCTAACTGCTGGGTACTGGAGTAGTGATCTTTGCCAATGACAGACACACTAAAAGCCACTTTATCTCTACCACTTAAAGTAGCCCCACTGCCAGCTTAGGGGAATGGCCTGTAATTTTAAGTTACAAAATTATCTTTTTAGCATTTTGCCGGATTCAGACTTGGCAGCCTTGTCCATCACTCTGCACTTCTGCAGAGGACTCAGTGCCAAACCTGATGGAGAGAGCAAGGGGGAGTGGCTTTGGCACATTGCAGAAACATCTGTCTCTGTCGTGCTTAAAGTTTAGTGCCTTTGCAAACTTGCTTATGGTTTTGCACATAAATGAAGCCTGTATCCTCTTACCCTGCATACCAAATGCTGGTAAAATAAAGTTCTAATACCACATCTCCCCATGTTTATTTTTAATAGCTCTTACATAATGGTCTCTGCAGTGGAAATGGACTTAATGGTGTTTTTCTGTAATTTATATGAAAGGTATAAACCACAAATATATTGGTATCTATTCTCTTCTGAGCATTAGTGGGCTTCATGCTTGTTATCCCCATGTGTAGATCTTAGAATAAAATGGAACAAAACTTTCTGTACCAGAGGCAAAACGTTGTGTATTGGATTTGAGTTTTATGACATGTAAGGAATGTGTACTGAAGGAGAGAAGTTCTTTAGATCCAGAATAGCCATTTCATGAACTGCTTTTATTGTTGAAACTAAGAAACTGAGAGGCTGTAACACCAGAATCAGTGGGCTGTGCTGCTGAGCAGCTGTGAGACAGATGGAGAGCAGAGACAAAAGTTCATCACAGCTCTGCGTGTTAGAAGTAGCACAAATGGTCATTTGCTATTTGAATGCTACAGACAAAGTTTTTTTTTTTTTTCTCTCTGCTGTGCTTGATAATACTGGGTTTTAAATCTGAGATTGTCAGGGTCTGCCAGTAACTGAGCTAGAAGTATCAAGGAAGAGAAAAGTATTAATAGTTTAAACAGCTGAAGAGACAATTTAAGTAGGACCGGCTCTTTGTGGTTTTGCAGCTTTCTTGAGTGTGTAAAGGTGTCAGCACAGTGGCCCCAGCATGAAATAGTGATGTTTGTGAAGTGCTGCTTGCCTCAAATACTAATTTATAAAATATTTTCTTCAGCCTCTGTTGATCAGAAGCAGCTGCTTCCCTCCAGGCTTGTTGGACGAGAGGAGGCTGTCCTGAGAGGCAGGCGGTCAGCAAGTCCATCCCTCCCAAGCAGCCAGACCACTGCATTCCAGCCAGGTATGCCTTGGCCAACTTGCCTATCCATGGAAATGCCTCAGGCTCTCTCTGCAGTGTCATGAATATGTCTTCTTCCATTTTTGTCCTCTCTAGAATTGTATGGCCCTACAGATGCTCAGCCAGAAGCACTTTCATCTGCCTCAGCGAACCTCTTCAAGCCCAATAACGTTCAGGTTCAGCCCCTGGTGCCCTCTCAGCCCAGTCTGTTGAATGTGCAAGATGATACCAGCAAAGAAGATGTCATTTTCTTCTGATTGTTTCCATTTGAAGATGAATCTCCTGACACACTGTTTCAAGAACTCAGGCCCCAGTGTGCACCGTGATGGAGACCCGACATGGATGTCTTCTAATCCCTGCCCAGTTACTACTAGCAAGGACCAGACCAGGAGTACTGTCCTACTTTGTTGGCTTCTCTGCCAGCAGCTCAGAATGAGGGCACAGTAGTAACAATTTGCTTTTATATTCTCCAATGTGTTGACACGTGGCATGGGTGTATCAATTCAGAGCATGTTAAAATTCTGACATTTATTGTAATGTGCTCTTTTTGGAGAATGTAACTGTTCATGGGCACCATCTTGTAAATTGTTATCGGTGATGTTGAACCACCCAGATTTTTATGTAAAAAGTTTTAGTAGTAGGCCCGAAAATGGCTGCAAATTTTTAAATCTGTTTTCCCAGGTCCAGGTCAGTAATGGGTTGTGTGTTGGTAACCAGGTGACAGCGAGCCAGTCCCCTCCCAGCCGGGTGTGCCAGGCACTGTGAACCCAGTGGCACAAGCCCCGTGGCCAGGTACAGTGGAAGAGAAGGTAAGGTGAGCTTCTGACAGTGTCTTCAAGGGGCAGGAGCTCCACCTTTTCGTGGAGGAGAAGGGTTGGACGTGTGAGAATTCACGATGATAATGAAGAAGTGGACTGAATGCACATTTCATTGGCCACCAACGTCACTGGGATCCTGTCTCCTTGTTGGGGACAGCAGTACAGGTTCCCAGGCAAACTCATGAGTTGGTTCAGAATGAACTTAGAGACTTGGATTTTGTTCTTTGCTGAAGATTTGTCTAAGAAGCGTTTGAATGCAGTAATTTATTGTCTTGTTTAATGCTGTTTTCTGCATCTTTTGTTCGTCTGTTAATTTGTTGGGACTTTACTCCCAGTACCAGAAGATATCAAAGCTGCTGTTACTGCAGAGACTTCTCTGCAGCATCGTGTTAGGAATGAAGGGAATAAGAACTGTTTGGTTTTAAAATTAAAAATAACTATTAAAAAAATACTCTTAGCTAAACCTGTGTTTAGCTGCTTTCAGCTAAACCAGCTTTGATACCTCTTGTGAAATGGGTCAGTTCTTGACCATGGAATGGTGATGACAGTAAGTGTTCTGCTGAAAAGGCATTATTTCCCTCGGTAGTAATTTGCACAGTTGTTTTGTGTTGTGTTTTTCACTCTGTGTCTCGGATTCTTTTCCCACCCTCACCCAAGGATGTGTGTTCTGGTGTGTGTTGAATGTGACTGGTCAGATAATGATGCACAGGAGAGATTGTGTAGGGGTATTGTTACAGAATTAAAGAAATCAGGATCTTGAAGCTTAAAAACTTGGATTAATACCTTTCAGGACATGACTGATAATAGCTTTTTTTTATATGTTGAACTGATTTAAAGTGATTTTAGAAGCAGTGGATGGAAGGCCTGGTCAGTTCTCCATCCAGTCTCATGGCAATGGATCCAGTGGCTGTTTGTCAGTCTCCTGAAATCACTGAGCTGTCCCTGTGATTAGGCCCTGTGTGATGTTAGTGTAACTTCTCTTTGCTTGAGAGTTTTGAAATTACTTCAGTAGTTACAGTGCGAGAAACTTTATCAATTTTCAGCAGAAAACACAGCAGTTTATATTTTCAAGTGGTGATAATTTGGGTTATTGCCTTCAGATGAGAAATTGAAAAACCCAAATTTACTGGTCAGGGGAAAGATAAGCTACAAAATAGTGAATAGGTCTTAGGGACGAGCACTCCTGCTGGAACAGTTCTTGGATTTAAGGGTCTTTTTCTTAGCTGAGTGGTGCTGGTGCAAACCTGAGGCAGTGGCACTGAGTTCAGGGAGAGGAAACTGAACTGTCTGGCTCGTTACCAGATTGGGGATGCTCCCCCAGCCCCCAGCAAGTGAAATTGGACACGTTTCACTTTAATACCAAAGGACTGCTTGGTAAATCATCAGCATTGCAGAACCTGGAGTGATTGTCAGCAGGAAACAGTGTGGGACTGTTCCACATGGTGATTTGGTGTTGTTAGGGTACCGTATCTTTGGTGGTTAGAACAGAGTTCCACTCCATACTCAGTTTTTGCATTCCAAAAAGTTAGTTTGGAATGGAGGGGACTTCTTAAAATCAGTGTAATTCCTGATCAATGCAGCAGTGTGGGATCCAGCAGCTCTGTAGGACTGGCACTGATTTTTCCATTGGGTGATGTGCAGACTCCAGTCACCTCTGATCCCCTGTAATTTCCCCTGGAAGCTTACAGGGAAGCAGCAGGAATGCACAGTATGTTCTCTCTTTCGTGCTGTGGTTTGGGCCACTCCTTGTGAAAACTCGATGCCCCCATTGCCTTAAATTACCAGGTTTTTAGGAGTTTTAGCCTGAAGCTAAGTTGCATCAGTGGAGTAAACCCTCTCAGCCAAAAAGGAATGTCAGTTGGGGTGCTTGGAAGCAATTTTTGGAAACATTTATTTAGGTTTATTTTGTGCCTGTCCTGAAGTATGGGAGGGAGTGTTGGAAGGGCTGGAGCAGCTCGTTGGCTGCTTTCTTCTTCTGTGCAAAGGATGAATTTGATTATAGAACAGTGACGTGGAAAATAAAGTCTGCAGTGAGGTCCCATTTATTTTAATGTTTTAACTTAAATGTAACTTTTTAAATACTTCTTGTCAGCACTGCTTGAAGTAAATTTTGGCTGTTAACAAATGGACCCAAGCCTGTGACAGGCCAGGCTGTTGGTCCAACACCCCAAAAAGCTCCTTGGAATATGGGTCTTCAATCTGTAACTGAGAAATGACCGTAGAAGTCATTCTCTGTCCTCAGTACACATGTCTGGCTGCAGCTGCCTTTATGAAACCTGTTTGCACCCTGAGTAGAGACGGTGTCTTCTGTCACTTGGGTCAGCCTGGAGAAGGTTTTGGAATTAGCAGGTGCTGTGATACCTCATTGCTAGTGCAGGGTCACCCTACCAGAGTGTGGGCAGGGGATCCGTAGAAGGCTGAGGGAAGCAAGTGAATTATTTTCTTTTAATGAATATGACTTTGTTTAAATGAATCATGGGTCTCTTCACTTGTGCAAAACTGAATCTGTGAAATTGTCACCGAATCACTCCAGTTGAGTGAACTGGTTTTGGACTCTTCACTCAGATCTTGTTCCTAGAAAAATGACTCTTCTAGGTGAATTAGTTTGCAAAGTACTGCTGTGTCCTGGGCTAAGTAACCTGCTCTTGATTCTGAGTCACATCCTTCCTATTGGACTTTTTGATCACTTCAGATAAAACTTTCCTTTTAAGTGATTTCTGAGGATTAGACAGTTCAAAATTCTGTGCCTCCCAGGTGCCTTTTGGCTTCTCTCTGAGCTGGGGTGTGGAGGAAATGCCAGCACGAGCTTTGAACTGCCGCCGTGTTTGCTTGGTGTCACAGCCTTAAAATTATCAGCATGTTTGTCCTTCAATATTGTGATGTTGCAGTGTAGAGGCTGTTTCTATGGTTCTGATTTCAATTTGAACTCTGGTGTTGAGGAGGCTTCCTCTTTCTCTTCCCATCTGGAATGTGGTCACTCCGTATTCCAGGCCGAGGATGCCTCCGTGGCCACTAGTGCTGAGCACAGCTGCCCTGTGTGTGTTGTGGATGCTTCCCTAGTTTTTAACTGTGCTGTCTGTGGATTGTAGCTGTGGCATGTCCCACGAATTGAGATCGCTGATCATCCCCCAGCGTGAGGCAGAAGAATTGGTGTTCCTAGAGACGCTTGCTCATCCAGGTACTCGCCTTCCTGCACAGCTAGGAGTCATTCTAAATAATTTGCAGGCAGTTTTGTCTTTCTGAGTAGTAGTCAGATGATTCTGCATACATGGAGCTTGGTGTTTGTCATTTGCATTTACAATGAGAGTCGAAACTTAAACTAGGAAAGGGTTAAAAATACTTATTTCATTTTAATTCTAACTCTGCGGAATGGGAGCTGAGGCTCCCCGGTGCTGCTCAGTGGAGTCCCTGTGTGTTGTGCCCCCCATGCAAGGGAGTTTGGAGATTTTGTTGTCTTCCCCAGCAGTTCTCACATTTACCAGGAAACAGATCTGCATGCCGGGTTACACAAGTGCTGTAGGCAAAGCAAAGCCTTTCCCCTGCTCTCTCTTCGAGACCAGACCCAACATCTTCGTAACCACTGGCGACTTCATCATCCACCATCAGCACGTTCCTCTTCAAACAGCATCTGTGCGAGCTCTGGTTCATAACATTTGTGCCATGTTTATAAATCAGTTTTTTATATTTTTGTACTGAAAGAAATTGGAGCACTTTAGAAAAGTTGATTTCAAATTCCATTTCTGTCTGTACCCGGAAGGAGATCTCTCACGGGTGTAGATCCTGTTGGCATAACTGCGTGCATCTCACTCAGAGCTGTGAACTCTCTTGACGCTCTTTAGTCTTAGGTCTGGTTTCTAGGCCCACCTTGCACTGTAAAGATTTAATAAATAATCATGGTCCATGGTTAAATTGACCATTTTGTTGGGGAAGAGTTTGGTTTTGTTTTTTCGTTAGGGTGTAAACATTGTAAATATTTCCTTTACTGTTGATACTGCAGTAGCAACATCTTTGTAGTCTTTATTTTATTTGTAAAGTTGATGGTTAAATGTTAATATTCTGTTGAATTGTGCACTCTTGATTAATTGTAAACATGATCTTAGCACACCAAATGATGATTTTTACAATGATTGCAATGTTTCTCCACTGAAGGATTTCAGAGCTGCAATAGGACTGAAACCAACTTCTAGCAATAAAAAAAAGAACATTTAAAAGCTGTCTACCTTTATATCTATATAATTATTTACTGTTTTCTATTTGAATGAAGATCAAAGCAGCTGCCACTTCTCACGTGCTTCTCATTTTCTAGCCTGGACAGAAATAATGTGCCACAGGAACAAAACTGACGGTTTTCCAAAGGAGAGGACGGAGCAGAGGAGGTGTTCAGTGCAGAATACAAATAGCTGCAGCCCTTGGCAGTGAGGTGAACACCTGAGGGAAAGATCAGCTGCTTCCAAACATCTGAACTCTGCTGGTGAGAGAGGGAACTTGGTTAAGTTGCTTACATTAACGTGGAGGTGCTTTGCATAGTGCCAGCCTGAGACATGCCTGGCTCTGTCCCAGGCAGTATCGGTTCCCACTTGGAACAAGGATAACAAAAATAGAAACTTTCTCCCGAGTGCTCGTGCCAGTTTGGCAGCCCTCGCTGCCAGCACCATCCCATAGCCTCTGGCTGGGGCTGCTCTTCCCAGCTCTGCAGCAGGCTGAGCTTCCTGGTGAAATCCCCACTGGTGGCACAGCTGGCAAGTGAATCCAAGAGCTGTAGCCTCCAGTCGTTTCTAGAGAGGAGAACAGATGCAAAACCAGGGAGACAGTGGGAGAACTGGGCCTTGGATTGGTGCTCTCAAGGAAGAGGGGAGGGTTTTATCATTGGAATCCTGCGCTGCAGCCAGGGCTGAGGAGAACCCTGAGCCGGGGCTGGTGGCAGTGCCAGTGGTGTGGTCTGCCTGTCACTGCCTTTGGGGCTTATCAGAGCAGCGTGGGGGGACCCTGGGCCTTTGTGTGCAGGAGTCAGTAAAAGAAGCCAGCATTTGTCAGCCTCTGAAGTGCATGTGACATCTGGGTTGCGACACAAACTGGAACTCCACTGCAAAACCAAAATTTTTTCTACTTTTCCACATACATAAATAATCAAAGACTTCTAGGCAGACCAATGTTTAAAATTTGGTCTTTATGGGAACTAGCAGGCTGTCATATGAGAGAATGACGTCTCAAAGTGTGTGTGTGTAGAAGCCTTTGCTTGTGCTCCTTTTAGGAAAATATTTCTTCCATCTGTGGAGCTCCCTGGAGCTGAGCCACAGTGCCTGCTGGAGATCAGTCACTGCCTCTGTGCTTCCAGACCTTGTGTCTCTGTCACCACAGCAAGGCCAGTCACTCCAGGTCCATTTCTAAATATTTTTTGGCAGCAAGAAATGGAATCAAAGTGGTTTTGTGGGGGACAGTCTAGGAGAGAAGCTAAGAGGAGCTGCACTGCGCTCTTGTGCAACCATTTGCATGTCAGACCTGTAGGAATTGTTTCTAGGAAGACAAGAAGAGCCTGGATCAGGGAGATCCAGGGTTAACATAGCCAAGAGGGATCCCTGCAGCGCAGATTCCCACTGGGAACTGCCCAGCTGCAGCAGCCCAGAGCTCAGCAGAGGCAGGTTTAAATCCTGGGCAGAATTTGCATCTGTTAGAAGTTTAGTGCTGCTGCAGCCATCCGTGTTCAAAGGTGTGTAGGTGTTGCTGTGTTCGGTTTTTGCCGCAACAGCAGGGCAGACATTCCTTGGGGATTGCAAACACCTTGCCTGGCAGTGGCACTGATAACGCTGTCACTCTGTGAGACACGGAGGGTGTGATTTCAGGGAGGGTGCGACTTCAGGACACGGCTGGCTGGCGGTGCCTTCAGAGCTGGTAACTTGCTCACACCAATATTGCAGCAGCTCCGCCCTGCCTTGTCTCTCTCTCCAATCTGTAGCTAATTAACCCGAAACCCAAACCACATTCTTTCTGTGGATGAATCACGACGAGGCCATCGGCAATGACCAGCTTTATGCTAAACCTCCCTCTTTCATGTGGGTGAGACAAGGCTGATGGTTCCCATAAGTGCATCTGAGATTCAGCTGTGAGCCAGATGCTCGAGGACAAACATGCACAAAGGATATTGGCTCCACAGTGTGCTCCGGCAGTGGGAATGTGCTGCTTGCTGCCTTTCCCTTTCCTCAGCCCTGTGACTCAAATCCCGTTTAATTTCTCATCCCAACAATGGGGCCAGCCCAAGGCTCAACAGGCAAGGGATGTGGGGCCTGTTCTACATTGTTTGCTCCTGCTGTGCCCATGGGATCTGGCAGAGGATAAAAGCCAAACCCTCCAGGAGCTGGCAGGGCTGGCACATGCGACACAGGGTCCCCAGTTCTGCGACTGTCACAGACACCAGAGGCTCAGACAGGGCAGGATCACTTTGTTATGGGGCTCCTTGACTTTGCACAAGGCCTGGAGGGACAGGACAAGAGAATGGCTTCACACAGATGGAGGGCAGGGATGGGTGGGATATTGGGAAGGAATTGTTCCCTGGGAGGGTGGGGAGGCCCTGGCACAGCGTGCCCAGAGCAGCTGTGGCTGCCCCTGGATCCCTGGCAGTGTCCAAGGCCAGGCTGGACGGGGCTTGGAGCAGCCTGGGACAGTGGAAGGTGTCCCTGCCATGGCAGGGGTGGCACTGGATGGGCTTTAATGTCCCTTCCAACCCAAACCATTCCATGATTCCCTGTGCACAGGACCATGAAAATTCCTGGCTGACAGCAAATGTGGATGTGCCTCTCCCGTGTCAGAGCAGCAGATGATATCATTTCACTGTGTGGAGCACAGCGTCTTGCTAGACCTGAAGCCATCCCAGATGACTGCATGTGAAATGCAGATCTGCCAGGGAATTTCAGGTGTGCAATGTCCCTTTTGCCTTCTGGAACACTGGAAGTCATGAACAAAATCACACTGTGTGTAGTTAAAACTTTGTTTTTCCTGGGCTGCCATGAATTACCATTGTAACAGTTCCTTGCTCGATGTGTGGTGGGTGTGCTGCAGATCATTTGAATGATCCATATCCCATCTTAACCAGGAAGGGGAATTTCTCAGCCACTGCTGTGCTTGGAAGGAAGAAAGGCCATGTGCTGTCTTGGTGCTCTGGCAGCAGGAGCTGCTGAGGAGGAGGCACCTACGAACCCAAGCAACAATTCTCTTAAAATCAGCCCTGACTGTCTTGTGGCCAGGAGGGAGGTTGGTCAGTCTGATCCCAAACTTCTCTGGCTGTGATGGCTTGTAGGCTTTGTGTGAGAAGAGGAACATCCCATGGGACAGTGCTGTCACGCTTGGACTGTTTTGCCTTTGAGCCTAGTGATGCCCACGTGTGTTGCCTCTTCCAGATGGGATTGTGAGCTGGGGTCTGATTCCTGCAGCTGGGGGTGCAGACACAAAGTGGGGGTCTGGGCTAGGAGAGGCCTAGGTTTGAGCTACGCTGAGATTCTAAATTAATTCTATTAATTCACGAGGATTTCTACCCCAGCAACCAAATTCACCTCTAAACCAAATTCACCTCCAGCTCAGTTGGCCTGAACCTTCTGGCCCTGGCACTGAAGCAGCGAGTGGATCCAGGCATGGAAATGTCAAACTGGGAAAACAGGTCTGTTGGGACAACTCAGGCACGCACCAGGGAAGCGCTCTCGTTTTCCCCAGGGTACTCCGGGAGCTGGGAGCTGGCTCCTGCCAGGAGGAGGTGGAGCTGGAGGGACAGCACGGGGCTCTCTGCCAGGTGCAGGAGGATGATCCGATGCAATGCAGCCCGGGCTGCCTTTGTTGCTGGCTTTGTTGCCGGCAGCAGGGAGCCACGGCGGAGCAGCACAGCCCAGGTGTGCTTGGAGTGCCGGTTTTCCCTGAGAGGGGGTTGGATTGAAAGAAAGGAACAATGCCCAGCCCCTGCAAAGGCTGCAGCAGCAGCAGAGCTGCGGCTCGTTCCCCCAGCTGAGAACACACCGAGCCTGGCTCAGATAACGCCCCGGCAGACGGATCCGTGCTGCTGGAAGCTGCTCCATCCCTGGAGTGGGAGGCGGATGTGGCGGGGAGCCAGCGTTTATTGCTTGGCAGCATAAACAGAACAGCTGCTGCTGCTCAAACGGCCCTGAATGAAACCTCCGCTCCTCTGACTCGCTGAGCACAGTCGGACTGTCCAGCCCTCAGGAGTAGCTGGAGATGTAACAAAGGTGAGGCAGCTCCTGGCTGGATGACAGGGTTGGAGACACTTCCAGACAGCTGCTGGTCCCAGCAGAGTCCTGTGCCGTGACTTTCCCCTGCTTGCGAGGCACGGCCAGAGGCTGGGAGCTGCTGGATGGTTGGATCCCATGATCTTAACAGCCTTTTCCCATCAAAATGAGTCTGTCTCCCTGCTGCTGCCTGCGGGCTCCAGGCAGGCTGTGGGCTCCTCTCCCTGCAGCCTGACGAGCTCCCGTTGGGCTCAGCCAGCGATGGAGAGGAGGCACAAAAAGGGTGTATGAAAAAAGGCCCAGCCTGGGGGCTGAAAATGGCAAAAGCATCAGAAAACAGGGTGGAAAGGAAGCTGGTGCATCTGCTCCAGCCCCCAGCAGCAGGGCAGCTCCCTTCCTTCCCATCCTGCCAGCTCTTGCCTGTGCAAGCAGCTCGGAAGAGTTGTGACATTGATTTATTTAATTCTGAAATAATGGATCACACCCAAACCATGCTTCTGTGGTGAGACAGTTGGTTGTACCTTTGGTGCCTGTTTCCTCTGACCATGCTGGTTCCTGTCTCACCTCCTCCCCTTAACAGAGCTTTTCTTTCCCAGGCACTGCCTCCCCTCACCTGGAGCAGGGCCTGGAGCACACAGCCCTTTGGGACAGAAGGGCCAGCACTTTATCTCATTTTTTTGGATAGTGAGGAAACCCAACTCCATGGAGGGTGACCAGGTAAGGGCAGAGAATACCTTAATCTTTAAAGTTTTGAAGATATTTGTGTCTCCTTCAAAGCTAGAAGGCAGTGTGAGATCTGAGCTTTCCTCAGCCCCAAGTTACAAAGATACAGGAAGATCTGAGCCCTCAATTTGGACTCAAGCAGGGAATGCTCCCCACTGTTCTACTAAATATGGTCTCAAGAGTAGGTTGGGAAAACCTGCACCTTAAGCACACAGACCAGGCAATAGACACAGTGGATTTTATTCAGATTTATTGAAGCAGCTCCAGGCTGAGTAATAAACACACAAAACTGCTGTATAAAAAAGAAATAAATGTACAGAACCAGCCCGTGGGCAAAGTATTGTCACATGTTCTGACAGTCCAGGCAACTGCTTGGGTGCTGTGAGTCCCAGCAGTGCAGTCCAGAGCCTGCAGCTGGTCAGGAGTGTCCTTCCTCCTTTCTAGTAAGTATCACTGAAACCAAAATAATCCCTCTGGTTCCTGCTCTGAGATCACACAAGTTAGGAGGAAACTTGGAAACCTTTTGCTGTCTCAAGGGACAGCACAAGCTGTCAGCCCAAGGAGGTCCCTCTGTGCCTGTCCCCTCCCTGGCCTGACCAAGGGGATGGATTTGCAGAAGCGATTCAAAGCCAAAACCGTGTTGCCTTGAGCCCTGCTGGTGCTGGTGGGATCCACGCTGGCACCCAGCTCACAGACTTGCCAGGTGGGAGGAGGTTCTCCTGCTGCCTGCGTGTTCCATCTGGATCCTCAGTCAAGGGAGGCACTGGCAAAATCAGGTGTGAAGCCTGTGGTGCAGAGCAGAGTATTGTGAGACCAGTGCACAGCAACCCCAACCCCACTCCTCAGGCCTCAAATCCCAGAGAAATCCCAGCAATGTCTGCTAATTTCCCTCTACAGACAGGAATTTTCTAAAGGTATCCCTGGCTCTTTTATTACAGTAAATAATTTTATTTAGACAGTACAACTCTTGCAAGGAGAAAAGAAAAACCCTGCAGGGTCTGTGATTCACTGGCATTGTTTCTGCCAAAAGCCTTTAGAAAGGTTTAATTCCAGTTGCAAATGTTGAAAGTCAATCTCTGCGTAGCAGGAAAGCAATGGCATGAAAGGGACACCAGGGAATAATTAGAAGCAGAGAAACCCTGTGTTTATACATAGACAAGGCTTGTCTTATAAATGCAATTACCCACCATTCTGGGACTAAATCCCAGCTATAATCTTGTTCTGGCACCAGCTCACAGCCCTGGCGTCCCACAAGACATTTGGGTGCCACTGGCAGATTAAGCGTGGCACCAGGAGGAGGAGGCTGCGCTAAAAGCAGCAACCAGAGCCGGTGGCACCACGGGGTCTGTCCCAGCTCCTGCAGACAGCCTGCCTGCAAAAACATCGACTCCTCCAGCCCCCTGACCCAGGGACGACACCCAATCCTCACACACAGCATTCCCCAAAATCTTTGCACGGGCCAAGATGCCAGGTTAAGAGTCTTGTTATTTATACTAATCTTCTCCCTGCAGCGTTTCAGCACCTACAGAGACCTTCTCTCTCCTGCAGGGCTTTAGATCCCAAACTACCAGCCTGGAAGTTCTGGAGCTGATGTTCACACAAGGCTGTTCTCTAGGACAACTCCAGTCCAGAGCCACATGCATCTGCCCCTCGAGGTTTAACCTGATGCAGAGGAGCTCTGGGTTGACCCACAACTATTTACCTTCCAGATCCTCCACCACACTCAGGCTGACAGGTACTTCCAGGTGCTGACGAAGGCGGTGGGGATGAGGGAATAAGGCACCGTGGTGACGCTGCTCCAGGTGTCGGATGAGGGGTCGTAGCAGTCCAGGGTCTTGCAGCGCTGAGCCCCGCAGTAGCCCCCCACCACATAGAGCCTGTTCCCCGAGGTAACAGCGCGGCAGCTGATGCGCTTGGCGGTGACATCCCCGAACTTGGACCACTGGAAGGTGTCACTGTGGAAGCGGTAGGCGGAGCTGGCGGAGAACTCCGTGTCCCCACCGATGACGATGACGTGGCTGCCCACCACGGCGGCGGCCGTGTAGCGCCAGGGCTGGGGGCAGCTGGCGGGCACCGTCCAGCGGTTCTGGCAGGGGTCGAAGCACTGCACCTTGGGCAGCTTGTTCTGGTTGGCGCTGGTGCCCCCGAAAACAAACAGCTTCATCTTGGCTCCCACCACGGCAGCGTTGCTCACACCTTCCCGGAGAGGAGCCACCAGGGACCACTTGTCCAGCTGAGGGTCGTAGTGCTCCACTTGCTTGAGGGACACGGAGGGAGAGGCAGGGAAGGCCCCGCTCATGGCCGTGTGACCGCCCACCACGTACAGGCAGTGGTCCAGCTCAGCGGAGCCGTGGCCAAACCGTGCCACCAGCATGGGAGCAGCTTTGGCCCACTCGTCGTGGAGGGTGTCGTACACCCAGACGTCCCTGGAAGCGCCGTTCTCGGAGCCCTTGCCGCCGGTGATGTAGACCTTGCAGCCGATGGCGCAGGCACTGCACTCCTTGCGGGGGCTGGGGATGTCGGCACGAGGGATGATCTCGCTGGTTTTATGGTCCAGCGTGTAAATCTTGTCGCACATGAAGGTCTGGCCCCCGAGCAGCAGCAGGGCCTGGCTGACCTTGCGGGGCCGGGCACAGCACCCCGTCACCAGGCCGTCGTTCTGCAAGATCTTCATTTTGCATCGCACGGCGTCGGCCACGATCTCCTCCCCCAGCTTGTGGCTGGTCACCAGCTTCTCACAGGCCACCTGCTTCCGCAGGTAGGACTCGGGCAGCAGGGCCAGGCGGACGGAGCGCAGCAGCTCGGGCAGGACTTCGTGGCGTCGGGGCAAATCATAGCGGATCCAGCCTATAACAGCTTCATAGACCAGCGTCTCATCCTCCACCTCCAGCTCCTCGCTCTCCACCAGCTCCAGCAGCTTGTCTTTGGGCAGTCGGAGGAAATCTTCAGTTTTGCAGAGCGAGGTGAAGTTGGCCAAGGCCATCCTCCAGGACAGCTCCAGCAGCCGCTCGCAGCAGTGGGCATCGGACAGCAGCAGCATGTTCAGGCAATTCCCAGGGTAGAGATTCTTCTCCAGAAAGTCAGCCGAAGCATCCCGGATATCCTGGAACTGCAGCATGTCCCCGGCCTCCAGCAGGGACTCTGCGTTCTCCTCGTTGATCAGCACCCGGGCTGAGTAGGCATAGTCCAGCAGCAGCTCCAGCACCTCGGGGTGCAGGGAGTCGTGGAAGTTGACCTCGGCATCTTTGCTCTCCTTCAGGCCTCCGCTGAACATGGCGTTGAAGTAGCGGCTGCAGGCGGCCAGGACGGCGCGGTGGCAGGGGAAGCTCTTGTTCCCCGCCCGCAGCACCACGTCGGTGAAGAGGTTCTGCTGGCGGAGCAGGTTCAGTTGGGTGAGGAGGCTGTCGGCGTGGCCCGGTTTGTGGAAGAGGTGGATGTTCATGGAGCCGGAGCTCGAGCGGGATTTCCGGTTCTCGTGGCTGCTGACGGACATAGTGCTGAGGCCGCTCTGCGAGGCAAAACCGGCGAGTCAGCACGGGCAGCGCGGTCCCCGGCCCGGCACGGCCGGGGGTGCAGCGCCGGGACGGCGGCGGCGGAGAGGAGCCGGCGGCGGGAGCGCGGTACCGGCCGGTAACGGGAGCGTGGGGGGGGCGTCCCGCAGCCGCGGGGCACTGACCGAAACAGAGCAGCGGGAGCTCCCAGACCAAACGCCGGTGCAGCGCACGGCTCCGCCGGGCCTCACGTAGTACCGGGGAGGGGGCGATGTGCGCTCCCGGTGATGCCCGCGCCCAGCTCGCCCCGCGGTCCCGCACCCAGCTCAGGGGGCGCGCACGCGGTCCCCCACCCGGCTCCGCGGTCCCGCACCCAGCCCGCGGTCCCCTACTCGGCTCCGCTGTCCAGCACCCAGCTCAGAGGTCCCGCACCCGAACCCGCGCTGTCCCACCCGGCTCCGCTGTCCCGCGCCTGGCTCAGCTATTCTGCACCCGGCCCTGCGGTTCCGCGGTCCCGCACTTGGTCCCGCACCTGCCCCCGCGGTCCCGCACCTGGTACAGCTGTCCCGCACCTTCCCCCGTTATCCTGTACCCGGTCCCGCACGGTCCCGCACCCGGTTCCGTACCCGGTTCCGTACCCGGTTCCGTACCCGGTCCCGCACGGTCCCCGCTCCGCTCCGGCTCTGCCGCCGCCCCGCCGCCGCCGCGTGGCCGCCCCGTGCTGGCCCCGCCCCCTGCCTCCCCGCAGCCAATCAGCGGCCGCGGCGCCCGGCGCTCGCTCTTTGTGAATGGGAGGCGGGGCCGGCCGCGCGCACGCGCCGCCCGTTGACCCCGCCCTGCCCGGGGGCAGCGTGGCCGTGTCCCCTCCTCACGTGTGCGGGTGTCCCCCGGTGTCCCCCGGTGTCCCCCGGTCCGAACATCGCAGCACGGCCCGGACCGCGGCCAGCCCCGCCGCGGGGCCGGGACGGCGGATCTGAGGCTCCCGAGCGCGGCGGAGCTTTGCGGACGGAGTCACCTCGCCATAAAGGGCCATAAACGGGGCAGCCGGGCTGGGATCAGCAGCGCCTGCCCGCGGCCTTTGGATCCCGGCCTGCTGACACAGGCAGGTCGCGGCCGAACAAACCAGCCCTGCTCAGTAAATGTTTTCCTGCATGGAGCCCACCTCAGAAATTTGGAACCCAGCCCAACATCTGCACCAGCAACACCGGGGCAGGGTGCTTTCCTTGCCAACGAAAGGAACTATCACCCTCTCTCGGGAGCAAGAGACGAGTTAGGCTGATGGCCACATCAGAAAAGAGAAGAAAACCACCAAGTTTTGGGAGGATTGGGTCTGCCTGCACAAGAGCTTGTGCTAAAATCGAGTGAGTGCTGCCCTGGAGAGGCAGCAGCAGCCGCCACAGGTGGTTAAACACTGCGTGTCAGCAGGGATCAAAACCACCTCAAGAAAAACACCAATTCCAGAAATTCTGAATTACTCAATTTTGATTTATCTCTGCCCGTTCCAGCTTTACCAGCTGGAGTGTAAGGTCACTCGTTGAGGAAAGGATGAAGCAAATGCACTTACAGCAGTTTACAGTGTCCTTTCTTTACATTAAAATTAATGCATGGGTAAGAGGTTTATTCATTTGGCATCAGAGGTTGTGCAGGGTTTCTTGTTTTTTTTAAATTGGTAGAGCTACACCTTGTCCTGTGCTGAGCAGTACAGTGAGTCCTGAAGGAATGATTTAACAGGGTTAAGAATACAAAATAAATTTGTTTTATTATTAAAAAACACTAAACTGCAGCAGGAGCCACCATGGTGGGTGACAGGACCAGGCAATAGCCACAGCTGTCCCTAAGCAGAAGGACCTGGGTGTTCCCCCTGTTCAAGCACAGGACTGAGAAATGTAGAGAAAAAACAAGAGTCTCCTCCAGGTAAACCCTGAGTTGTACCAAAACCTGTCAAGCTGGCAGCAAATTCTCAGCACAGACAGGAAGGCATCCTCAGGGACACTCTGCAGGGTGAAATTCCAGATAAACACCAAGGACAGGGCAAAGGATAGAGTACCCAGGCCTCGCTCTGCTCTTTGAACACAGGCAGGACACAGCTCCCCGTGTCCAGGCCAAAAACAAGAACAAAAACCAAGGTCAAACCTGGAAGCGCAGCATGTGCCGTGCTGGGGGCAGGGACACGCAGACTAAGCAGAACTGTTTTCAAAAGATGCATTTCCATGGCAGTCAGGCAGGGGCTGGGAATTATTTCAGCAGGAGGAAGGCTGGTGACACATGTGGAGCTGCAGCTCACACAACACTAATGCTTTGGAGCCTTCCAGAACCAAAGATAAAGAACTCCCTGTTATCAGAGGGGAATGATCACTCAAGGGCACCTTTGAAGCATTTGTGTCGTTTATTATTGGCAACGCCCAGAACTGTAACTGCAAACCCCATCTCGGCATTGGTTTGATTGCTCCTTTGAAAGGTGATGAATACATTTACTGCTTTTTTTTTTTTTTTTAAATTAAAAAAGGTCCCTTGGCAGCTGCCGGAGCCTGGTGGAAGAGCTCCACCCGGTGGCATTCCACAAAGGCACAGCTGGAGCCTCAACTCTGTGGGAAGTCTCGACTTCCAACATTTCTCCTTAAATGAGCAAGGCAGGCTAGGAAGGTTCACGCTGCTTCCAGCTGCAATTTCCTGCCCCTCTCGCCTCTAAGGAAACACAACAGCCACAAACAACACCACTGCTCGCTCCTGTCTGAGCTCTGGGCATCAGCTCTGAGCCCAAACCCCAAAACACCTGGGGAACTCCCAGGAGAGGGGTCCCATCCCTGCTGGCTCAGATGCAGCACCAAGTGCTGAGCCTGGAGCGTGAACTTGCAGGATTCATCCCTTACCAGTTCTGTGTGACAGAACCGTGGCCATTGTGCTCTTTTAAGTGACAGAAAACACTGGGAGGTTGCATTTATCTTTTGGGACACATGGAAGCAGCTATTTTCCCCTCAGTTTCACCCATTGAAGCAGCTATTTTCCCCTCAGTTTCACCCATTGTAGGAGATTCTTGATTTTCAGAGGATTCACCTGAATTATTTCTCTGATGAAGAGTGATAAAAATTGTCAACTACAAACAATCCCCTCTGCAACAGGCATCTTGATTCCAGTCCTGATTATGGGATATCTGGAATGACAATCATCGACCCAGGAAAGTTAAAATACACCCTGCCTCACTTAAAGGCACCTCTACCATGTGATAACTGGGCTCCTGAAGCTCAGTTATGGCTTAAGCAGCTTCAGAATTTGCTCCTCTTGATGCCTGGTAGATTCCAATCACGGAGGAGATGGTCCCCAGGAGCCCTACTAACCATGGAGGGAACCTTCCTGCCCAAAGGAATCCTGGAGGCAGCCAGTGGATTGCATTGGAGAGATCTGCTGTGTCCATGAGGATGCTCAGAACTTCAGCCTTCACCTGGGCTCTCAGCTTCTGCTGGCTCTGAGGTGAAGAACTGCTGCTGGAAGAAAAGGTGGTATTAGTGACAGCCCAGAATGTCCTAATAACTGTGATGGCTACAAGTGAGAACTGACAGATGTGGGTGAATTACAGGAAAGATGAAGAGGGACTTTGGACAAGGGCACGGAGGGACAGGACACAGGGAATGGCTTCCCAGTGCCAGAGGGCAGGGCTGGATGGGATATTGGGAAGGAATTGTTCCCTGGGAGGGTGGGGAGGCCCTGGCACAGGGTGCCCAGAGCAGCTGTGGCTGCCCCTGGATCCCTGGCAGTGCCCAAGGCCAGGCTGGACGGGGCTTGGAGCAGCCTGGGACAGTGGAAGGTGTCCCTGCCATGGCAGGGGTGGCACTGGATGGGCTTTAATGTCCCTCCCAACCCAAACCATCCTGCGATTGTGGGATTAGCTGTACAGCCACGGAGGGAAATCCTACCACTCGTGCTGGCTCAGTTTTCTTCTTAACTGGAACAAGATTCTCAGGGATCTGAAAAGAACAGAATTACTTCTCCTACAGCACCAAACAGGAGGGGTTTTTCTCCCTCATGCACTAACTGCCTCAATGAGGAAGAGCACCTCCTACGGCTTCGTGGTATCCCGGTGTCAGGGCACTGGGACCATGCCCGCCCCTCCCGTGCCCATCCCGGCCGTACCGCAGGATGCCCAGGAGCAGGGCACAGCCCCACAGCGCCGTGCTCCGCGTCCACCACTTCTGGGAGCCGGCGCGGACGATGCCGACATCCGCCGCCCACGCCAGGTGCTCGCAGGGGTAGTAGAGCTGGTTGGCCACGTTGCAGAGCACCGAGAGCCCCCGCACCAGCGCGTCCTCGCCCTGCGGGGAGCCGCACATGGGGCACGCCCGGGGAGGGGCCGGGGGGGGCTGGCGGGGACCCCCGGCCCCCCGCTCACCTCGGGGCCCAGCCCGTAGCTGCAGCTGTGCCGGAGCATGGCCAGGTCGTCGAAGAGGCGCAGGGCGGTGCGGCAGGAGCTGAGCTGGGCGGAGGCGGCCAGGAGCCCCCCGGGCAGCCCCGCGGGCCCGGGCAGCGCTCCCCCCGCCAGCTGGCAGCCGTAGGACAGCGCCCGGACCTGCGGGGGCACGGCCCGGAATCACCGGGTGCAGAGGCCCAGGGAAGGTGATGCTGGGACCAGCGCTGGTTACCTCTTTTTCTCTCTTTCTCCTCTCTTTAATCCTCTCTTTTTCTCCCTCTTTTCTTCTTTCTTTCTCTTCTCCTTTCTCTAATTCACCTCTCCCTCTTTAACTTCTTTTCCCATTACTCAAACCCCACTGCCCTGTGCTCAAGGACTCCTATACCCATTTCCATCCCAAGCGCGTAATTTACCGATAAAACTTTGATTTTGAACGCCTTTGTCGTTCCTTTCCATCAACGAGCGCTTACGAATCTCTCAGGTGCTTCCTTCCCCTTAAGGGTGGGTCGCCACAGCAGAGTCGGGCCCCGTCGTTCACCGCCCGGTACCGGAGGGCTCAGACCCCTCACTCACCGCCCGGTACCGGAGGGCTCAGACCCCCCTCCCCACTCACCACCCGGTACCGGCGGGCTCAGACCCCTCACTCACCGCCCGGTACCGGAGGGCTCAGACCCCTCACTCACCGCCCGGTACCGGAAGGCTCAGACCCCCTCACTCACCGCCCGGTCGCGGCCCCGGTGCGTCTCCAGCGCGGCCATGAGGCCCCAGAGCGCGCCCGCCGCCATGGCAACACTTCCGGGTGTGAAGTCACGTGCTGGCGCGGGGCACGTCGGGAAGGAGGCGGATCCGTCGCCATGGCAACGCGGCCTGGCTGCCCCGCAGCCCAGCCGGGCCCTGCAGGGGATGGTGCCCGCTCCGGGATGGGTCCCGCTGTCCGTGCCCCTCACGGCCTCCGCACCCCTCCAGCGAGTCCCCCGTTAGCCCTTTTCTCACCCCCGGTTTCCCCGTTCTGGGGGGTTCGAGGCCGGCCCCGCCGCTGGGGTGGTGCTGGGCCCGGCCGGGGTTGGTTCAAAGAAATTTCAGAAACCCAACTTTAAGAGGCCCTTAAAGTGGTCGGCGGTCCCCGTTGTGCCCCGACTGTTCTCTGTCCGCTTGCACACGGATCCCCACGTCCCCGTCGTCAGATCTTCCCCTGTCCCACCTTCAGAGAGCTCCCAGCCCCCAGTGGAGTGATGGAAGGAGAACATTCTGTGTGGAGACAGAGGGAAATCGGGCTCTCTCCATCCTCCTACACCTTCCCGTACCCAGCACGTGGATCCCACCCGCTGCCTCCCGGCCTCCAGTGGGTCCAGTGGCTTGGCACAGAGTTGCACTCACACCGATGTTAATTAAAGCTGTTAGAACTACTTGGATATTTTGCTTTCTGTTTTTATAGCCGAGTATCACAGAATCCCAGAATTTCCTGAGCTGGAAGGGACCGACAGGGATCATCAGCCCAGCCCCTGTCCCTGCACAGACACCCCAACAATCCCACCCTGGGCATCCCTGAGAGCGCTGTCCAAACGCTCCTGGAGCTCTGGCAGCCTTGGGGCCGGGACCATTCCCTGGGGAGCCTGGGCAGTGCCCCAGCACCCTCGGGGGGAAGAACCTTTTGAGTAAAATCATCCTTTGAGTAAATCAATCTGATTTCATAAAACAGGTTCATAGCACTAAGCAGGGTCTCTCCCAGCCAAGCTTTTGCTGCACAGCCTCTCCAGTCTGGGGACTGGACTTGAGATCCTTGTGGGTCCCTTCCCACTTGGGACATTCAGTGATTCTGATTGTTCTACACTTGCTGTATCCTCAGATGCTGCAGTTATCCCACCTGATGCACCACATCTGTGTTCCACAGTCTCGTGAGTCACCTCACTGCAATCTGCTGTCAATCCCTTTGCCATTTCATTACGCAAAATGAATAAAATGAATGATTTCTGGGACATGAACCAGTGTCTTGACCTTTCTCCATTGCTACGTTTGTTTTTAGAAGTTGTTTTCCATTTATTTTTGGGAGGAAGGAGAGGATTTTGATCAAAAGCTGTGCTTATGCAACCTCAGGAAGGGATGTGGTTAGAGCTGGTCATGGAAGGCATTAAGAAAATCCTCTTCTGATGCTGCCTCCTGTTTCTCCAGCAGTTAAGAGAGGTCCCTTCATGCCACGGATCTGTGCTCAAGCCATTTGATTTACTAAATGTGGAACAGATCACAGCTGAATTGGTCTTTTCCTTGGCCCTAAACTTCTGGAGCAGCTCCATAACTACCATATGGAGTGATATTCCCGTAACTGCCATGTGAATTTCTTCATTTGCCTCCTCACCCTGAGAGCTGTTTTCTATTTGGGTGAAGGTTTTGAGCAAAGTGCTGACAGCAGAGCCGGCCTTTTCCTGTCTTCAGTGGAAATGCACACAGATACGTGTGACTGCAGAGCTTTCCTGCTGCTGCCTCCTAATTTACTGCCTCGAATTTAATTTTTATTTTGATTTCCATCTGTCAGCAGATGAAAGTTCTGTCACAACCACGCAAGCCATGCTGGTGCCACACAGGCAGCAGAGTGACTCCCTAAAGGTGTGCTACAGCAGGTCCAGCCTTAATAGGCTTGGATTAACCACAGGGGAAGTGGGTTTATACCCAGCAAAGCTCCAGCTTCCCCTTAACTCCCCTTGGAGTGTGCTCCTGAGCTACTTGAGACGGGCCAGTGAGCACCAAACCCTGTCTGCTCCCGCCTCAGGTGGGAGCAGAGTCGTAGATGAGAAATACCTTGAAGGGAGAGGAAGGACAGGCAACCAAATCCCTAAGCCAGGGAACGTCGGAGGGAGGTTGAAGGTGATTGAAGTCCCCCACAGAGGGTCAGAGGAGGAATATTGTCATGGCTGGAGGTGTCCAGCCATGGTAAACATCTCTGCACCACCTGCAGAGAAGGCTGAGCATCTGCCAGAGACAGAAGCTGCTGCAGCTGCCCAGGGTGGGGTGACCCCTCAGGTAACAACACAGGGCTCAGATGCTGGGGCTGCCAGTTCAGTGGTGCCACCTGCCCCTTTCTCAGCCCTGTCCCAGTGAGCTGAAAGCCGTTTTGTCTCCTCAGATGAAATGCTCACGCCGGGGGCTGCCCAGAAGGGCACAGAACCTCTGCGGGACTGAGCAGAGAGGCGAGTTCACATCCAAGCCTAGAAGCCCAGCTGAAATCCAAAAAGCAAACTCCCAGGTGGGCTGTGTCCCCATGGAGACCCTGGAAGGGTCCTGTCCCCAGAGGAAGGTGATGTCCTCCCTTCTCCAGCGACTGCTGACGCACTCTGAGCTGCCTACACGGCGTGGGATCTCGGAGCCGTCCTTGTGCTCTGCTCTTGGCCCGTCTGTGTGTTGTCACAGGGAACATCTATTTCTCAGATTGAATGAGGACACAAGGAGGTGTTGTGACAGCAAGAATAAACACTAGGAGATTAGCCCAAAGGCGTGGGTGACACATCCCTCGGGATTGCAGGACCCACGGAGCGCCTCTGGGCAGGCACTGGGGTGGAACGAAACAGGTGGGGTAGGGGGAAGCACAGAGGAAGGGCAGGAGATCAAACAGAGTGAGGCAGCATCAGGGCTGTGTGGGGGATGGAATATTCCCTTATTATCTGTTTGGATTTTGGTGTCAAGGCCTGCAACCAAAGGTCAGCGAACAGTAGGACAGCGAGGCAGCTCTGCCCGGGTTGTGATGAGTGGGCTGTTTTCCTAGAGGTGAGCCCTGTGTTTTTGTTGAGTTGGTCACTCACGTGGGTTTCCTGACTGCTGAGCTTGCACTAACTCTGTTTGGGATCTAGGTGTGTTCCAGAGGGATCAGTGGGGGCTGGTCAGCCCCCTCCCTTGGGGTTTGAGCGAGCAGGGTGGCACAGCTGCCGCTTCAGAAGCTCTTCTCAGCCTTTTCATGCAGATGGGTTTGATTCCTCGGGAGCCAGCCCTGAAGCCTTTGAGCACAGGGCTAGTGAAGTTTCCCAACTGCTTCAGTGTGTGTGTGAGCAGTGCCTGGGCCCACGAGCCTCGTGCTTTCCTTTATGGATTTGACTCTGTATTTCTCAGGAATGGGATGGTCTCTGCTCCACACGTGCTTCAAAGAAGCCGTGCACTCACGTCTTCCAAGTGCACACAGCCACTCACATCAGTCCCTCATGCCAGCACGTTGTTAAACACCTCCAGTCAAACACCTCAATTGCATCATTTGGTGGAGTATCAGGGACTCGCATCTGCTCCAGGTCCGCCCCATTACTTTGATGTGACCCTGAGGTGGCACTGCCACCTGTGCTGCTGCAGGAACAGCCACCGGGATAAGTGGTGGAATCACCCTCGGAGGCACCAGCTGCCTGGGAGAGCTGTTGCCGGGACTCGCTGTGATTATTCACTTTCTTTTTCATGTGGATTTTGGTGCAACTTCAGACAGGGAAAACAAAACTGGCTTTGGAGTGAGAATCTCTGCTTTCTGAACTCTTCTCCCACCCCTTCCAGCAGTGCCCCAGGAACGCCTGAACCGGGAAGGCCGCACAGGCTTTCTTTGATTCCCCCGCTGTGTGACATCTGCCAGCGCGGTTGGTGGTGTGTGACACCCCTCCCTGCCAGCGGAGCCACCAGCACGTCCCGGTGTCACGTCGCCAGTGTCTGTGACTCAGAGATAAGATGAAGTCACGTTTTTTTCTCGGTCGGTTTAAAAACATATCCCTCGTCACCGCGGCCCCGTCCCGGGCACGTCGTCAGCCTCACGCACATGAGGTCAACACTAAAGCATCGCTGCAAAACAGGGGCTCAGTCCAACCCCTGGGAAGGCCTGCAGGGTGGGGCCAGCTAGGAGCCGAGATAAATTCAGGGATTTTGGTGTAGCCTTTGCTCTTCCTCCTTTTCCCGGAAAGCTCCAGGCAGGCACCAGCCTCCTGTCAGCGTGGGCAGCAGCCATGCAGCCCCCGGGGCGGGTGCGGAGGCTGCTGGTGAGGCTGGAGGATGGCCGGGCCCACGGCAGCGGGGAGCTGCTGCACGGGCGGGTGCAGCTGGAGCTGCGCGGGGCGCTGCGGGTGCGGGCGCTGGAGGTGTGTGCCCGGGGCTTGGCCACCGTGCACTGGCTGGAGAGCCGCAGCATCGGCCTCAACGTCGTCTACCGGGACTACACAGCCTGCCAGACCTTCCTGTACCGCCGCTGCCAGCTCATCCCTGGTAAGGCCACACCACGGGGCGCGGCTGTGTGCCAGGGCGTGGGGTTGGAACCCCCTTGGATGTGTCTGTGTGCCAGGGCGTGGGGTTGGAACCCCCTTGGATGGGTCTGTGGGCCAGGGCACGGGATTGGAACCCCCTTGGATGGGTCTGTGTGCCAGGGCGTGGGGTTGGAACTCCCTTGGATGGGTCTGTGTGCCAGGGCATGGGATTGGGACCCCCTTGGATGGGTCTGTGTGCCAGGCCATGGGGTTGGGACCCCCTCAGGCTGCAGGCATCCCCTCTGAGGAGCACCTGGTGGGTGTTGCTGGCCCACACAGGGCTGTTTGGCCCACACAGGGCTGTTTGCCCCTCTTCTCACCTCGGCCGAGGGTTTCTCTCTCTGCCGCTGGTTTCCAGGAGGCTGCTGGCACACCCGGGGCTGGGGAGCAACAGAGATTTGTGGCTTCTGTTGTGTTTGCACAGGGAAGAGCAAACACGAGTGTCTGTTAGCAAGTGTGGAAAGAGCTCTTAGTGCTTCAGTCAATGTTTGTTTTCAGGTCCCTGATGCTGGGACCGTGTGCCCAGCTGGCATGTTGCTTAGATCTGCTGCAAGAGGACAAGCCACTTGCATGCCACAAGCCATTCTTTGTGTGCTTGGGATGAAATGATCCAGAGCCAAGGGATATGGGACGTCTCAACTGTCCATCTGCTCATTAACTCTGGCTTTTCTTAGGAACATGCATGTCTTTTATCCTCCCCTCCAATAACAGTGTCACAGCCATTCCTCTGTTGCTTTTCCTCCCCCTTTCCCTGTTTCTGATGGCCTTGTTACTACCCAGCCCTGGACATGGCTGTAGGACTTATGCTGAGGGCATTTAATTGTGTCAGTGGCCAAGTGCAACCCAGAGAGTGGTGCCAGCCCAATCTGGCAAATGTAGAGGCTGCAGGAATAAACTGGAGGGATGGAAAGAGGACCTGAGTTGCCTTCCTGGAGGTGTTCCTGTCTCTGGACTGCACTGGGGGGGTCATTTTCTCTATTTCTGGATGATTGCGCCCTGCCATCTGCTCCAAACATCTGCACTGCTCTGGAGTTCCTGTCTTTTGGCAGCAGCTCTTCCATGCTGTGCCTAAGGATGTCCCCTTGGCAGCTGCACCTCTACAAAGTGTCCAAATTACAATTAAGCCCTTGCCCCGGAATCCAGCAGCGCAGGTCCTGAGCACTTGGTCATGCAGTACTTGGTCCGTGTCCCGTTAGCTCTGAGGTGACAGGGTGAGTTTTATCCCCCATTATCCCTGCAGGGAATGTCTGTAGGGAAGGCACGAGCTGCTGCCAGCATGTTTGGATTCTGCTGCTGGGATTGTGTGTGATAGGAGCCCCTGGAGCCATCTGGGGAAGGGCACTTGGCCAAGGGCTGCAGGAACTGCACGAGCTGCTCGGTCTCTCCGGCACCCTGCACACCTGTAGCTCGGAGCTGATGGTTCCTGGCCCTCACTTACTGCACAGGGAGTGCTGAGCTGGGCTGCCTGGGGGGCAGAGAGCCTCGCCAGAACTTGGGGGATGGGATTTTATTGTCTCTGTCCGTACACAGATTCCTTTTCTGCCTTGTGAGTGGGACACGTGTGATCACCAGGGCGTTTTAAGGCAGTGAACAGCAGAGAGGGGCTGTCCTGCAGCCAAAATAACTTCCTTTGGATCCTGCTGTCCCCTGTTCTGTCCCCAACAGCAGCGTGAGGGCCTTCCTGATGTCAGCTGGTGAGAAACGTGCCACCATCCGACAGTCCCTGTGACTGCTCCTTTCTTGTTGCTTCTCCATGAGATCAGCTGTGTCTGCGTGGTGTTTAAAAAATGCAGGTTTTGTCATGGTAACAAGGCAGTGCAGAGGAGGGAAGCCGGGCACAGATAAGCGCCCTCCCTTCTGCTCTCCCCTCAGCTGAGTTTATCTGCAGTTTCCTGGCAGGGTGGTGAGTGCTGGCACTGGGGTGCTGCGCTGAGAGACAAGAAGAAAGTGTGCAAGAAGGATGTTCAGGCAGGACCTTTAAACGTGTGTTGTGTAATCATCTGAGAGAGGGAGCAGGAGGAGAGGAAAAGACATGGGGTTCATGGGCAAAGGCAGCACAAGGAGAGCCCCGGACTCTTCTGCGTGAGGTGACGGGAGGGTGCCCTAGGAAACATAAATAATTGTTGTGCAGTGATGTTTTCTGTCCAAGGATCCTGCAGCACTTCCCAAAGGTGTAGCTCCTGCCCTGGTGAGAGGCAAACATCCAGAAGCCATTTTATTTTCATGGAGACATCCAGGAGAGTTATGGCATCAGGGCTCTCCTTCTGTTGCGGGGTGGCCCTCAATCAGCACCTTAATCCTTGTCCATACACAACAGTCCCAAATCTGTCAGGGATGGAGCTGGTTCCTCAGTCTGGGAGCACGTGCTTGTGCCAGGCTCCATGTTGTCCCATCTCATCCCCATCCTGGGCTGCTGCCTTACCTATTTACCTGCTGCATTCCCTTCTCTCTGGCATTCCAGGGCCCCTCGTGTGACTCCAGGGTCGGTGGGGAGAAGCCACCAGGTCCCAGCAGCGGGTCAGGGAAGGAGCAGCCCCCCCATGAGCCGGACAGGGTGTCAGCTCCTGCTGGGAGCAGCTCCCGCCTGGCCAGACTCTAGATGGGGCTGAAGAGTTGGAGATCGTGCCCTGTGCGCTGTGCCCGGCCTGGCCTGGGCTTTCCTTGGGCACCCAGGACCATTCCTGAATGGAAAGCCCGTGGCTGTGCTCCCACAGCCCCTGCACCTGGAGCCCCCAGGAGAGAGGAGAGACCCTCTCCGGGCGCTGGGGTCCCAGAGGAGTCTCAGAGGGGTCCCAGAGGAGCTGCCATCCCTCCCCATGTGGAGGCAGCGAGGGACAGCCGAGGGCATCGCGTGCGCTGCCACGGGAGGGAGGTTCGCAGGGAGCCGCATCCCGTGGGCGAGGGCTGAGTCACGGCCCAGGGGTGTGTGCGAGAGGTGGAAGGAGGAGAAGGATGCCAAGCAAAGAGAGGGGCCCAGCCAAGGTTCCAGCCCCTCTCAAGAGCCTCCCCACCTCTAATGTCACTGCAGGGACACCAGGCGCCTTCCCAGAGCCGGTGTCACCAGTTAACTCGTGCCGTGACGTGCCTTCCTTCCTCCTTTCCCTCTCCCTCTGCAGCGTTTGCTATGATTCATGTTTGCTCGTGGCAGCAAATGGTCGTGCACATAAAACAAACCACAGCCCCCTTCCCCTGGGGAGGGAGACAGACAATTCCAGTCCGGCCTTGGAAACAGCTAAAGCCGTGCCAGGCTTCAGCCCAGCTCAGTTTTTAAGTGGCTGGGATCAGCCGAGTTCAGCACAGCAGGTCCTGCCCGGCGTGGCTGGGAGCAACTCAAAAATCCCTAAAACTTCGGCGGCCAAATGCTGAGTAACATTTTTAATGCCTGTTCTGTCTTATCCCCCGCCCGTGCCGGGGGTGCAGGGCTCTGGTGCTCCGCAAACGTGACAACCATCACTAAAGTGGAAGTTTCTAAGGCTGCATTAACCCTTTTGGGGGGCACAGATTCCTTTCTCCTCCCTTTTACAACATCTCGGGGCGCTGCTAATGGCGATGTCCACCCTGGGAATCACCAGTTCCCAGTTTCCACACTTTCACCCCGGCTGAGCACTGGCAACTGCGGAGGCTGCCGATGGAGCAAGCCTCTGTGCTATTCCTGGCCATGCAGGTGGAATTTATCCCTGGGTTTTGGACACCAACCCCAGCAGGAGCTGGTGGAAAACTGGCGCTTGCCTGGTTAACAGGCGCGGGGAAGAGGATTGCTCACCCTGTCGTTGCACAAGCTGAACTCGAGCCAGTCCTTGATTTCTCAGAACTAAGTGAAGTGATGTCCCAGACACCACCGCGTGGCCACTTGGCCCAGCCGTGCCCTGTCAGGAGCCCAGATCCAGTTGTGGCCTGTTCCGAGCCCTGGGAACGGCTCTTGGGAAAAGAAGGATGTGGGTCAGTGTGTGGCGTGGCCCTCGGCTCTGGCCTGCGGGCACTGGAATGAGAGGGGCTGCAACTCCAAGTGAGGAATCCCCCCTGGCCACAGCCAGTGTGACCCTGGGAATGCGGATTCTGGACAAAGACGGGGTGGGATGTCAGGATTGGAGTTGCAGGGGGAGTTTGAGGGGCAAGGATGGGGATTTTGTGGGGCAAGGATAGAAGCTGGAGAGGGAGCTTGAGGGGCAAGGATAGGAGCTGGAAGGGAGTTTTGGGGGACAAGGATGGAGCTGGAGGGGAAATTTGGGGGGCAAGGATGGAAGTCAGAGGAGGGCTTGGGAGTCAAGGACGGGGATTTTGAGGGGAAAGGATGGGAATTTTGGGGGGTAAGGTTAGGAGCTGGAGGGGGAGTTTGAGGGGCAAGGATGGGAGCTGGAAGGGGTTTTTTGAGGGTCAAGAGTAGGAGCCGGGAGTTTTGGGGGGCAAGGATGGAGCTGGAAGGGAAATTTGTGGAGCAAGGACAGAAGGTAGAGAAGGCTTGGGGGTCAAGGATGGGAGCTGCAGAGAGTCTTGGGGGGCACTGAGCGACCCGGCAGCAGACAGGGCGTCACCACCTGAGCACTGGCAGCGCTCAGCCCCGTGCCCAGCACACGTTCCCGCGGCGATGTCTCGGTGCGGCACCGGCAAGGGTCTGGGGAGTCCCGCTGGAGCTGGACACAGCACCCCACCGTCCAACCCCCCCGGAGTCCGCACGGAGCGGCCGATCCGCACATGCTCCCTGCCTTGTTTTGCAGGGCCCGGCGGGGCCGCCCCGTCCCGGCCCGTCCCGCCCCGCCGGGGCCGCCCCCGGCCGCGCCGGGCGCTTAAAGCGGGGCCGAGCCGCGCCGCGCCGGGCCGGGTTGAGCCGCATCGCGCCGGTTGGGGCTGAGCTGCGCCATGATTTTCGACCGTCTCAAACGCTTCTCGATCGTGCTGGAGGGCGCGGAGCGGGACGGCCCGGCCGCCTTCAGCCCCGGGCAGGCGGTGTCGGGCCGCGTGGTGCTGGAGCTGGCGGCGGCGGCGCGGCTCGGGGCGCTGCGGCTGCGGGCGGTGGGCGCTGCCCGCGTCCACTGGACCGAGTCCCGCAGCGCCGGCTCCAGCACCGCCTACACGCAGAGCTACAGCGACCAGGTGGAGTTTCTGAGCCACCGCGACACGCTGATGGCACCCCCAGGTACGGCATCCCCGGCCCAAGGGGCACCACCCGGGTGCGGCACCCCCCGGTCGGCGGCGGCAGCGGGGGCACCGGGCACCCCGGGGGCTGAAACAACGGGGTGTGGGGCAGCCTGGACACCCCGGCTGTAGGGTGCTCCAGACACCCCAACCGGCCGAAATCTGGGTGCCTGGGGCAACCGCCAATGCTGGGTGCGTGGCACCCCGAAACTGCAGGATCTGGGTGCCAAGGACAGCTTGGCTGCTGAGTGCTTGACACGGCAAAAAGCTGAAATCTGGGTGCGTGGGGTGCCTTAGGGTCTGAGCTCTCTGGGGACGGGCTGTGTAGGTCCCTGCAGACACCTCACGTTCTGGGTGCACCCCGAAATCTTGGGATGCACAGCTGGACTCTGCTGCTGTGCAGGGCACCTCGGTTAGGGACGGCTTCCCACAAGACTCCCCCTTTTCTCTGAGCTATTCGTGGCAGGGAAGCGGTGTTGGAAAACTGGAGGTTCGGGAGCTTGTTTTGAGTGGGAGGGGGTTGGCCTAAATGATCCCCAGAGGTCCCCTCCAACCTTGGGGTGCAAAGTCTCGAGGGGCACGGGGGCTTGGCTGGCCACTCTCCCTCCAGCTGGGCATCTTGGTCTCTCACACCAAAGCCGTGGAGCAGGGTGGCTGCAGGATGGAGCAGAGCCCACCTGGGGAAGCTGCCCGGCTCTCCAAGGAGGTGCCCCTGGGTCGTGCGTGTCTGCAGACACATGGAATGCAGACAGTGCCAGCTCCTGTGTCACAGCTGCTGCAGCTCAGCCCTGGCAGAAACATTGCTGTGCCCTCGTGCTGCTCCTTGCCGGGTGCTTCACATCTCTGTGACTCGCCCGGGGAGGGTGCAGGAGGGAGCTAATCCTCCTCGATCTGTTTTGCCCACAGACAATGGTGAAGCCACCGTCCTGCAGGCAGGAAGGCATGAGTTCCCCTTCACCTTCCAGCTCCCCGAGTAAGTTGGCATTTTTGGTGGGGGAGAGGACACCATGAAAATGTTTTGGTTTTTTTGGAGCAAAACCCTTCTAAAATTGTTTGTTGCTCATGCCTAGGACCCTGGCCACTTCCTTTGAGGGGAAGCACGGCAGTGTGCGCTACTGGGTGAAGGCCAAGCTGCACAGACCCTGGTCGACAGTGAAGAAAGCAAAGAAGGAGTTCACTGTGATTGAACCTATCGACATAAACACCCCTGCACTGCTGGTGAGCTCCCCCTGCTCTACCCCGGGCCTCTGGCATCCAAAACTTACCTGGGAAGCCCATGGGGAAGGTGTCTGCCTCCCCTTCAGCATTACAATGCAGGCCTGGTTTCCAGAGGGAATATTTTCCCCCATGTAACTTGTGCCCTCCAGCATTAGCTGGGCTGGGCAGAGGTCAGCTGTGCCTCTTTGTTTTTGGAAACTTTAATGCATTGCAACAGCTTCTTGCATCAGATACCTGAGAAGTTGCTGATGCTCCCCGGCAGGTTCTTGGTGCCAGGGAGGCGATTGCTTTGAGTTTCATCCTTAGTTACTAAATAGCTTAAATATTTCCCTTTCTCCAGGCTCCCCAGGCAGGTGCTAAGGAGAAGCTTGCTCGTGCCTGGTACTGCAACCGTGGCCAGGTCTCTGTGACTGCCAAGATTGACCGAAAAGGCTACATCCCAGGTGAGACCAGGTGCTGGGGCCCTTGAACCTCGGTGGGCCCTGGGGTAGAGCCCAGAGGAGGGGGTTTGGGTCACTGTGAGCTGGCATGAAATCAGAGAGCTTTAGTGTGTGCACCTGATGTGGGCAGCATCTTTGGGATGCTCCTCGTGGATGAACCTGTGTGCCTGCCCTGTCAGACAGCGTGGCCAGCCCTGGGTGGGCCTGGGCAGCAATTCCTCAAGGCAGGACTGGGCTCTGCCTCGCCTCCTCCAACGTGTGTGTGTCTGCTCTGGCAGGTGAGGTCATCCCCATCTTTGCTGAGATCGACAACTGCACGAGCCGCGCCGTGGTGCCCAAGGCAGCCATAATCCAGACCCAGACCTTCGTCGCCCGCGGCACCAAGAAGCAGAAGAAGTCGGTGGTGACCAGCATCGCTGGGGATCCCATTCCGGCCGGGAAGCGGGAGGTGTGGCACGGGCGGGCGCTGAAGATCCCGCCCGTGGGGCCGTCCATCCTCCAGTGCCGCATCATCCAGGTGGAATACTCCCTGAAGGTGAGCGAGCTCTGCAGGAATTCCCTCCTGCCCAGCTCAGGGGAGATACCTGCCCCTCCAGACTGGGAAAACACCACTGGCTGAGCTTCCCTGCTGCTCTCTGTCTCTGCAGGTTTGTGTGGATATTCCTGGGACGTCCAAGCTGCTCCTTGAACTGCCTCTTGTCATCGGGACCATCCCGCTGCATCCCTTTGGGAGCCGCACCTCCAGTGTCAGCAGCCAGTACAGCGTCAACCTGGACTGGCTCAGCACCATCCCGGAGCAGCTGGAGGGTGAGCATCTCCTTCTCCCTGGGATAAACCTCCTGCTCAGAACAGCGAGGCTCAAAGTTCTCGACTGGGCCGGTTTTGCTTTTCTTTAACTTAAATTTTTGGTTGTGGTGCTGAATCTCCTGGGTTCCTTCCTCAGGGAACTAGGAGGGTTTGGGAACTAATGGGTTTGAAGCCCTTTTATGTGCGTATCCCCCATTTATAGAGAGTGTTTCCTGTTCCCTGATGGTTCTGCTTTCTCTTCAGCCCCCCCTGAGTACTCAGCAGTCGTGTCCAGCCCAGAGGCCGAGCAGAGCCTGGCTCCTCCGTGCCGCAGCGAGCTCGGGGACATCCTGGAGGGTCCCTTCTTCACCTACATCCAGGAATTCCGCTTCCGACCACCTCCGCTGTATTCAGAGGTGATTAATCCCTCTGGGCTGGGAGGCTGGTGGAGATGGCTGGGATGTGCCACTGTGGAGGTTTTTGACTCTGAACTTGGCCGTGCAGGTGGATCCAAACCCCGCGTCGGACAACATCCGCCCGCGCTGCATGACCTGCTGAGAGAAGCGCACCGGCTGCGTGTGACAGAGTGACAATCCCTTGGGATGGCAGCTTGCACCCTCACAGCACTTTGGTCTGGAAACGGGGATGTGAGACCCCGACTCGGCTCACCGCCTTCGGCCACTCCTGTCGTGACTGTCCCACGGGCCCAGAGCCAGCGCGGTGCCGTGGCCCCGGGCAGGGTAGGAGGACACGAGGGGCTGGCGGTGTGGAGCAGCTCTGGGTGTGGCTGGGCAGGACACGGAGGGTTCATAACTGCCCTGGGATTTTGGGATTAGAGCAGGGAATACGAGGTGAGATTGCTCTCCCATTGCCTGCAGTGCCGCGCTCTGAAAATTTCTGTCAGCTCCTGGTGTGGAAAACGGGAGCTTGAAGGCGTTTCTCAGGATTACTGGAGAATGTGTGGATGGTGCTCAGGGTTGGGCCCCAGGGCGAAGGTGCAGCCCGTTGCCTGTGGCTCACCAGGACTGCAGGTCCCCAAGGCAGTGAAAGGTCCTTTTCTGGCTGGATGAAGCAGAGGCCTCAGCCACTGCTGATAATCTTTGCCACAAGCCTGTGGGTGCCTGCGGGGGGAATGGTTTGAGCCACTTAACCAAACTCTAAAGGCCTCCAAGGGCTGATACAAGGACTTGGGGGATGAATTTATGCTCTGTGGCAGTGTTTTGGTGCCGTTTACCAGGAACAAGAAGGCTGGTTTGAGTGTCAGCAGCGACCCTGCACAGTGTCCTGGTGCCTCCCCCATGATGGGGCTGAAACCAGCCCCCAAACTGGTACCAGCACAGGGGTTTGGAGCTGTGGCTGGTGGCCAAGGAAGAGAGAGGGAAGCCCAGTCCAAGGCTGGTGGCAGCCACAGGTGCTGATGGGAGATGTGGAGTTGGGATGAATCCTTCAGGGCTGGGAGTCCTTGATGCTGTGCCCATAGAGGGGTCGGGGGCCCTGGTGGGGTGAGGACACAGCAGCCAACCTGTGCTCACTGGGGTGGGAGCCAGTGTGGGAATGGTGAGCTGGATGTTGTGAGGAGCCTCAAGAGTGTGCCAGGGGCTGACCCCGCTCGCTGCAGGGGGACCTGAGCAGAGTTTGGGTGCTGAGGACCTTTGCATTCCCTCACTGAGACAATCCCTGGCCGTGCACAACCAAAGCCAGCGTGCCTTGGGCTCTGTGCTGGGGTTGCTCAGATGAGTCTTTTCTATCTGTGAACACTTTTGTAATGACCACTTTGTCTCTACTCTTTTTGTATGACTTTTTGGTGGGGGAATTTTTTGTCTGAAATAAATTCTTTAAACCAAACTGTTGCCTGGATAGTTTTCTGTTCCCCTTCCTGTTGTCTGGAGCCGTACTGTGGCTGCTGGCATGTGGCAGTGCTCCCTGCCCTCTGTTCACTGCCCTGCAGGCACCCACCTCCACCCTGGGCCCAGTCCTGCACTGGGATTAGCTGGGTCACTCGGCCAGCACTGTTCCCCAGCAGGATTGTCCCTTGAGCCTCCAGCTCCTCCACATCCGTACACTTTTGGCACTTTCCCCTTAACCTGGGATGCAGGGCTGCAAGCAAACCTGTTGTATTTTTCCACGCTTGCTTCCCATTTGTGTCCAGGCTCTGGGAGGACAGACACATTCTCCTCCATCCTGGAAGCCTGGCAGGGACCCAGCAGGTCCAGCTGGGAGCTGGGACGCTCCTGCGCTGGCTCAGCCAGTCCCAAGGAGGGTCGGGATCAGCCCCAGGCTGTGCTAGCTGGGAACCCAGGCTGTGTGGGAAGAGCAGGGGGAGGCTCCTTCACCTGCTGCCTTGGGCTGGAATTTGGCTTTTCACAGCATTTCTGTGCTCCACATCTCTACTGGGCACGGCAAATCTTGGTGCATGTGAGGCAGGGCTTAAATCAGGGCTTTAATTTTCTCTTCCATGGACTGTGCTGCTTAAAAATACTGCCACTGGAATGTGATCCTTCCACCCCCCCACTTTTATTTATTTTTTTTTGTTTGCTGAGCTGCTCAGCCCCGCAGCTGCATCGGAGCACGTGCTCCTGCCCTGGGCCATGGGAGAGAACTTGTCCCTGTGTTTGCCTGCAAGAACCTGGTGCTCCTGCAACCTTTATTCAAATCTGGTTTTTATTTGGCATCCCTGGTGCTCTGATTAATTTTTCCCGGGGGAGGATTAACCGGCCTCGCAGGGAATTTGTTTGCATCCCTGTTTGGGGGGATCATGTCTGGATCTGCCGCTGGCAGCAGCAGCGGTGGCTGGTGCTGCGTGGCCTCTTGGAGGTTTTTTGGTGACATCAAAGGGGACACGAAGCACAGCGCTGCACCCCTGTGACCAAGCTGATCCCAGCCAGCTCCAGCTTGGCACAAGGGAGCCATTCTGTGCTGAGCAGCAGGGATGGCCGGGGGCTGCTGGTCAGCCCCGGATCATCTGCCCCGGCTGCGCAAGGGGATGTTTATTCCCCGGGCCGGAGGGGGAGGCGAGCGCCCGGCACCCCGTGTCTGTCCTGCTGCGTCTTTCTGGGAAACCACGTCACCCAGTGATGGGCACAGGCCATGATGGCCCAACGCCGGTGGGCAGCGCTCCCGGTGCCCACGTGGGAGCGATCTCTCCAGCAGGGATTCTTGTAGACACCTCCAGGTTTTTCTTGTACAGTCGGGCAGTAGCGCAGCGAGGTGGGGAGGGCGGGGGGGGGGGCATGGCCAGGCTGAGGCTTCTGCCAGGAAAGGGCTGCATTCCTGAATCCTGAATCCTGGAGGGGCTAAAAATACCTCGTCTGGACATTTGGAGCCGGGGCACGGTGCAGACCCTTCCAAGCAGTACTTTCACAACTGCTGCCGGTGCTCCCTCCAACCTTCCGTTGTTTATCTGCCCCGGCTCCAAAGTCCTGGTTGAACAGCCCGGGCTGTTCCAGCCCGGGCACGGGGGGTTTGGGGCTCCCTGGGGGGCCGCTGAGCCGGAATGGCCCCGCGCCCTGCGCGGCGATGCCGCGGCAGCACCGAGACCCGACCCCGGCCAGGAGGCGCGTGATGCAATTACAGTGCCGGGATTATTTATAGCTCTTGGCCCCGTGCGCTGGAAAATGCTGCCCAGACCGCTCGGCAGAACCTGCTCCTTGCGAGGGGCACGGAAACCCACCCCCACCCCCTGCCCTGCTCCTCTGTCCTGTCGTTTTTGCCTTTCAGTCCCGAAATTGTGGGACCCATCTGCCCCGGCCGCAGGGGTGCCGGGAACCCCCTCCCCACTGCAGCTCAGGGCTCTGCAGGGTGCTGGGACACCCCGCTCCTGCGGCCCCTTTCTGCAGCATTTTGGGGGCCTCCCCCTTCCCCCCAGCCCTCCCCATCCCCGGATGATGCTCGGTCCCATCACGGTGGCCACAGCCTTCAGCTGAGCCTGTTGTCCTGTGGCCTGGGGGGTCAGTGGTGGGGGCCAGCGCGGCCGTGCCACGGGGAGGGTGACACGCGAACCTTGTGGCCGTCCCGGCGCTGGCAGGGACAGAATGTGCCGGGGCTGGTGCAGCCCTGCGAGGGCCGGGGTTAGCTGCGCCGCTGCTGCCTCCGGCCCGGGCGCCCGTCCAGCTCCCAAAAAAAGCACCGCCTTCCCCCATCCAGCTGGGCCGAGCCCTGCGGGATGCAGCTCACCCCAGAACCTGCCGAGGGGCACCCACTGGGGGCTGCTCTGTTGGCACGGTCGGTGATGATAAATCTGGATTTTGGCCGAAGGGGGATGCCCCGCTCTGTCCATGCGCTGGGGTCGGGGTTCAGGCACTGCCCAAATTCAGCATCTTCGCGCCGATGGGACGCTGGGCTCGCAGCGCTCGCACCCTGCGGAGCAGCAGTCGGTGCTGATGGGGGCTCAGGAGCACGGGAACCTGCCCAGCCCCGGGTTACAGGGTCCCTGAGCACCGCGGGGACACGCACAGTCCCCAGCAGCACCAGGCCTTGCTTTGGGTTTGCTCCAACCTCCGGCGCTGCAGAAGCACCAGGGCTGAGGACGGCACGGCTTGGCCCTGGCAGCATCTTTGGGATCTGGGACTCTGAGGCTCCCGTTCATGCGGCAGAGCTGTGCCAGGGCTCCGGGAAGCAGCCGTGCACCCCGACATGCCGGGGCGGCATCGCGGCCGCCCTCCGCCCGCTGACTCAGCCGCCTGTTTGCCGGAGCTGCTCCCGCCCACGGAAACCGCAGGCAAAGTCCCCGCATCCCTGCGCCGGGGCTTTCCCCGCCGGCTCGACAGGAATCGCAGCTTTTCCCCAGCCTGGTGCGGGCTGCGAGCCCCTCCGGGTGCGGGGGAAAACTGCGGAGAAACCGCAGGTTTCTTTATTCCAAACCCGATTTTTTTAATGCCAAAAACAGGGGTCTGGAGCAGCCGGCTGGCTGTACATGTGTTGTGCGTGCCACATGTCCCGTCCCCTGTGAGCATCGTGCCAGCAACATGGTGACATCACCGGGACACCCCACAAACCCCGATGGTGGCCGGTGCTGCCGGTGTTGTCTTTGCAGCAAACCACCACCTTTATTCACTATATCAAACCCAACCCCTTGTTTTTTGGGGTCTGACCCCTCGTTTGGGGTCCCTCGTTGTTGGCACTGCCTGGCCCCTTGCACAGTCACTCCTCGCTCCCTCCCTTCCTCGGGCAATGGAAAATTTTTATGACTTTTTGACTCTTCTCCAGTTGTTTGGGAGCGAGGAAGGGGCCGGTGCCGCGCACAAACATGTCTATGTATAAACATTGGGGACCGCGCCAGGGATGGAGCCGCCGGCACCGGACCCTCCCCGCGGAGCCGGGTGTCCCCTCTCCCGCCGGGACCCCAGTGCGGAGTTCCATGCCCAGTGACCTGGAGCCGTCCCCGTGGGGACGCAAATATTTTGGCTTTGTTCAAAAATAAAAAAAAAACAACAACACTATAAAAAAAAAATAAAATCCCCCTCTCCCGGGTCATCCAGCGGCCGCACGTGATGTGTTGGCACACAAACAGGGAGCCTGGGGACAGCCGGGGACGGGGCACGGCTCCCACGCCACGCGCGGGGACGGGCTGGGCTCTGCAGGTGACACGGCCGTGCCCTGTGCCAGGGATGTGGCGCGATGGGACTTTGCTCCCAGCGCTGCTTCACGCCCCGGCCGGGTTTGCCGTCACTCCCAGGCGCCGCTTCACAAATCGCAGAGAAGTCCCCGTCCAGCCCCGGGTGGGTGCGCGGTCCCCGCCACGGCCAGGGGGATGTGGCACGGTGACATCCCACGCCCTGAGCCCCGCAGATAAAACCTTGTTCATGTGGCGTTTGGCGCCAGGGAGGAGCGAGTGGCACCGCGGTCACTGGTGAGCCGCTCTGGGTGTCAGTGGGGACCCAGCTGTCCCCAGCTGAGAGGCGAGGAGTGCGGGGCTGTCACCCTCACTGCTCCCTGTCACCTCAGCCCTGCTCCAGGGCAGGAGCGATGGGGCGGCCCTGCCAAACCCCACGGTTCTGATCCCTCCTCCCACGCCCCAACCTCAAAGCCTTCAGAAACCGGGCTGTGCTCCTTTTTTCTTCCCTATCACCCTGCAAGAAGCAGCAAATTTGAGCTGATTTCAACAAAAAAAACCCTCAGACCAAGCTCAGTTTGAGGGGAGATCGGTCCAAGCCAGCTCGCAGGCATCACACATCACCAGGAGCCTGCAATGAACCCCCTCCCCATTTCCCAACCTCATTAGCAAACCTGAACGCGGTTATCTTTAAATGCAAGGGGTTATGTGGAGCAGGGAGAGGAATTTTCCTGCTGAGCAGCTGTGTAAATGCCACCGCATCCCGGCCCGGCGATGGAGGCAGCGATAGCCCGGGGGGTCCCGGCTGGTTGGAGGTGGCTGCGCCGGGCAGTGCCGGTGGGGAGGGCGGCGGCGGCGCTACCGGATGGTGCCGGAGGGGCTTGAGCCGGTTCCCTCCGCTTTCCCGGCGGTTTTGGCGTGTGAAAAAAATGAGGGAGAGTTAACGTGCCTGCAAAGAGCTGGTAAACACCCTGGGAGCGGATCTGGGAGAAGGGGGGTTGCTCTTGGTCCGTATTTATCGCTGCAAAGCCGGGCTGGCGGCTTGCTCTGGGATGAGACAGATGGGAGAGGGTGCTGCAAAAAGGCGATTTTTGGGGGGCTCTCTGGTTATCGAGTTGTCCTTAGCTCAACTCTGGCCGCCTGCTGGAGCAAAATATGTTTATGCCGCAAAACCTCTGGCCGGCTCCGCTGCCAAGGGGGCAGGGAACGCGTGTGCCGATAAGGACTCAGCGTCCTCCCCTTCCTGATCACCCGATACCCAGGCAGGGAGGAGGCCACCCGCCTCCCGACACCCTGAGTTTATGACTTCTTTTGCTATTATTATAAAGTTTCCGTTGAAATAAAAACCAAAACAAGACAGAGAAAACCCACCCCATGATTCAAGAGCTGTGGCTTTGCAGCTGCCAAAGCCTGGAAAGCTCCGGCAGTGCCAGCGGCTGAGCTGCCCCTGGGGCTGCCGGCCCTGAGCGCAGCCATCCGAGAACATTCAAACTGCAGGGAGGAAAAGCTTCCTGCCACGGCCCGGCCGTTCCGGGCAGGGAGAAGATGATTTTTCAACCATTTCTCCCTGCTGGCGTGCTGGGGCTCGCAGCATCCCGGCGGGGTTTTGCGGTGATCTGAGCATCCAGTGCCGCCCCGAGGGCAGCTCCGAGCCCCTCTCGGTGGGGAAAAAATATGAAATATTCACTGTCGCTGCTGCTTCAAGTCGTTTTCCGTGGCTGGGTTTGGAAATAGCCCTGTCCCGGGTGAGGCTGTTGCAGCTGACGTGAGCAGGAAAGAGCCGGGGCGGCCTCGGGGCCTGTTTGCGAAGTAGAACCGAGTTGTTGTTGTTGTTGTGACACCGAATGGTTGCAAAACGCCGGCGCTGAAATACCCGTGACTTTCAAAACAAGCTGAGCCCAGCTGTGGCCGGCGGCTCTCTGTCCACATGTGTCAGTCTGTCCATCTGTGGGCCCTGCAGCCCCTTCCCTGCTGGAATGCCTGTACCAGCAATGCTTGGGGTTTTTTTTTTTGGGGGGGGGTGGGGAGGAGAGAAGAATCCAGAAGCTTTTTTAGGGAGGAAAAGCCCCAATTCCCCAGCTGCAGAGGTTTCCTACCACAGGAACAGCCAGGTATCCTGCCCACGGGGGCTTTGCAGTGCTTGGGGGGTGGATGAGATGAGCTGTCTGCAGCCCTTGAATTCTGCTTAAAATATAATAAGAAAAAAAATCCTAGGGATCAGTTTGTTTGCTTAGGGATTAAGTCACCTAATCTGCCTGGCAGCGGGTGGCATTGTGGAGGTGGTGGCAGCGATGGCTTTTTGCCCAGCAAACAATCCTGCTCCTGGCCACGGCTGGTGGTCGGGCCCGGCTCAAACTTCCCACTGGCATCAGCTCTTCTCCGGGATGGGGTTTAGGGAGCAGGAAATGGTGCTGGGTGCAGGGAAAGGGTTGGGAGAGGGATGTACAGATGGGGGAACGGGCTGGGAAAGGGATGGATGAATGAGGAGAGGGGATTGCAGGGTTGTGACCTTCTCCTCTGCCCGTGTTAAAGCCAGGCTGTGGCTCTGCAGGGCTGTTTCCCCGAGGCTGGGAAACAGGTTAGACTTCTCAATCTGGGAGCAAAACACCTTAATCTGGTGTTAAAATATCGGTCTGGACCTGCAGGGATGGACCTTTCCTTCTGCAGGGGCTTGGACCCCTCAAGAGCTGATGTTGATGGGGCCGTAGCAAACCCCTCTGGCTATTTTATGTTTTATCTCTGAGCTCACATCCTCCGAAATCAAGAAGAAATGGCTTCAAGTCGCACCAGGGGAGGTTTAGGTTGGATATCAGGAAAAATTTCTTCATGGAAACAGTTGTCAAGCACCGGCCCAGGCTGCCCTGGGCAGTGGTGGAACCTCCAGCCCTGGAGGGATGCAAACGCTGTGTGGCTGTGGCACTTGGGAACATGGGTTAGTGGTGGGCTTGGCAGTGCTGGATTAGTGGTTGGAGTCAACGATCTTAGAGGGCTTTTCCAACCTTTATGATTCTATAAAATCAGGGAGCCAAGAGCAAATCCCCAGGCTGCCAGCAGCTCCCTGCAGCTCCTTCTGGCTGCCCCACCTGCTTCCTTGGGATGCAGCGCTGAATTTTCCACTCCACAAGAGCAAGTGGGGCCAGGTCAATCCATGTGCACGTCCCCAGTGCCATTTGCTTTTGGGGACACAGCGCTGCGACCCTGTGAGAACAGGGAGAGCAGGGGTTTTTCCCTTTAGGGCAGGGATGCTCCACACTTGTGCCAGCAAATGACATTGTCACTGGTGGTGTGTGGGCAGTGAACAGGGGACCCCATGGGGTGACTTTGGGATCATAATGGCGCTGGGCTGACCTTTATCTTCCCTGCTGGGATGGATTTTGGCTGATTATCCCAGAGCTGTCCTGGAAGGAGTCCCCCGCTGGGTGTAATGAGTTGTCCTCAGGCTGTGGGTGGCAGTGGCTCTTGCCAGGCATAACCAATGCCCTGTGGCACGTCTGGGTGCTGTGCTGGGACAGAGGAGTAGGGAAGGTCACATCCTGGCTGCAAAAGCTGGCCTGGCGGCTGTCCTTGGGTCACCAAGCTCAGCATGGTGCCTGGGGACTCATTTGGAAAACAGTCCTGTGAAATTTAAACTAATTAGCAAGTCCTGAGCCACTCACTCGCACTAATTGGCAAGCCTGGCTTGATTAGTTTTCCCCGGCATGCCCATGGGCTCCACATGGCACAGCGTTCCTGCAGAGCACTGGCCAACTCGGGACACGTGTGGGGAAAAATGCACGGGGCCATTGGTGGGGACAGAGCCATCGGTGGGGACAGAGCCATCCCTGAAGGTGTCAGAGGGGATGCGAGTGGCACCGTGGGTGGGATGGATCCCTGGGGAGTGACCCATGGGGGCAGTGAGGGGGTCTCGTGTCCCCTGCCTGCCCAGGGTGTTTTTAATGCAGCGGCCAGGCCTGGCTGTCCCGCTGTGAACTCGTTCCATGAGCTGAAATGATTAACTGGCATTGGCGCTGGCCCCGAGCCGGGCCATGTGTTTACTGCTGCCACCCAACCGTGCTGAGCTGTGACCCTCAGTGCTTTCCCTCATCGCTCTGACCCCAAAAACCGGCTGTAAACAGGGGCCGGGGCTGAAACCCGAGTGTGCCTTCATGCCCGTAACCAGATACTTCCTCCACATGTGCCTGGTGTGCTCTGAAGTGAGCCTGGCATCGCCCAAATCCCAGCAAAATCCCTAAATCTGACCTCTCTGCTGGGCTTCTGAGTGGCAGGATGCCAAATCTTCCCCCTCCAGCCGATCCCCAGGGATTTGGGGGGCTGGAGGAGCAAAGCTGCGGGGCACAGGGGCCTGACACACGCTCCTGACACACACTCCTGTCACAGGCAGGGAGGGAACGATGGATTTGCTCTGCCGGGAGGCCGGGAATCGCCGTGGGGACGTGGGGCTGGTGCCACCTCGTGGCTCCACCAGCAGCTGAGCCGGGCTGGACGCGCGGTGCCGGACACGGTGCTGGGGGTCCTGCACGAACCCGTCTGGATGAGACCCCCAACCTGGTGTCTGGGAGCGACACCACGGCAGCCACCTCATCCCCGGAGCGCTGGGGATGGCCGTAAATCCAACCGCAGCCGCCACTGGCCGAGGCGGGGGTGAAGGTGCCGCCCCGGTGCGCTGTCTCCGCTCGGCATCGCCGCGGTTTCCGCCCGCGGGTGCCGCTGCTGCGAGCGCAGTTTGGGTGAAATACTTTGCAAAACACGAGTGGAGCCAAGAGCAGCAGCGAGGAGGCCGAGTGTCAATGGCTGAGACATCGCGGCTGTGCACCTGGATTTCCCCGTCTTGCTAACCCCACGCAGCTTTTGGGTTTTTAAGATTCTTTTTTTGCCCTCTCAGCAAGTAAACACCGCCGCGCCAGGCAGAGAAAACCGCAAATTGCTTTTCGTCTCCAATTCTGTCCCAGATAAGGCCCGAGGCGGCGGCGTGGCCCCACGGGAAGGGGCTGGGGGAGCTCATGGATCACCCCCGGCCCGGCTGCGTGGCTGAGTCCTCCACAGCGCCGTGGATTGAACCTCGGCTCTAAATCCTTGCTGTAATCTGCCCGGATCAGGCGAGAAAAAACCATCTCAGCCCTGCTGCTTTGTGCAGTTATTTTAATTTTTTAATGTTTGTGTTTATTTTTTTAATCTGGTTGTTCTTTTTTTTCTTTCTTTCTTTTTTAAACATTTTTTTATTTTTTTGCAGGTAGCTGGTGTTCTGTGCTGGGGCTTTTTGTGTCCCCGCCAGGATACTGGTTCCAGGGGTCGCAGCCGGCTGGGATGAAGCTCTGCCTCTCCTCCCAATCCAGGCATGGAAACACCCTCGGTCCTGGCCAGACTCTGCAGCCGCCTTCGCTCACATTTTATCGCCGGTGAAACGTTGAGGCTGGGAATTGCGTGGCCAAAACCTGTCCTGGAGCAATGCTGCACCCAGAGGCGTCACCTTCCGTGTCCTGGAAACCAGAAACCCCCCTGAAAGCGCCGGTGCGACCGTGAAGCCACGGGCTGGGCACTCAGCATCCCACACAGACACTCCGCATCCCACGGGACACCCCCGTCCCCTTCCTGCCGTCCATCCCCGCTGCTCCGGCCTGGTGATGGCTACGGCACCGACTTCTCCGGCGAGGGATCCCATCCTTCCTCATCCCTGATGATGATGGGTTTGTCAGAGATGAGCAGGGCAATGGGGATCAGCGGCTGGTGCAGCCCCTGCCTTCCCTCCTCTTCCTCCTCCTTCTCCTCCTCCTCCTCCCCCTCCTCTCCGGGTGGGTGCCCGGTGCAGCTGGCGCTGCCAGGCAGTGGAGATCCCACCGGGCTCAGCATCTCCTGCCTGCGGTAGGCGAAGGGCAGCTCCCCCCCACAGCCCGGCGGGGACAGCACCGCTGCCGCCGGCTTTTCCAGCGCGGGGCCGGGCTGCGACACGTCGGGGGGTGGCACCGCAGTCTGGGTGCCCGTGTCGGCCGTCTCCTCGCTGGGATCCGGCTCCGTCAGCAGCAGCTCGGCTGGGTTGAACCTCTCCGAGGGCTCCAGGAGGCCTGTCCGGGGCTGGCCCTAAGGGTTGGATGGGTTTGGGGTGGAACGTCCCGTGCCAGGGCTGTGCATGGGCGTTTGGGGCTGTGGGATCTGGCTCCTCCTGCACCTTACACCTCACCTGGCTCATCTCGCCGGCAGAGAACTGGATGGCTTTGGTGCCCACGGGCTTGGGAAGGGGTGGGAAGAGGAGGCGGCGAGCCCTGGGGAGGGAGTGGTTGGTGAGGGGGTGAGCAGTGATGGGGTGGCCTGAGCGGCTTTGGGGACGGGGGTGCTCTGTCACCTCCTTTTGCTCAGGTGGTAGATGGCAGCTGCGGCGGGGAGACCAAGCGAGATGCTCAGGTACTTCAGGTTGCCTCTCCATGCTGCTCCCTGGCGACCTGGGGATGGGCATGGCTGGGTGGTGGCGTTCCTGCCCCCAGCAGGGACACAGGAGACATTTTGGGGTGAGGGCGAGCACACAGTGGAGAGAGCACCCCATGGGGAGTGGGGAGAGCACGGGGTCTCAGCCATTACCCAGCGCCTTGGTCTGGAAGTGCCACCAAGCACTGCAGGTCCCCTCGCTGTCCTCTGTCACCTCCCAAACACCCACCCTGTAGGCTGTGCCAGGCTGGAGGTTTTGGAGGGTGTAGTTTGATGCCGTGGCATCCACTTCGCTGTCTGGGCAAACAAAACCGAGTGTGGGGCAGGCTGGCAGCTGACTGTGGGCAGCACCCTCCTCCTGCCCACGGGGATCAGGGTGTCCCACTCACAGGTCACGTTGTCCCCCTCGGCCGCGTGGCAGATGCGGTACTTGGCCAGCGCGCCGGGACAGGCGGCACGTGGGGACGGGTTCCACTGGAGGACGACGGCGGCATCTGCAGCGCTGATGTTGATGGGCACGGCCAGCGAGTCTGTGTGCAAAAAAACGGGGGATTATTTCAGGAACGCCCCTTCTGGAGTGAAACCGGGTGCGGATGCACAGCTCCCGCACGCACCGTTGCTGGCGTAGTGGTGCCACAGGGCGAAGGTGGCCCAGCCCCGCTCCGCGTCCCAGCCGTGGACGGCGAGGCGGTGACACCCTGGCACTGCCAGCGCTCCTGGGGAGGAACCGGGGGTGCTGGTTAGACCCTCTGACCCCGGGTGGGGGGACAGCGGGGGGCTTGGGGCGCTCCCTGCCTCTCTCCACGTGGATGCTGTTGGCAGGGAATTCCTGCTGGATGCAGACGCCCTGTTTTGGGGGCTCTGGCGGTGTCTGCTGCTCGAAGCAGAAGGCGTCACCAGGGACCGGCGCTTCCCACTGCGCAGTCACGGTGCTGCCGGCCACACTGATCTCCTTGAAGCTGAGATCTGGGAGGAAACGGGGGATATTTGGGGTAGCTGGAAAAGACAACGCCCTGAGGGCTGCCAGGGGAGCTCGGCACTTCTAGAGGGGCAGGTACCTGCGCGCTGCTCTGCTGGCACACGGAGCTGCTGCGCCGGCCCCGGCCCCGCAGCATTGACCGCGGTCAGCAGGATATCGTATTCAGCCCCGGAGAGGGTGAGGTTGTGCTCTGTCACCTCCCAGCCCAGCACCACAGTGTCCTCCTCATCTGACTCTGCACAGCCACAGGCCAACATGTGGACGTCCAGCTTGTAGGTGACATCCCTTTGCTCCTTGAGGACTGGCTGGGGAGGAAAAGGGGGTGACTCGGGGGATGAAATGGTGGCGGACACCCAGGAGGGCCCCCAGGGATGCCACTGTACCTGCCAGCTCAGCCTCAGCACCCGCTGCCCATCTCTCCCCAGTGTGCCCAGCTGATGGCTCAGCACCGGGCTTGCCAGGATTTCTGCAGGAGGAACAAACCTGACTGAGCTATCAATGTTTTTGGGAGCTGTTGGGATCTCACCAGGCTCCTCTCCTGTTCCTCACCCTCGGGAACAGAGATGTTGCTGCTCCAGTCACTCCAGTAGCTGCTCCAGTGGTGAGGCTTGTGCCGGAGCTGGACCACAAAGGTGCCATTTACCCCCAGGGCACAGGTCACTAGAGAAGGGTGGCAGGGTCAGGTGGGGGGTGACCCCTCTTTTCCTCAACTTTTGGCCATCATGGGGTGCTGGGCAGGGAGCACAGGGCAGAGCACCCCACCAGGATATGGGAGCACCCCTGGGAGATGCTTGTCCCCAACACTCCCACAGGATAAACCAACCTGAGTCATCTTCAGCTGTCACCATCACAGTCTCACATGTCACCTGCAGAGACAACCGGGGATGGAGACACCCACCCAGTAAAACCAGTATTTTACTGGGACATCAGTGCTGCCCTGTGATCCCCAAATATCCCAGGGGCTGGGAGAGCCAAATGGAGTGTACAGGACATGGTGGCTGGGGGCTCCCTCAATCCTGGGACCCTCCTGGCAGCAACTGAGAGGGGTGGGGGGTCTCCAGCTGTGAGAGCTTCGCTGGGGACAAGCATCCGGATTTGATCCATTGTCGTCATTAGTATAATCTGGGGTTTTGTCTGTATAATCCCTGAGAATCACGGCCTGATCCTGTTATGGCAGCAGCAGGATCCCACGGCCGGAGGAGAAGGCAGAGCTGATAACGCAGTGAAACAGATGGGACACAGCTGGGTTTGGGGGGGTGACAGTGACATCACTGAGCCCCCACACTCCCTGGGCTGCCGTGATGCTCCTGACTGTCCTGTCAGTCGCTGCCAGCTCCAGCAAACAGCATTTTTACCTGCGTCCAGCTGCTGTCTCCCACCCTCCAGAAGCGAGCCTCCCGCTGTAGCGGCTGCTCCAGGCCGTGGCACTGTGGCTGTGGCACCCGCACCCTCAGCTGGCCACCAGTCTTGGAGAAGGGCATCCCACTAGGAGGTGGATCCAGTTTGACTGGAAAGACAAGGTGGTTTTGGGTGGTCTGGCTGTTATTAGTGCTGGTGCTGGCTGCCAGCCAGGTCGCAGGGGCACTCACCAGCCTTGTTGAGGTGAAGGGTGTGGTTGGGGGTCCTGTGGACCTGGTCCCCCCAGCGTGCCTCCACCCAGGCCGTGGTGTTCTTGAAGATGTACACTTGGCGATGCGGGGGGCTGTAGCTGGTCACCGTGCCCACCTCAAACCGGCGGCACAGGTTGCACTTCTCAAAGCTGGGGAGGGAGCGGGCACAAGGTGGGATCCGGGACACATCCCCTGGGCTCCCCCTCCTCGCCGCGCTGCCCAACTCACCAGAAGTTCAGGGTGTAGGAGGTGTTGCCGGCGGGGCCGAGGGGCGGCCAGGAGCAGTGGAAAAGCTTGTGGGTGTTGCATTTCTTCCAGCAGGAGACTCCGTGGGCTGCGACGGTGCCTGCGGGACAGGGCAGTGGCTGGAGGCTCCCGCATCCCAAACTCCATCCCGTGCATGGAGGGAGCAGTGGTGTGGCTGCTGCCTGCTTGCCGTGTTGCTCAAATGGGGAATCAGAGCACTGGCGACTCTCACCCCAAACCCCCTGTGCTCCCCCTCCCCAGTGAATCTCCACTGGCTGGTGCCACTAGCCCCGGCTCCTGCCCGCTGCCAGCGGGGATTCACCATCTTTACTCCGTCCCTGTGGTTTTGGGTGAGTATCTCCATCTCTCTCCGGGAGCTCCCCAGGTCTTATCGCCCCCGAATCATTCATTGAAAGTCTTCTGAAGTTATCTCTCATCTCGCAGCACCGCAGGAGCACTTACCGCCCTGCGCCAGCGCCGCCAGCGCTGCCAGCAGCCACCCCAGCATCGCCCACCCGGGATGTCCCACACCGGATCCGGGGCTCCGCTGCCCTTCCTGCCTCCCAGTCCCCCGGCACCACCCGGTGGGTGCCCCTTTCGGGCGTGGTGGCAGTCCCGGTGCTCAGCTCAGCTTCCCGCGCTTGGGGTTTCCTCTTCTGCTCAGAGTGTGCCGTTCCCAGGCAGGGCCGAGCCCCAGAAGTGAGCGCGTGCCCCACTTTTACCAAAAACAAAAGAGAAAGCAACCAAAATATCCCCCTTTTTCGTGCCGGCACGGCTGCCGGGATGAGGCCACCCCTGCCCCGCGGCTGCACCGCATGTCCCGGCCGCGCCACGTGCCCCAGCACGGCGAGAAGCGCAAGGTAAGCGAAAGATGAGTCTTGGGGTTTTTGGTTGGGTTTTTTTTTATGCACACAGCGTGTTTCTGGTCCTCTGCCCGTAACTGGGTGCATCTCCAGCGGCTGCTCCAGGTTGGGGTTCTCTGTGTATTTTTCTTTTTTATTGGGGGGGGGGGGGTCTGTTGTGCTTGTCCCCAGAGTCACTCATCCCCTGCGCTGCGAGAACAAAGCCTCAGTGAGGCGGGAGAGCGCGGTGGCACCGGGACACCAGAGCCGTGTGACGGGGCGGGTGACCCGGGCCGGTGGAGCCGGGTGGCACCGAGGGCCGTGCACAGAGTGCCCTTGTTCCCGCAGAAAGCGGCCCCTTGTGTGGCCCTTCCTCGGGGCCGGAGGGCGGCGGTGGCGGGAGTGTCCTTGTGCTGGGACAGCGTGGGCACGGCCGGGCTGGGGGCACAGAGGGTCCCCTGGCACCTCCTGACTCCCCGTTTGTCCTCCCTGTGTGTCCCCTCTCCTGCCCGCAGGGGTGGGGGTACACACCAAGCCGTGCCGTGCCAAACTGAGCCGTGCTGGGCTTTGCTGTGCCACGACAGACTGGACTGGGCTGGACTGGGCTATGCCATGCTGAACCAGGCTGTGCTGTGTCATGCCAGGCTATGCCGTGCTGGACCATGCCGTGCCAGACCGGGCTGTGCCGTGCCATGCTGGACTGTACCGGGCAGTGCTGCCCCAGGCCATAAGCAGCTCTGTGGTGCACTGTGCCAGCCAGGACAGACCTGGGCTGCACCACACCAAGCTCCCACCCCATGCCCTGCTGTGCTGCCCCCAGGCATTGCCATGCGGGGCTGTACCATGCCAGGCAGACTGTGCCAGCTCCAGGCCATCCTGTGTGTGCCAGAGCCGTTGTGCTGGGCTGTGTCAAGCCAGAAAGGCTGTGCCAGGCCTGGGCTGTCCCGTGCTGTGCTGTGCAGGCCCCGTGCTGTGCCGTGCCGTGCCATGCCATGCTGTGCCATGCTATGCTGTGCCATGACGTGGCAGACTCTGCAGTGCTGGGATGTGCTGAGCCAGGCAGACTGTACCAGCCCTTTGCCAACCCCAGGGTGTGCTATACTGTGCCATGCCATGCCAGACTGTGCCATACTGGGCTGCAATGAGCCAGGCAGACTGTGCCAAACCCAGAATGTTCCATGCCCTGTCAGCCCCACACCCTGCCATGCCATGCCAGTCCTGTGCCATGCCAGTCCTGTGCCATACCAGTCCTGTGCCATACCAGCCCCGTGCCATATGCCGTGCCAGCCCCATGTTGTGCCAGCCCCACGCCATTTCAGCCCCATGCCATGCCAGCCTCGTGCTGTTCCCATGCTGTGCTGTGTCATTCCAGCCCTGTGCCATGTGGGTCTCATGCCATGCTGTTCCATCCCCAGGCTGTGCCAGCTCCACGCCGTGTCGTGCCTTCATGCTGTGCCATGCAAACCACATGCCGTGATGCGTCAGCCCCGTGCCATGCTAGCCTCATGCCAAGCTGTGCCAGCCCCATGCTGTGCCAGCCCCATGCCATGCCATGCCATGCCATTTCCGTGCTGTGCCAACCCCGTACCATGCCAGCCCCATGCCGTGCTGTGCTGTTCCAGGACTGTGCCATGTGGGTCCCATGCTATGCTGTGCCAGCCCCATGCTGTGCCCTGCCAGCCCCATACGCTGTCAGCCCCGTGCTGTGCCAGCCCCATGCCATGCCAGCTCCATGCCGTGCCGTGCTGTGCCGTGCTATGCCGTGCCAGTCCCATGCCGTGCTAGCCCTATGCCGTGCCGTGCCAGTCCCACGCTGTGCCAGCCCCATGCCATGTCAGCCGCATGCCGTGATGTGCCAGCCCCGTGCCGTGCCGTGCCGTGCCGTGCCAGCCCCGGGCTCGGTGCTGATGCGCGTCCGGTGACGCGGCGAGGCCGCTGGGCGGCGCCCCGGGCGCACCGGCGGGGCGGACCGGGCGCACCGGGCGGAGCGGGCGCAGCGGGAGGCGGCGGCGGCGGCGGCGCGGCGGGATGGACGAGCCCAGCATCCTGCGGCGCCGGGGCCTCCAGGTGAGCACCGGGCACGGGCAGCGGGCACCGGCACCGCAGCCCGGCGAGGCGGGGGCGGGAGGGAGCGCCGGGAGCCCGCTCCCGGTGAGCCCGGGCTGGGGGTGCTCGGGGTGCAGGTCTGCAAGGGGTGGGCGCTGCGGGGGCGCGGGGGGCGGGCGCTGTGGGTGAGAGGTGGGTGCTGTGAGTGAGAGGTGGGTGCTCCGGGTGGGAGGTGGGTGTTCGGGGTGAGCGGTGGGTGTTCCGGATGCGGGGCTGCGAGGGGTAGGTGCTGTAAGTTGAGAGGTGGGTGCTCCGGGGGTGGGTGCTGTAGGTGAGCAGTGGGTGCTCTGGGTGCGTGTGAAGTGGGTGCTGCGTGTGCAAGAGGTGGGTGCTGCGGGTGAGAGGGGGGTGCTCTGCGTGTGCAAGAGGTGGGTGCTGTGAGTGGGAGTTGGGTGCTCTGCGTGTGTGTGCGAGAAGCGGGTGCTGCGCGTGGGAGTGGGGTGCTCTGCGTGGGTGTGTGTGAGAGGTGGGTGCTGTGGGTGAGGGAGGGGTGCTGCGGGGGCCAGAGGTGGGTGCAGTGTGTGACAGGTGGGACAGGAGCCGGGAACCACCCGGGAGCAGGGCAGGGTCTGAGCCCCAGCCATGCCACGGGGTGTTGGTGAGGGGTACCCAACTGTGCGGGGGCTCCCGTGGGAGCACCGTGGTGCCTCCAGCCCAGCTCCCGGTGCCGGTTCGTGCCGAACCGCTGTGCCAGTCCCTCTCTGAGCCCCTCTATTGCCTTGCGCTCCGGCTCCCTTAAGCAGAGGGACACCCATCCTCCTGCCCATCCTGCACCCGCTCCCGCAGGAAGCCGGCACTCGCTGCCATGCTCGGAGGGGTGATGACCGGGGACCCCCCGGCTCGCAGAATTGAGTGCTGAGCCGGATTTTCCGGGTGACCTGACGCCTCCATCCCCATCTGCAGTATCCGGGGGGCCCGGGCGGAGCTGTCGGGGCGGTTGGAGGATGGCACGGCGCTGCCTTCATCCGAGCTGGCAGCTCCGCGGGCAGCTGAGCTCCGCTGCACGCTCAGCCCGGGAGAGAGCCCGGAGCGGGAGCTGCCTCCCCGCGGACGAGGATGGACAGAGCCACGGCCGTGGGCTTCGGGGCCCTTGGCTGTGGGTGTCATTCCTGGCAGTCCCGGGAAGGGCAGAGCCGTGGGACCCGGCTGAGTGCCCACGTCCCCGTAGCGGAGGGGTGGGAAGGGGCTCCCACCAGGGATTTAATCCCAAAGCGCTGAGCAGCAATGCCGTCCCTGATGCTGTCCCCATGCCATCCCCGATGCTGTTGCTGATGCCATCCCTAATGCCATCACTGGTGCCATCCTCGGTGCTGCCCCCAGTGCCGTCCCTAACGCTGTCCTCTCAGGGATCAGCTGATGGTTAATCCTGGCTCCCACTGGGACTTGCTGATGGGAGACGCATCGTGCTGATCAGGTGTATCAGGCACCCTGTGGGCACTGGCTCTGTGACACTGCCCCTCATGGGTCCTCTGGGCCACCGGGGGATGCTCTGGGTGTCCCTGGGGACACGGAGTGGCCGGAGAGCCCCTGGCAGTGAAGGGTGTTGGGTTCTCTGTGCTCTTGTACCCGTAGATGGGTGGGGGTGACCATGGGGGACAGTCCTCTGTCCCGCTGTCTCATCTGCACACGGCTGAGCAGTAAAACCCTCAGCGTGACCCTCCTCTGCCTCCTCCCCTGCACAGGGGCTGGTGGCCGGGGGCACAGCTCCAGGTGTGGGTGGGGATACGGGCTAGGTGCCAGCAGGGCTGGCTTAGGGTGCTGGGGGGCTCCTGCTCCATGTAAGGACCCCATATCCCCTCGTCCAGCCCGGACCTGGGGTCACCCAGTGCTGGGTGCACAGGGACACCCACAGCCACGCCGTGTCCCCTGTCCCTGCACCCACGCCACCCCGGGGCAGACATGCACCCGTGGGCCCCGGGGCTGCCGAGTGCCTGTGCACCCAGGCATGATGTCACCCGTTGCCATGGCAATGCTGCTGCATCACTGCGTTGCAGCGCGCCCCAATCCCGGGATTTCCACAGGGGCTGCGTGGCGTGGGCAGCAGGATGGGGCGTGGGTACCCCGGGGATTGGGGGGGTATGGGTGCTGCTGGGGGTCCCCACATGGGTGGCAGCAGCCCCTGCCCGCAGGGAGCTCTGTGCCTGTGCCGAAAATGGGTCTGAGCTGCTCAGGGGTACGGGACCGGTGGGCACAGGATCGGGGCAATGGTGGGGCTTTAACCAGCACTTGCAGCTGCCACATGTCCCTGCATCCCACGGTGTGCCAGGTACACAGCAGCCTGTCCATATCGTGCCATTCACAGTGTGCTGGCGGAATCTGTGACACTCTCTGGGGTGACAGGTGGCACACAGGTGGGCACCAGAGCAGTGCTGGAGCCGGATGGTGCCCAACACACCAGGAGGATGGCACTGGCCTGGGTTCCTGTCCCCAGCTGCCCTTTGGCCTGTTGCACCACCTGTGAGCAAACAGTTCTCACAGGAAATATTCCAAGAGGCTGGAAAAATAAATAACGTAGGGGCTGCTGCATCCGGGTGGGGGGGACGGAGTGGGGGACAGGGTGCAGCCACCACCCTGGGGCCATGCTGCAGCCGGGCACATGGGTGCTGCTCCCCCTCCACCGCCCTCGTGCCATCGCTCCTGGGCCTGGCCACGGGGCCACCACCCTTGGGGACGCTGGAAGATGTCCCCTTGTGCTGGCCCAGGGTGGATGATTCGTCACCCTCACCCTGGGCGCTGTGAGTGGGGATCGATCCTGAGGTGACAGCCTGGTGTGGCACTGGGGGTGCTGCCGGCTGTGTGGGTGCGGCTGGCAGGAGTGGGGGTCCTGCAGGTGGGCACCCCCTGACTCCCAGGGCTACACTCTGACCCCACCTCTTGCTTGTCTTGTTGCAGAAGGAGCTGAGCCTGCCACGCCGAGGAAGAGCGTAAGTCCCCGAGCTGGGTCACCCAGGGCATGGGGTGGGGTGTCACCGGGAGGGTCACACCTGGGGACACAGCACTGGCACCATGGGTGGCAGCAGGGATGGCTTCTGAATGGCACCAGGCCTTGGTGTCCCCAAATCTGGAGTGGCATCATTGTATTCTCTGGTACTGGAGGGACCTGACTGCGCATCTCGCGGGGTGTACTGGGATGTGCTGGGGTGTGCTGGGGTGTACTGGGGTGTACTGGGATGTGCCGTGCTCTGCTGTAGGTGTGTTGGGGTGTTCTAAGCAGTGTTGGAGTGTACTGGGGTGTACTGGGGTGTGATGGGGTGTGATGGGGTGTGATGGGGCGTTCAAGCAGTACTGGGGTGTATTGGGGTACACTGGGGGGTGGTAGGACACTGCTGCAGAGCTGCCCTGGGTTTTTGTGCTGGGGATGCACGGGAGGAGCACTGGGGCTATGTCAGGGATGCGCTGCAGCCGTACCGGCCCTGTCAGGGCTGCACTGGGGCTGTGCTGGGGCTGTGCTGGGCTTGCGGTGTCTCAGCAGCAGCAGCGCCCCGGCATATCCCGGGAGCGGTCCGGATCGGGGCCGCCGCTGGACCGGGAGGGCCGGGTTCGGATGTGCGGGGGCCCGGGGACTGCCGTGCCGTGCCGTGCCGTGCCGTGTCGAGCCGCGGGGGCGGGCCCGGGCCCGGCGGGCCGATCAGGGAGCCCCGTCGGGGCCGCCGGTGCCGCCCGCCCGCGGGAGCCGCCCAGCGCGGGGGCAGCCGGTGCGGCGGGAGCGGAGCGGGAGCGGGGCGGCAGCGGCGGCGGCGGCATGAAGTCGCGTCGGGACAGGCTGAAGATCCCCTCGCTGACCTTGGAGTGAGTCGGAGCCGGGGCGGGGCGCGCCGGTACCGGCACCGGCACCGGGGGAGGGCGGCGAGACCCCGGGCCATCCCCGTCCCGCTGCTTCCCCGTCCGGGCGCCTCGCCCATCCCGGTCCATTCCTATCCCGCTGCATCCCCACCCAAGGGCCGCAGGTCCTGGTCCTTTCTCCTGCGGGCACAGCCCCGGGCCCTCCCGGTGACAGCCCCCGCGACAGCGCCAGACTTCCCGCTGTCTTTCCCCGCCACAGCCTTAGACCCTGCAGTGTCCCTGCTGTCCTCTGCGCTCCCCCTCCAGCTCTGCCTCACTCCCCTTGCCTGACCCCCCAGCCCATGTCCCCTCCGCTCTGGGCCCCCGGCCCCCTCCAGACACAGGGGACTTGTGCCGCCGAGGGGCCACCAGCGCCATCCATCACCCACTGACACCGCGCCGGCACGTCTTGCCTTGCAGCTTGTCTCCGAGCAGCCAGAGCCCGACGCTGCTGAGCCCCTGCAGCCCCTGCAGCCCCTGCAGCCCCTTACTAACCCTGCACCCCTGGAGGTAAGACCCCCCCAAACCCTCCCTGGGAACCGTGGCCACCTGCTCCAGGGAATGAGGGGGAGAGGTGGAGATGGGGACAGAAAGGTGGGTCCCCTCCACCAGGGATGTCCTGGGGCCCCAAAAGGGTACTACTGTCTTTGATGGGACACATGGGGTGATGTGGCCGGGGTCTGTGCCCAGCCCCGCACACCCCAAAACCTGCCTGGCTGTGCTGCTGGCTTTCTTCTGCTGCTGACTGCTCCGTTTTGGGGAGCCCCAATGGGAACGTTGTGGCAGCAGCTCAAGCTCAGGCTCTGAGCACCGCTGTTGTGAAGGGAGACTTCGAGAATGGGCCAGGGCAGGGCACTGTGGTGGAAGCAGGGTGGGAGCGGGGATGGCGCCTGGGAAACCGCCTTTGTCACCTTTTCTGCTCCGCCGTGAGTCGAAGGTGAGGAGGGGCTGCTCTGGGGGGTGGGTGCGCCCCCTTTACCCCCCCCCCCCCAAAATGCCACAAGCCCCTGTGGTGCCCCGCCGGTGGAGGTGGTGGCCGGGCCCTTCGCCCTGTGCCAGCTGCGCTCTGCCCCGGGGACAAGGTGCACCAGGTGTGCTGGCACCGGCGGTCACACCCCGCCCCGTGGCACCCGCGGCACGGAGCTGCACCCGCCCGGCACCCGGGGGTGACGCCGGTGCCTCCGTCTGCCTGCCGGGGAGAGCAGCTGGTGCCGGCAGAGCGGGATCGGCTGGGGAGCTCTGCCGCTGCCCAGCAACAGGCAGAGCCATTTGCTGCGGGCAGGGAGGCAGGAGCCTGGTGCTGCCTGTGCCCTGCCTGCACACGGGGGCCCTGCCCGCTGTCCCCCTCCGCTAGCCCTGCCTGGCCACCGCTTGCCCCGTAGTGGCTGCAGCATGTGGGAAAACCAGCGTGGCCTTGTGAATGCTCAGCTGAGGCCTTGGGGAGAGAGTTTTTGGGATGCTCACGGTGGGGATGAGATGGGACAAGGAGGGGGATGAGGATAGGGACAAGGAGGGGATAGGGATGAGGAGGGGACAAGGACAAGCAGCCTGTGCTGGTGTCTCATGGCTGCTGGGCAGGAGCTGAGGGGAAATGTGCTGAACCCCTGCCCAAGGCAGCAGCACCAGGGTTTCTGGCTGTGGCGCTGGCCCGGTGAGTGTGGCGATGCCAACCCACACAGCTCGGGAGGTTCCAGTGGCCATGGTGTGCCACCACGCAGGGGGCTGGGTGTCACTGGGTGTGTGCTGGGATCTCCCCGGTTGAACGGGAAAGCCGGTGTGGGCGGGAGGCTGCAGGGCGCTACCAGGACGCTGCCGGGTGGGTGCCCTCGGAGGTGCTCCCAGGAAGCCCCAGGCTTAGGGGATCATATTTGTGCCCCTCGAATGCATCAGTAGTGGATGTTGCATCTCCATGGTAACCCTGACCCCATTTTGGGGTGCTGCCCTGTCTCTATGGTAACCCGAAGCCCATTTTGGGGTGCTGCCCCATCTCTGTGCTAACTCTGACCCCATTTTGGGGTGCTGCCCTGTCTCTATGGTAATCCCGATCTCATCTTGGGATGCTGCCGCACCTCCAGGCCAACCCTGACCTTATTTTGGGGTGATGCCCCATCCCTACCGTAACCCCAACCTCGTTTTGCGCCGCTGCCTCCTTTCCGTGGTAACCCCCCCTCCACTTCCTCTCCTTTTGGGGGTGATCCCCCCATCTCCATGGAAACCCCGACCCCGTTTCGGGGCGCTGCCCGTTTCCATGGTAACGCCGTCGCCGCCGGGCGGGAAGGGGCGGGCGGCGGCGGGAGGCGGCGGCGGCGGGAGGCGGCGGAGCCCGGCCCCGCTCCCGGCCCCGCTCCCGGCCCCGCTGCGGGCCCCCGGCGCGGCCCCGCACGGTCCCGGGGGCACCGCTCGGTGCCGGGGGAGCCGCTCGGTGCCGGAGGACGCGGCCGGGCCCAGGCGGGGCCGCGATGTCGGACCCGAGCTGCTGGGGAGCCGCCCCGCCCGGTTACCGGGGCCAGCGGGCGGCCGGCGCCCTCCTCCAGCGCTCCAAGAGGTACCGGCGGCCGCCACCGGCACCGGCGGGGCACCGGCAGGAGGGGCTCGGGGCGGGAGCCGCGCCGGGGTGCGGGGTTTGGGGGGGTTTCAGCGGGAGTGATCGGGGCGCGCGGTTTGGGGGGGACAGGACACGCCACCGTGCATGGGGGGTGGGCACCGGTGTGCGTGACTGGGCGGGGGGGCTGTGTCTCTGCACCGGGGGCACACGTGGTGCGTGGGTTAGGGGGTCTTTACCCCGCGGGGGGTGCGTGTTTTGGGGGGGTCTGGGTGCAGCGGAGGATGCAGTGATGTGTTTAGGGTGGGGGAGACCGGAGTGTACGGTCTGGGGGGGGCGGGGGGGGGCACGTATGGGGTTTGGGGTGGTGTCTTAGCACTTGGGAGGCACAATGGGGTGTGTGGTTTGGGGGGGTCCGTGTGCGTCGTGGAGTGCAGCAGGGTGGGGTTTGGGAAGGGCAGCAATGCAGGGGGCGTGGGCACCCCCCATGTGTGATATGGCACACCCCAGATTGTGTGAAATGGGAGGGGCTGTGCACCGGGGTGTGTGGTTTTGGGGGGGTCTCAGCACTGGGGGTTCACGTGTGTGTGTGGGTTTGGGGGGGCTGCGCGCCACAGCTGCATCTTTTTGGGGGGTGCTGTGCACTGAGGCAGCGCCCTCCAGATCCCGGGTGTAGTGGGGTGGGGTGGGGTGAGGTGGGCTGTGCAGCCTTGGCTGGGTTGGTTGGAAGCCCAGTGCCATGGGGGATGTGGGATTTAGGGTTCCAGGGCATTAGGGGATGTTTTGGGGTGTGTGTGGGTTGGGGAAGGGGAGTATCCCACATGTACGAGGGTGGAAATACCCCTGTGACCCCCTGTGCCAAGGTGGACACTGCTGGTGGCGTGGATCCCACGTGGCACATGGCCTGAACCAGGGTGAGGGTCCCCAGGGTGCTTGGAGGGGTGGGAAGGGGCCAGGGCTCCAGGGGGGCAAACAACTCCCACCCCCTTTGGCAGCAGGGCTGGGACAGTGCTTGGGGGGTGCATAAATGGGGTGCAAGGGGGGTGACCCCGGGTCTCCAGCTGCAAGGCCAGGCCTGACCCAGGCAGGTTGGTGGGACGTGACCCTGAGGAGGGGGACAGGAGGTGCAGAGCACCCGCTGAGCCCCCCGGGTGTGGGTGCTGGAGGCTGGGACCTCCATCCAGCAGGTTTGGGGTGCTGTAGCTGGCCCAGGCACAAAACCCTCCCAAGGCTTTGTGTAACAGAGGTGTTTAAGCCAGTGCGGAGGCAGAGCAGAGAGATTCCCATTGTTGGTGTCTGTCAGTGTCAGTGTGAGCTGGCACGAAGCAACACGGTTGCTTAGCAAATGTATCCATCCCATCCCATCCCATCCCAGCCCGGGAAGGCGCCTGCCTCACCTGGGCTGCGGGAATTCCCGCTGCTGGCGCTCGAGGATGGGCGAAGGGGACCCTAAATAATTAAGAGAAGGCACTGGATGGGGTTTTCCAGCCTGGGGTGGCCGAGCCGGGGGGGCTCTGGGAGAGATGTGTAATTGGAAAGATGATCTAGGCAGTCAGCTGTCTCCAGCTGAGCACGATGAGGCTGTAATTCTCATGAAGGGCAGAGGATTTGCTCTTCTTTCATTGGTATTCCTAGAATCCACGGTGAGGACCGGTCTGGCCTATTTAACAGAAAGCATATGATGTTATTTAGTGGGATTAAGAGGTTTGAGGGATCCTAATTTCCTGTGGGGGGATGCGGAGACGGCCGGCGCAGGGCAGGAGAGCCGGTGGGTCGATGCTGACGGGGCTCTCCTTCTCCGTGGATGCTGCCCGTGGCTGTTCACACCTCAAACACCACAGGAAAACAGCCCCAAACACCACAGGAAAGCAGCCCAGCAAACCTAACAGGTACAATTTCCTACCCACCGCCAGGAACCCGTGGCACAGGGACGTGCAGGGATGCACCCCAGGGTGCTGGGAAGTTTCCTGAGGCTTTTTTCGCAGTGCAAAGAAATAAATAAGTCTATACCCAACTTGTTACCCTCTGATTCCCTTTGAGGATTTGGGATTTTGCTCTTGGGAGGTGCCTGATGTGTTGCTTAGTGCTCCAGAGTGGGTTCATAAGAGCACCCAGGGTGCCAGGCTTTTGGCTGGGGTGGGATGAGGGGCCAGAGTGAGGATGTGGTGGGGTCTGTGCCAGGCAGCGTGTTGCATTTCACCACCCAGACCCTGGTCCTCATCCCAGCCCCACTCCAGCCCTCTCCCAGCCCCATCCCTGGGGGCAGCCGAGTTCAGCGCTGTCACAAGTCGTGCAGGACAAATGTCGTGGAGAAACTTGGGATGCAGCTGCTTGGGGCGGCGGGTTTCAAAGTTAAACATGTATTTATCCCACTGGAAAGCGATTTTTTTTTCCAGGACGTGGTGATCCATGGCACTTCCCCAAATCTCCAGGCACATTAGAGCTGTTGGGGGACATGGAGCCAGCAAGGAAGGGAGCTGGGAGCACAGACACGTGCTCTCAGTCACGCAGCAGGAGCGGAGCCGCCTGCTCTGCCCTTTGAGATTGCGCCTGTTCCCTTATCACCGCCCGACCCCGCCCTGCTCCCGCCACCCCGCACCCACTTTGCCCCAAACCGGCCGTTTTCTGCCTCGGATTCACCTGCCTGCAGTGCCCGGCCCCGGGCTGGCATCGGGCACACGGTGCTCTGCTGTCCCGAGAAGTTTTAGGGGCGGATCCCGCGGGAGAGGAGCGGGAACTGCAGCCCCTTCGTGCGCTTCCCTGCCCGACCCTCGGTGATGCACAGTGCTGACCCCGAGCCACCCATCCCCGCTCGGCCAGGTCCTGGCAGAGCCATTTGCCAGTTGAGACCTCAGCGTTGTGCAGCCGCATCCTGCCCTGCCCCGGGCTCCAGGGAGGCGCCCGCGGGAAGCTCCCCAGGGAACTGATCCCGGTACCCAGCCTGAGTTCGAGGGATGTTTGGACAATGCTCTGAGGGATGCACAGGGCCGGATTGTTGGGTTGTCTGTGCAGGGCCAGGAGCTGGACTCGATGATCCTTGTGGATCCCTTCCAACTTCAGGATATTCTAGGATTCTGTGGAGCTGCCAGGTTCTGCTCCATCTCCTGCCCTTGGACATCCCGTGCCGAGGCCGGGTGCTGGTGCGGTGCTGGCAGGCGCTGGGAGATGCCAGTTCCCCCTCACAGGCAGCCTCCCGACGGGTGACACACGGTTTTTGCTCTGGGCTTTGGGGTCACACTGGCTGTCACACACTTTCCACATCCCTTGAAACAAGTGCTGGATGGCAGCGGCAGCGCCACAGCCAAGGCAGCCTCAGCACGAGCAGCGCGGGAGATGCTGACAGCGATTTTCCACTCCATTTTTGGTACCAAACGTGCAATTAGGTGATGGAGGCAGAGCGGGCAGCAGCCCCAGCGCCTGCTGTCGGGGCTCAGCAGCTCATCTGTGCCCTGGGGCTTGTTTCTAGCCCGAGGTTTCCGTGCGGGAAGGATGGGAACCAGCTGTAGATGATGTGTCAGGCGGAGGGGGGTTACAGTGGCTCAAGATGGTTGTGGGAGCCGAGGGTGGAGCGCGCGGAAACAGGAAACGTCGGCCTCGGTCTCTGTCACCATTACTGGAACTTGCTTCACTGAAGGTTTGTTTTCACTTCCAAAATGAAACCGAGGGAGGAGAGGTGAGCCCCTTGTCCCCCGGGCTGTCCCCTTTGCAGGACACGGACGCACGTGCACCCCGGTCCCTGTGGTAGGGCTGGCAGTGAAGCAATGCCAGAGCTGGCAGCTCTTTGCAGCCCTCCTGGTTCCTAAACCTCTTCCTGTGCCGCTGCGGTGGCGGGACAGGGCTGCTCACGCTGCCTCAGTTTCCCATCCGGCACACGGAGCTGGCGGCAGCCGAGGCTGTGGGTGCTGGGCTGTGAGTTTGCAGCTCTAACTGGGGTTCAAGCCCGTGTTTAAGTGAGAAAATCAAACACCGGAGGCAGGAAAGAGAGTAGGGCTAGATGGGATATTGGGAAGGAATTGTTCCCTGGGAGGGTGGGCAGGCCCTGGCACAGGGTGCCCAGAGCAGCTGTGGCTGCTCCTGGATCCCTGGAAGTGTCCAAGGCCAGGCTGGATGGGGCTTGGAGCAGCCTGGGACAGTGGAAGGTGTCCCCGCCATGGCAGGGGTGGAACAAGACCATGTTGAAATTCCCTCCCAACCCAAAGCATTCGGGGATTCTGTGATCCTAGGAAGGGATAAATGTTCAGGGAGGGAAAGGTTTCTGTCTCCCCACAACATCTCAGCTCAGCCCAGGTACTGAGAGGAAAGTTCTGAGCCCTCCAGGGTCATGGCAGCTCCAGGTGAGCTCAGAGCAGTCACAGGATGTGTGTCCCAGGGGGACAGCCAGAGACCCCTCATCCTGGGTGCAGGGAGGTGCAGAGGAGGGGTTTTGGGGGCCCCAAGCAGCCTCCCTGGTGGCTGAGACCTTCCGAAGAGTTGGGGCTCCTGGTTTTATCCCCACTAAAACCAGAGCAGGAGGAGCCCTGCAGGGGGGAGATGCCGGAGGGAGGTGAGGAGTGCTGGATGTCAGGTGTGGAGCTCTGACCACGCGTGTAGGGCTTTGTCTGTGTGTGTGGAGCTCTGTCCGTGTGTTTGGAGCTCTGACCACACTTGTAGAGCTCCGACCACGCCTTGCTGGCGTTGGCTGTTCATCAGTGCCTTGTACATCCACCTGGAGGGACCCGTTGTGAATCACTGTCCTTTACACCCTGCATGCCACATCTGCCACTCGCTTCTGGTTTTTGGGATCCATGGAGAATCCCTTCGCTTCCAGTTCATCCCCTCAGTGCTGTGGGTGTTTGTGGCCGTGGTGTGGTGTTAAACGATGTCCTTTAATTAGCAGCATCTGTGTGGGTTCCTGTTCCCAGCTTGGTGAGGAAACTCGGTGTCTTTGTGGAATCTGCAGCCTGAGGAAGCGGAAATGGAGGAAGGGGAGGGTTGTCCTCATGCTTGAGCTTCTGCTCTGTGCCGTGGATATTTGCAGTTTCCTCTTGGCAGAGCGAAGGAGAACTTAAATGAGCCCATCGTGTTTTAAAGGGGGTTGAAATGTGGGAGTGGGGTACGACAGGAGTGGGGCTGCAGCATCCCTGGGGGAATTTTCGAGGCTGAGCCACTCTTGCAAGGCAGTCTTGGACTCGGGGCTGAAAGGAAAGGAAAAACAAAATTCCTGTGAGGATTGAAACCTTGTGAGTTGGGAGGGTGGGAATGGAGACAGGGATATGAAGGCTCAGCGCTTGTGGATGTGGCCTTGCCGAGGTGCTCTGTGGGATGTGGTATCAGGATGGGATTTTTTGGGGAGTTTTGGGGTGTCAGGGTGCTGGTGCTGCTTTTCACCTGCTGCTGGTGCACATGGCTCCCTCCTGCTGCTGGACAGAGCACGGTCCAGCCGGGGCAAAATCCCCACAACTTCCTGGTGACACTGCAAAGTCTCAGGGGGTTGGGACTGTCCTCTCTGCTGTGACATGGGGACCACCAAGGGTAGGGAGATTTATAGGAACTGGGGGCATTTTCCGTGCAATGGAGCAGGTCAGGTTGTGGCCACTTGGCATTTCCACCGCTTCCTCCTTTTACATCCCTTTTTCTATTCCAGCCCTGGGGCTGTTGCCCAAGGGGCCGCCTGTCTCTGCTCTCCCCAGTGAGCCAAAACCAGAAGTGGGACCTTGATGAGACAGTTCTTTGTTAAAAATAACCCTGTCAGCCCATGTCCAGCAGCACTGGGCCTGGGGGTGGATCTTCCCCGTGGCAGGAGACCTGTAGTCAATGGGGTGACAGCAGCCGTGTTCCCTGGCACAGGAATTCAGGAATTCGCATGCAGGCAGATCCTTACTTGCCTGAGCCCAGCTCTGGCTGTCACTGATTCCCTAAATTAATTCCCTCTTTTCCTTCCCCAGTTGCCGAAGCAGCAATAGGAAGAGCTTAGTGGTGGGCACCCCCTCTCCGACCCTCTCGCGGCCTCTCTCCCCGCTCTCCGTGCCAACAGGTAAGGGATGGGTTCAGCATCTCCCAACCCAACCCAGCGGATGGGTTCAGCATCTCCCAAAATTACCTGAATATTTTGGAGGGCTTCAGCACCTTGTTAGCAGCAGCGGACTGGCTCCTGCCTGCCAGGTGCCTTTTCCAGGGGGAAAATTGGTTGGGAAGTGACTTAAACACTCTTTCCCCTGAAGGAGCAACCCGAAGCACCCCTGGATGTTGTATTGGGGTGGGTTTCAGGATGAATTTTCCCCCTTTCTCCCTGCAGCTGGGAGCAGTCCCTTGGACAGCCCACGGAACTTCTCTGCCAGCACCTCCATCAACTTCCCCTTCGCTCGCAGGTGAGCTCCCAGCCCCAGTCCCAGAGCAGCAAATATTCACTAGTAAAGATCATTCCCCCACCAGGGAACTGTTCTGTTGATCTCAAGTGACTTGTTTTGCTTTTATTTTTGCTTTTCTTCTGCCTGGTTTCTGGCCTGGTGGTGTTTGCTCTGCCGTGACTGTTTCCTCCCACCACCCCAGCCATGCTCCTCGGACTGACAGGCAAGTACCAGGGCTGGGCAGGGGCTGCATTTTGGGGAGGTGTCTGCTCCACATCATCAGGGACCTTCTTCTCTGAGTATTCAAGGTCAAGTTGGACAGGGCTTGGAGCAACCTGGTCTAGTGGAAGGTGTCTCTGCACATGGCAGGGAGTGGCACTGGCTCTTTGAGGTCCTTTCCAACGCAAGCCCATCTAGGACTCTGTGATTCTTTGTCTGCATCCCTGGGTGGGAAATTTTGCACCACGACTGGGCTCCCTTCAGCTCTGGGAGCGGAAATATCTCTGTTCCCATCACATCATCCCTGGCCATGTGTTCAGCCCCATCTCAGGCCCTGAGTTCTCCTTATGGATTCTCGGGAGAGTCTGAGGATGGATGCTGATCCAGGTCCCCACACAGGCAGATCCTGCTGCATCCCCTCCCCAGCCCACGCCGCTCCAGATGCAGCCACCAAAACCCCGTTTAACTAATTAATTAATTGCACACATGGAGGGAGGGTGGCTGATTTTAACCCATCGATCGTGGCATGGAAAAACGCCGGAGGCTCTGGGGTGGTTTGCACACTTGTAACAGAGGGAGCAGCCAGGCTGTGGGGTCAGGAGTTTGCGAGTGCTGGAGCTGGAGGTGGCACCCTGCCAGCTCCTGCTGTCCTTGACCCCGCACGGGAAATGGCAGGGGGAGGTGAAGGGCCTCGTCTTGACCTGGACGTGTCCCCATCCCTTGGAAACATCCCCAAGAGGAAGCATTCGCCTGCGTATGAGCGGTTCCCTTCCTGTTTATGGCCGGGCTCTGCTCCCCGGCGCCTGCTGTCTCAGGATGGGTCTTTGGGAATCCCAGTTTCTCACCAAGAGAACTCCCAGCAGGCTGAATTTGCTCTGATTAAAAGTCAGATTCTCGCAGGCGGGTTTTTTTTGCCCCCTCTGAAATGGATTCGACAGAGCCCCAGCGCTGTCCCTTCGCAGCGACCCTGCTGGCTGCCACTGTCCCTGCACACCGTGGCTGCGGCACAGCCCCCCTCCCCTTGCAGACCCCTTATTTCACCCACTTTCAGTCCATTCTGAAAAGAGGTTTCAGGGCTTTATTCCTCAAGCCACGCCTGTGTCCTGCTCCCCAGCGCTTGGCTCTGATGTTGTTGATTTGCATTCAGATGCTGGGGCTTTTTCCCTGTATGTGATGGTCACGTTTGCACTCGCAGGGCTGATGGCAGAAGGTGGTCACTGGCTTCGTTACCCTCCTCTGGCTATGGGACCAACACCCCCAGCTCCACGGTCTCGGTAATGTTTGCTTTCTTATGGCAATAGATGATAAGATCCTAAAACCCCATGATTTTTGGTGAAATGCCTCCTGAGCCCCACGGTGCTGGGTTCTAAAGGACTGTGTGCTTTAGCTGCATCCTGCTTCCCAAATGAGCTCTTAAGAAAGTCATAGGGCTTGCCTGAGGGCTTGCAGCATCCCTGGGGGTTACAGTGTCCCTGGGATTACAGTGTCCCTGGGATTACAGTGTCCCTGGGGGTTACAGTGTCCCTGGGATTGCAGTGTCTCTGGGGGTTACAGTGTCCCTGGCATTACAGTAACCCTGGCATTACAGTGTCCCTGGGGGTTACAGTGTTCCTGGCATTACAGTGTCCCTGGGATTACAGTGTCCCTGGGATTACAGTGTCCCTGGGGGTTACAGTGTCCCTGGACTTTACAGCATCTCTGGGTTAACTTCATCCCCGGAGTTACAGCATCCCTGGGAGTTACTGTGTCCTAGGGCTACAGTGTTCCTGGGGTTACAGCATCCCTGGACATTAGAGCATCCCTGAGAGTTACAGCATCTCTGGGTGTGACAGGACTGAGCTGCCGGGGATGCTGGAGTTACATGGGGTGGGGCTCAGTGGAGCCAGACGGAGTGGGAGAATGGGGGAGCTGGGGCTGGGAGTGGGCAGTGCAGACCTCCCCAGACTGCCCTTCTCCGCAATTCACACTCCCAAGCCCAGACCATGCTGCCTGTCAGCGTTTCCAGCCTCCTAAGAGACTCCAAGGGACACTCCCCTCACGGGCTTGCTGGTTCCCACCCCAACACCGGGAAGCACGGAGCCATCCCCTGATCTCCCGCATCCCTCTCTCTCTTCCCAGTCATCTTCATCCTCCCAGGAGCGCCTGCACCAGCTGCCGTACCAGCCCACCCCCGACGAGCTGCATTTCCTTTCTAAGCATTTCCGCAGTACGGAGAGCGTCACGGACGAGGAGGGCAGGCACTCGCCCTGCCTGCGCCCACGATCCAGGAGCCTCAGGTGGGGCACCCACGGAGCTGCCAGGACAATACACCGGGTGCTGGCACATCCAGGGCATCCTCTGCCCTCCCACAAGCTGCTCCTGGGGTGTCCTGGTCCTGCTAAGCCTGTCCCAAACCCTGATATGGGTTTGCCCCTTGCAGAGGAGTGGAGAAAGTTTGGCTTGAGGTTGTAGCTGCCCCATCCCTGGAAATATACGAGGTCAGGTTGGGTGGGGCTCTGAGCTACCTGGTCTGGTGGAAGGTGTCCCAAACTATTCCATGATTCTGTGATCCTAAGCTCCATGGGCATTAAGATCTGGTTCTGAGCATCTTCTTTGCTGCTGGGATGTGGCACTGCTCTCCTGGCAGCAGGCAGTACTTGTCTCCTAGGGCTGAAGCTGGAGAAAGTGGGATTTGTTCCACAGTAGTTGGTTTGCAGCCTCTTCTCAGTTGTCTGAATGATTTTGGTGGTGAGGAGGGGACCACCAAGCAGAAGCCCAAGCAGTGGCCATCCTTGTATGACTGACCTGCTGTTAAAAGGCTAAAAATCCCATTTCTGGGCTTGGATCAGAAAACATCACCTTTGTTTGCTGGGGCTGGCCTTTGCCTCTGCAAAAAAACCCACAAGGACTGCAGGTGAATGGGCATTTGTGGGCTGGAGAGAGGAAAATTCGGAGAAGTCATTGAGCCAGTGGCCACAGCATTGCGTGAGCTGACCCTCAGCTGGACCTGCTGAGCTCCAGGTTGCTGCTCCAAGGCCACATCCTGTGCAGTGAGCCACTCACATTGTCCAGCACCAGAAGCTTGTGCTTCTTGCAGGAGGTATTTTGGTTAAATCCTCTTTTCCCTCTGAAAAATCTCCTGACCCTCTTTGCTACCAGAGGCAGAGCCACAGCCCGGCGTGTTGCCGGCCGAAATTTCATTAAAATCAGATTAGTTATCTGACAGGGGTTTGTAGGTGGCAAGGTTTTCACTGAGGAGATGCCAGCTCTGCAGTTGGCACAGCAAAGGCTGGGGCAGGGCTGGGGCTGGGCTAGGGCTGGTTTTAATCACCATATTTATTATTTGATGGTGGTTAATGAGTTGCTGGCTGCTCCTGCCACTTGCTTTGCATAACGGGATCACCAGGCAGAGCCCTGGGAGGGGCAGTGTTGGGTGAGGGAAGGAGGAAAACCATGTTTAATGAAGGTTGCTGTGTCCACCACGAGGTTTGGTTGGGTATTTTGTTTGCTGATGAGCTGCAAAAAGGGCAATGATGGCGAGAAATGGCGGGATCCAGAGGAAGGAAAGGATGAGCTCGTTCTTCAAAGCCAAGTGGCTGATGGAACAGCCTCTCAGCTCTGGATTTCCAAGTGACTTGTGTTTGGGGACCTGGGTTTGTGGGAGGTTAAGCTTCCCTAGACCACATCCCAGGGATCTCCAGGGGGAGGGATGCTGCTGGGAGTGCTGGCCCGAAGATGATGACTCCACTTGGATGAGCTTGAACCACTTGGAATCAGGACTTAGGAGGAGGGAACAAATTGCTCTCCAGGGGTAGTGGCTATTTGCATAGATGTAAATGACTTGGGGCTCGTAACACCACTTTTCTTCCCTCTGCAGCCCTGGACGGACGAGCGGAACGTTTGATAATGAGGTGGTGATGATGAACCATGTCTACAAGGAGAGGTTCCCCAAGGTAACTGCCAGGACCTGGGGGATGTTCGTGCTTCCATGGCATCCTGGCAGCACCTTCTCCAGAACAACCTCTCCTCCATGCAGGAGTATGGGGTGCATGGGTGGATCCTGGGGGGTGTTGGGGACGCGGGAGATGCAATAAACCTGTGGGTCTGCCCCATCACACAAGCAGGCAGAGGTCTCTGGAGACTGGTGGAGTTTTTGCAGTCTGCTGGAAGCTGGGTCCCAGGTGGGGCCATGATGTGCATGTGGATATTTGAGCTGCAGGAGGTAGAAGGGTGAGATCCTGGATGGCCAAACCCAGTGCAGGAGGTGGTGGGATGAGATCCTGGCTGGCCAAATCCAGTGCAGGAGGTGGTGGGATGAGATCCTGGCTGGCCAAACCAAACGCAGGAGGTGTTAGTGTGAGATCCTGGCAGGTCAAACCAAATGAAGGAGGTGTTAGTGTGAGATCCTGGATGGCCAAACCTTATGCAGGAGGTGATGGGATGAGACCCTGGCTGGCCAAACCCATGGCATGGGGACACGTGTTCCCGGACATCACCATCCACTCTGCCTTGCAGGCCACAGCGCAGATGGAAGAGCGCCTGCAGGACACCATCACCAACTTCTCCCCGAGCAGCACCCTGCCCCTGGCTGACGGGGTGCTGGGCTTCATCCACCACCAGATCATCGAGCTGGCCCGAGACTGCCTGGCCAAGTCCCAGGGAGCTCTCATCACCTCCCGCTACTTCATGGAGCTGCAGGAGAAACTGGAGAAGATGCTCCGAGACGTGAGTACAGGGCAGTTCCCTGCCTGGTGCCACCTTGTGAGGCCACCAAGAGACACCTGGCACCTGTCTCCATTCCTGACAGGCTCAGGAGCGTTCTGAGAGCGAGGAGGTGAAGTTCATCGACCAGTTGGTGAGGAAGCTGCTGATCATCATCTCCCGTCCTGCTCGACTTCTGGAGTGCCTGGTAAGACATGGTAGCTCCCGTCTTGTCTTTCATGGTCTGTGCCAGCCTGGAGAGGAGGCAAAGCCTCCAGGATGCCCCTGGATCCCTGGAAGTGCCCAAGGACAGGGTGGACAGGGCTTGGAGAAACCTGGGATAGTGGAAGGTGTCCCTGCCCGTGGTAGAGGGTTGGAATGAGAAGATCTTTAAGGTCTCTTCCAGCCCAAACCATGCTGTGATTCTGTGGTTTTCAGGGCTTTATTTTTCAGCTGATGTGCTGAATTTCTAAAGCACTCACCTTGTGCTGTGGTTCCTGACAAAATTTTCAGCTCCCTTTGTTTTCCTTCCAAGGCCAACTCACAGAGCTACATTTTTTTTCCATCACCCTTGGCATGGGGAATGACGGGGGAACGATGTGTCCAGGGCCTGTCCCCAGTTACAGGTGTCACCTGCAAGGCTTAGAGGAGAAGTTTAACTTTGCAAAATCTCTCTCCTCAACTGTGCTTGGTTTTCCCCATCCAGGAGTTCGACCCAGAGGAGTTTTACCATCTCCTGGAAGCTGCAGAAGGACACGCCAAAGTTGGACAGGGAATAAAGACCGATATTCCCCGATACATCATCAGCCAACTGGGGCTCGTCAAGGACCCACTGGAGGGTAGGGAAGCACTTGGGCTGGGGGCTCTGAGGTCTGCAGCAGGATGTGGACTCCCAGTTTGGCTACTGGTGATCACGATCGAGCACTGGGAGCTGTCAGGGAGACCTGTAGGGCTGAGCTGGTGTCACGGTGGGAGAGTCACAGCAGGACGAGGACCATGGCCAAGTCCTTCCGGCCAGCCCCACATCCCTTATTATTGCTTCCAACACGTTCAGCAAAGCAGATTAAGCTCAAAAACACTTAATCCATGGCCCTAGGGGGGGAATCATAATCCCTGGAGAACGCAGGAATGACTATCAAAAAAAGAATTACATAAATGTTTAACCTCGTGTTGAACCTCTTAACGTCATGACCTGAATTTCTCCATACGATAGCTCGAGCAAAGCATGTGGCTAAATCCCCTCAGGGTCTCCGAGTTTGGAGGGAGAGTGGTTGGGCAGGGGGTGGTTTTGGTGGGGGGTCGAGCATGAGGAAGGTGAAAACCGTCCCTGTCCCCTGCAGAAATGGGGCAGCTGGATCACTTCGACAGCGGGAACACCATCACACCGGAGAACGATGACACCTGTGAGGTGAGTGTGGTCTCACCTGCATGTCCCACCTGCTGCCTCCAGCTTCCCCCGGCCTCACCCCACACCAGAGCTCCTTGCAGCTCTCCTAGACTGGGAGAAGTTCATTTGGATTGTCCCCAAGGGTGATTGATGTACTAAGGGGAAGATCTCACAATCCCTCATTTGGCTTCTTGAACGGACAGAGCTCGGAGTGGGCTCTTGATCTGCAGAGCATTTTGGGCTTCTGGTTTGGGGTTTGCAGCTGAAGAGGGCTCTGGCAGAAAGAAGCTTTTGGAGGTGGTACATGATGGTGCTGGGTGAATTCCTGCCTGCACACAGGAAACATTAAAAACCTGTGTCTTCCTCAGAGCCAGCCTTCAGTCACCGTCCCGCGGAGGAAGCCCTGCGAGGGGGACTTCGAGACCATCAAGCTGATCAGCAACGGGGCTTACGGGTGAGTTGGGGAGTTCCTATCAGTTGTCTCCACCTGTAAACGACTCCAAAGCCCTCCCTGTCCGAGCCCCACGGTGTGGGGTGGTCAGTGCTGGTGGCTGGAGGACGTGTGTTGAGGTCCGGCTGTTCCTCCAGGGCCGTGTACCTGGTGAGGCACAGGGAGACGCGGCAGCGCTTCGCCCTGAAGAAAATCAACAAACAGAACCTTATCCTGAGGAACCAGATCCAGCAGGTGTTTGTGGAGAGGGACATCCTCACCTTCGCCGAGAACCCCTTCGTGGTCAGCATGTTCTGCTCCTTCGAGACGAAGCGACACCTCTGCATGGTCATGGAGTACGTGGAAGGTGAGAGCAGGACTCGGGGCTGGGAGGAGGGGAGGATATCGAAGTCTGAGCATCAAGGACAACACCTGGACATCTCCTGCCCTGCTTTGCTCCAGGGAGCAGAGGGAAGCACGAGGAGGTGATCTTGTGATCCTGAGTCTCACCTTGATGAAGGTGGTGGCCATGGTCGCCTTGGAGTGCATTTGTGCCCCGTGCCTGGGGATCAGCTGCTCAGAGGGGCTGGCTGCGAGCCTGCTGGGCCTGCTGGGCTCGCTGCCTTCAATGAGCCCCCCGTGTCCCCACAGGGGGGGATTGTGCCACGTTGCTGAAGAACATGGGCCCGCTTCCGGTCGACATGGCGAAGATGTACTTTGCTGAGACTGTCCTTGCCCTGGAGTATCTCCACAACTACGGCATCGTCCACCGGGACCTCAAACCTGACAAGTGAGGATGTGGGTCAGGTCTGAGCAAGGGTGGGGCTGGCTTTGGATGGGGAAGAGAAAGACAAGAGGGAAGGGCAGAATGGGTTTTGTTGCCCAGAGACTGGTTCTGTGCTGCTGCATCAGGACCAGAGGTCCTGGGGTGCGGCTGGTCCATCTCAAGTCTCCCCAGGAGCAAACAGCAGCGTTTTGGGGTGGCTGTCTTCTCTTGCAGTTTGCTCATCACCTCCATGGGCCACATAAAGCTGACGGACTTTGGTCTGTCAAAGATCGGCCTGATGAACATGACCACGAACCTCTACGAAGGGCACATGGAGAAGGACACGCGGGAGTTCATGGACAAGCAGGTACGAGGTCCTGCTCCACGTGGCTGACCTGCCATCACTGGGGTCTGGGACAACCTCAGGACTTGTTGCAAAGGTCCCTGCAGAGGTGTCAGCCCCTGCTTCCCACGCAGGTGTGTGGCACGCCAGAGTACATCGCCCCCGAAGTCATCCTCATCCAGGGCTACGGGAAGCCCGTGGACTGGTGGGCCATGGGCATCATCCTCTACGAGTTCCTGGTGGGCTGCGTCCCCTTCTTCGGAGACACCCCCGAGGAGCTCTTCGGGCAGGTCATCAGTGGTGAGTGTCAGGGGCAAGTTTGTGTTCCCAGCAGCCAAGGCTCGTCCTTTAACACGTGGGAAGCTTCGTTCCTTCCTGTCACGCCCGGCTGAACAGTGAGGAGGCTCCTCAAGCTTTGACTTCCTCCTCTGGGAGGGCCCTTCCCCTGCTGCAGCTCCCGGGGGACTTTCCTGCTGCCCAGAAGTCTCCAAACCCTTTCAGCCACCCCAAACCTCTTTTCCTTTTTCCTTGCAGATGAAATTATGTGGCCGGAAGGGGACGAGGCTCTCCCTGCAGACGCCCAGGACCTGATCACACGGTTGCTGAGGCAGTGCCCCCTCGAGCGCCTGGGCACTGGTACGCACGGCAGCCCCCTTGGCGGTGACCTGGCACCTCGATTCTCCTCAAGCTTGCATGGCTTTGAGTCCAAAGCATGTCCTGCCACACTGAGGGTGCTCAGAGGAGGTCTTCTGCTCAGGGTTCCCCCCAGGAAGGCTGCACAGGGCTCCTGTCCGTCTTTTTTTAAGCCATTTGCTGTGTGTGGAGGAGAGACTGTGCTGTTTGGGATGGGAGCAGGAGCATTCCAGGTCCTGACACGGGTTTCTCTGCCTGGCAGGAGGTGCACATGAGGTGAAGCACCATTCCTTCTTCCTCCATCTGGACTGGAATGGGCTGCTGCGGCAGAAGGCTGAGTTCATCCCCCAGCTGGAGTCGGAGGATGACACCAGCTACTTTGACAGTGAGGCCAAGTCCATTCCTTTTCCCCCTCTGCCAATCCATTATCCTAGATGCACTTTGGATGCTCCCATGGGGGATGAAAATCTCCTGGGGGAAGCTGGTTGCTTTACAACCCAAATCACAAAACAGATGCAATCCTCTTTCCAGGCTGCTCACCCTTACCAACTTCCTCCCCCCAAAATTTCCCTGGGATTTGGGACTGGGCTGTCACCCCATGGGTGTAGGTCCCACCTGGTCCTGCTGCAGGCAGGACGTGGGGTTCTGCAGGCAGGGTGACATCCCTTCCCCCTCTGGCTCTTGCTTTCAGCTCGCTCCGAGAGGTATCGCCACTTGGATTCGGAGGATGAGGAAACCAACGACGAGGAATCATCGGTGGAGATCGGGCAGTTCTCCTCCTGCTCCCACCGCTTCAGCAAGGTGCTCCAGTCCCTCCTGCAGCATCCAAAATGCTTTGGCACCGCAACCAGTGCGGCTGTGCCGAGCATCGGTGTCTTGGCTGCCACCAGAGCACCCAGATTCCCCAATTTCTGCTCCTTGCTGACGGCTCCTCTCCTCCTCAGGTGTACAGCAGCTCTGAGTTCCTGGCGGTCAACTCCGCCCTCAGCCTCTCCTCCTCCGACCGGAGTCACTGCGATGACAAAGAAGAGCGGTGGGACCGGCACTCGGGAGATGAGGACAGGAGCCGGCCAGCGGGCACCGAGCCCCGGTGTGTAGTCAGGGGGGGCTGCACTGCTGGTGTGGGCTCTTGCCAGTGCCCAGGGCTTGTGCCAGGACCAAGGGTTTGTGCTGACATCATGGGTTTGTGGTGGCACTGAGGGTTTGTGTTGTTACTGAGGGTTCAGTGAGGTCAGTGGGACATGTCCTGGGGTGCTGCAGTGGCTCAGTGCCATCCCCCTCACCCATCTTGGGTTGTCCTGAGCCCTCCTGCTCTTCCCACGCAGCCTCCGCTCCTGGACGTCCGGCAGCGCCACGCCGTACGCCTCCCGGCACGAGCGGAGCCGCAGCCCCACCGCGCTGCCCAGCACCCTCAGCCTGGACACCATGCCCAAGTTTGCCTTCTCCTCAGAGGATGAGAGCCCTTGCGTGGCATCCTCCAAGCCGGAGAGACCCAAGTTTGTGGTGGGAGACTCGGACGCGGGGGCTGGCGGCGCGGTGAAGCAGTCGGCGTTATCCGGTGCGTGGGCTGTGGGCACCAGTGTGGGATGCTCTGGGGGCAGCCAGGGTCCTGCATGGCACGGGGTGGCTTCTCCACATCCCCAAACTCTCCCTACTCCCCTCTGTGCAGCCGATCTCGTCAGCCTGAACCGCATCCGTCTGCGGAGCAACAGCACCGGCACCAAGAACTCGACTCCCCGGAGCCTGGAGCCGAGCGGGGGCCGTCGGCTGAGCACCCAGAAGGATGTGCCAGAGAGGCAGAGAGCCTCGCTGGGCAGCCGTGTGCCCAAATCTGCCTCTGTCTCAGCCCTGTCCCTCATCATCACATCAGGTCTGTGTGCTGTGTGATTTATCCTGCTGCACGGCCACTGTCACGTGGTTTTGCCGGACTGAGCCGGCTCCTTCTGCTTGCAGATGACTTCGGTGGTGGTGCCCTGATGAGCCCCATCTCCCCCCACTCGCTCTCGTCCAACCCTTCTTCCCGGGACTCCTCCCCGAGCCGAGACTCCTCGCTGGCCATTGCCAGCCTGCGGCCGCCCATCATCATCCACAGCTCGGGGAAGAAGTACGGCTTCACCCTGCGAGCCATCCGCGTCTACATGGGCGACAGCGATGTCTACACCGTCCACCACATGGTCTGGGTATGTGCCCTGGGGTCTAGTGGTGCCAGGCACTGCCTTTCCCAGTGGGAAAACCCCAGGAGGAAGCCTGCATCCACATAAAATGGTTGTGTTTGGGTTGCAGAGCGTGGAGGAGGGGAGCCCCGCGCAGGAGGCCGGGCTGAGGGCGGGCGATCTCATCACACACGTGAACGGCGAGTCCGTGCTGGGTTTGGTCCACCGGGACGTCGTGGAGCTGCTGCTGAAGGTGGGTGACCAGAGCCGCTCTGCTCTCCCAGGACACCGATTCAGCAGCTCCCTGGCAGTGCCTTTGCTGGCAGCTGGGGCAGGAGCTGGTTTGGATCCGGTGCTATGGTGATTCTTTTTCCACCCCTCAGAGCGGGAATAAAGTGGCCCTGCGGACCACTGCCCTGGAAAACACCTCCATTAAAATCGGTCCCGCACGGAAGAACAGCTCCAAGACGAGGATGGCACGGAGGAGTAAAAAGAGCAGGAAAAGGGATGGCCAAGACAGGTAGGTAAAACCAGGATAAAATGGTGTTTGTCCTAGTGTGTGGGGTACTGGGGGAATGCTCTGGATCTGCCATATCGGGGTGTCCAGTGTGGTCTGACCCTGCTGGCACGGGGTTGGATTCTCTGGATCTGCCATAGTGGGATGTCCAGTAGGGTCTGGTCCTGCTGCTGCCAGGCCAGCAAGCTTGAGGCTAACAGCTTTAAGAAGAAGCCAAAGTTATTCCTGTGCCCCCCAGCAGGAGAAAATCCCTTTTTAAGAAGATCTCCAAGCAGTCGTCGGTCCTGCACACCAGCCGCAGCTTCTCCTCGGGTCTCCATCACTCTCTGTCCTCCAGCGAGAGCCTCCCGGAGTCCCCCACGCACAGCCTGTCCCCGGGTCCCACGACGCCGTGCCGCAGCCCCGCTCCCGACCTGCCCTCAGGTACCCCAAGGGGGAATATTGGCTCGGGGAAGGGCAGGATGCTGCGCGTCCCTTGGGGAGGCCGTGTCCCTCCATCCCTACAGTGACCTTTTCTCTTTGTACGGCAGATGCTGTGTCCCCTCAGAGCACCTCTCCCTCCTCCAGCACCCCAACGTCACCCGCCGGCCACGTGCGCCCCAGCTCCCTGCACGGGCTGGCCCCCAAACTGGGTGGGCCGCGCTACAAAGTGGGACGTCGCAAATCCACCAGCAGCATCCCCCCCTCGCCCCTGGCCTGCACCCCTTCCTCGGCCCAGCGCCCGCCTTCCCCCCAGCGCTCCCCATCTCCGCTCCCCGGGTACCCCAAAACCCCCCATTCCTTCCAGGGCAAGACCCTGTCCCCCCCCACCATCGTCCGGCAGAGCTCCCGGCCCCGCAGCGCCGACTGCCCCCGCTCCCCCCTCCTCAAGCGCGTCCAGTCGGCCGAGAAGATCGTCACCATCCTGGCCGAGAAGAAAACCGGCGGCGGCCGCAAGCTGGGGCTGGAGATGTCCACGCTGGATGGGGAGGCCATCGGGGAGGGCGACACGCTGCCGTACCCCGGGGAGCACGGGTACCACCCCGCCAGCTCCCGGCTGGGAGAGCGGCACGACCGGGACCAGGAGATGGTGGTGATGCGGCGCCTGAACCTGTCGGAGCGCCGGGACTCCTTCAAGAAGCAAGAGGCGGTTCAAGAAGTGAGTTTTGATGAGCAGGAGACGGCGGCAGGAGGCGAAGACGGCGGCAAGAGCGAAGAAGGGCAGGGCACGGCTGCCCAGGGCGGTGGCACGGAGCTGCCACCGAAGCCGAAGCCCAGCACGGTCCCGCAGATCGCGGTGCAGGGCTCGGAGAGTGACGAGCAGGAGCCGGCGGTGGCCGAGTGGGAATGCCAGGGCTCCTACCCCATCAGCAGCACTGAGCAGCCAAACAGCAGCATCTCCTTGCCGTGGTGGGATGGGTGTGAGCATCGGGACCGTGGCTCCCAGCAGCAGCGGAACTGCAGGCAGGGATCGAGCGGCCCCTGGCAAGTGCCAGCACAGGGCCAGGAGCCGCCGGGTGCTCATCTCCCGGCTCCCCGGGGCGCGTGGAGCGGGGCCAAGCACGCCTGAGCCCCATGCTGGCACCAGGGACGGTTCAGGCTCCCTGTGGCATCCCAGTGCCTCCCCAGTACCCCGTCCTGTGCGGCAAATCCATGAGAGAAACGTCCCCGGAGCCACTCTGGACACTGGCGCTGGCCGGGCCGGCTGTGCCCCGGCACTTCGCCCCCCTGGAAGGCTTTTTGTACTCCCTGAAAGATGCTCATATTTTTATAGAGACGCAGGAGCTTTTCCGGCGGCGGCGTTTCCCCAGCTGGGCCCCAACCTCTGTGTACAGAAAGGACTCGATGCAAATATTCCTTAATTAATTTATTACTTTTTATAAGCTAAACGGGCAGTGCAGGACTGTCGCAGGGGCCAACCCAGCTCTGGGAGTCCCAGCCTTTTCCGTGCGTCTCCCAGCTCCCAGCCCACTGTTTTCTAACCCACTTGCTCTTCCCTACTTTTTAACTTCAATTCTAGCTGGAAACACCCCGGATCTCCTAAGAAACCCATAATTCTAATATTTAAAATTAAAACAAACCCCCAAATCCATAGCAACATCCCCCACATGCTGGTGCTCCAGGCTGCGATGCAGAGGGGGGGATATTCTTTGCATATGGATCATCAGATGATGAGCACATGGATCATTTTATAAGCTTATAGGAGATATAAAAAGGGTTTAATTGTTTTATTTGGAGATTTTACAGGCACCTGGCTCCATTGGCCCTTCCAGGTGGGAAAAACCAAGACATTCCCCAGATGGGAATATTAATGGGATTTTTAGGGTCAGTTTTTGCTCTTTCCATTTCTCTGCCACCAGATCCCGTGGTGTTGGTTGGTCAGTGCACAGACACCCACAAGATCCCAATTTTTCTCTTTTTAAGAAAAAAAAAAAACACCCCAACCCAGTGAGCGCCTGTGCTGCCTCACTTGTAATTTGGGAATTTCATCCCTTTCTTTCCCCCCTCCCCGTTGCTCTTTATCCAAAAACCGACAGCTCAACCCAGCATTTCTCCCCCATTTCTACCGTTTTCTGGGATATAAACGTTTCCATTTGCTGATGCATGTTCCGGCTTCCCTCCCCCTGCCGTGGTTTGGTGCCCTGGTGCTCCGAGCACCGTGACGGTGACAGGGGGACATCCCTGGTTTGCCCACCCCGCTGCCATCAGGCATCACCGTGCCCCCGGTGGATTTTTGGGCTGCGTGTTGGATTCTTTTGTGCACGTGTGGTTTGTGCCAGGCTCCGTATCCCGCTTCTCCCGTCCAGCTGGTGCTGTTAAACCCCCCCAGAAACGAGCAACCAGAGCTGCTCCGTGTTTCCTTTGCTTCTCCCTCCACTCTCTGTATTAAGGTCTTGGGAAGGCAGCGGGGTTTTGGGGAGACGCCGGGCACCCCCTGCCCACTGGCACGGTGGGATGGGGGGCTTGGCTGCACACCGGTGGCGTGGATAGGGTGGGAAGAGGATTTTTTAAATGGAAAATGTCTTAAAAGCCGAAGGGTACTGTGTCTTCCTGCCCAGTGCCCGGCTCTGTTCGTACCTTCGGGAAGTTTTATGTTGGATTAAAATTGTCCCTTGCGCTGAGTGTGGTGTCCAGAGAAGGGGGGTGGCACTGGGGCTTGCAGGGAAGCGAGTGCCCGCTCTGGTGGCGAAGGCAAGGGGTGAACGGAGCCGCAGCACAGGTGGGAGGGGAGGGGAGGTGGCCCTGCAGTGGCACCGGGATGGCTGGCACCCAGCCTGGCTCTGGCACCGGGCCCCGACCGTGGGTGCTCGGTGCAGCGCCGGTGCCCGGAGCAGTGTCCCACACTCCTGGTGCAGTCCCAGAGCCGTGACCTGTGCCCAGGGTAGTGCCCTGTGCTTGGTGCCATGCCCCACTCCCAGGTCCATGCCCCATTCCCAGATCTACGCCCCATGCTCTGTCCCCGGTGCAGTGCCCAGTGTCCAGCGCCCGGTGCAGTGCCTGGTGCTGTGCCCGGTTCCCGGTTCAGTCCCGGTTCAATCCCGGTGCTGTGCCCGGTTCCCGGTTCAATCCCGGTGCAGTCCCAGTGCTGCGCCCCGTTCCCAGTTCAATCCCGGTTCAATCCCGGTGCTGTGCCCGGTTCCCGGTTCAATCCCGGCTCAATCCCGGTGCTGTGCCCCGTTCCCCGTTCAATCCTGGTTCAATCCAGGTGCTGTGCCCCGTTCTCGGTTCAATCCCGGTTCAATCCCGGTTCAATCCCGGTGCGGACCCAGGGCTGTGACCCGTTCCCGGTTCAATCCCGGTTCAATCCCGGTTCAATCCCGGTGCTGTGCCCCGTTCCCGGTTCAATCCCGGTTCAATCCCGGTTCAGTCCAGGTGCTGTGCCCCGTTCCCGGTTCAATCCCGGTTCAATCCCGGTTCAATCCCGGTGCTGTGCTCCGTTCCCGGTTCAATCCCGGTTCAATCCCGGTTCAATCCCGGTGCCCGATGCTGTGCCCGCTCCGCTCGCCACCAGGGGGCGCCGCCGCGCTCTCCCTCCGGGCCCCCTCGGCTCCTTCCGGAGCGGCTCGCGCGAGGGGCGGGGCCCCGAGGCGGTCGGGCCGGGGGAGGGGCGGGGCCGGAGTCTTCGGGCAGCTCCGTCCTCTGTCGTCTGCTCTCGGTTATTTCCGGGATAGGTTCGGGCAGTTCCGTTCTCTCTCGGCTGCTGTCGGCTGTTTCCGGGGCGGGTTCGGGCCTTTCCGGCGGCGCTCGGGCCTGTCTCAGGCTCCGCCGGGCCGGAGGCAGCAGCGGGCTGGAGGCGAGCGGCGGCGGATGGGGCCGGCGGAGAGGTGGGACGGGGCCGGGAACGGCGGGATCGGGATCGGGGAAATCGGGATCGGAGAGAGCGGGCCGGGATCGGAACCAGGCCCAGGGTGGGCGTCGGGACCCCCTCAGCGTCAGGCGCCCCGGAGCCTGGCGGGGAGCACCGGAGTGGGCCCCGGGCCGAGGCTCTGTCCCTCATGGGGCAGCCTCGAGGATGTGCTCGGACTCTTCGGGAGGTGCCGGCGCAGGGTGTCCCGCTGCCAGGGCAGTGCCACTACCGTGTGACTTCGTCGTGATGCCAGGGCTATGCCCCCCGGTCCCCCCAGGGCTGTCCCCGCGTCCTCTCTGTGCCCGGACTGTGCCCCCCGATCCCCCCCGGGCTGTCCCTGTCCCCCCCCGGTGCCGGGGCTGTGTCCCCCGATCCCCGCCGGTCTGTGTCCTTCCTGTGCCCGGGCTGTGCCCCCCGATCCCTGCCGGTCTGTCACTGTGTCCTCCCTGTGCCCGGGCTGTGCCCCCCGATCCCTGCCGGTCTGTCACTGTGTCCTCCCTGTGCCCGGGCTGTGCCCCCCGATCCCCCCCGGGCTGTCCCTGTCCCCCTCTGTGCCCGGGCTGTGCCCCCCGATCCCCCCCGGGCTGTCTCTGTCCCTCCTGTGCCCGGGCTGTGCCCCCCGATCCTCCCGGCCTGTCCCCGTGTCCTCTCTGTGCCCGGGCTGTGCCCCCCGATCCCCCCCGGGCTGTCTCTGTCCCCCTCTGTGCCCGGGCTGTGCCCCCCGATCCCCCCGGGTTGTCTGCAGCCCAGCAGTGCCATCACAGATTGTCCTGTGCCACTGTCCCCACAGCGGTGACAGTGCAGGGTCCCCCTCAGCACGGTGCAGTCCCCATTGCCGAGGGTCCTGGGGGTGGTGAAACCAGAGTGGCCTTTCAGGGTCCCAGCTCTGTTCCCCCTGCCCGGGGGCAGTTCGGCCCCAGCAGTTCCCAGGCTGGAGCTGGTGCCCCAGGGATGTGCCTGTCCGGCTGGATGTGCCAAGTTCAGCCCAAGGGTGGCCTTGTTGTCTCTTAACACGGTATCCCCCAAACCCTGGCTCTGGGATGAGCCAGCCCACTGCTTCCCAGGGAGGTTGGTCATTGTGTTTCTTGTCTTTCTGTGGATATTTCTCAGCGCCTTGGGGAGGTAGATTCCCATGGTCACGTACCTCCCAAATTGGGGGTCTGTGATCAATGGGAGATAAAGCCAGGGGGCAAAACTGTCGAAAAATGAGAGCTGTGAAGAGCTGGAGTGGCCCCAGCGTTGCCTTTCAATGGAGCTGTGGCTGCCTCTCCTCCCATTAATGTGCAGCTTTGATTTCCCAAGCAGCTCTTGGAGCCGCTGGGGAACTGGCCCTGTGACTTTCTCTGTGAGAGCAGAGAATGGAGACAGCTGAGTAAATATAGCCTAAATCACTGCTTTCCTGGCCATTCCCCCACCCTTCCCTGACATGTGAAGGGCTGGTGTGTCCCCGAGGCTGGATTGGCCTCTGCTCCAGCCTTCCAAGATGTGGGAAAGTCCAAGCCGTGGTTTGGTTTCTTTGGTGACTCTCTTTGACGTGGGCAGCTCGTGCTTCCATCTGCCCGCGTGGTTCGTGGCACGGACTCGTTCCTCCTAGAGCTGATCTCTGCCTCAAAACCCCCCGTTCCCAACTCGCTGGAACAAGGTTTTAGGCACACAGGAAAATCCTTTCTGCCCGCAGTTGGGTCTCGCTTGGACAAAAGCGCTGGCTTGGAAGGGAAAGCGCGGCTCAGCTGGAATGTGGCGAGGAGCAGAGTGGTTTGCGGAGCCAGTTTGGAGCCGTGTCAGAGCTCCGAGTGCCGGGGTGTGTTTACAATGAAAAAGAGTATTTATAATATTGAGGGCTCTTTTAATTCCTCTGGGAATCTCTGGAGCCGCAGCTTGGAGCTAAAGTAGCCGGGTAATGGAAGATAAAAAGCAGACAGAGGAAGGGATGGTGGATTTCTCAAGTTGGAAGGTCTTGGCTCTCTCACCAATATCCAAATCATGCTGGTCTATTAACTTGGGTGCTTCTTACCTCGCCGGTTACTTCATGTGATTGCTGAGCTGTGCAGAGCTGCTAATAAATCATATAAATTCCAAATACCCTGGGGAATGTGATTTTAAGCAGATAAGTTAGCAAGAGCAGTTGGATTTTTTTTCATGTACTCAGGTTTTTTTTAGAACTGTAATTTTTTTGCCAAAATACAGCTCCTGAGTTTCTATATCCCTAAAGCCAGCTCCATGAATGCTCCTAAAATGGAATTAGCGTGTGCTTGCTGCATGGGGGATGGTGTAAGGGCAGCCTGGAGTGAGGTGATGGGGCTGGTGTTGGGTGCTGGGTCCTTCTCTGCTTGCTGCCAGCAAATAAAAGTCTCTGGCCAAGTAAAAAGCTCTTGTAGGGAGGAGGAGAAAGTTTCTGAGGTGGTTAAGAGAGAACAAGCTTCAGCTGGAGCAAGGAAGTTCAGTGTCTGGAGAAGCCTCTGGACAGTACGAGAAGTCTTGGAGTTGGTGTGCAGGCTGCCTGAGGTGCTCTCGTGCTGTCCAGCCTTTGAGCAGGAGGTCCCTGGCACCTCCAGTGGTCTCCCGAAAGTGAGGAAGGTGTTGGTCATCCTGATTTATTCAGCTCCTCATGTCCCTGCTAACCATGACATTGACCTTTTCAGTGAAGTATTTCAGATATTCCTTCACTTCCTCGGGCTTTGGTGAATAAAGCAAAATATTTAATGAAACTCAAGCATGAGCAGTAAATCCTCTGTGTCCCTGGCAAAGGGTAGCTGTGGGCAGGAGCTGCTGCTCCTGGGGGATCTGTTGCTCCTGGGGGATCTGTTGCTGGCTGGGAAGCATTTCTGGGGAAGAGAAGAGGTGAAAACGGCCTCGGCTGTCCCATGCCTGGCTCGGGCACGGCTCAGGCATAACTCCCCTCCTCCCCTGCAGCTTTTCCCTGTTTGGAAGGAAATACCAGCTGGCTTGGCAGAGCCGTGGCCAGCCCGGGCTCCATCTCTCTTTGCTCCGCTGGCTGCTTCCCTAGGGGCAGCTGCTGGAGCGTGTCCAGCTCCGCTTCCCGCCCGCACCGGCTCCCTGCGGGCTCTCCCGGCTCCTTCCCCCACAGCTCCTCGTGGCACTGCTGCCTCCTCCACGGCCTCACTCATGGCTCCAGCCTTGCGAGTCGTTTTTCCAGTCATTGTTCCTGCTGGGGAGGCAGCAGGCCCGGGAAGCTGCCTGGGAGCACAGGGGTTTGCTGCGCTGTTTGTCCTGGCTATAAATCAGGGGTTGCCAAGCTCTTACCCTCCCTGCCTCTGCCACTTGGCATTGTGGGTGCTGGTGGGCACAGCACGGTCCGTGATGTGCTTGCCACTGCCAGCTTCAGGAGCTGAGGCCATCAGAGCTGCCCTGGCTGTGTGGGTCAGAAGGACATGATGCAGCAGCAGATGTCACGATGGCAGGCAATTCCCTGTCCATTTTTATTCCCATCCATCATTGCATTGTTCTATTTTCTCTTTTTGTTAAAGGATAAGTTTGTTCTTTTTGTCTGTAACTTGCAGTTCAAAACTTGATCTGGTGTTTGTTTTGCTCGCTGAGGATCTGATGTAACTTGGAGAGGTTGGAGCTGTGTATACTGTTGTGAGCATATTCTTCTTTTAAATATTTTTATGCATTCTTTCCCCTCACTGGAAGGAAAGTAACTCTCAGTCTCGCTTCAATTCAAGCTGCACTTTGAACTGCATTTGGAACTGGGTTAAAAAGCACAGGAACCACATTTAAAATGTTAAGATGCTTTTATTTATGTGCTGGGCACAGACAAAAAGACTTGTAATGTGTTTTTTGTTTCAAACCGATGTATTAAACAAAGAAAGTATTGACAGCAGTTAATGAATTGAGGGATTGTTTCTGGGCGCTGAGATAGATTTACCAAAGGTATTTAGCTGTCTGATGCATGGGATTTTCAGAGCAGCCTAAGCAAGTGCTCGCCAGCACGGACACACGAGGTTCCTCTCTGAGAGCCGAGCAAACCTGGAGCCGGGCCCAGCAGAAATCTTTTGGCAAGGTACTCCCTCTCTCCTGCTCGGAGGTGTGCTTCCAGCCGACAGGCTCATGCGTGTCCTGGCCTCTCGGCGCTGCCTTCGCTCCAGAGAGCTGTTCCAGGGCTTTGGGAAGTGTGTGTTCCCAATCCCCAAAAACTCCGTCAGCTGCTCTCCAAGGGTGCAGAGCTCTTCTGCAGCGCAGCCAGGGAAGCCTCTGGCTGGGTCTGTGACAGGACAGAGGACAACTGTTGCCCCTGGAGAGGACAGCGCCGGCATTAGCCATGAGGATTTGGGTCTCCTGGGGGGCTCCTCACCCATGTTCACGAGCACTCAGTGCCCACTTGGGCTGAGTGTGGGGAAAGCAGGTGAGGCGTCTCCAGGAATCGCCTGTCTCTGAGTTCTCTGGATTTTTTCATGTGCCCAGTGACCTGTGGGACGTGGAGAGCGCGGTGGCACAGAGCTGTGCCTGCGTTCCCACCCCAGGGAAGAAGGTTGTGGAAGGAGTCGGTTGGAAGAAGCTGCGGGACCTGCTCTTTGGAGACACTCGGTGCTCCGGAGTCACTCTCCTCTTCCCACCCCTCCACGCAGATCTGCTTTTAAAAGTTACTGAACAAGTTTGCCAGGCCTGAGTGCTTTGTCCTTCCAGCCTCTTCAGCTGCACCAGCTTGTCAGAGGTGCCTGGAGTCGGGGCTGGGATCCGCGGGTGGAAGCTTGGGGGGTGCCTGCAGGGGAGCATCGACCCTGCTGGGGTTGGGCTCTGCTGCCTCTGGGTACACTCTGGGGTCTGTCCTCCCCGGGAAGAGGGGGAGCTGCCGGCGCTGTGCCCGGTGGGCAGCGGCCACTCAGGCCCTTGGCAGTCAGACAGTGCCCCCGGCACTGCGACTCCACTCTGGGGGACCCTGACAGGCAGCACTCAGAGGGGCAGCCAGTAAGCCTGGTCATAAATCTCTCTTTATGCTCTGGATTATGAAGTAATATTTTCCTGGCTGGGGCTAGTTGGATTGGGGAAATGCGGGCTCTGCTGCGAGTTCCATGCAGCCGCCATCCCAGCGTGGTGGGAGCTTTCACAGCAGCTGTGCTGGGATGAGTTGCTTCCCCTATGAACATCAGAAACCTCTGCAGAGTCTCTCCATGAATTCTGCAGTCTGGTGTTGCTCCTGGAGTTCTGGAGAAGCTCTCCAGCAAGCTGGATCAGGCTCAGTCCTGTTCCCCACCCGCCTCTGGCCGCAAGTGCCTCACCTCCCCGCGGGCAGTGCCTGTTCATTCATGGCAAAGACAGCCTGGCTGGGACGCCTGCCCGAGCTCAGGCAGGCGGTGCGGGCTCTGGCTGCTGCACAGGTTTCCTGTGCCATGGCCTCTTTGTGCCTTTTGTCCTTGTCAAGGGAAGGAGCCCTGGTGCCGGGCTGGAGAGCCTGGCTGCGGAGAGGTGGGGCTGGCTCCTCTCGGGGACTCACCCCGATCTCAGACTTTGTGGCAGCACGTGCAGCTGTGGCAGCACGTGCAGGTGTGGTGACACGTGCAGGGGTGATAGCACGTGCAGGAGGAAAGAGGGATTTGTAGCTGATATGAACTGTAACGTGTTGCTGGCCCGGAAGGGTTATTTTGAAATCCTGCAGATCACCACCGTTGGTGCCTGTCACAGAGTCCAACCGGCGGTCGGAGCAGCCCTGGCTTTGTGCCATGCTTGGTTGTTCACTGACCCCTCTGGGAGGGTTGTCCTGGCTCCCTTTGCCTCCTCGCCTCCCTCTGCCCAGGCTCCCACAACCCTGAGAAGCACCTTCCTGCTCGTTAATAGTTTTCAGATGAGACTCAAGAGTTTGAGCTGGGTTTGGTGGTTTCTGGGCCAAAACAGCTCAAGCCTTTAACAGGACCTGCAGCGTTTCAGCAGGCCCAGGGTGTCCCTGGGAAGGCTGGTTTCTGGCTGCCCCGGTGCCTTGTAGGTCCGGTCCTCGGCCGCACGCCATTTCTGCGGGAACCAGAACTCTGGGATTTGCCTGAGGGACGTGGAAAACTGGCCTGTGCAGCCAGGAGGGGATGGGAAAAGAGGACGTGCCTGGCTGGTGGGAATGTCCCAGCTCGTACGTCTCTTCAACAACATGTTATAACCCAGGTTTATTCTTTTTGGTGGATTTCTGGGCAGGGCAGGCAGCATATTCAATTTCTCTCTGAATAGCTGAAAGGCAGTTAGGAGCTCTAAGTAGACTTGAAGGCTTCTAAAGATTATTTTAACTCCTCTTGCCTCCATCTCTGCGAAAAGAACCCGTGCCTGCACTTGATGCTGTTGCTGCTTTTGAAAAATTCAAAAATTGACTTTTTGCTCAGAGCAAAGCTTTGAAGTGCTGCTCTGTGGGAATGGCAGCACATCTCGAAAGCCTTTTGCTGAAAGCGTGGTTAACCTACATTTGTGGGCAGCTCCCTTCAGAAGATGCCTTTGTGGGGGATTGCATGGCAAGATGTAAAGGTGAACTGTGAAATTTAATCGATTTAACAAGGGAAGGTTAAATCTGTTTGTTCTGCTCCTATTCAGGGCCTGCAGCTGGTGGGTGCAGGGTCACCCTTTTCTGTATGCAAAAGTTATCCTGCATAAAGGCTGTTTTGTCCCACTTGTTGTCTCCTTGTTTGCATAAGTGCTGCGAGGAGGGTAAGCTGAAGAAGCAGGGGTGAACCTCTTTAAGATGCAGAGCTGATGCCTGGCTGTAGCAGAGAGGAGGCAGCATTCCTGCCCGCAGCCACTGGCTCCTCACTTGCTTTTGGGAGTGTAAATCGGGATTAGCACGTCCTGGTTGGATCCAGGGCTCAGCATCAGCTGCTAGGTAGGAGAGAAACGAGTCCTGCCTCTCTCAGGTGAACCCCTAGTTTGAATGTTGGTGTGTCGGGAGGGTGTGGGGTGCCTGGCTGTGCAGTGACAAGTCTTCTTCTCTTTGCAGGCACTGGGAAAGGGAACATAGTGTGTCACGCTATTCCAGGCTGGAAGCCTACTCTGCTTTTTCTCCCCAGACCCCAAGAGACTGGCTTTTTTGGTGAAACAGACCCTGATCTCGGGTTTCTTTGCTGCATGCCCGCTCACCAGTGCTGGATTATGTTCGTCTCCTTCTCCCTTTGCTCCATAATTTGGTTGAATCGTGGTTTCAAGCTAAGGAAAAGGGGCTGCACCTAAGCGCTCCGGGGCACCCAGACCAGGCTCCTGGGGTGCTGGTTCACACAGAGACAGTTCAGAGTGCTGATGGGGGAGAGCTGCCTCTGAGGGCCCTCCTCTCCCACCTGGAACGTGCTGCCTCACCCTTCAGAGCCCTTCTCCCCCAGCAGAGAGGATGGGCAGCACCGACGGCTTCCAGTACCGCGCGCTCTACCCCTACCGCAAGGAGCGCGAGGAGGACATTGACCTGCTGCCCGGGGACATCCTGGTCGTGAGCAAGGGGGCCCTGCAAGCCTTGGGCTTCAAAGATGGAGACGAGCAGACCCCCAATCAGATCGGATGGATCCTGGGCGTCAACGAGCGCACCAAGCAGAAGGGGGACTTTCCTGGCACCTACGTGGAGTACGTGGGGCCGGTGAAAATCGCCGTCCCTTCACACCGACCCCGAGTGCAGAGACCCCTGCCCGCCACACCAGGGGCCAGCGGCTGCCGGCTGCCCGAGGCTCTGGAGCAAGGTAAGCCCTGCTGTGTTGCTCCGGGACACCTCCAGTCTCGCTATGTGACAGATGAGAGTGTGTGAGTGGCTTTGTAGGACAGCGGTGAAACCCTCAGCTTGGCAGCACTGGGTTGCCCCACCAGCAGCAGTGCAGTTGAGCCGCAGCCAAAAGCCAGCCTCTCTCAGTCCTGGCCCAGAGAAAAGCACTTTGTTCCTCCAGCTTGCCAATCTGCTCAGCAGAGCTTCCTGGGGCAAGCCTTATCCCACTCTTACTGCTCCAAGATCTTTCTCCTTCTCTGTTGTGCAACCAGCCAGGATCCCTATGGTCCCTCTCCCTGCTCCACTGACTTTTGCCAGACTGCCTCCCTTCAGGATAAGTCCTGACCTCTCCCAGCCACCACCTCCCTAACTCTGCAGTGCCTGGGGCAGTGCTCCCTGCCAAGAGCTGCTCAGCCCTGCTGAGAGACACAATTACTTGTCTCTGGGCAAGAGGAGAAAAGTCAGGGTCTAAAAGAGCGCTTCTGAGAACTGGAGCTAATTGCTTGTCTGCCTGGCAGCCAGCCCTCCCCGCGGGTCACAGAGCCCTCGCTGGGGCCGGGCAGCCACCCTGGGGCTGGGCATGGGCTGTCCTGCACCTGCGGCTGCCTCCCAGCCGGCCTGGCCTTGGCACGGACCCGCTCCGGGAGAGCCAACGTGCCTCAACCCTGCCTATGGAGCTGTGGCAGCTGCCTGCTCTTAGCCTCTTTTTTTGGCTCCCAGGCACATAAACCCTGTGGCCAGGGCTCAGCAGCCCCCGGGTTCCCCCCTTGTACTCTTCCTTTGTGAGACCCCCACCTGCAGTGCTGAGTCTGGGTCTGGAGTCCTCAGCACAAGAAAGATGTGGACCTGTTGGAGTGAGTCCAGGGGAGGTCACGGAAATGCTCCGAGGGCTGGAGCCCCTCTGCTCTGGAGAGAGGCTGGGAGAGCTGGGGATGTTCACCTGGAGAAGAGAAGGCTCTGGGAGACCTTACTGTGGCCTTCCAGTACTTAAAGGAAACTTATATAAAAGAGGGAGAGAGGCTTCTTTTACAGGCAGATGGTGATAGGACAAGGGGGAAGATTTAAATTAAAAGAGGGAGAGATTTAGATTAGATGTTAGGAAGAAATTCCTGACTGTGAGGGTGGTGAGGCCCTGGCACAGGTTTCCCACAGCAGCTGTGGCTGCCCCATCCCTGGAAGTGTTCCAGGTCAGGCTGGATGGGACTTGGAGCAACCTGATCTGGTGGAAGGTGTCCCTGCCCAAGGCAGGGGGGTTTTAACTGGGTGATCTTTCTTCTGGGATTCTCTGAGGGGTGACAGCCACACTTTGCCTTCCCATGCCTTGCAGAAGACTTCGTGCTGATGTACGTGGGAGGAGTGGGGTCAGCAGCAGGAGCTGGAGGGTGCCAGGGAATGCTCCCAGCTGGCAGTGCTGCGTCCTCCCCATCCCTCTCTGCCTCAGAGCCACGGCTACCCCAGCAGATGCTTCTGGCTGTGTGAAAACACCTCTGGGGTCTTACGAAACCGGGGTTGTGGGGCTGGTGCAGCTCCCTGCAGCTGCCTCTCTCGCTCCTGCTCCCGGTGCTGGAGGGGCGGCCCCAGGAAACATCTCCGCAGGGTGGGAATGCGGCCGGGCCCTGCGTGCGTTTGGGTTGGCAGCGAGAGCCTGACCTGAGTCATCCCGCTCGCAACCTGCCTTTCCAAGAAAGCAGCTCCTCTTGGGAGCCTGGGATGTGCTCTGTGCTGGATGTGCTGGCCTTGCCTGCATCCAGCCCGGCGCTCCCTCGGGGGCTGGATTTTTGCCCTTGTTGGCTCTCCCCTCTTCTCAAGGGGGCTTGGTGGAGGTGTGTCTGGGCGGTCAAAGCCACCGGTGGGGTCTCTGGGAGGTGGAACAAGATACGTGCCAAAGCTCCTGAAACACAGAAACGACAAATTTGGGAAGGAAACCAAAAGCCAGCCTCTCTGCATCCTGCCTGGGGATGGAGGGTGAGGTACCAGGGCACGTGAGGGCAGTGCCAGCCCTTTCCCTGTCCCCTGTGGGTGCATTCTCAGAGCCAACCTCCACTCTGGGCACAGGCAGGGCCTGCAGGGAGGCAGTTCAAACACCCAGAGCCATTTTACACTCAGCCTGCAGGTTTGACCCCCATATGGGCCATTTGCTTAAGAGCTGGTCTTGGAGATCCTTGTGGGTCCCTTCCAGCTCAGGATATTCTGTGATTCTTTATTTCTGTATTCTGTATTCTGCTGGGGAGACACATTTTTGCAATGGAAAAACCGTATTTGAGCCAAGCCTGTCTTATTTCTTCATGGTCTGCACTTAAGGAGGTGCAGAACCGTCTCCTGGCTGCCCCACGAAGCTCCTTCCCTGCTTCCCAGGAACTGCCCTGGCTGGCAGGGACCCCTTAGCCCCTCAGTGTCACTCGTGGAGCAGGGCCAGCGCCACAGCTGTCCTGCAGCCCGGGAGCAGTGCTGGCCGCACGGAGCAGCGAGACCCAGCATGTTCTGCCAGTGGATTTACGAGCTGCTGGTGTTTGCCTTCCGCAGAGAACACGAGCGGAAAATGCGGCTCGGGAATATTTCCGCAGCTGCCCGGGCCGTGCTGTGAGCAGCCTTGTTCGCGGCGGCCCAGCCCGGAGGCCCGGCAGGCTCAGGAGTCGCTGCTGGCTCCGGCTCTGTGCCTGACAAAAAAAGACAAGCTGCTGCCTGCTGAAGCAGCACATTCCCGGCCGGGCCACGTGGGCAGCGCCAGTATTTACTCTCCCTTCAGCCCTTCCCAAGGGTCAGGCTGGGAGCTGCCAGCCTGGAAGCTTGCCTGCAGCTTCCCCACCCCGACCCGCACCACGCTGGGCCCCTTCCCGTGCCCAGGGGCTCGCTCCAGTGAGAGATTGTGCCCCAGAAGCACAGGCCCTTGCAGAGCTGCTGGGCGCCTGACCCGTGTGCTTCCCTTCCCATGGCTGTTCCGTCTCCCCTCGAGGCCGTGGGTGCAGGAGGCTGAGCTGGGTGCACAGTTCCAGCTTGCTGTGCCTCGTGGTGAGACCACACCAGGCGAGTTCGGGTCAGATCCATGACAACGGAGCTGTTTCGCAATGGGGAGCAGCCTTTTGGCTCTGCCTCTGCAGAGTGGAGTGTGCTGGGTGTCCTCACCCACTGTGGGCTCCCCAGGGTCTGCTGGGTGCTGTGGACCAGCCCAGAGGAGCCTCCTGCTCTGGCTGGTGCTCCTTTGGAAGCAGGATGGAGCCTGGCACTGCTTATCCTTCGGCAAACCTCCTGCTGGCAGCTCCTCAGCCAGGCCTGCGTGCTCCTGCCCCGGCATGCACAGGGGAAGGGGGTGCCTGGAGCCAGAACCTCAAGATTTTCTGGAAGTGGCAGTGAAATACCACCCGACACAGGGCTGCAGATCCCCCAGGAATGGGGGGACCCTGGTCCCGTGCCACGGGCTGTCTGTGCCCTGTAGCAGCTTGCACAGAGGCTGTGGGCTCACGGGGAGGGGGAGGCACAGGGCCGGTTTCCATGTTAAACGAGCAGTCAAGGGCAGGAATTTGCTGACATGGCGTTCTGTCTGAATCGCTGGATTAATCACAGCTCACCACTACGAGCAGAGCGAGCTCCCTGGCCCCGCTCCGCTGCCAGCCCTGCACAGCCCCTATGCTGGGCAGGGACCCAGCCCTGAGCTCCAGGAGCCCTGGTAACCCCTGTCCTGCCTGCCCGGGGGGTGCGAATCCCCAGGGGGATGGGCTCTGTCTCCAAGCCTCTGCAGGGAGCAGTAGAGAGCTCCCTGTGCACACTCAGTCAGGGCTGGAGCTCAACAAGTGCTGTGCTGGCTCCTGGGCAGGTTCCTCACAGGCACCATGCTGTGTTTGCCTGGGTCACAGCCTCACAGCAGGGGCCACGGCTTTTCGTGCTCCTGTTGGGAGTTGCCTGGGTTGTGCCCTGGCCCAGCTCTGCTGCTGAGGGCTGAGCTGGTGCTGACCCCTTTTCTCCTTCCCTCTCCCCCAGGGTCGCCTCTCCCGGACTTGCAGGAGCAGTTCAGCCCTCCCGAGGTTGCTCCGCCTCTCCTGGTGAAGCTGGTGGAAGCTATTGAGAAGAAAGGTAAGGGGGCAATGCTGAGCCCTGGGGGGGCTGATACACCCCAAAAACCCACAACGAGAGCTGAGCTCTGTGGGACACACAGGACACAGCTGCTCTCATGTTCCTCCCTGGGTTGAGCTGCTGAGGCCCGTGAGGGTGTTTGGTTTGAGCACCTACACACTCTGGGTGGGTGCTGGGGTTTGGGAAGCGCTTCCAGCCCAGATCTGTGCCATGGTGGAGAAATGGGGCCACTGAACCGGGTGTCCTGGGGGCCACCCAGGGGGCAGCCTCTGCAGGGGGTTGGCTTGGACACCATCCAGGCCTGGTTGGCCGTGCCACAGCCATTGGCTGGCACTGAAACGATGCCTGTGCTGGAGCTGACAGCAGTGTCCCCCCTTCCGCAGGGTTGGACAGCGAGATGCTGTACAGGACATCTGGCTCCGAACTGAGGCAGGCGCTGAGAACCGGTAAGAACCAGCTCGGCGCAGTGGAGGCGAATCGGCTCAGATGGAGGAGATTAGTGGATGTGACAGCGCCAGCAGTAATGCAATCCAGGCCAGGCTCGCCTGTCCCCGGCAGTTCCTGACTCCCAGCACGCTGCCTCTGGGGCTGGGCTGTCCCCGTCCCAACACGCCTTGTCCTCCTGCGTGGAAGGGATGGGACAGAGGGGATTCTGGCACCGTCCATGGGGGGCAACAAAGGGATGTGGAGCTGGCTTAGAGACTTGCAAGCAAACAAGTGAACCTCTGTGCTTGTCACCCGCTGTCTTTGGGGTGCTCTGCTGATGGGCTGCTGGAGGCTCCTCTGGCTCTGTCATGCCACTAATAAGCAGGGGAGGATGTTTCAGCTCAGCTTGGTGGCTGGAGCCGTGGCTCCACAGTGCTGGCAGCTGATGTCTCTGCCGGGGAGCCCTGGGAACCGTCTGCCTCTCGGCTGGGCTGGGGCCTCATCCGGCACCACGCTGGCGAGTCCCCTCCCGCAGACGTTCCCGCAAACCCCAACCACGCGGTGCTGTCAGCCCGGGCTGTGCTCTCAGGACAGGCTTTATGTGCTTCCCAAAATCCTGCGTTCGAGGGAGGTATTTTCCCCGTTGGGTTCTGTGTGTGGCTGCCCAGTCCGTGCTCGACTCTTGCTGGCAGCGGGGAGCAAAACTGTCACCCAAGCTATGGCTGCCTAGAATTCCTGTGTTGGGGCTCACGGCAAAGATTGTGGGTACACAAAATGACCTCTGCCCTCTCCCAAGGGAACTGTTGGGGTGCCCAGAGCCAGCTGATTTCTGGGGTGCACTTCCAGGCATCCTCTGTCACATGGGCTGCCCGAGGGCTGCCTGAGCTCCCTCGTGGTGCTGTGTCCCATGATGGCTGGCTGGTGTGTGATGCTTTCTGGGATGGGTGTTGGCAGCACCAGAGCTGCCAGCTGGGTGCGCAGTGCTGTGTCCACCTCCCATGGGAAATCTGTGCCCTGGCAGATTGGACCCTGGGTGACCTGGAGCCCCTGGACGTGCACTCCCTGGGCGAGGCACTGCGAGGTTACCTGCAGGACCTGCCCTCCCCCGTGGTGCCAGTGTCGGTGCACGGAGACATCCTTCGCATCCTGCAGGGTAAGGGCCTCCCCTGGCTGCCTTGGGAATGGGCGGCTGGGTGGGATGGACACATCTGGGATATTAAAATAATCCTTGTCCCTTTGGGGCCTGGCACATGGCCCCCACCGCTGCCAGCGCTCCTGCGCTGTGACGCAGCTGGAGCGTGGAGAGTGGTGCCGGCTGTCCCAGCTCTTCCCTCGTGTCTTGTTCTCTCCCCAGAGGTCCCCCAGCCGGAGAATTGCCGGAAGCAGCTGCAGCTGGCCCTGGAGTCGCCTGCGGTCCCGCTCCAGAACATGCTCACCCTGCAGTTCCTGCTCCGGCATCTGGGGAAGGTATCGCAGCAGGCCGAGAGCAACAGCCTCCACCCTCGGGCCCTGGGAGAGATCTTCGGCCCACTTCTCCTTCGGCTGCCTGGCGCCAGGTACGTGAGGCTTTTGGTTCCAGCAGTGTTCCCAGCTCCGGCCACTGTGCCTGCCAGGACGAGGAGTCCAGCCTGGAACAGCAGGGCTGCCTGCATCCCCTGCTGGGCTGCATGTGGGGTTAAACTGCTGGCAGCACTCAGAGGTGGGACTCAGAGCCAGGACAGAGCCCCTGCTGCCCTGTCAGGCTGGGATCTGGCAGCTGGGATGGACCAGCTGACCCCAGGGGACCTGGGAGCAGTTCTCTGCAACTGCTGTTCTTAACTTGCCTCTTCTCTCCCTGCAGCCCAGAGTTGAGCCCTGACTTCTCCATGCTGTTTTTGGAGACACTTCTGCAGACAAAGGAGCTGGAGCCGGAACAGTTGCCTCCAGGTATTGAGATACCCCTTCCTTGGGGCCTGAGGCACTGGCATTTGTGGGTGTGGACTCTCTGCCCCCACAATTGGGTTGCCGAGGGCATTTTGATAGCCCAGCTGTGCCCGGAGGCCAGCTCAAGTTGTTGAGCTGCTGGAGATGTGCCTGGAGCAGCTCCAGGCAATGTGGTGGCCAAGGGGCCTTCCTGGGCCAGTCACTGCAGGGAGGGAGACTCAGCGCTCCGAGGGATTGCCAGTGGGGAGCTGGGATTCGGGCTCACCCTGTTTCAACCCTCCTCCTCTCACAGCCCTGCCTCCCAAACCGCCCAAGCCAAAGCCCAGCGCAGCCAGCCTGGCCAACGGGAACAACGCGCCCTTGCAGGACGCCGAGTGGTACTGGGGGGACATTTCTCGGTAAGGGGGTGACTGGCAGCTCACACCTGGGGTGCCCTGTCCATCAGGGGAGCCTTGGGGCCACCTCACAGACCATGACAATCCTGTTCCTTTCAGGGAGGAGGTGAACGAGAAGCTCCGGGACACACCAGATGGGACCTTCTTGGTGCGTGATGCCTCCAGCAAGATCCAGGGGGAATACACGCTCACGCTCAGGTAGGGCTCTGGGATCCTCTGGGAGCTGGGATCCCTTGGGAGCCTCTGGGGTGCAGCTCTTGGGTCACATCCCAGCTGCAGAGATGCCAAGATCTCTGGCTGGTGTAGGGTGCTGGGGTGGTGGTAAGCGCCCTCTCCTCTCCCCTCCGCTGCAGGAAGGGAGGCAATAACAAGCTGATCAAGATCTTCCATCGGGAAGGCAAGTACGGCTTCTCAGAGCCCCTGACTTTCGGCTCCGTGGTGGAGCTCATCACCCACTACCGGCACGAGTCGCTCGCCCAGTACAACGCCAAGCTGGACACCAGGCTGCTCTACCCCATCTCCAAGTACCAGCAGGTGAGGCCTACAGGGACGTGGCTGGCAAGCACAGCCTGAACCAGGGGTGTTTGCTCATCCATCCCTGCGCCTTTGGTAGATGCCGATGTCCCATCCCTCTCCCCGTGTGCTGGAAAGTTTTGTTGTGGGGTTTTGTGGGACCAGCTGGAGCAGGTCCTGACTGCGGCTGTGCTTATGGCAGGACCAGGTGGTGAAGGAGGACAGTGTGGAAGCTGTGGGGGAGCAGCTGAAGGTTTATCACCAGCAGTACCAGGACAAGAGCTGGGAGTACGACCTGCTGTATGAGGAGTACACGCGCACGTCCCAGGTACGTGGGCACTGCCTTCCCCACGGGCTGCCTGACCCCTCCAAGGGCTGCTCTGTCACCCCCTGAGTGCTGGCAGCCACCGTGCTGTGCACAGGGGAGACCAGAGATTGGGCACCTGCTTCCCCCTTTGTCAGCTCATGGACTTGCAGGGACTCCCCAGAGGATGTGCTTTGAGGATGGGGATATTTTGCCTGCAGCAAGGACAGAGCTGCTTTGGGGAAGTTGAAAGAGGTGATGCAAATGTGCAGAAATGTTCCTCAGCTTTTCCCTCTGTTCTCCCCCAGGAGCTGCAGATGAAGAGGACGGCAATCGAGGCCTTCAACGAGACGATCAAGATCTTTGAGGAGCAGTGTCAGACACAGGAGAAGTGCAGCAAGGAGTACATCGAGCGCTTCCGGAGGGAGGGCAACGAGAAGGAGGTGCAACGGTGAGGATGGGGCTGGTGGTGGCCTGCCCTGCCTGGAGAAGGGCTCCAGGGGCTGGAAGGATCCTCCCGGCTCAGCACAGAGCCGAGGCACGCGGACTCCTTGTCTCTCCAGCAGCGTGCTGTGGGCTGGAGCTGGCAGGCTGCCTCCTCCACCTCCCCCACTCTGGCTCACAGCCTAAACCCCCCTCTTTCTCCCAGGATCCTCATGAACTCGGAGAAGCTCAAGTCCCGCATCACAGAGATCCACGACAGCAAGATGAAGCTGGAGCAGGACCTGAAGAAACAAGCCTCGGAGAACCGGGAGATCGACAAGCGCATGAACAGCCTCAAGCCAGACCTGATGCAGCTGCGCAAGCTGCGGGACCAGTACTTGGTGTACGTAGTGCCCCCGCAGCGCGGCCCGGGAGCCATCCGGCTGCCTCCTCCGGGGCTCCGGGGCTCGTTTGACCGGCTCGCAGCCCGCTGGGGGCAGGAGCCGCTCCCGCAGCGCGGCCTCGGGGCTCGGCGGTCGCCGGCAGCGGTGGCTGCTGCCCTCTGGTGACGGCCACGCCCGGGGCTCGCTCTAGCCGCGCTCAGCTCTGCCCTCCTTCCCCAGGTGGCTGACGCAGAAGGGTGCCCGGCAGAAGAAGATCAACGAGTGGCTGGGCATCAAGAACGAGACAGAGGAGTGAGTGTCCTGCTCTTGTGCTGTGGGGTTTGGGGGATGTGGGAGCACAGGCTGCCAGCTGGTTCTGCCCGTGCTGCAGCCCCGGGCAAATCCCAGCTCCCTACCCCGGGGGATGAGGATGTCTTCCCTGCCAGATGGGCGATGGTAGCTAGCAGTGTGGGGGTGATGTGGGAGCCTCGTGCCCAGATTTAGGGAGTCTGATCCTGTCTGTGCTCGATCGCAGCCAGTACTCCATGATGGATGACGAGGAGGAGCTGCCCCACCACGAGGAGCGGACGTGGTACGTGGGGAAGATCAACCGCGTGCAGGCAGAGGAGATGCTGTGTGGGAAACGGGACGGCACCTTCCTGATCCGTGAGAGCAGCCAGAAGGGCTGCTACGCCTGCTCCGTGGTGTGAGTATCCCTGTGCGGGTGGGGTGGGGTGGGATGGGATGGGATGGGATGGGATGGGATGGGATGGGATGGGATGGGATGGGATGGGATGGGACGGGACGGGACGGGACAGGATGGGATGGGATGGGATGGGATGGGGCTGGCCCAGGCTATGTTCCTGCATTGCTCCACCCTCCCCTTGCCAGATCCTGGAGGTGACAGCTCCCATCTGCCTTGGCTTCTCCTGCCAGGGCCAGGTGTATCTTTACACTGCTTTGGTGGCCCTGCTCGTGCTCCTCTGTCCCTGTGCCACTGCTGACCCAGGCTCCCATGTCTCCCTGGCAGGGTGGACGGTGACACCAAGCACTGCGTGATCTACAAGACAGCGACGGGCTATGGGTTCGCTGAACCCTACAACCTCTACGCCTCCCTCAAGGACCTGGTCTTGCACTACAAGCACACGTCCCTGGTGCAGCACAATGACTCCCTGAATGTCACGCTGGCTCACCCGGTCCTTTCCCAGCCACCAGCCAGATGAGCAGCCCATGCACAACACAACAGCTGCCTTCAGCTTCTCCCCAGGGCGCTGCTTTTGGCTCTGGACTCTTGCACCCTGTATAGTTGAGTCTCTGTGCTCCTGCTCCTTCAGAGCCTCTGAGATGTCTGTGACCGTTCCTGATGTCCCTCTTGGTCAGTAGCTGAAACCTGTGTTGGCTGATGGGACAGAAAGGCTGGGCTGTAGATTCCCAGTGGGCTCCAGCCTCTAGGAGGTGGGATCCAGTTGTGATTGAATTGCTGGGGGCGAGCACAGCCCCCTCCCCTTCCCTGATAAGCAGGTCAGATCCCCTTCTTGCTGGCAGGTCGCCCCGCTACGCATCACTGTAGAGCTTTGGTTCCTGATTCCTCGGTGCTGTGCCCGAGGGGTTCCCTGCCTGGACACTGGAGGAGGCAGAGGAGGAGCCTCCATTGAGCGTGTGCATCCTTCACTCTCGCTTCCCTCAGTGGCCTCGCAGGCTGTGATGGTGTCTGGTACGAGGGGTGCTGCTCTTGCATGCAGAGACACATTTAGGAAGGAGAAACCTCGTCCTCCACGGGGCTCCCCGGCCGAGATCCTCACTCCGTGCTGTGCCCCACCTCGCCACCATTCCCTCCTGTCGTAACCACCTCTGGAGTGTTGCTGCCTGGGCAGGGAGGATCTGCTTAGCCGTGAATCTCCTGCCTTAGTTGTGCCAGCGAAGCTGTGAAATCCGTGTTGGTACCCGTGTTTTTCCTGGCAGCATCTGTGGGATGCACAGCTCGTCGTTTCCGGCCGGTTTCGGTGACTCTGCACACGTAACCCGTTGAAGCTGACTGTAGCTCTGTAAATATGGTTCTTTTTGTGACCGGCTGCTCCCCTGGTGCTGGTGTTTGCTGAGCCCCCAGTGCCACCCCCAGCGTGGGCAGCAGCTGCCAGGCTGCCACAGCCCCGGGCCCTGCAGCTGAAGCAGGAGAGGGCCGGAGTCCAACGCACACTACGAGCCCTACCCGGAATGAAGGACCTCTCTGCTGCAGGAGGACACATCTGCGGGGCCCAGGGCATGCTGAAATGTATCTGCATGATGGTGAACTACGAATGCAAAGCACTTACAATCGTGGGTACTGTATGGGGGCCGGGCAGGGCTGCCCACCACAGCTGGCTGCCGCGGGCAGGGCGCTGTGTCCGAGCTCGGAGGGCCCCAGGGCAGCCCAGGTGGGCCTGGAAGAGCTGTAAAAGCTGAGCTGAGAGTTGAGGCCGTGGTGGCATTTGCTTTCCTGGGTTATCTCGGCTGCCTGGCTGGAGGAGAGCATTCTTGGTCCCTTTGATTTGCCAGAGTGGCTCGTTCCCTCTCGGAGGCTCCTTCTTGGGACAGGCTGGTGGATGCCGTGGACTTTGGCGCTTCTGTTTCCCATTGCAGCTCGGATTCTGCCGGATCCGTGGGGTGCTCTGTGCTCGTGCTGTGCCTGCATCCTGTCCTTGATGTGCCACCTGCATCGGGGACCACGTTGTCCCTCCTTCCCCGGCCAGCTCTGCTGCTTGCTTTGGTCTGGGCAGGTCCCCAGATCCTTCTGGAGCTGGGGTTGCTGGAGCAAACATCCCATTCCTGTTGCTTGTGGCAGCTCTCCCATGCTCAGCTGTACAGCCCCCGTTCCCTGCATGTCCTCTCCAGGCCCTGGGCCCTGGTTTTGGGTCTGGTTTGTCAGTGTTTGGTTGTTCAGGTGCAGGCAGTGGGTTGGGGGAGCTGTGGGGGCACGGCCCAGGAGAGGCTGTGGTTGGCTTTGGGGATCACTTGGGAAAAGCTGCCAGGGATAATTAAGGGAATAGTTCGGGCTTGGGCATGTGAGAGATGAGGGCATGTGGGACTGGGGCAGGGAGGCTCAGTCCTCACAGCCCTCTCCAGAAGCCTCCTGTGGAGTGGCCGGGGGGGGGGCTGCACCAACACTCCAGAGCTTTGTTAGTGTCCCACACCTTTTCAGCCTGGGGACTCTGCTGGTCCTGTGCTTGTTCCTGCACTTCCAGCACACCCCCACTTCACAGGACAGGCTGCAGGCACATGGGATCCTCAGCCTCTCACCCCATGGGCTCCATGTTCCTCCACCACCACCCCTCAACGTGAGTTTGGGGCCAGTCCTGCCGGGGGGGTTTGCTCCCGGCTCATTCCAGGACCTGCTGAGCATCTGGAAGAGTCTCAGCTTGAAGCTGTCACCTGTCAACACTCGCTTGGTGCTCACCTGGCTCTGCTGCCCAGGGAAATTCCAGCTTCTCTTTATCCTGTGTTTCTATCCTTTTGGCTGAATTTCTGTTGTTTTTCCCATGCTGTCCCTTCCTGTTGTCCAGCCGCAGCCCAAGGGGGGTCATGGTCACCCCTCTGCACCTTCCAGCACTGCCTTCCCTGCCCGCTGGCGGCCTGTCCTTGACAGGGCACTGCTCACGTCCTGTGTACGACGAGGAGGAAGATGCCCTTCCCCAGGGCTGCCTTTCCCTGACGGTGCTTCACTTGGCTCCCCGAACAGCAGCTTTTCCCTGCTCTCCCCGGGGTGGAAGCCCAGCCCGGAGCTCCCCCAGCATAAGCTCGTTGTGATTTGTCCTTTGCTGCTTTGGCTCGTTCTGAACCCGGCCGTGTTTTGAGGCGCTGGGCTGTGCTTTGCTGCTTGTGACCCCCACGTCCCCCAGCCGAGCCACTCACCCGCGTCCCGTGGGTGCCACGTGGCTGTTCCTGCTCCCCGGGGCACAGTTTGGGGCTCGTCCCTCCGTGTGCCTGCTCGGGGGGCTCCAGGCTCCCCCATTTAACCCCCAAGGGCTCTGGTGCCAGCTTTGTGCTCGGAGAGGACGTGGCGGCTGCGTGAGGTTTTAGTTTCTAGGTATATGCAATAAAGAATAACCTGCCCCCCGAGCTGTCCGTTACCAGCAGTAGTGCTCTCTGCTCTTTCTGTTGATGTTTACTAATGTAAACCCAGTATTTGTTACTGTAAGAGGACTTTTTTTTTTTTGTACGGTACTTTGAAAAAACCCACAAAAACAACCAAAAAAAAAAAAAAAAGGAAAGAAATAAACAGAGTTAATGAACCAGGCTGCTGGATTGCTGTGGGAGGTTGTGCGGGGGCAGGAGGGTGGTAGGGCTGTGCCCCACTTCCTGGGCTGGGTGCAGGGTGTGACCCATCGTGCCAGGATTGTGCTCCCCGGGTTTGTAGGGCTGGGGCACGGGGGGACCAGGGCTGAGAACCGGCCGGAAACAGCGGGAACGGGGAACTACGAGGTTCCTCTCACTCGGCCCCACAACTGAGCTCGGGATGGCTTGGGCTGCACCCCCTTCCCGCACCCCCGGCGGCTCTGCCGGGAGCCAGCCCCGTGTCCCCGTTCGGGGAACTCCACGCGTGGCTGCTCCAGGCTGGGTTTCGCTCCCGGACCTGTCACAGCCTGCGGGGAAGAGGCGGCTGCGGGCACGGCCGTGAGCCCAGGGCTCCGGTTCAGAGCACAGCGGGGACGCGGTGGCCGGAGCCGGGCGGCCCCACGTGGGCCGGCGGCGTCACGGGAGGCGGCCGCTGGGGCGGCAGGAAGGGCAGGAAGGGCGCACGGAGGCGGGCGCGGCCGGGCTTTAAAAGTCCCCGCTGGGACGGGCTCGTTTCCGCGTCACCCCGGCGTCCTCATGGCCCCCACGGTGCCGCTGGCTGTCCTGGCGCTGGTGGCCCTGGTGGCCCCGGGGCTCGGGGTGGCCCCCGGCTGCGATTACCCTGCCCACCGCTGGTGCAGCTCGCGGGACGCCGCCGTCGCCTGCCAGGTCAGAGCCGCTGCTGCTGCCGGGGCTGGGGACACGGGCAGGGACAGCCGGCCCGCGGGGACACCTCCCGCCTGCCCGGCAGCAGGGACGGGGGAGGCGGGGACAGGGTTGGGGCATCGCCTGGCCACGATGCATGGAGCGAGTGCCAGCTGCGAGCACCGCTGAGGCACAGGCTGGCACATCAATGCTCAGAGCCTCCGGTGCCACACGGGCACTACGGCATTCCCCAGCATCCCTGGGGAAGGGCTGCGGTCCAGCCGGACCCTGACCCCGGCCCCTCCGCAGCTGCCGCTGGCACTTCTGCTTTTTAAGCGTAAAACCGCTTTTCGGCTTGTTCTGCCCCAAACAGCCCCGGGCGGTGCCAGCGCCCTGTGAGTCTCACGGGGCTGCAGCTTCTCCCTGGCAGTGGGTGCTGGGCCATCCCCCCACCCAGGCACGTCCTGGTCTAAATTTGTTTTCCTCTAAAATATTTTGGGGAAGTTCTCGTGGAAAGCCCCAGCACTGGGTGTGAGCCACGCACAGGATTCTGTGGCAGCAGAAAGGCCCCGGCCACTCTCACTTCCCTCTAGCGCTGCGCACCCTCATCCCCCTTCTTCCCTGCATCCCAGGAGCTTTGCCCCATTCCTACAGATATTGGGATGGGGAGCTGCGGCCAGATCCCCCCCGTGCACCCCAAAACGTTCCCGCGTGCAGGTGGAGAGCCGCTGCCCCAGCCTCCCGCGCCCCGCGGCCGCACCCGTGGAGCTGAGCCTGTACTACGAGAGCCTGTGCCCGGCGTGCCGCGAGTTCCTGGTCCTGAAGCTCTTCTCCACCTGGCTGCTGCTGCCCGACGGGATGCTCAACATCACCCTGGTGCCCTATGGCAACGCCCAGGTAGGAGCCGGCCCTCCCGGTGCCGCGGGCGCTCGCCCCGGTGCCGCCGGCCCCGCTCTGACCAGTTGGTCCCGCAGGAGAGGAACGTCAGCGGGAAGTTGGACTTCCAGTGCCAGCACGGCCCCGAGGAATGCTTGGGCAACATGATCGAGGTGACGGTCCCCGTTCCCACGGTGCTGGCACAGGGGTGTCCAGCGGCCCCTCACCGCCCGCCCTGTCCCCGTAGGCCTGTCTGATGCACGAGGCCAAGAACTTCAGCACCTACTTCCCCGTCATCTTCTGCCTGGAGTCGGGCAGCTCCGTCACCGAGAACCTGGAGGCTGTATGTCCCCCTCCCCGCCCCTCATGCCCCACCCTGGGGGACGCCCCTGTCCCCCTGACCGCCCCCCTGCCCCCTGTGCCCGGCAGTGCCTGCAGATCTACGCCCCGGAGCTGGACAGCGGCCGCATCGCCGCCTGCGTGCAGGGGGACACGGGGGTGGCCCTGATGCACCGCAACGCCCAACTCACCGAGGCCCTGGACCCCCCGCACCAGTACGTGCCCTGGATCACCATCAATGGGGTATGGCAGGGGGGCAGCGGGGTGCCAGGTGGGGCTGGGGCACCGTGGGGACCCCCCTGACTGGCGCTGTATCCCCCCACAGAAGCACACGAACGAGCTGCAGGCACAGGCGGAGGCCTCGCTGCTGGCGCTGGTTTGCCACCTCTACCAGGTGGGACAGGGATCTGGGGGGGCAGCAGGGCTTGGGGACACGTCCCCATCCCTGCTGGGGCTCTACTGGCTGCTCTCTGGCAGGGGGAGAAGCCCGAAGCCTGTGGGGGCTCAAAGGCCCCGAAGATGCCGTCTGGCTGCAGGCGCTGAGGGACGTGGGAGCACCGAGAGAGAGGCCAATAAAAAGGATATTTTTTTTGAAAAACAGCAGGATCTGGAGTGGTGCTGGGGGGACCAGGGAGGGGGTGGTTTTACCCCGCCACAGTGGGAAGGGGAGAGAGAGAGAGCTGGGCACTGGGGCAATGGGACCGGCCTCCAGACCCGGGAATGCTGCAGAGGTTCACAAAGAACCCCCTTGAAGATTCCCAGGGAACTCTGCTGAGCACCTCCCTGAGGAGCAGAACATTTCCTCTCTCCAAGTCTTGGGAAGCAGCTCTGATGTCCATCTTTCTCCTCGCACTGACAGCATTAAACTCAACCATTTCAGGAGCACTGGGGCCAAGACCATCCCAGTTCCCACCAGTCCTTCTCCATTCCCAACCAGCAGGTTTAGGATGGCATCATTCCTGGTGGCTCCCTGAGCACTTGTGACAAGAAGTTCTCTCCCACAGACTTCAGCAGTTTCCCAGACCTGCTCACCCCAGCAGGAGGCTGTTCCCAGCTGGGGTCTGGGAAACTGAAACCCACCACGAGGACAAGGAATTCCTGACCCAGAGAATTCTCCTCCCTGCCTGTAGAACAGCTCCTCAGTTCTGGGTCCTGGCTGGGTGATGGGCACACCAGCACCCACAGCTGCTTTGTTTTCCCATCCCCCTCATCCTCACCCAGAGGCTCCCAACCACATCACCCCCGGCTGCAGGTTTGCCCTCAAACCTCTCCTCACACCAGGTGTGACCTCACCCCCCTCCCCAGCCCTGCCCACCTGGATCCTCCATCCCAGCACTGCAGGCATGGGACTCATCTCCCCCACATCCCACTGATCTTAAGAAGATCCCAGCTCTGGCTACAGACCAAGGGCACTTGCACTGACAGACCCCTGAGAGCCACCTGTAGCCCCCTTTAACCCTTTCCCTCCCCCCGAGGATCTGGGGAGGCTGTGGGAGCAGGAGGGACATAGGAAACTCCCACATTCCATCCCGGGAGATGCCTTGAGCAGCCAGGAGGAGCCATGGCCCTGCCACCACAGCCATGGCTCCTGTCTCTCTCAGGCTCAGCCAACCGGTGCCACCTGTCCTGGGCACCCCCCAGTGTCCCCACCACCCCAAGAACAGCGAGGGGGGCAGCTGCAGGCAAGCAGGGACCCTCCTTCCCTTGTCTGGCTGCACCTCAGGCAGCAGCAAGACCCGGAAAGATGGGGAAAAAATTTAAAATAATTCACAGCATCAACCAGAGAGTGCCTGGAAACTTCATCTCTCTTTATTGTCCATTTCTCATCCAAAACCTGGACCCCAAACCCAGCTCTGGGCCCTGAGCAAGCACAGTCCCACTGGCATGAGCACAGCGTGGCACAGCTCCTGCTGCTGCTCAGCGTCTGCCTCGAGCATCGTCCTTGCCCCAAAACTTCTGTCCCCTGGATCAGCTGCACTGCCACTGCCCACAGCTCTCAGGGCCATAGGAGATTCTTCTGCTCGAGAGAAGAAGGAAAAAGAAAGAAAATCATAAACTCTAACCCCGAATCTGAAGGAGTCTCAGCGACGGAGGACGAGCTCTCCTCTCCCGAAGGTGCTGCCGAAGCCCTCGGGGCTGTGGGGCAGGCGCAGGACCCCGTCCCACGGGCTGAGGGGCTCGGACACCCACTGTGCTGCCAGGGCATCGCCGGGAGGAGCTTCGGCAGCAGGACAGAGGCCGCTGCCCCACGGTGTCCAGGAGCCCCAGGGGCTCTCGGTGCCGGAGCAGCCCAAGCCCATCCCGAGCGCAGGGAAGCCCTTGCCGGTGAGGAGCGATCCGGTGAAGGCGCTGGGATTTCCAGGCTTGAAGTCGCTGCCAGGCCAGGTCGGTGCCACCAGGTCGTTGTTCAGGAGGAAGGACAGCGACCCTGAGGCATCATCCGACTCCGGGGAGCTGCTGGGCAGGGACTCCTCGAGGCTGCGGGGGAAGGTCAGGGCTGCCGCCGGCACCTTCCAGCCCGCCCGCTCCTCCCCCGCCTCCCGCTCGGCCCCGGCTTTCTTCTTGCCCCCCTTCCCGCAGAGCCGCACCACCCTGATGCTGTGCCAGTCGCGGTGCCCGAGGCTCTCGAAGGCGCTGCGGGCGCTCTCCAGGCTCTCGTACTCCACCAGGGCACAGCAGTGGCTCAGCAGCTCGGGGAACCGCGACGCGTATCTGTGCACGTCCGAGGGCAGCTTGCGGCCCGGCCGCAGGATGCGGATGGAGACGATGGCGCCGAAGGGGCTGAACATCCTCGTGATGGTCTCCAGGAAGTTCTTCTGCAGCGGCAGGTCCTGCTCGAGGGGCTGCAGCTCCCAGGCCAGCAGCAGTTTGCTGGGGGGGACGCTCAGCAGGTACTCGGGGACCGGGAGCCGCCGCCTCACTTTGGTGCCCTCCTTGTTCACCTCCAGCAGCGCCGAGAACTTGAGGGCGTAGAGGGTGAGGCGCCAGTCCCGGGTCAGGTATTTCACCTGTGCAGAGAGGGTGGAATCCCCATCAGGCTGCATCCCCTGCTCTCCGAAGGCTCGGACCACCCTAAACCCACCCTCCGGGCAGGCTGCGACCCCACCCAATATCCCCCAAGGCAATGTCCACCTTCTACGTGAGCAGCTTTGGGATCTGCAGACGGTCCCCAGTGTCCCCTAGGCTGTGGCAAGAAGCCACAACTTCCCCCTGAGCCAAACCACCAGCACTTCCCTGGGATTTTTTGGTTGAGGGATGATTGCTTCCAAAGCAGTCCGGGGGAAGTGTGGGTAGAAGAGGCGAATCCAGCCCTGGAATCCCCCAGCCACCCTCCCTGGGAGCAGAGCTGCTGCAGGGTTCCGAGGGCAGAGAGCCACCAGGACACAGCCTGGACCTCCCCACCCACCCCACGGGAGGCAGCTGGAACACCCCCTCATGCCCAGGACCCACCTTCTTGAAGGACGTCAGCAGTTTGATGCTGACAAAGCCCAGCTTGTTCTTCTGGACGTGTTTGAGGAGGAAGGCGTCCTTGGCCAGGTTCTCGTCGGACAGGTAGAACTCCACCTGGGCCACGATCCTGCGCACCAGCTGCGGGTCGGGGGCCGAGCAGCTGCAGTCCAGCAGAGCCATCCCCAGCTCACAGGAGCTCCTGGCACAGCAGTGGGGACACAGGGCTGAGCTGGAGCCTGGGCCACCAGGGTGGGACAGCACAGACACCACGGACAGCCGGGGCTGCCACCAGACTTGTCCTGGGTACAGGGAACAACCTCAGCCTTGGGAGCCTCCCAGGAGAGCCAGACCTGAACCAAACACATCCCGGACAAGGGACACATTCCCTGGGGGATGAATACATGGAAGGAGCAGGGCACAGCCCCTCCTGGCAGCCACGTACCCGTTGTAGCTCTCCACGATGTCCTCCTGGCTGAGCAGGGCGAGCGAGCGGCTCCATGGGGGAGGGAGAGGCCGTGCCAGGAAGGGATTCCTTGGTACAGGCACTGGAGTGCTGCAGCTGGGCTGGGAATCCAGCGCCAAGGCCACTCCAGAGCTGCGTGAAGCCATCGTCCTTCGCCTGGGACACGACACAGGAAAAGGACAGGGCTGGGACACCCCGGCCACCTGCAGCCCTGGGGCAGAGCCCTGCTCTGGGCTGCAGCCCCCAAAGCCAGCCCAGGGCAGGGCAGGGGAATGGAGGAGCTGGGTGTTGTGTCCTTACCTGCTTGGTAGCACTGGAAGGGTGGGAAGTTCTAGCAGCACATCCCAGAGACCCCGAGGCAGCAATTCCCAAATTCCCCCCAGCTCCAAACTGAGGCTCCCAAAGCACAGAGGCAAAAAAAAAAAGGAAAAAAAAAGAAAATAACCAAAAAAAAAAAAAAGAAAAGAGAGACAGAGAGAGAGAAAGCCCCTGGGGTGAGGGGGGGTGTGGGTTTATAAACACACCCTGAAGGAACTGCAGGGGTGGTTGTGGGCCTGCCCCCAGACTGCCTGCTCCAGGTGAAACCTGTTTGTGGTTAAACTGCCCCAGCTGAGCCCTGGGACCAGCCAGGCTCCTCCTGCCTCGGCTGCAGAGCCAGGCCCGGGGCCAGGCAGGGCAGGGCCAGCAGAGCCTGTCCCCTCTGGTACCCAGGGGGACAGTGAGTGGCAGCCACGAGGCCTCTCGGGCTGTGCCTTGGTGTCCCTGCCATGTGCGAGGGGGAGGGAAGCTTCTATCCAGGGAATTCTCTGGGCTCTCAGTGCTGCCAGAGCAGCAGGGAAAGGTCCTTGTCCCTGCAGAAACATCTCCCGGCCCAGTGAGGGAGCAGGGATGGGGTGGAGCCCAGGGCAGGGCAGGGGGGGGGCAGGATGGCCCCTGGCTCCATGGGGAAGGGTCTGGAATGAAACATCCCCCTGGCCTGAGCCCGTGTGGGGAAGGTGAGGACACAGAGGGATGGGGACAGGGGCAGGTGGGGGGGACACTGGGCTGGGGACAATGCCAGGGCGTGGGGGGCCGTGGGGCTGGATGGAAACTGGAGCTGCCACTGGAAGGGCTGATGCTGGGAGCCCACCTGAGCCTCTCCTGCCAGCCCAGGCAGGGTTTGGTTGATGTTCCCGTGCCCTGTGGCCACATGGGCAGGCCAAGGGCTCCACTGGCACAAGGGCAGATGCTGTTTCAGACAAAATGACTGGAGGAGTTGCGAGCAAACAACAGAAGGTGGCTCTGGCCCCTGTCTGCAAACCTGTATTTTTGCGTTGGTTCATTTTGAGAACTTCCTCTCATTTCTCTTTGCAAGTCCCTGTGTCCCAGAGGCTTCCTAGACATGGGTGCCTGTTCTCTGACAATGTGGGGACACTCCAGGAGTGCCAGACCATGACCCTAAAGCCATCCCAGCCAGGGGACACATTCCCTAGGGGACAAACAGGAGGAAAGTCCGGGGCTCATCCCCCCCTCACATCCCGGCAGCCACGCACAGACTGAAGCTCTCCAGGATGTCCTGGCTGTCCCCAGACCGGTGGCACTGCAGTGTCCCCTGCCCAAGCCCCTGCCCCAGCCACGCAGGGCTGCTCCCAAGGAATCCCTGGGCTGTGCCACCCTGCCCAGCCCCAAGGTCGCCCTTCTGGGATGAGCCACAGGGACTGGCACTGTCCGACCTGGAATGTTGTACCCCTCTGATTTCCCTGGGCATGCTGTCACCCCCCGGCCACCTCCCCTTCTCCTGCCACCTCCTGGTGTTCTCTGCTGGCTGGGAAGAGATGGAAGACAAAGTCCTGGGATGCTTGTGCTGAAACCTCTGCAGGACTTGCCCACCGGGGAGGGGTGGTGGAGGCAGAGGCAGGCTGAGCGTGGGGGATGTAGGTACTGACAGGAGGAGTTTGAGCTGTGTTTGCTTTCTGCTGAGAAGCAGATTTTTCTCAGGGTCAGGAGGTGCTGCCCAGCTCCCCTGGGGGAAACAACCCCCTGCTTCCAGACCCAAGATTCCCAAAGGAAGAGGCTCTGTCTGCTCCAGCCAGACCGGGCGTAATCCAGAGGGAGAGTGAAGCAAAGGCACAGGGGCAACAGGCTGAGGATAAACCTTCCCGAGGGGTCAGAGCAGGAATGACCCAGCACTTGTCACATCCCTCCCATCCTCACTGCTCCCATGCTCTCAATTAGTCTGGAAGCTTAATTAGAAAATCCTTCTGTGGCCCTGTGCTCAGCCTGATCCTTCAGCCTCTCGTCCCCTCTGAGAGCTTGGCTGTGACAGGGGTTATCCCTACACACAGCTGCTGCTCCAGGGGGAACCTGCCTTCCTGCAGACCCCGGATCCCTGCCCAAAACTGCTTTAATTACCCTGCTCTGGGCAGCTCCTGCATCCCCCCGAGGCTGCTGCAGCATCTCCTGGCACCTCTCAGGGATCACAGAAGAAATGGGACCACGACACTCCTTGTGCAGGCCTGAGCATTGGGTACACGTTTATTTCTGTTCGGGTTTAGCTGGGAATTCTGTGCAGGGGGGTTCTCCAGGCTCCTCACGCTGCTGCAGAGCTCCAGAGCAGCTCCTTTGCACGCCGGGTTCCCTCGGTGGAAGAGCTGAACTTCCTACGGCCCTCAGTGGGAGCAGGGCAGTTAAGATTTGGTTGCTCAGTTGTGTTTTTAGACCCTCTTATCTCACCAGCAGGATCTGAAGTGTGAACTCTGACCTGGGCAGTTTTCGTGGTTATTTACATTTAAATCTGCCTCTCTCACTTCTCTCCTGCCACTTCCATGTGAGACATTCACAGACAAACATCACCCTGCCACAACAGCAGGAGACGGAGGGGAGATGTGCCGCTCACACACTCTCATTTCACTTCGCCATTAAGGACGTGTTTGGAAGTGTCACAGCTGCCTCAGTGCCACTGGGAATGAGGAAATCAGAGATTTGGGTAGAATACACTCTGCTAGGCAAATGTACACAAGACCCCTGGAAAAGCTCACACCGAACACTGCATCATTAGAAACCATCATAAGAAAAGCTATTTATGACACGGCCTTTATTCACAGAAAGATTTGCCCCAGGGCTTTGTTTTTGCAGTTTAGTTTGATGACAGATTCCCTCCCTCCTCTGCCCTGCAGCCCACAGCACCCCAGCGTAGTCCACAGCATCCCAGGGTAATCCATGTCAGCACAGACCCCACAGGACACGGGAAAGGGGGATAAACCCTGCTGAGCTCCCCCAGCTCCACCCCACAGGAGCCACCCCTGCACTGCCGCCGCAGGAAAAGGCAAAGGGATCCAGAGAGGGAAATGCCACTGGAGTGCTGAGCCCCACCGGCGTCTGTGACAGCCCCTCCCCACCTGGGATGTGTTGCTGGGTCAGTCTGAGCCGTGCTGGGCCAGTCTGAGCAGTGCTGGGTCAGTCTGAGCAGTGCTGGCCCACCCGGAGTGGGGAAATGGGAACAAGGCCCACCCTAAGGCACTGCGGTCGCACACCCTCGCCCCTGCTCCGGACCCTCCTTGAATGTCAGAGCAGGACATGGAGTGGGAATTTCACACACCCCAGGATGTGGGACCAGTTCCCCTCTGCCTGGGCACCGTGGAGGATGCAGATTGCCACGGGATTGCCACGGGATTGCCATGGGATTGCCACGGGATTGCCCACAGGCATCGTGGCACGGGGCAAGAAACACGCTCTGCATGCAGCTGCCACTGCCTCGGAGTCCTTTGGTATCTTCACTTGGCATCCTGGGAGCGCTGGGGGGAAGTGCCAAGCTGGGGAGACATGGAAGCAGGTGGGAATGCTCATCCCAGAGTCCCAGAGCACGCCTGTGTCCGCCGGGATGTGCGGCCTGGAGCCCCTCCCCAGGCGGGGACAAGAGACACCGACTGTCCTGCGCTCCCCAGTACAGGAGATTTGGCAAAGCCAGAGCCAGGACAGCTTGTCTGGAAAGGCTGCAGGAGAAGGGCCAGGTATTTTTCCTTCTTCTTGGGCACTGATTGGTTCAAGTCTGTATCACAGTGAAGTCTGAGAAGCGGGGAAGGAACCCAAAGCACCTTCCCTGACAGAGAAAGCCTCGTCTGTGCGCCTCGCTCCGGCTGGAGAGCGAGGACAGCTTCTCCCAGCCAGGCACATCCCACGGGCTGCTGGCCACAGAGGCTTCCATCCCTTGGGAGCAGACTCTGGAGCTTCTCCCTCCACACTGGAGGGACACTGGCGGCCAAACCAGCCCCGTCCCAGCGCCTGCCCGGGCTCAGCCCGGAGCCCATCCTCAAACACAAGTAAACATAAAGAGAAACTAAGAGGCACTATAATAACGCAGATCCGGGCAGGCCCAGGCTTGGGGCAGCAACCCTGGCTCCGGATGGCTCCGTCCAGCTGGGAGCAGCCCAGTCCCGGTGTCAGATCTCCTGCAGGGAGTGGCCGGGCTCGCTGCGCTCCCGTTTCACCAGCGGCTCCCCCAGTGCCTGCTCCGGGTCCACCTCAGTGCCCAGCTCGCCGATGTCATCTGCAAAGGACACGGCATCAGAGCAGGGAGCGGCGGCACCAGGAGCTTCTCCCCAGCACAGCAGGCTGGAAGAGCCAGCACAGTGTTTCCCCTCCCACAGAGATCCCACCCTGACCCAGCAGAGCCCCCCGGGAGGGAGGGGAGGTACCTTTGTCCAGCAGTGTCGGGGACAGGGATGTGAGGTCACCAAACTGAAAGGAAAAGGAGTTACAGGGTCAGGGAGGCTTTGGGGAGCCAAGGGGCCAGACCTGCTCGATGGCATCACCAAACAATTTCAACCACCCAGGAGAGACTGCGAGCATCAGTGCTGGTGGTGGAGAGCAGAAAACAAAACCAACCACAGGTTTTGGGGGAAAAGCCTTTTGTTGCCATTTAAACCTCTGGGCAAACACCACACACAACAATCCAGGGCAGGACTGAGCTCTGGAATGAAGGAAGAAATTTTTCCATCTCGTCTTCAATTTTTCCACTTGGTCAGGTGATGGCCAAGTGCTGCCACAGGCAAAGATGGTGCCTTTCCTCCAGCCCTTTCCATCCCTCAGGCATTTCTCCTCTCCTGGACTCCACCTTCACCTCTCTGCAAGGCCTTTGCAGCGATGTCAGAGAGTGTTTGGCCAGCGAGGCCGTGGTGCCAAGTGGGACCAGAGATCTCCTTGGCTCTGGAGATGTGGTGTCCCTCTCAATGACGGGGTCTGAGACACCAAATTGCTTTAACAACAAGGCTGGAAGGCCGTGGAAAGCTGGGAGCAGCAGCAGCTGAGGAGAGTGGGAATGACAAAGTTCGGTGGGAATGGAAGGACACGATTCGTCCTCCTTTGCTGGGAAGAATCAGCCTCCTCCTGGAGAACAGGAATATTGCAAGGGTTTAATAAGGAAAAGCGTGAGGGATGAGAGCCTCCCAGAGCTGGGTTTTGCTGGGAGCCACTCTCTGCATTTCATGTTCCTTTAATATCAATAAAGGCAGAGGTTTTGCAGGGAATAGTGGGAACTCAGCACTGCAGTTGGAGCAGCGTGGGAGGGGAAGGGAAAGCAGAACCAACAGGCTTTGGTTTGCCTGGCTCCCTCCACGAGCTCTGTGGAAGCTTCAAGGAGCAAATGGGATCAATTTTGAGCTCACGGGCTCAGTTTTAAACTCACAGTATTTCAATATTGCTGCCACAGGTTCAGCTGGGGCTTTTAACTCTGTATTTCAGAGGGAAAAACTGGATGTGGCTTCAGCTAGGCAGGACAGGACCTGCCTGCAAGCCAAGCACCAGACTCAGTGCCTGGTGAACAAAAACCACCCCAAACCCTCACCAACAGCCCAAACAACCCCATCATTCCTCTTCTTCACCTCAAAAACGGAGAGCGGGGCTGACTGTGCTCGTAATGCTGGAGCTTGTAGAGGCCTGGAGAAGTTCAGTTGCTGAAAGCAACTTTCGGACCATTTTTGCCTGGTTTAGATGGACTTTGCCCTGGCAGGAATCCCAAAGTCAGGGCTGGCAGTCACAGGTTGTGCAGGGAAGTGGGGAGATCCTTTCCCTCCCTCCTCCAGGCCTCCAAAGCCCAGCTAATGCTCAACTGCCCCAAATCCAAAACCCACCAGCTCAGGGAAGATGCTCCAGGAGCTCTGTCCTTGTGCCAGGCACTCAAAACAACTCAGTCAATCCTTTTGGTTGTAAAACACGTCGAGGGCATGCTGTGGTTTGTGAACCAACGGTGTCTCTGGAGGAGCTGCTTATTTCAGGTTGGTTTGTAGGGAATAAAGGAGTCTCACCTCTCCCATGACAGCAATTGGGGTCTCCCCCGTTGCCTGGGCCACACGATGCTCCACCAGGTAGAACATGTACTCGTCGTAGAGCAGGCGGATCAGGTGGAAGGAGCCAAAGCTGGCGGCGCTGCGCAGGGTGAGGTCACGGATCACCATGGAGCTGGAAAACCCAGAAATTCGGGTTGAGTTTTACACCTGTGCCGTGGCTGATGTGAATCCCGGTTCCTGGGGGTACTGTGGCACCCAACACTGCCTCTACCTCTGACCCAAAAGTATCAAAACACTTTAGGAAATCAGTTGATGGAGCATCCTACCCCCATCCTGAAAGGACACCAGAACCACAGTTAACCAGAGTTTCATGGGGGTGAAGAACTCGGCCTTGGCTTTTCAAAGAGCTCTTAACATGCCCCAAGCCTGGTGCAGAAATAGCCCCACAATGAGGCAGAAAACGTACCTATAGAAGGACCACTTCAACAGGAACTGCCTGGCTGCCTTGGGGAAGCTGGGGCTGCCCTCGTGATGCTTCAGCACTTGAGTGACCACATTATCCAGCCAGCTGGCCCACTGGTCCAGAGAGCTCTGCTGCTGCAGAGTCAGCTTGAAATCCTTGCTCCAGCTTCTGCACCATGCCCTCCTCGCACTGGCACACCCACGAGGCCTGCTCCTGCTCGGGAGGAAGGGTTCACAGTTACTCCTGCCCTGCTCCTGCTCGGGAGGAAGGGTTCACAGTTACTCCTGCCCTGCTCCTGCTTGGGAGGTGTTGGGGAAGATGAAACAGGAAAGCCATATTGCCTGGCAAAAGATGCTGAGAATATGGAAACTATGAACCAGATAGAAATGAAAGCAAGCTTTGAGATACCAGGCCTTGGTTACTGAACAACTGGAAAACAATGGTATGGCCACTGAAGGTAATCCCCTCTTGATTGAACAATACCCTCTGCTTGAAAACAGGTCCAAGGGTCAGAGCAGACCCTGCTAGCTTGGCAGAAGGGGTCCAAAGAGTAGTTTTAGAGTTTAAAATGTAACGCAGTGTGGTAATGCAATGATTCTTATAGGCTGTATGTAAATGCTATAGGATTTGTGGCTTGTACTAGATTGGTTAATGAAAATTAGAATATTCAGCACAGAAGATGATTTATTGTATTGTAAACGAGAACCGCTCACTTCTATCACTTCTACTATTTCTGCTTCTACTGCTTCTTCTTCTACTGCCTCTCTTGCTCTCTCTCTCTCTCGCTTCTCTTGCTCTCTTTTGCTTTTCTGGCCTGCTTCGAGCTGCGGCTGGCAGCTCCAAGCAAGGCCCCTGCGTCCACGCCCTTCGCAATAAACCTCATGCTCTAAGACCTGACTTCAGAGATCCCTCGTCACCATCCGTCCTGACCGTCCAAACCGAGCAAAACATCCTACAGGGAGGAAGGGTTCACAGTCACTCCTGCCCTGCTCCTGCTCGGGAGGAAGGGTTCACAGTCACTCCTGCCCTGCTCCTGCTCGGGAGGAAGGGTTCACAGTTACTCCTGCCCTGCTCCTGCTCGGGAGGAAGGGTTCACAGTTACTCCTGCCAGGCCTGCATGCTGTTGTATCCCAACCCAGGAATTCAACTTCATTTCTAGCAGGCAAGGGCTGCAAACCAGGTCTAAATCATGTCCCCTCTGATCTGTCTGGACCACGGGATTTTTAGAACTACGTAATTCTCAGTAGCACTTCTTTATTCTTCACTGGAAGAGCAGAAAAGCATTGGAATGGGCTGCCCAGGGAAGTGGTGAAGTCACCACCCCTGGAAGTGCTCAAAAAATGAGAGGACGTGGGGACACGGTTCAGTGGGCACGGTGGGGTTCAGCTGAAGGTTGGACTGGATGATCTTGGAGGTCTTTTCCAGCCTCAGTGATTCTGTGAGCCTTACAGAAGCTCCTTTTCCACTGCTCAAGGTGAGACAGAAAACTCACCTGGCGAAGCGACACCAAACCCATCACCTTGTTCACCCAGCTGTGTTTCAGTGCTGGGAACTGGACGCTGGTTACCAGCACAGAACCTGGCTGTGGAGCCCCACTTCTGGAGGAGGTGAGGAGGAGAGGAGCCCGTGGTTACCTGCACGTTGGCGAAGTCCACGCGGTTGAGGTCGCTGAGCATCTGGTTGATCTGGGACGTGTTCTGCAGCACGGCGCGCGCCGCCTGCGCCAGGTGGTTGAGGGACGTGTACCTGCGCAGGGTCTGGGCGAAGGCACTCACCACCCCCACCTGCAACACAGCACCGGGGCTGCAGGGCACGCTCTGCTCCCTGCCCAGCCCTGCACACACCAGCAGGGGCAGTGCTGGAGTCACCAGCCCTGCGAGTGTTCAAAGAAAGAGCGGAGGTGGAGCTTGGGGATGGGGTTTAGCGGCGGCCTTGGCAGTGCTGGGGTAATGGTTGGACTTGAGCGATCTTAAAGGTCATTTCCAACCTAACCCTTGTGCCAGGCACTCGGAACAACTCAGTCAATCCTTGGGCACAGGTGGTTGTAAAACGTGCTGAGGGCACAGTGTGGTTTGTGAACCAATGGTGTCTCTTGAGGTGCTGCTTAGTTTTGGGTTGGTTTGTAGGGAATAAAGGATTCTGACCTGTCCCATGACAGCATCTGGGGTCTCCCCTGTTGCCTGGGCCACACAATGCTCCACCAGCAGTGGAAGGGCCAAAACCTAAATAATTCTATGATTCCATTATTTATTCTCTTTAAACTACCAGGTTTTCAGGCTCTGCCTCCAGCAGAGACCAACAAGGTGGGAAGAGGCAGGAAGAATCCCTGGCTTTGGGAGAGCAGGAGCCTTGGGGCAATGCCACTCACTCCTGTGCTTTCCAGGAGGACAGCCTCATTCCAGGGCAGAGATAACAGGGAATGGTCCCGGCCCCAAGGCTGCCAGAGCTCCAGGAGCGTTTGGACAGCGCTCTCAGGGATGCCCAAGGTGGGATTGTTGGGGTGTCTGTGCAGGGCCAGGGGCTGGGCTGATGATCTCTGAGGGTCCCTTCCAGCTCAGGGTATTCTGTGAGTCCATGATTTTCTCCCACAAAGCTTTTTCTGCAATTTCAGGACACAGGAATGGCTCCATGGACAGAGCATCATCAGCTTCTGGTACAAAGGGATTGCCCCACCCATCCTCCCACTCCTGGCTGATTTTGGTTCAGGATCAATCATTACCCTGTGCCAGGTGGCCAAACCCCAGCAGGAATTTCCAATCCCTGTGGAAAACTGCAAGATGCAGACACACACACACCGGGCCCACCTCTGCTCACCTTGGTCTGCACGACCTGCGGGGGGAATTCACTCATGGCATTCATCAGCCACCCTTCCAAACTCTTGGCAAAATTCCGGATCGCCTGGGTCAGCGTGCCTGCAAAGAAGGCTGCAAAGTCAGAAAGGCTGTTCTGTAGCAGTTTTGGGTACCACTTTCTAGCTTAGGACTGTTGAGAAAGCACAGCCCGTGGTCTGGTTAGCTGAGATCTCAACTCAGCACCAAGGAAATCAGCTGGGTTGGTGCACTCAAATTATTCTTTAATGTTATTACTCAAACTCTTCTTATTATTCTTTTTCTTACTCTTATCCTTATTCTTACTCTTATCCTTATGACAATTGGACTTAATGATCTTAGAGGTCTTTTCCAACCTAAACATTTCTATGGTTTTTATTATTCTTATTTTCTCTTGTCCTTTTCTTATTCATGGCCCTTCTGAGCATTTTTCAAGCATTGAAATCTGCTCTCCAAAGACACCCTCGTGCCCCAGCATGTGGCAGCCCTCAGAGGGACATCTGGGAAGCCAAATCAGAGGGAAAACCCTCAACACCCCATCATTAATGTCCCAAAAAGCTGAGCCCTAATTCCCAGGAGTGCAGTCAGGGATGCACAGGATGGTCCTGTGCAAACAAAGACCTCCAAGGAAGCACATCCCAAGGAGTTCCCATTTCCAAACTGCGTTTTTTACCTGACTCCCGGCCAAAATCAGGAGATGTGATCTGCAACACCCCAAATTTAAAAGGCATAGGAATTCCCAGGGGGTGCAAAATATCGCCCCAGAGCAATGCTGCAGGGGGAACACTGCTGTTGCCATAATATTCTAGCCAAGACAAACACCTCCAGGTTGGTTTTTACGGTGGAAATCTCTGTGCCAAGTGGTGGCCAGAGCGAGATCAGACTCAGGTGCCCGGGTGGGGCTGTGGGTACTCACTGGGCACTGGCCTGAGCACGTCAGGGATGAGGATCTCCACCAGGGCCTGGTACAGGATGTGGTCACAGCTCCTCATCCACTTGAGGATGGGCTCGTACTTGCACAGAGTGATCAGTTTGTCCTTTGGGAGGGTCCCTTCGGGTTCCTCTTCGCTGCAGGAGGAGAAGGAAGAGGAGGAGGAAGGAGACAGAGTTAGCAGCAGGTTTGCATTCAGTCCTTTCACCCTCCCTCTGCACTTCTGACTCCAACTTTCAGCAGAAAAAAGATGTTTGTGTGCCTTGCAAAAGGAAATGTTTGGCTGCTCGTGCAGGTCTTGTCTCTGCCAGCACCTCCCTGTCCTTGGGGCCAGAGCTCGGAGCAGTTTTCCCTCAAATCCACACTCCTGCTGCTTGCCCTGCCTTCCTCTCTTCCATTTTTAACCTCATTGCCTCTCACACCCCCTGTTCACGTGGGAGCTGAGCTTCAGCACAGCCATTTCAGCCAGCAAGGGCTCAGCTGGATCCTCCCTACAGCCCCAGCTGTTCCCAAAACCTTCCCACCCCTCTCCTCTCTCCTCTGCTCTCAACCTCCTGAGCCACAGCACTGGGGACAAAAACTCTGCAGCCAGCGTAGGGGCAGGTTAGCTGATGTTGAGATGTTTTCAAGGTGTTTAACACCTCCAAATGCTGAATGTTTTCAGAAGGAAGGAGGCTGAGTGGATGAGAAGAGAGAATATTGTCTGTAACTGACTGAGGTCAATCCAGCTGCCATTATTTTCACTCTGTGGATGTATAAAGGCACAAGGTATTTGTTACACAGCAGGCAGAGAGAGCTGAAACCTAAATGCACTGCCAGAGCATCGCAGCAGAGGGGCTCACTCACACTTTATGCTGGGAATTGGGAATTTGGAAGGGTCTTTCCCCATGCATTGCATCAAAATCATGAAAGCCAAGTCTTGGACGTGCTCTAAAGGGGCCCTTCGAGCCTCAGCCTGCAGGATTTCAGTGATGAACTCCACGGGCATAACTCCTGGAAAATCCCACACGGAGAAACAGGTGGTGAAACTTGCTGGGAAGTGCATCCACGTTCTGCATCCTCTCACGCTTTCAGGGTGCCCCTTCCCCAGTATTTGGGGTTTGTATTTATAGCCATATATGAAGAAGGGGAGGGGGTGTGTGATTCACCTCCCTGGGTTGCTGGCAGAGGTGTGGGGAGGTGGCAGAGCCCTGCAGAAAAGCTGCCTCCAGTTTCCCTTTTGTGCACCTAGAAACAGCTCGCGGGGTGTTGCAATCTGCCTGGGAGCTGTTCCCTCAAGTAAATGAGATTTTAAACCAATCAAACACAGCTGCAGTGATTCCTTGCAGGGAAATATCCCCTGGGCAACATCTACAGGGCCATATTCTGCAGATTTTTGAGGGATTTTTGCTTATTACTCAATGCTTTACCATTTTTCTTCTGAATAGAAAACCTTTGTCGTCACAGCATCAGTAAGAGTGGACAGATTTGTGATTGAAATTTTAAGAAGAAACCTTCACTTTTTCAATCTTCTCTGTTTTCACTTATTTCCATTCCCCTGGCAGCAGCTCCCAATGCATAAAGGATGAGGAAGAGGCACAGCAACGAGCGAGGCAGGAGTGAAAAGATTAAAGCAGCTTAGTTTGCCATGATCTGCCTCAAAACACGAGGCACTGACAGGTCTGGGCAGCCAGGAAAGGCAGAGAGTCAGTCTGGATGTCCCTAAAACCTCAGAGTGTCCCTAAAACCTCAGAGAGTCCCTAAAACCTCAGAGCCAGAGGATGGCAGGGAATCATCACTGGCTGCTCCTGAGCACTCGGGACAGCAGCATCCCTTTCTCTGCCACAGGAGGTGCAAGGGACACGGATGTCCAGCCTCAGGATGAGGGGAAACGGCCTCAAGTCGCCCCAGGGGAGGTTTAGAGCAGATATGAGGGAAAATTTCTTCACTGAAAGAGTGGTCAGGCACTGGAACAGTGCAGGGCAGTGCTGGAGTCACCTCCCTGGAAGTGTCCAACAAACGTGTGGATGTGGCACTTGGGGACTTGGTTTAGTGGTGACCACAGCAGTGCTGGGTTTATGGATGGACTCGATGATCTTGGAGGCCTTTTCCAACCTCAGTGACCCCATAATTCTCTAACCAGAGCATTCACTTTCCTCAGGGCTTTGAATTTTGTGTTACAATATTAAACACTTCTGACGCTCTTTGTCACGGCTCTGCAGGGCAGAAAACACTTCCAAATTCTCCAAAGCACTCAAAAAGCCTAAAAACACTTCATGCATCTTGAAAAGAAACATATGACCGAGAAATGGAGCAGGGAAGGCCGGGGAGTACCTGGAAGGCAGAGCAGTGGGGCCATCACTAGGGGGTGCCTTGGGACTCCAGAAGGATTGCCACAGCTTCTCGATGTAGTGAAACTGGAGGTTCATCACCACATCCAAAGTGGCCTGACAGCAAAAACACCGCGGTGTCACCACACAGCTCGAGTGCTGCCACTCACAGTAAATAATTCACAGGAAAAACAACGGAATTGGCACTGTTTAGTAGCATAAAACAGGTCACAGGATGAAAAAAACCACATAAAGCACAATATTTGACTTGTTATTCCTGGCAAATCAAACATTCCCGATTATATTCCAGCTTTTCCTAAGGGTGGGATATGAGATGGTCACATGAATGATGTCCCACGTCAGGTAATAAATCAATTACAAACCATCCATCCAAATAACATTGCAAACAATCACCTCGCAGTGTCTCCTGTAGAGAATCTGCAGGGTTTTCACGTCGTTCAAGGTGAAACCTTCTTGCAAGAGGACGTTACCAAGATCAGGGGCTGGGAACTCGGGAAAGACATGGGTTACATCTGGGAAAAAAAATGGGGAAAGATGGTAAGGGTTAGGAAAGCTCAGACTAGAGGTGAGCACAAGGTGCTGCTGTCACTGGAGGCTCTTTCGTGTTCCAGCTGGGATGAAACAGGAAAATGAGATGGATAATTCCATCCTTTCCCTGATTCGTGCTGTTTTACTGGGAAAAACCAAACAGCCACAGCCCAGTGGATTCAGTGTGGAAAGGAAAATGTTTTCTTTCTGTTGGTAAGAAAAGAAACGAGAAAACATTGTCCTCATCTGCCACTCTTCCATGAGAATTTCTCTGAAGCCTGGAAAATGTCTCTCTGGTATTTTAAGAGTACAGTGGGGAATAGAATTGGGCAGCAGAGGTGTCAGGAGCTGGGATTTGTGATGGAGACACACAGATCCAGGACCAGCAAACCCAGAGGGTCTGTCCCACAAGAAAAAGGTCCATATGGATCATCTCCACTCAGACCCCATTGCAGCCTTTGCAAGGAAGAAATTTGCTTCTCCCCCTCTGGCCAGGCTTGGCAAGACCTCCACTCTTCCATGAAATTGAGATAAAACCAGATGGATTAAAAACATACTGTGAGGGACCCAGCAGAGCTGTGGGCTCAAGGAAAAAGCCTTCCTGGGGGGACTGGAGCCAGCAGATCAACTTAGCAAGTGTGACACTACAAAAGCTTATAGAAAACATGCCATATATAAAATATATACATCTGAACATAAATAACACTGCAGGTTTATCAGGAAAGCAAACAAATGCACAACAGTCAGGACTTGCTGGATGGGACCTTCCCCTTAAAGCCCAAATCCCAGATGTGGGATAACTCATCACCACAGGAGTCTCCTCACCGATGAACTGCTGATGGTGCTGGCTCTGAGCAGCCACCGACTGCTCGGGCGTGGTGTGGGGGTTGCTGTTGGAGGCACTCTCTGCCATCCCATCCATCTTCTGGGCTGCTCTGTACCTAAATTCCCAGGAATTAGGATGGATTAGGACCCACACAGACAGGAGAAAGCACCTACACACTATTTACAACACAGACCTGTGAGTTCATGGAGTGGTTGGTACTCGAGGTTACGCTCAAGGCTGATCATTTATATCGAGGGCTCAAGTGGAGGGAAAATGAGAAGCTCCTTTTGAAAAGCTTTCCCAAAACAGAATTAAAGGGTTAAGAAATTTGGTGACACCAAAAAAGCAAAAGAGAAGCAGAGCTGGAATGGGTTGCAGAGCAGACTCTGTCTCGAGCACTGACTTTTGCATTTACTTTCTGTTTGGGAGCTGCAGAAATAAATTCTGCTCCTTCTGCACTTCAGCAACAACCAGAAGTGTCCGTGCTTGCAGGAGGCAATTCCAAATCCCTTTGCACATCTTTAAAATGACTCAGGCACAAGACTAAACACAGCACTATTTAACTTGCACTTTTGCACAGAAAAACACCCAAAACCCCAAAATCCACCCAAATACAGCACAAGCCCCCAAGTCCTTCACATTGATTTGGCACCAACATCTCCATAGCTGAGATCCTAAACCATTTTGGCTACAGGGAGGCTGTCAGAGGTGGCACATACAGTGGAACATGCCACTGGCAAGGAGAACAGGCAGATAAATCCCATTCCATGGAATTCCAGAAGAGTTTGGGTTGGAAAAGGCCTTTAAAGGCCATCTAGCCCAACCCCCTGCAGCGAGCAGGGACATCTTCCACCAAAACAGATTGCTCCACGTCTCATCCAACTTGGCCTTGAGTATTGCCAGGGATGGGGCATCGACTGGAATTGGTTTTGGACCCTTCCACTGCTCAGAGCAGGCAGTGACCCTTCCACAGCTCAGCTCTGGCACTTCAGCAACACTGGGTTTGAACTTCCCGAGCGGAGCCAAATCCCGGGATGGGGCCTGCTGAGCGTTTTGGGAAGGCCTGGGAGCACCTACCTTTGCTTCTGGTGGATGGGCTGCTGCCTCATGGCCATGTACTGGGTGTCCTCCTGCAGGCGGTTCAGCGGCGACTCCGGCTTCAGGCGGATCCCGTAGTAGTGATATTTGGAATTCCCCCTGGAAATATCAACTTTGTCAGCGGAAGGGACACTGTGGCCCTGGTTTTTTGGACAATACACCCCATTTCTTGCACCTGCCAAGCACTGTTTGAGTGGCTGAAGGGATGAGCTAATGAGATGCCATCATCCCCTGGAAAATTCAAACCCACGTGTGGCCAAGTCCAGTGACATCCACACTTAAACCCGGCCAGGTTTGTTCCAAGCAGCCCATGGGGACTGGGGAAGAGAGGAGGGAAGTGCTACAATAAAAAGTGTTATTAAACAGAGCGACAGGAAGACCACAGGGGACACTTTGCTATTTGATTAGGGTTTGAGGATTTGTTTTTTCCATAAAAACAAGCATCCATCTTTATCCAGACTCGGATAAAACGAGCCTGACTGAATGGCCCACTGTGAAAAGAAAAATGTCTTTCTGCTGCCAGCACTTCTGCAGCAACAGCACCAGGCTTTGATGTGGTTTTGTCCTGGGAGCTGCTCATTTTTGTAGGTTTTGTAAAATCTGAGAGCTTTCTCCAAGCACAAGGGGCTGGAATTCCTTCTGCTTTGCTGCTGTGGTGCTCCTTGGGAGGATGGGATTCCATCACATCAGAGAGAGATGTGTCAGCTGAAGTTTTTCCACCAAACTGGAATTTTTCGGTCCCAGTGGGAGCGAGGACAGTTCTGCAGCCATGGACACGTGTGGACAGCGTGTCCAACTTGGCTTCAGCACATTTGTCACCCAAAATTGGTGAATTGAGTCCTCAGAGGGAGAGGAGACCAAGCCAGGGAAGCACCAGCAGCATCTCCAGAGCACAGAGTGGAGGCTTAAAATGCAATTGCTGTGTCACTAAAACTGGGACTGGAGGCACCTTAAATCCAAGGATGCTTCCCATTGGAAAATCAGAGAAATGTAAGAGAGGAGTATTTATTAAATTGGGTTCTTTTTTGGGGGGAATTTGCTCTTTTCATGGGGTTGAACTGTTGGGTCTTTGTCACTGCACCAAAGGGTTTTACACACACTCTGTGTTCAGCCCTATTCTAAGTGATTTAAGTGCCTGCAAATTAAATAAAAGCTGCCTTTATAGCCTAAAATTACAAGGAGTAAGAAAATAATGGGGGTCAGCTCTTTCCTTACTAATTGAGGTTCACTGTCCCCTTCCCAGCCTGCACATTTCCAGTTTTCAGTGGTTTTTTTGCTCGCTTGTTTATTCTTTAATCCTTGATGGGATTAAAGAATTTCTCTCCTCTAAAGAAATTACATCAGAGTAATTTCAGAGTTCTTGCACTTGACCCAATCTACAGAAATCCAGATGCTCCCTTGCTCTTCCTACAACTGCCACCTCCACATTCCAGCTGTGGAGTGCCCTGGTTTTGTTCTCATTTAAAAGCTCAGATATCTAAGCTTGAATTTTATTACAAAATCTTCAACAATCAGAGCAATGACTGTTTTACAGGCAGTACATTACCCCCTTTTTTAATATTATAAGCTGGGATGAAGTGCACACTCAGCTGTGCAGATGCTCCCCTGAAGGACACGTCTGTAATTACAGGAGTTTATTTTTCTGTGTTACACTTTGCTTGTAACATCTTACGGATCTTTGATGGATTAGAAGAAAAAACCCTCTCCCAAGATTCAGCTTTGGGTATTTCAGAAATAAACCCTTTACACCTTTACACCTTGTCTGCATCAAAGCTGTGGGCACAGGGTCTGGCATGGGGGAGCTTCACTGGGCCCAAAGGGAGAAACAGCTTCACTGAGCTGGAATTTTGGGCTCTGCAGTGGAAATTGTGAGGATGAGTTACCTCATCTTTGTCAGAGAATACAGAATCCCAGAATATCCTGAGCTGGAAGAGACCCACAAGGATCACTGAGGCCCTGCACAGACACCCCAACAATCCCACCCTGGGCATCCCTGAGAGCGCTGTCCAAACGCTCCTGGAGCTCTGGCAGCCTTGGGGCCGGGACCATTCCATGGGGAGCCTGGGCAGTGCCCCAGCACCCTCGGGGGGAAGAACCTTTCCCTGAGATCCATCCCAAGCCCTGACACAGCTCCAGCCGTTCCCTGGGGTAACGGGATCCTCACGGGATGAGAAGCAGCTTAGGTTCAAATAAAACATTTCCCCAGCGGCTCAGGGTCGGTTGTTTCCGCAGACCTCAGAAGAAAGACCTGAACCTTCTAAAGACGCTCAGGAGGTTCTGAGTGCCTGAGAGAAGCTGCAGGAGGGTTGTGTTTTGCTTATTGAACCGCAGATTCCCACCAACCTGGTGCCCAGGCGACGAGTCCTCAGCCCCATGAAGACGGAGCGGATGAGTTTCCCGAAGGACGCAGCGTTGACGGGGTCCAGTTTGTGCTCCTGGCAGTGCCGCAGGTAATGGTTGTACAGGGAGCTCCTGGGGAGGCTCACGCCCTCCGCTGTCTCGTAGTTGTCCAGCAGCCACTGCAGCTTCAGGCAAGGAAAAATAAAGAACACGCAAGTCTAAAGAGGGCTGGGACGTCAGGCAGGGTCAGCGCTCGAACGTCCGTCGGGTTTAGGAGGTCAAGAGAACGGAATGATTAATTTATACGAGTTAATTCACATCACTTATAATCGAGATAACTTTATGTTACTTTATAGGATGGCAAAAGCACCCCCAGCCCAAACAAAAGCACAGTCAGATTTTTCATTACAACACAGTCCTGCTGCCACTTCAGTGTCCACCTCGGGTTCGGATGAATTCCTGCAGAGCCAAAATAAAGCCGTAAAAACTCGCATTTTCCAAGGAAAAGAGATCTTGAGATACTGCCTAAGAGGAATAAATTTTAGGGGAAGCAAATTGATGCAAAGTCTTTATTAATTTCAAGATTGGCATGTCTGCAACGGCTCCCTTAACAATAAAATTAATGGTTGCCAAAGCAACCTTCAAAATCCGAGGGAATCCATCTACTTTGCAAAATTTACTGTCTGAACTTCTGACACGGCTGTTGATTAAAATTTGCAATTAATATAAATTATTTATACCTAGATAGTCTGAAAGGGCAGGTCCAGCACACGGTGTCAGCACAGGAATTCAAATGCAAAGCCTCCAATCTCCTTTGAGTAAAGGACTTGAGCATCAATAAAATGACTGCTGTAGTAAGTGAATTTTGGAAGGAGCTGGATGTACACATCGACTAAGACCAACAGGGTTGGTGAGAGCGCTTCCATTGCCATGAGGGATGTCTGGGATGAACATTTTCCAGGCTTCCCTCTCCCCCCAGACCTCCATCCCTGCACCAGGAGCAGCTGCATTCCCACCAGATCAGGGCAAAACGCGCTCGGGTTGCGGGTGCCAAGTATCAGCCACAGCATCTCCATACAACTGACAGTCCAAGCACACACTGGAACTGAGCACAGATTTGCTCTAGGAATCAGTGGGATTTGACAAAGCCCGTGGATCTAAACTCAGACCCTCTCCACTCCCACCCCGGTATCCCTCTCTTTCCTCCCGTTTTCTCTCGGTGACACTCCAGGGTCCCAACTCACCCCAAGGCTGGAGTTCCACACCAATAACTCTGTGAAAGACAACCTGAGCTGTGCGATGACATCTCTGGCACCTCGCCCCTCTGAGCTCTTTTCAGTTTCTGTGTTTCATATCCCACTCTGCGCTCACACAGAGGCTTTGCAGCACCCTCAGTGTGTGTTCTGTGGGTCTCCTTCACACATCCAAATTTAAACTGCTGCTACACAAAGTCAGCTGCATCCAAAACCATGCAGTTAAAGCTCTGCAATTACAACTGTTTCATTCAGCCTGGAGAGGAGAAGGCTCCAGGGAGACCTTAGAGGACCTTCCAGTGCTAAAGGAGCTCCAGGAGAGCTGGAGAGGGACTGGGGACAAGGGATGGAGGGACAGGACACAGGGAATGGCTTCCACTGCCAGAGGGCAGGGATGGACGGGATATTGGGAAGGAATTGTTCCCTGGGAGGGTGGGGAGGCCCTGGAATGGAATTCCCAGAGCAGCTGTGGGTGCCCCTGGATCCCTGGCAGTGTCCAAGGCCAGGTTGGATGGGGCTTGGAGCACCCTGGGATGGTGGGAGGTGTCCCTGCTATGGCAGGGGTGGAATGGGATGAGGTTTAAGGTCCCTTCCAACCCAAACCATTCCAGGATTCATGAGTTGGAGCTGATCCAAATCCAACCTCAAGTTCCCATGACTGCACCCATCAGCTCTGGTGGCCTTTGGAGCAGAGCAGGGGCTGCCACAGCTGGAAGAAAGAGAAACCTCCTGGCTGTTTTTCCCTCTCTCCTGCTTTTCATGGAGCCACTCGTCCTCCTCCCACCTTCCCCCAGTTCCACATCACCCAAGGCACTCTTTGAGGGATCTCCCACAGACAAAGATCATTCTCCAAACCCCACAGATCTAAGAGATGCTGTTTGTCAATGACCCCTCCTGCTCTCATCTGCAGCAGAAACACCCCTGGAACCCCAAAAAGTCTTCCTGTGGCCCTGAGCCTCCCCCAGCCATTCAGCTCTCTCTAACAAAAGTGGAACCCAGTGGTTTTGCCATAAAACACCAGCAGGAATTCAGTTTTTAAGTTGTCCACATCTGTGTTAATGTTGGCCCATCCCCTATATTTAAAAGATTATTGCTTGAGATTCTTTCAAGTTTTTAAACCATTTATTTTATTTATCCTACGGAAGATACTGAATGTGCATCAGCTATTTATCTCCTACATCTTAAGCCTTAAGCCTTAAAAAAATATAAAAGTTTCGTATTACTGTGGAAAATTCAGATACAGATAAAACCCTCTCATTTAAATTTGATCCTGGGCATTTTTATTCTAATCCCTGATATTTCTAGAAGATTCCCTTCATCTCCCAGCTTCCTTTTCCTGCAAATGTCTTTTTATATTCCCTTAAACACTGTAGAGTTTCACAATATGAACTCCCACTATTGAATTAGAAATTTATTATGAAGCACACAGAAGAGCTTGAAACAGAATAGAAATAATTTCCCAAACATGATTTTTGCTCTTCCTGCACTACTAGTAACACACTGGGCACTTAAAATGAGAAAATTAAAGATTCTTTCCATTTGTATCCCTTTTTCTGTTCGCTTTCTGAGCTCTGCTCAGTTGTGACAATCAGATATTCCCCGGTTTATTTCTGTTTGTGCCACGATCAGGTTCCAATAAAATCCCTCTGCAGCCATATGCTGCTGTGTTTGTTATGGGCACTACAGGGGAACATTTAATTTTCATTTCTACCTTAACTTTATTTCTATCTGACTGTTTGGTTTCCTTTGGAAAAAAAAAACCACTCGCTAGCAAAAATCTCCTCCTTGTTCGATCCAAGGATGGAAAAAGCCGTTCTTGGGGCTGGCTGAGAAAATAAAAACCTTCTTTCTTGAAGGTCCAGGTTTGGAGAAGTTTTCTTGTGGCCGCTTATATGAAATATGAAAAAGAAACCATTTGTGGGTCATATTTAAGGTGTTTTTAGCTGGGACTGTGAGCAGCAGGTTCCTGAGTTTCCACTCAGTCGAGCTCAGAGTTAGGACAGAGCCATTCACTCACGGGAAAGAATTCCAGTGGGGTATTTTTGGGTTTGTTTCGTGGTTTTTTCGGTATTTCATTTTGCAGACAATGAGGGAAAATGACATTTTCCCCCTGCTCCTGCTCGTGCTGTGGATATCCCAGAGCCACAGGGCCTCAGGCACCCAACCCCTCCAACTCCAGGCACTCGTGTACAAAAATTGGAGTTATTTTTCTCTGATTTCTTTGCATCATCTGCAAGTGCATAACTGGCAAAGAAATAATCCTCTGACCCAGGGCCTCAGCCACTCTCTGCTGCAGTCACACACGGACACGATTTCATCAGAACCATCCCATGTCCCTGGGGATCAGCAGGAGCTTCACCTTCCCCACTGGATGTTTCAAGTGCACTTCAATAACCTCTCAGGGAGTTTTGGAAGCCAAATTCAGTTACCAAGCTCCATTTCATTTTGATTTTGGTTAAATTACGGGAAAAATTCCCTCTGGACTGAGATACCTTTAATTGTCCTCTTATTTTACTTTTTTTTTTAAACCCCAAAGATTCCTGGCATGAACCATCTGCTGATGGTAACAAACTAAACCCTGTTACCCCAAGGATTTGCACATTTCCCAAATGCCAAATTTAAAACGAGGGACAGAAGACAACGAAGAACTCTGCAACCTTAAGACTCAGAGCAATTAAGCCACAACTCAGTGCAATTAGCATCATCTCCCCATTTCCTCCTGCTTTTGTCAAGCTGGAATTTGCTTTCAGCCTTGACAAATTGCAGTCACCTGCTGCTTCTCTCTCTGCTCCTCCAGCATAAGCCTGACAATCCTGTGTGCCAGCCACGGGGAATTTGGGATGGGTAATGCTCTCTCTGGTGTCGTGGTTTTGTTCTTTGCCACGAAGAGGTGGGAACTGGAACACCCTGGAGAGCAGAAACCTTTGTACCACAGCGCTGGTGGTCCCTGGGATGTCCCACACCCGCACTGGGAGCCAGCTCTGGCCATCTGCAGTCTCCAGGTGGTGGCTGCTCCATCCCTGGAACATCCAAGGTTGGGTTGGACAGAGCTCTGAGCACCTTGCTCTGGTGGAAGGTGTCCCTGCCCATGGCAGGAGGTTGGAATTAAATGAGCTTTAAAGTCCTTTCCAACCCAAACCATCGTGGTCCCGCTTCCTACTCAAATCAGACCTCACTTCCACGGCGCTCAGGTCCCTCACTCCAGCCCAGTCCTCACTCAGACGAGTCCTAAGAGCCTCCCTGGGCACCGGCACTGGAATTCCTCCAGCTCTGAACTGCCTGACCTGGCTCCCCAGTGTGCTGTGCTCCCTCCAGGCCCTGCCCGTGCCTCTCGTTATTCCACAGACACCTCCCGGTGCCCTGGGAAGGCTGAGCAGGGACACTGGGGGTCCATGGGACAGCAAGGACCCCGTAGGGTTCCTCAGCCCAGGCTCTGTGCTGGAGGGAATGACCCAGCCAGCCCTGGAGCTGCCCAGGACCAGCAGCTCGTGCCTGGAGCAGCATCTTCAGAGGGAGCAGCCGAGGCTGGATGTGCCCACATGTGCTCAGAAGGAGTTTGTTTGTGCCCACACGTGCTCAGAAGGAGTTTGTTTGCTCCAGAGTTTGTAAGAGCACTTAAACCTTACGCCAAGCTATGAACCATGACCCAGAACCAGGGACATCAAGTTCTGCACTTCCAGCCTGCAAGATAAGGGTGGGGAAGGTGTGATCAGGGGCTGGATCAGGCCCCAGCTCCATCCTGCACAGCCTGTGGGCAGTGAAATCTCTTTGCTACCTTTTGCTTTCTTTCCTCTGCCCTTTTCCTAATTTTTTTCAAACCTTGTCCTTGGTGAACAAGAAAAATCCTGCAGAGCAACGCAATCCTCGTGCAGCAGTTCAGGAGTGTGAGCCTGGCACAGCCTGGGCTGGGAGGGATGCAGGGAGATGCTCAGAACAGGAAGTGCCTGATCCTGCAGGTTTGTGTTCCCCCAACTACAACCAGAAACCTTCACTCTCCACCAGCTGAAATAAGGATTGAGGAGCCCTGGCCTGGAGTTTCAGATCAGCTGAGGAGAATCAGACTGGTTTAAAGTTCCTTTTGTTGTCTCGGGCTATTTATCTACGGTGAAGAAGCCAAAGATTTTTTGATTTTTATTTTTTTTTTTTTGCAGGACCTAAGAATGCCAACAAAGCAGAGCCCCCAAACACAGAGGAAATCTGTTAGGATAAAGAAGCACCAAAATAACAAATAATTTGTGCGCTGGGATTTATGGGTGCAGGACATGCTTGAGCTTAATCCAAACACAGGGAAGCCAAGACAAATCCAACATGACCTGGATCAACCCAAATCTCACCCAAGCATGTGCTCACCCCTCGGTGTTCCTGCACGGGAGCCACAAACCGGGATGCAAAGGCCCAGCAGAGCAGTGGGAATATCACACAAAGCAGGGAAATCGTTGGCAGAGCGCGGAGAGAGAGGGCCAGCACATGGATTCAGCACAGCACTGTGACAGCAATGGGCTTCCAGAGGCACAGAGACAGGGGGAAAAGGCACTCACAGGCTTTTGGTCCGTGCTGCCTGAGGGGAATCTGTCACAATTCACACCGAGTCACGGCTGCGGATTTACAAGTCATTTTCCAGCCATTTTTCAGTTGCAGTGAAAGGAAAAGAACTTCCTCAAACGTGTTTATCTAATTGCCAGCAATTTCCATCGCAAGGCAGATGAAATAAATAAACACAGGGCAGAGGCAGCTAACAGACTGCAGAGCATCTCAGCAGCAAATATTATCATCATGGCATTATTTTCCTTGGGAATGGGCTGTTTTTGGGCAGCACAGCTCAATCACAGGCTGCTTTTGAGTGACTGTTGAATGCACCAAAGGGCTACAAATAATTCTCCTATCAAAGCAGGGGAAAAGGTTGTAAATTCTGATTGTAACTTACATGGCTGTTGAGCAAACTGCTTTTGTGTGATGTAATGCCTTCATTTTTTTGTAGGTTTTCAATCGCCATTTCAAGCTAAAGAAAAATGTGCACAGGAGAGAGAGAGAGAGAGAGAGGAAAAAAAAAAAGGAAAAAGAAAGGAAATCAGATAGTTAGCAACAGCCAGGATTATTGTTTCTTTATTAATATTTGAATGATTAATGCTTTATATCAACAGGCTTGTGGAAAAGAGGCAAACAGATGAGCACAGTCGGTGTGGATGGAGCTGCAGAGGCGTTACTGGGACATGCAAATGGACACACAGCAGGAATCCCCAGGGGGGTGACAGAGCGAGGCCAGGGGGGGTTTATCTGCCACTAAAAGCACTGCCCAGTTATAAAAAAAGCAATTTTGCTCCTCTTTTTCCCTTCCTGCTGAGAGCAAACCATCGCCAGGCAGATCCACTGCGGAGGGTCAGAGATTGGCTGCAGAGCTGTGCCCAGGCCTTTCAAGGAGAGCTGGCACTGATGACTTGGTTATTGTCACCTCTTCAGATTTTGTCAAAAAAAACCCCTAAAAAACTAAATAAAATCGGGGTGCAAGGAGAGTGCATGAACTGGCATGGATAAGGGCTCTCTGATGCTGAGAAAGGGAAGAAGGGAGGAGCCAGGTCTCAGCTGGGTGAGTTCTCCCCCAGAAGCCAGGGTAGAACATTTGATGCTACCTGTGCTCGTTTCTACTGATCTCAGAGGAGCCAAGGTGAGGCCTTGTGGCCCCTGAGGAGCCCCCTCACTCCCTGTCTGGCTCCTGTTCCACCTTCAGCCCAGCTGTGGCTACTGCCTTGTGCCTCAACCCTCTTCTGAACCCTTCTTGTCTTCTCCTTTCTTCTACTGGGGCAGAATCTGTGAAACCCCTCAGCAGATGGCTGCTGGTCCCAGAGCTCCAGCGCTCCTCTTCAAGCTTTTTGCAAGAAAAAATCCCCAAACCCCATATAAGAGACTGCCAGGAGCAGAATCTCCTGTTTCTCTCCAGCAGACGTTCTCAAACCCCGTTACCTGTGCCCTGCTGGTGCAGGCAGGACAAGGCAGCAGCACACAGAACCTGCAGCTCTCCTGCCTCTGTCCTCACTGAACGCCTCTGTGGGCACAGGCACAAAGCATCTGCAGATGATCTGTCCGTGGCCTCCTTCCCACATCCACAGCCTGCACTGACTCACCCCACGGTGGAGATTAAGGCTGAGATAAACCCAGCCCTTTCCAAACCCAGGCTCTGTCACAGAGGGGTGGCAGAGCAGAACAGATCAGACCCAGCTCCTGAGGTGACATCCACCAACCACTGCCACCGTGCCACATCCAGGTGTGAAGGTGACACTCTGCCTCCAGCACACGTTCACTGGTTTCTACTCCAAACTGGAACCCCTGTGGCACTTCTCGAGGTGTTATCACCGAGTTCAGGCTCAGATTAGTGGGGTTTCTGACAACACTGCCTCACACCGTGATGGACCGTGAGGAACCACAGCCCGAGTGCTGACACAGCCTTCAGGAAATGAGTCAGAGTTAGAGGGAGACCCAATTTCCTTCCTCTGCTCAGGGGCTGCTTGAGCAACAGCTCTGAGGCAAGCACAGGAACGCTGCCTGGCCTTTTGCTGTTGGCAGGTGTCCCATCCAAAAGGACACCTTGCATCTGCAATGAAAAATATTACAGGGGAAAGACTAAAAGCTCTTCAGCAGCCCTGCAGGAAGGTGAAGAGCTCTGAGGACCCACTTATGGGAGGTCTCAAGGATTTCCTCTCTTGGTCCAGACTAATTTAGGTGAAGATTAATAGTGCTGTGTTGGCACAGATACTGAGTGGGGCTGTTCCCTGTGCTGTTCCAGCCCATCTGATGGAGCAGAACATTGTTATTCCAGCAGATGGGGAAGGTTTCTTGAGGAGGTTTCTTTAAGGATTTGAAGGATTTTCTTTGTGCACACACACTTCACCAAACATCTCTCAACCTCCTGAGGCAGCTCTTGCACCACTGCTAACCCTGAAGCACTCCCTTGTTTCCATTCTCCTCTGGAGGTGCCCTCCTTGCTCTTGAGGTCTCTTCCTCAAGCCCTCAACACCTCCAACCCCTCTCCTTCCCCATCGCTGACCACTCTGATGTCCATCCCCATGGCCACTGCAAACACTTTGGCTTCCCTGGCTCCATCTGCACGAGCTCTGCTTTCCTTTCCTCCCACAAAGCCCCTCACCTTGCCCCACCACGTTTTGCCACGACTCCCTGAGCCCCTCTGGCCTTTTTAACACCAGCCCTTCCCAGTCTCTGGTTAGGCTGGACATGAACAGAAAATACAGAAAATAATGTTCCTGCCCATGGATTTGATTCAGTCCCTGCTCTCCTGAAGCCGCCCGTCCTTCCTTGTGGGTGTCTGGAGAAGCTGTGGCTGCCCCTGGATCCCTGGAATGCTCAAGGCCAGGGTGGACAGGCCTTGGAGCACCCTGGGATAGTGGAAGGTGTCCCTGCCCATGGCAGGGGGTGGAATGGGATGGGCTTGAAGGTCCCAAACCAAATGGTTCCATGATTATGTGAAATCCCAAGCAGTCAAGGCTCTGCTCTATCCCCTCTGACTCTGCTCTGCACTGGAAGGACTGAAAGCCACACACAGACACGGCCCTGCACTGCCTGCCAGGCTCCTTTCCACCCTCTTCAGCCCTTCCTCAGCTATTTTGTGTTAAAATACCTTCACAGAGTTCATTCCTACATGCAACAGAGTGAATTTACCTCTGATCCATTTTCATAAAGGTCGCTTTCTAAATTGCTAATTTTTTTTTTTTTTCTGAACAGCCTCATCTCATGTGATAACCACAAACTAAATCCGTTCACGGGATATTTCTACTGACACATTTTCTACTTGGGCTTTTATATTGTGCTCATAACCATGGAAATTACAAAAACTCCAAACAACAACAAAAAAACCCCCCCCAAAAATCCCAGAGTGAAGTTGTGCAGCTTTGCAAGATGCAGTCCCACACAGGTGATGCTTCCAAATAATAACTTTGAGCAAAAATCAAATGGTCCAGTGCTAATTTTTAACCTTGAACAGTTAAAATACACACACACACACACACACACACAATTCTCACCCAAGAACAGAACCCCAGCACGTGTCGTTTTCTCTTCCACCCAAACTTAGGACTTTTCCCCTATGCCTACCCAAGGCAGAGCACATTTACCACAGGATCAAAGCAACCTTTCAAGGCACAAAGACTCAAAAAACATAAAGTCTATATTCTAAAACTCAGTGGGAGAAGAAAGCACAACTTAACAGGCCAGATTTCCAAGAGTTCTCAGTAGCAACAGCTCCTGTTTTTCTCCCTGGTGATGCTGCTCACATTTTAAATTCTGGCTACATCCCCTGAATTCCACCTACATTTGTATTTATATTGATACATGAATGTACAAACACACAGAAGTCTGCAGAGGAAGGTGAGCAGCGTCCCAGGAAATGAGCTCCAACCACTCCTGGCAGCTGCTAAGGGCTGGGAGATTCCCAAACCGAAGCCCTGGTGCTTCTCACTGCAAAAAGGCTGCTCTGGGTGAAGAGCTGTGAGCCCTCAGTCCCACACAGCTGCACAGCTGTGCTTCCAGCACCTGCCACCTCGGCTGGCAGCTGGAGGGACAGGATTTAAAGAAATCAGAACTTTAAACCATTTCTGTTTGATCAGTATCACCCCTAAAAGACATTTTCTAAACATATGGCAAGGACAGAATACACAATGGTGTAGGAGATATACACACAAAGAGTTTTTGATCACTGTGCACTCGGCATGATCAGCTTCACGTAAGTTATGTGCTAATTAATCACTGGGTTAATGAAGGATCTTTCAGGTCTCTTCATAACTGAAGATATATTTCAATATTTTGGCTTAGCATGTGTGAGATGTTTGACTTACTAGAAAATGTAAATAGAGACAAATGTTTAAAAGCCAAAATATTTTGCTGGGGGGGGATAAAACCCAAACCAAACCCCCAGAGAATCTTCTCTGATGCTGCATCATTTCAGTGATCAGCTGGGTGAGAGGGACAGTCCAAACACCAATTGAAAAAACACGTGTGGTACACCAGTGTCTATTCTCTGCCCTGCACTCATGGCATGTTACAGACATATACAGCGAGAATGACAGGTCAGTTTTATTTTCTGAAGGCTTTTCAGTTCCCTTTGGAATCATTCCTGGCCCCCGAGCTGCGGTGCCTGCAGGGCTACATACCGTTGCTGGAGAGGAGCGTGAGGTGTGTGACAGAGAATGTCTAGAGTTCTCCAGCCCCCCATGAATGAGATAGGCTCCCGAGCCGGAGAGGATCTGACTTCCCCCAATGTCCATGGTGATGCCCACCATGTTGTGAGAGGGAATGGCTGTAGGAGAGGATGCCGCTGTAGTCACCTGAGCTCCACCTCCTCCCTGCGCTTCGAAATAGGGCGCGGCGCTGGCGGGAGCGTAAATCTGCGCCTCGCTGCTGTAGGAGTAGGCGGCTCGTCTGTGCAGGGGACAAAAGGGGACATGGAGAGGAGCTGGCACAGGGAATCCCATGTTCAGAGGTTTCTGAAAGCTGGGCAAGTGTCAGAAAACCCCCTCTGTTGTTGGTGGGTTTGCTCTGTTGGAATGGGACCCCGCGCCGGGATCAATCGGCCCCGTGGCACAAGCTCAGGGCGAGGGCAGAGCCTGGAGCTCTTGTAGGGAACTGGGGTGAGGAAGGCCAAAAGGAGGCACAAAATGGGGCACGGCAGACAGGAGGAAGAGGAAATTCTAAGGGTAGCGAGGCCCTGGCACAGATGTGGCTGCCCCTGGATCCCTGGGAGTGTCCAAGGCCAGGTTGGACAAGGCTTGGAGCAGCCCGGGACAGTGGAAGGTGTTGCGGAGTTGGAAGGAGATGGGCTTTAAGGTCCTTTCCAACCCAAACCATGCTGGGATTCCTTGATTCTCTAAAATCGTACAACACCCCCTTTTTCCTCTAAAAGTTCCACTCCTAAAGCTGCCCATTTCACCACACAAAGTGCTGGGCACAGGGGAACACCATGAGATACTCTCATGCAGCAGGATTCCCTGGAGAACAGTCCCTCCATGAGGAGAACACCCCCAAGGCTGGAGTCTGGCTGAAACCACCCTCACATCCCCCAGAACACCTGAAACAGCTCCTCCTCTTCCTCCTTCCGTCGTGGGACAGGGGAGGAAGGAGCCTGGGGGGAGGGAAGGGCTGGGAGGTGGGAGGGGAACATCTCTGAGAGACTCTTACATGGTTCCATTGGTATAAACAGCTTCTCCTCCTTCCACATACTGCACCTGGGCTGGGTAAACGTGCTGCACGGACTGCACCTGCAACAGGCAGCAACAACTCAGGCATTGCTCAGGAACTTCAGGATAAACTGCACAACTCCAACCTTACCTTGACATTTAAGCTTTCTTTTTAAAAGAAAAAAAAAAAACAAACCCAAAAACACTCTCTCCCCCCCCCTCCATGCTTAGGAATCCCCAAAGGAGGTTTTTCTTTCCAAAGGTCAAATTAAAATAGATAAATAAGTGGTTGCTCCATGAGCAGTGGAAACAATGGAGCTGGGTTTCCTCTGGACACGTGGCTTGGGGCTGACTAATAGGGGTGAGCTCATGCTGCAGCCTTTCCTTCAGAGGGGAGCCTGGCAGTGTCCAGCTGAACCCCAGCCCCCTTTTTCTTTGCCCTGGGAGGGATGGAGTTGCCTTCTGTCAATTTTTTTTCCCCCCTGAAACGGAGCAACCAAATAAAAAATCACTAAAGGAAAAAAATTAGGAGGGTCAGACTCGCTGTCCACATGGGGCAGCACCACATAGCCCTGGTTTCTTAGGAAACAAGCCCTGGAAAAGGCAAAGTTCAAATAAATAAAAACACTGGCATGGCTCTCTGGCACCAAACCTTTCTCTGGAGCCACGTGCAGTCAGTAAATTTGTTTGTGTAATTAACTTCACCGCTAAGAAAACGTTTACCAAAGGAGATTGCTTTTAATTTAACTTTGATTTAATAAATGCTTTTAAATGGCAGTTGAAAGCATCCATCAAATCTTCAGATGTATGAATCCATCAAATCTTCAAATACATGAAAGACAACTACTACAGCAAAGGTTCTTCCTAAACTTCAAATATCTTGAGAGTTTCTTTTGTCATCAGCCTAAGAAAGGAGGAGAGAGCTGGAGACAGTGATCCCAGGTCTCTGACTGCCCATAAATCTTTAATTAAGATTTTTCTAGATCTGGCACAGTTCCAAAAGCCGTGTGGGACATGGGGACCTGTTGATGCAGGGGTGCCTGCGTGGTGTCTCTCCCCAGAGGGTTCATTACCTGCTGTGGAACCTGCTGGACTCTGGGAACGGAGATTTGCTGCATCTGCGCCCCTTTGGGAGCGGAGCCTGTGGCTTGGACCAAAACCCTCTGCAAGAAGGAGATACAGGAAGAGACACTTAAATCCAGCCCATGACACAGGTGAGCCAGGTGTTCTCTAACAAAATTCCATGGATAACTTGCCTCTGACAGCCGCAGCAGCAGTGGCACCCCGGAATTAGTGTCCCTGTGGTCCCCACCCTCACAGGGGGGTGCACCAGCCTGAACTCAGCCCCCTGAACCTGGGCAAAGCTGCGTCCACAGTTTCTGACAGGAATCATCTTTAAGCCTCCACGAAAGCAAACAGCAGCTCATTGATAAGTTCAGCCAGAGCTAAACAAGAATCTCTCCTCACACATCCACGTTTGGCTGCAAAGTTCCTCTCTTAGCCCTCCTAAGCCCAACCACGCTCTGCCTCCTGCAACAAGAAATCCCACCAAGCTTCCTCCAGCACCACAGCTCAGGTGGTTCTGCTGCTCCCTGCAGTGCCACCAAGGGCACAGGGACGTTTGGTGGTGGCGGCTCTGTCCCATCCATCATCCCTGTGTTACACTCCACGTTCAGTGTGAGGCTGTCGACACATCTCAGAGTGCTCAGCACCTTCAGATCCAGCAAAACAAACGTGGGGACGCGGTGGATGGAAAGAAAGGATTCAGCGGGAACAGAGCCAAGCATCTCCACGGCCTTTTAAACCTTCTCCAAGGAGACACATCCTCTGTGCTGGGAGGCTTTAGAAACACCCAGGAGATTGGGCCACAGAACAAAGAGCCAGAAAACAATCCCACAGGATTCCTAGGAGCACCCTTGATAATTACTGGCTACCTTGTACATGGATATTTATGATTTTTAGCCCTCCCAGCATGCCTTTGTAACAACCAGAAATCCTGTCCTAGCACAATGACAGGTTTATGACAACTGCCCAGAATTCCAGAAAGCTGCTCCATCCCCAGTGCCCAGGCTGCACTCCCTGGAGATCCTGCACTGAGGACACCTACACTTATGTCAGCCATCACCTGGCCCGTTTTCCCTCCAGAAGGGGCTGTCACCAGAGCAGGATGGGGACATCACAGGCCCTTTTTGAAGTCAGGCCTTGGCAGTGCCACCTACATCAAAGATTTTCTCCTACTTTTTTCCCACTCTCTGGCATTGCTTTTGCCAAATGGCACATCCCTGGCACAGCTGCCCAGCTCAGCTCCTCACTGCCTGTCCAGGTGCTCTCCTGTTACCTTCCAACCAAAAGAAGGAATCATCCCCAACCTGTAAGGTGAGGCCATCCTGCTCAAACAGCCTCTGCCCACACTGAAAGGGGCACCAGTGCTCAACAACCCCGAGGGCTTCAGCCTCACACCATTCCTGCTGCCAGCAGTTCATTCCCAGTATTTTCTTTGTCCTGCTGGTGAGAAGGGAAGGCTCTGGATGCTCCTCCTCTTCAGCAGTCTTCCACTATCCCCCAGATTTTCCTTAATCCACGGAGTTCCTCTGGATGCTCCATGTCCCGACGGCAGCACAGGCAAAGGCTGGATGGGTGATTCCATAATCCATAAGTTTTCCAACCTTTGTTCACAGCTAAATCCACACTAGTGATCCCTGGGACAGCTGGCACTGCTGCTCAGAGCTGTCCCCATCACTGCAACACCAGCAAGGAATGCTGTCCATGGATGGGGAGGCTGGGAGGCGACAGCAGCGCTCCGGATCACCCGATGGGAATGTCCACGGCTCCTGGAGAGTGGAATATTCCTCCCAACTCACAATCTTTAATTGTTCCTTTTCATCAGCATCCAATGGCAGCTGCTGCTGCTCACTTGGGAGTTGGAGAAGGATGTAGCTGAGTTACACCCACCCATCCTCTCATCCCTCCAGCTTCCTGCGACAGAAATTTCTTTTGAAAGTTCCCCAAATGGCACAAAAAGGAACAAAAAGGAACCAGTTTCACTTAACCCTTCCCGTTTTGCACTGGGTGGTTCCCATTCATCACTTGAAGCCATCACTTGTCTCTCGTTGGGCCTCCCAAATGCAGCATATCCATGGATATTAATCTCAAATCCCCCCCTTCAAATGAAAATGTTGGGATCCGCCTACCGAAGGAAGAGACCATGGAATCATGGAAAGGTTTGGGCTGGAAGGGACCTTAAATCCCATCCCATTCCACCTCCTGCCATGGGCAGGGACACCTTCCGCTGTCCCAGGCTGCTCCAAGCCCCGTCCAGCCTGGCCTTGGGCACTGCCAGGGATCCAGGGGCAGCCACAGCTGCTCTGGGCACCCTGTGCCAGGGTCTCCCCACCCTCCCAGGGAACAATTCCTTCCCAATATCCCATCCAGCCCTGCCCTCTGGCACTGGGAAGCCATTCCCTGTGTCCTGTCCCTCCATCCCTTGTCCCCAGTCCCTCTCCAGCTCTCCTGGAGCCCCTTTAGGCCCTGCAAGGGGCTCTGAGCTCTCCCTGGAGCCTTCTCCTCTCCAGGTGAGCACCCCCAGCTCTCCCAGCCGGGCTCCAGAGCAGAGGGGCTCCAGCCCTGGAGCAGCTCCGTGCCCTCCTCTGGACTCTCTCCAACAGGTCCACGCCCTTCTCGAGCTGAGGACCCAAACCTGGCCCCAGCAGTGCAGGGGAGGCCAGGAGGGCAGAGCAGAGGGGGAGAATCCCCTCCCTGACCTGCTGGCCACTCCTCTCCGGATGCAGCACGTGGCTCCTCCACCCTCTGCTGCACCAGCTCTGCCCTCACCTATTCCCGTGACCTCGGAACCTTCCAGGGCTGTTCCATCTTCCCCTGCTTTTATTGACACATCAAACAACGACAACAGGAAATCAATCCGAAGCACACACCCAGCTGGCATGAAGTGACTCCCTTGGGGACCTAAATTAAACCCCAAACCCCACATTTTAAAGCTTGGCAGGTGGATTGGGAGGCCTCAAACCCACAGGGCCTTTATCAACACCGAGTCCAGCAACAGGTTGTCCCCACTACCTCAACGAGCTGATTAAAAATCCTCTCCCCGCTATCAAAACCCGGGATTGAAATACATCTGCCAGGGAAAACAGGGCTCTTCTCCATGGAAACAGCATCCCCAGCTGTGCATACGTTACCTGCTGAGAGGCTGGCACTGGCTGCACCACCGGCGCCTGGGCTGAGGCCGACGTGTGAAGCGCCACGGAAGCTGCTGAGTCTGATCCGCCCTCGGGACTCTGCATGCTCACTGCTGGGGACAGCACAGGGACATCAGGCAGGGCAGCACAGCACGGCCACACACCCCCAGCCCCTTCGACCGGGGCCAAAATCCCAGTGGAAGATCCAGAGGGAAGCGCTGGGAAGGGAGGCAGCTGCCGTCCTACACACGGGGCTCGTTTTAGTCCTGGAGCTAATTTTAATGCCGAATTATATTAAGGAAAAAGAAAGTTGCACAATTGTTTCACGGAGAGGAGAGGGAAGGAACAGAAAATGCACTTCTATATTTAACCGAAAAGTGGCGTTGGAAAATTATTGTGTCACAGTGAGCATCACACATGATCAGGAAGAGTAAGGGCATATTTTTAAAATAAAGCTTTCTCCCCCTCTGCCTTATCACGTTTAACTACTGCAAAAAAGCTTTTAATCAAAGCTAAGCCCATGTCTGGAGTTCAGCTAAGATCTCACTGGGAAAGTGGGGTGGCCAGCTTGGGTTTCTAACCACAAATAACCAAGGATGAAGAGCAGAAGAACAGCAATTCCCCAGTGTTTTAGAACCCCCAAAGCAGCATCTCCACCCTCCCATCCCTGCCCTCACCCCAAAATCCCACCAAGGTCCCCAAACAGCCACAGCATCACCCTCCACTGCCACACAACCCTACAGAGCTGATGGTGCCCTTGGCATCCTCAAACCCCTGTGTGCCAGCACTCCCTCCTGGCACTGTCCCAGCCCCTCTGTCCATCCCTGGGGACACCGAGGGATCCTCAGATGGGGCTTTCTGACAGCACAAAATGGCATTTTGAGGTTTTTCTTGAGGTGGGGGAGCCTTTTTTCCTCAGTTTCTTGTGAAACTTCCTGCTTAATAAACTATTCTAGGAGGGTTTCTGCTGTCACTTCAAAATCAAAAGATTAAAACCAACCAGATTTTGGGCAGTGTCATTTCTGCTTTCTCGGCCTCGCTGCTGAGCCTCCAAACAACATTATGATGTCTTTGTTTCATGTCCTTTCTCCTTCCAATATTTAAATGTTTCCCTCAACTTTGTCCAAGTTAAGAGGCAAAAGGAAAAATGAGAAACTGAGGGACACTGGACCCTGCTCATCTGCGCTCAAAAGAAATGTGTGAAGTTACAGAATTTACCTGTTTATTCCTTCAGCCACTGACAAAAACCCCCAAATATTAAGATTCTCCACAAAACATGTTTTTAAGGGCTTTTTCCCCCAATATCCATACTCCCATTAGCAAATCACAATTACTCTCCCAACCTTCCCAAAACCCCAGAGCTTGCAAATAATTTTCTCTCGCCCGTCATTTTTCTCACATCTGGGAGAAAGAGTAGACACAGAACCCACACAGTCACGGCTACCAGATGAATCCAACCAGCCAGAAATGAGGGAAATTAAATCCATATTTACTCCTGTGTCCCCCCCAGGCCCCCCAAGCTGCCCTCAGCACCCCCATCCCCGCAGCTCTGCTATATAAAGGCAGCACCTGCCTCTCCCCATCACTGCCTCCGCCTGGGTTTTAGCCAAAACCTCCCCGTGAGAAGATTCCAGTTGCAACAGCGCCGTGGGATCAGGGAAATAATGATTCTCCCAGTAAAGGAGGGAAACAGCTCAGGTGGGTTTGGGACGCTCAGGTGGAGATGCTCGGGCAGGAGAGGGGGGCACTTTCAGCACATCTACTCCCCTAACTTTTCCAAAAGTGTTTATTGTCTCTCCCTTGTGCCCAAGGCCATGGTTTGCAGCTTTCCAGGGTTCTCTGAGTGTGAAATGTAGCGTGGGGGGGTTACAGAAGAAAGGTGGGTGAGTTGACAAAGATACTTTAATCCTCAATCAGTGGTTCCTGGGTCAGCTCTTGGCATTTTAGGTCTACAAAAGGTCCCTTTTAAAGTGTAGTTATAACCAGAAAAGAACACTTAGAAACGATGGAGGAGTTGGACTTTGATGATCCCTGTGGGTCCCTTCCAACCCAGAATATTCCACGATTCTGCGATTCAAATCACCAACGACTCATCTTTGCTGATACATTTTGTCTCCTGCTTTCCGTCAGTGACCAGGGGAGAGCAGAGAGATGTGGGCAGGGCAGAAGGTGAATTGTCTGCTGCCAAAATAAATCCCCAGTGTGATTTTCAGGTTTGTTCCACAAGGCAGTGATGACAACCACGCCAGACACAAAGGCTCCGAGGAAATCTGCAGATGGCACTTCCAGACAAGGTAGACAGACAGAGAAGTCCTGGACTGCCAAGCCACACGGACAGGACTTGTTATTATTTTATTTATCAGTGCAACATCCTGGAGAAAGAATCATTCACTTCTCATTAAAGCCATCCTGCGCTTCCTGAGAATTGGATTCAGATCCGTGTGCGCCATCTGCTACGGTTAATTTGTGCTGATGGAAAGCTGACAGCACACACAGAATTCCTGCGCTCCCAGAAACCAGCACAAGGTGCTGCAGAGCTCTGCTGATGCCCTGGGAGCACGGCTGCCAAGAGAGCTGGCACCTGGGCCAAGGCTCCAGAGGGTGGAGAAAGCATCGGCTTCCAAGGACGAGAGGAAATGTGGCACCCAAAGTCTTGCTCGTTCCTCTTCACACGATCCCAGAATGGTTTGGGTTGGAAGAGACCTTAAACCTCATCCCATTGCACCCCCTGCCATGGGCAGGGACACCTCCCCCTGTCCCAGGTTAGGTTCAGGGCCACAGGAAGACTTTCTGGGGTTCTTGGGATGTCTCTGCTGCAGATGAGAGCAGGAAGGATCGTTATGGATCATTAATAAACACCAGTTCTTAGACCTGAGGGGTTGGAGGTCAGAATGATCTTTGTCTGTGGGAGATCACCGCAAAGAGTGCCTTGGGTGATGTGGAACTGGGGGAAGGTGGGAGGAGGACGAGTGGCTCCATGAAAAGCAGGAGAGAAGGGAAAAACAGCCAGGAGGTTTCTCTTTCTTCCAGCTGTGGCAGCCCCTGCTCTGCTCCAAAGGCCACCGGAGCTGATGGGTGCAGTCATGGGAACTTGAGGTTGGATTTGGATCAGCTCCAACTCATGAATCCTGGAATGGTTTGGGTTGGAAGGGACCTTAAACCTCATCCCATTCCACAGGTTGCTCCAAGCCTTGTCCAACCTGGCCCTGGACACTTCCAGGGATCCAGGAGCAGTTCCTGTGTCAAACTCCTCAGCAGCTCCAGGGTAAGGAACACCCCTGGAGCTCCCTCAGCCTCGTGCAGCTCTTTGGCAGCTCTGCCACATCCCTGAAGCAAACGCCCATGGAAGGACTCCCTGCTCTCCTCCCATCCCACTTTTCACCTCCCACAGGGGAGGCAGGTTTAGTGCTCTTCTTAGCAGAAACTCGCTGGCTCAAAAGCCAGCCCTCCTGCTTCCCAAAGATCTACGGTTTGCTTCTTCCTCTTAGACCTGGCCTAAGACAGACAGGTTTATCCCACCTGGAGCTCTCTCACAGAAGGGACTGACAGAAGCCATTAAAAGGTGTTTGGTGGCCTCTGACAGCCTGGCAGCCCCTGGTACTGGGGAGTTTGCAAACTGAGAAGTTAATTAATAATCAACAGAGCTGTTAGTGGGTCACAGAGAGCATCAGCAGCATCCACAGTTGATGTTCTCAGTTCCAGGGCTCCTTACCGGGTGGAGAAGAGCAAAATAAGTCAGTTATTGTGGAGAAATGAGCAGATGGACCTGACCAAGCAAAAGGAATCAAATTGCGGTGAGAATCCCAGAATGGTTTAGGTGAGAAGAGACCCTAAAGCCCATCTTGTTCCAATCCCCTGCCACGGGCAGGGACACCTTCCACTGTCCCAGGCTGCTCCAAGCCTCATCCAGCCTGGCCTTGGGCACTGCCAGGGATCCAGGGGCAGCCACAGCTGCTCTGGGCACCCTGTGCCAGTGCCTCACCTCCCTCACAGCCAAGAATTCCTTTCTAATTTCTAATTTCTAATTTCTAACCTAAATCTGCCCTCTTTCACCTTAAAGCCATTCCCCATGTCCTGTCACTGCATGGCCTTGTAAGAAGTCCCTCTCCAGCTCTTTCACAGGCACCTTTTGGACACTAAAAAGCTGCTAAAAGATCTCCTTGCAGTGGATTTATTCAGCACATTGGCATTTCAGGGAGAGACAAGTTTACAGCCCTGGTTGCTCAACGTGGCCGGTGATGTCACACGGGGCCACCAGGGCCCTGGAAGGCATCACAGACATCTGGATTCCAGGTTGCATCATCACTGAATGAATCAGGCAGATAACGAGGCTGCTGCCGCTGGAAACCTTCTGTTTACACACAGCTATCCCGGTATCCAAGCAAACAGCAGGGACAGGAAAGGAAATTCAGGAAAAAAAAACCCCTAATAATTTCTGGGTGCTATTTCTGGTTCTGCCACCAGCTCGCTCCGTGACCTTGAACAGGATGCTTCCCTTTCCCCGTGCTTCAATTTTCCCACTCCTAAAAAAGCCACAGATGCTCCCCTAGGCAAGGTATTTTTCAAGCACTGGTCTCTGAGGGCTGTCAGAGCCTGAATGCCTTTCAGAAAGACAAGAAGTACCAGTACAAGCCTTGAGGGCTGATAAAAACTCGGCTTGTCACCGTTTCATTCATAAGGCACCCTTGCCTCCATGTAAATGGCCTTGCCTTTGTTAATCTCTCCTGCCTAAAGCAGCTCCAAAATGCTGGGAAAACAGAGATAAGAGGAGCATTTCCAAACATTCTCTACGTTCAAATTTGCAGGGGGAGTGAGGGGAAAGGAGGAGGCAGCAGGGGGAGATCACAGGGTGACTCCTTCAAGTGATGGAGCAGCATCCCCTGCCCCCCGAAAGAGTTTGGGGAAGGAGGGGGCTGATGCCAGAGCTGGCCCTGGGTGCCCTCTCTGTGCTGCAGCCCACGGGCTCTGCCATCCAGGAGATGGATTTTTCCACAGAATGCTCCTGAACCCTCAAACACAAATGTTTCGGAGCTGAACGTGGAGTCCTCAAACGTAGAAGGTGTTCTGGTGATCAGAGCCAGAGTAGGGCTTGGGGAAATGTTTGGTTTTTCTGTCTTTGATGATCTGGTCCTCGCTCTGCAGCACATCTGGCAGCAGCAGCAGCATCCATCCCAGGCAGCTCCAAACTCCAAATTAAAGGGGATTTAAGTCCCTGCTTTCTTCAGGCCCAGGGTCGCTTCTGCTGTAACTGTGGCCACACCACTTTTTGTTTTTATTCTAGAAGAAAAAATCACCACTGGACATGGATGTAAGTCCCTCTCCACCTTATTTTTGTTTTTTAAGAGCAGGTCACATAAATCAGAGGTGGGACTGGCATGGCCTTGGTTCTCATGGGCTATTTAGGTCTTGTGCTTACTTATCTTTATTTCTTGACGGTGAAAATATAAAACCTACGAGCTACCCTGCAGCAGCAGCCAACCCTCATAATCATGGAATATGGAATGGTTTGGGTGGGAAGGGACCTTAAATCCCATCCAGTCCCACCCCTGCCATGGGCAGGGACACCTCCCACTGTCCCAGGCTGCTCCAAGCCCCGTCCAGCCTGGCCTTGGGCACTGCCAGGGATCCAGGGGCAGCCACAGCTGCTCTGGGCACCCTGTGCCAGGGCCTGCCCACCCTCCCAGGGAGGAATTTCCTCTCTGCAGAATCATACATTTCTATTAGTGCTGCTTTCAAAACATTAAAATTGTTGCTGTTCCAGTGAATCACTCGCTCATTTGAAGACAAAACAGATCATGAACTATTTTATTTAATTTGACTTTCAAAGCTTACTTGGTTGGTCATCCTTTGATCTTATTTAAACTTTTCAAATTCCTTTATTACATCCTTTTATTTCTGGCAGGACTTTTGAAATAGAATATAATGCTGGGATATAAATGAGGAAAAGGAAAAATATCCTCAGTGAGTTTTTTGCTAGTTTTAAGAACAATCAATTATTTGACCTCTGGGACAAAGTTTTTTACAGCTACTTCTATTTAAGCTTCCCAGTAAACCTTGGTGGGTGTTATTACCTCCACGGGTAAGAAATCCACTGCCCCTGTCCTTGTTCATAAATGGGCTTAACAACTTCATCTCAAAGGGGCTTTTAAATGTGGGGCATAAAAATCTGACAGAAAAATGACTGTCTGGAAGTACAGGAAACATTAAATCAGATTTTTGATGCCTGAAGGATGTATTTATAGAATCATTTCAGTTGGAAAAGACCTTTAAGATCATCAAGTCCAACCATCACCACTGCCAAGTCCACCACTAAACGTCATGGCTTTTATTTCAAATTAAGACCTAAAGGTGGGGAAAAGTTTCTTTTTCCAGGTGAAGCTGCTCTAATGATGCTGGGCTTTTTATTTCTGGTGCTCTTCACATGCCAACAGCCTTGGCTCTCCAGGTAAACCCAGGCATCCTGAATTTGTAATCATCACCTGCGCAGGTTGTCAGACACTTCCCGTCGTGAGAATTGAAAATAAATCTGCAGCTAAAATCTCTACAGACATGGGAGAGAGACAAGCTCAGTCTTGTATTTATTGGACTTGATTTTAGAGGTCTTTTCCAACCTTAAAAATTCCATGGTAGAGCTAAAAGAGTTGCAGGAAACCTGGAGCTGGATGGGATTGCCAACAGTGTTTTATCCAGGAGAATTCACCCTAAATTAATCCAGCAGATAACCTTTGTTCATCGTTAATGTTACCAGGAATTAATGAGATTTGGTGCAGCCAACAGCCTCAGCTGGCACAGTTTGTGCTCCACGTTTTCCTTCTGTCGAACGGATCTCAGGCTGACCAGGGGGTGAATTACCCAGGGAATCTCATCCAATCTCATCTCCATATGCAAGTCCACGATGCAGCTATGAATTTTTAATAGAAATCTCCAGATATCTGTTATTTTACTGAAAATAATGGGAAGGCTGCAGTTTCACCAAAAAAAAAAAAAAAATGGAACTATTTCTCATTCGCAACAGTGACCTGCAAGGATCAAAATTGAAATCCAGGTTTTTCCTTGTTTTTTGGTTGATTTTGTGCATTTTTTGCCTGCTTTGAAGGGAAGGCTTACATTTAAAAATAGTTGTTTGGTTTACTGGAACTTTTATTCAGGTTTAGTTGGCTTGGAGCTTAGATAAATGGGAAAACCAGAAGAGCAAAAACGGAATGCAGGAGAAATAAAAATGCTATTTAACCATCATGTTCTAGATGGGCTCTAAATGGTATTTTCTCCCCTGACTGCAGAAAAAGGAACCAGGGAATTTACATTTAATGGTTTCACTACTGAGAATTCTCAACACTCTCAAAACAGACTGAAAATAATAAAAGTAATGCAAGGAATGGCTGATTTTGATTATTTTCTAGCAGCTGCAAGTATCCATCTACTTCATCCACCACGCTCTAGGCCGCAGTTATTTTACTAAAGAAAACTTTCTTAAATATTTTCCATTTCATTCAACATTTCTGGCCCAATCTCGATGTAATAACTTGCCCTGAAAAGGCATTGGTTGTGTTTGAAGCAGGGCACAGAAAGGAAGTGTTTCATTCTTTGGAAGAAGGAACTGGTTTATTTGATGTGAATGAAAATGGATCGAGTGACTTCTCCCTCCTTTGAGGCAAATATTTGTGTTAAACCCAGCCTGGCTCCTGCCTCGCACACATCCTTCATCCCTGCTGCTCGTGTCTCCAAAGCGTGAGACCTCCAAGGAATAAGAGGCGTTCCCCTGAAATTCCAATCAGGAAAATACCAATTTAGCGTTTCTCGTCGCCCAAAAAAGCTCCCAAGGTGGAGGAGCACAGGAGCAGGACACAGCTCCCAACCAAGACCTTGAGGTGCCCCCATCTGTGCATCCTCTTTGGAAAAACACAATTCCAGCTCCCTCAGCTGGGAAATCAAAAGAAACCCCTCGCTTTTGATGGCTGAGCCAAGGAGAGCCTGCTCTGCCCAGCATTCCCATTTAGGAGTGATCTTTTCCTCAGACCACACAGGGGTAAAGCTCCCACCTCGGCTGCGAGCAGTGGGTGCAGCTCAAAGCCTTTGGGAGTCTGGGTGCTCAGCAGCTGAACTCAATCCCTGTCCATGGTGTTGTGCAGCTGCCAATCCTGACATTCCCTTGGCTCCGGGGAGCAACTGGGGACAGCAGTTCCTGGGATCTGAACTGCTCTGAAAGCCCTGGAAGATGAGCTGCTACCCTGGCTCTTGGAGGGAGTCAGGAAATCTCACAGAATCATGGAATGGTTTGGGTGGGAAGGGACCTTAAAGCTCACCCCAATCCCACCCCCTGCCATGGGCAGGGACACCTTCCACTGTCCCAGGCTGCTCCAAGCCCCATCCAGCCTGGCCTTGGACACTGCCAGGGATCCAGGGGCAGCCACAGCTGCTCTGGGCACCCTGTGCCAGGGCCTCCCCACCCTCCCAGGGAACAATTCCTGCCCAATATCCCATCCATCCCTGCCCTCTGGCAGTGGAAGCCATTCCCCTTGTCCTGTCACTCCAGTCCCTGACAAAGAGCCCCTCTCCAGTTTCCTTGCCAGCCTCTTCAGAGCCTGGAAGGATATGGGAGCAGGTTAAGACCAGACAGAGCCTTGGCTCATCAAAACCTTGACCTCTGCACCAGAACCCCCCATCCCACGTCGAGGTGACACCGAGCCACCCCACAGAGCCTGGCACAGGGCAGGACAGTGCCCAGCATCCCCACAGCAGCACCAAGCCCCGGGTACTGTCCCATCCCAAGGATGGAGCAGCACCCACCTCTCACAGCCAGCCCCTCCTCGCCCAGCAGGGCACAGGGAGAGGTTTGGGCCACCTCTGACAGAGAGGACAGGTCCTTGTCCCCTCACAGCTGAACTCCAGGCTGGTGGGAGTGGCACCTGAACCAGCTCACCCACAGTGCCCTGAACCACGTGTGGGACCCTTCACCCTCTCCACGAGTGCTGTCAGTGGAGGGGAGGGAAGTGGGAAGCAAACACGGCAAGGAACTTGAAAAGAAGCTTTCTGCAGAGACTCCTCATTACACTGCTTCAAAATGTTATAAACAAGAGAAGGCACAAGGCCCTGCCACTGATTAGGTTAAATTAATTTAAAACAGAAGCAAACACTGCTTGTCTACGAGCTCCAGTTACCTGGAAACACAGATAAACCCAAAACACACTTTTCAAGGGCAGCAGGCACTATAGCTGAGCTTGGGGGTTTTTTTCAGAAACCTGGTCCTCATGGAAAAATACAAATTTGGAAATGGCTTTTATTAGCAAGTTAATAATATACTGAAATACAAATATGCACTCGGTCTTTAATTAGATTTCACAGAATTAAGTCAAGTAATATCTATATACACACATAACTTTTGTGTAACGGCTGTTCACTAATCTCTGCAGTTTCTTTAAAAGTAACTTTGAGGACAGAAAAGAGCCAGGAATGGACCTGTGCTGGTCCTGTAATTTGGAGTTTCCTTAAGAGCCAGATGGGATTGAAGAGCAGAAGCCATAATAGTTTAGGGGTTGCTGGCAAAGTCCAAACCCCACGTGCAGGAATCTCAGACGTGAACGGGAGCAAAGTATTGTTGGGAACATCCTTCCCATACAAAAACCTGTTCTGTTTTCTTTTGGGTTAATAACCTGAACATTCTCCAAGCATCAAAAGCCAGGATTGGATTCGTTCAGGTCTGAAAGTGTCCCTGTTCCTGCCCTGCTGCTCTTCACCCTCAGGACCCAACAGAGAATCATGGAATACAGAATATCCTGGGCTGGGAGGGACCCTCAGGGATCATCAGCCCAGCCCCTGGCCCTGCACAGACACCCCAACAATCCCACCCTGGGCATCCCTGAGAGCGCTGTCCAAACACTCCTGGAACTCTGGCAGCCTTGGGGCCGGGACCATTCCCTGGGGAGCCTGGGCAGTGCCCAGCACCCTCGGGGGGAAGAACCTTTCCCTGAGATCCATCCCGAGCCCTGACACAGCTCCAGCCGTTCCCTGGGGTTCTCACAGACTCACCCGCACCACTCCCAGCTGTTTATTGCTAAGGAAAGTCCAAGAGATTCCAGATTTTCACAACCCTATCAACAAGTGGAACTCCTTATTTCTTTCCTATGAACTACCTAAACCTCGACTTCAGAAAAGTTTTGCTACAATGATGGCAAATGTTAGCCAAGAAACAAGGTCTGGGTATCTGCTGAGCAGTGAGGAAGCTGTCACATCTGGAAGGAGGAATTAAAAGTCACACTCCAGTGCTCTCCCTGTCCAGGCTGTAACACACACACTGGTGCTGCCTGGGGAAAACCAACACAAATTCTGGGCTGGAATTTATTGTTTCCCCATATTTTCAATATGTGCACTGTAAGGGTTTGGCAGGGCTGTGATTCAACAGAGGAAATAGAATCCTGGAATGGTCTGGATTGGAAGGACCTTAAAGAACATCCCATCCCACCCCGGCCATGGGCAGGGACACCTTCCACTGTCCCAGGCTGCTCCAAGCCCCGTCCAGCCTGGCCTTGGACACTGCCAGGGATCCAGGGGCAGCCACAGCTGCTCTGGGAATTCCATCCCAGCCCCTCCCCACCCTCCCAAGGAACAATTCCTTCCCAATATCCCATCCATCCCTGCCCTCTGGCAGTGGAAGCCATTCCCTGTGTCCTGTCCCTCCAGACCCTTGTGAAAAAAGTGTCTCGAAAAATCTGGCACAAAAGCATTTCAAAGGTTCCTTTCCAGGACACATCTAAAAGTTTCCATCATCAGCCAAACCAGAGTCCCTGGTTCCTTGTCCCCTGCAGTCCGTGGCTCAGCTGGTGCCCGCTCCCAGGACAATCCCAGGTACCTGGGCACAGCTAATCCTCCTCTGGCTGAATTGGGCTCATTTTGGAACAAGGAACTGCAAACCTTGGTGCTTCTTTTTATAGCTTGTCCTATGGCTTTTACAGCTTGTCTGACATCAGACAACTATGGAATATGTCACTTACTTGAAATTAATTCCAAGAGATCAGCTTAATTCGCACCTGTAGCTCACCAGCCCTCATTTTTTACTTGCTTACACCAGACAACCCTCCAGTGGCCTTACGACCAAGCAGCCTTTTGAGGATTTTTGTGTGAAGCAGGAGAATTGCTGCAGAATTCCATGGGGATTGACTGCAGTATTTCATGGAGATTGGCTGCAGAATTCCAGGGAGAATTGCTGCAGTGTTCCATGGAGATTTGCTGCAGTATTCCATGGAGATTGGCTGCAGTATTCCATGGAGATGAGCTGCAGTATTCCATGGAGATTGGCTGCAGTATTCCATGGGTATTGACTGCAGTATTCCATGGAGAATTGCTGCAGTGTTCCATGGGGATTGGCTGCAGTATTCCATGGGGAATGGCTGCAGTATTCCGTGGAGTTTGGCTGCAGTATTCCATGGGGAATGGCTGCAGTACTCCATGGGGATTGGCTGCAGTATTCCATGGAGAATGGCTGCAGTATTCCATGGAGTTTGGCTGCAGAATTCCATGGAGTTTGGCTGCAGTAATCCATGGGGATTGGCTGCAGTATTCCATGGAGAATTGCTGCAGTATTCCATGGAGATGAGCTGCAGTATTCCATGGAGATTGGCTGCAGTATTCCATGGGTATTGACTGCAGTATTCCATGGAGATTTGCTGCAGTATTCCATGGGGATTGGCTGCAGTATTCCACGGAGTTTGGCTGCAGAATTCCATGGAGTTTGGCTGCAGAATTCCACGGGATGCAGGGCAGCAGCAGCAGCTGTTTGCAGCCAGCACAGCGGAGCCGCTGCCAGCACAGCCCAGGGTGTTGCTATTTATTCACACAGCAGCGCTCAGGAGCCTTGTGGTGCCTCACAAAGGGAAGCAGAGGAAGCAACAAACACAAACTGGGGCTCTTCGGAGAGGAGATGACTTTGTCTCAGATTTTACAGCATCAGTGGAGTCAGGGCTCCAAACCTCCATGAGATCCCACCGTGGGATGAACCGTGGGATGAACTGGGGGTTTGTACTTTGGGAGGCAGAAGAGGAAGAGGAAAAGGAGGAAAAAGAGAAGGAAGAGGAGGAGGTTCCAGGTTGTCCCAGCTCAGCACAGCACAGGGAGCATTGCCCTGACCAGCAACTGGTGTTACTGGGGAGGAACCACCACGAAAGCCTGAGCTCTGCTCCTGCACTCCACAGAAAATGGAGTCAGGGAGAAGAGACCTGGAGAAGGACTTTGGACAAGGGCCTGGAGGGACAGGACAGTGGGGAATGGCTTCAAACTGCCAGAGGGCAGGGCTGGATGGGATATTGGGAAGGAATTGTTCCCTGGGAGGGTGGGGAGGGGCTGGGATGGAATTCCCAGAGCAGCTGTGGCTGCCCCTGGATCCCTGGAAGTGTCCAAGCACAGGGCTTGGAGCAGCCTGGGACAGTGGAAGGAGTCCCTGCTATGGCAGGGGTGGCACTGGATGGGCTTTAAAGACCTTTCCAGCCCAAACCATTCCACAGTTCTGAGATCTCCAGCCACTCCTCAGTCACACAAGGGGGCCCAAAATCAAACTCAGAGCAGCTCTTCAGCCGTTCCGTCACTGTGTCCAGTGCACATCTCAGCAAGCACAGGGACGTCAGCAATTGCTTCCCCACCACTGCCCTGCTCCAGTGAGGAAAGGGAAGGAGCTGGGGTTTTTCTGTGGGAATTTAAGGTTCATAAAGCTGCTGGGGACTGGCACTGCAGATTCCAGGACTAAACAAGACCCCAGACAGAAGGTAGAAACTACCTAGAGACAGGCAATTCTCCCTGGAGAGGCAAACAGAAGGCTGCTGTCCTAGAAATGCAGTTTGGGAATATGGATTTGAATATTCTGCGCTCGGAGAATGGCACTGGTGGATTTTTGGTGAGGACAGCAGGAAGACAAACTGTATCCTACATGAATGGGAGGAGATAAAGGCTTCCAACAGCTCTGCACTGCTCCAGCAGCTCCCACTGTCCCAAAGAAAGAGAACTGACTGCTACAGAACTGGAATTAACCGAGTGAGATCGTTTATCCAGGCAATAAATTCCTGTGGGCAGCGTTTCTGGCCTGGAGAACGAGTGGGTGGCTCTGTGACGGGCAGCTCACCCCAGTGACCTTTCTGTCTCTGGTCTGGCTGGACAGAGGCTCCAATGACACCCAAAACCCACCTCATTCCACCATCCCCAGCACAGGACGGATCAGTCCAGAAGCTCCTGACAGATCAGGACGAGTGGGGAAGATTCAAAACCCTTTTAAACCATAAACGGGGTGGGGGGGGGGGAGCATCTTCTCTGCTAATTCTGACACCCGTTTGAGGGGGTTTTGGGGCCGCGTGGAGGAGCCGAAGCTCCCAAATCCCTCAGGCGGGCGAGGAAGCCGCGGATGGCGGGGAGGACGTGGTGGGGGAGGCTGTGGGGCCGCGATGTTTGGGGAGCAACAGCGGTTGCCAGGGGTGACGCGGTCCCCTCCCGGTCCCCTCCCGTGGCCCAGCGCGTTGCCGGGCGACGGCGGGAGCGTTTCCCAAACCAAACATCCCCATCCCGCTCCCGCCTCACTAAATATGTCAGCGGGTATTTTCAGGAGCCCGGGGAAGGCAGGACGGACAAATAACGCCTTTGCCATGGTAACTGCGAAGGGGGGGGGGGGGCCCGCGGGCGCCGCGGCGGCTTTGTTTTGTTTTGGTTTGATTTTATTTAATTGTTATTTCAGAATAAACGGATTAGAGGGCTGGGGAAGCGCTCTTCAAAGCAGATGCTCAGGAGAGAAATCTTTTTGTTTGGTTGGGGTTTTTTTTAAAAAATAATTTAAGGAGTTCAGCTTTTTGGAGCTGGGAGTAAACGACTCACGGTGTTTCTGCAGCCCATGGCCAGAGCCACCCCTAAACACTCACCAGTCCCTCAGCAAGTTCTCTTACAACTTATTTCTTTTTTTTCCCCACCTATGTGTAGATCCCTCGAAGTTTTTCAGCAGAATTTAGATCCCTTTCAAGCAGGGTTTAGCTCACTGAAAACAGGTTTGCTTTTCTCGGTGGTGTCTGTGAGCCCAGGGAAAGGCAGCCTGGCTGGGAGATGAGCTTTTGGGAGAGAGCGTGTGTGTGGTTTTGGAGTGTCCTCGGATCTGATGAAGAGGAGAAATTATTCAAAAGGATGTTTTCTTCCAGTGCCATGAACACGGAAAGCTAATTTAAATTCTCCACATCGATTTTTTTACATTAGAATTTGAGGCAATTAATCATAAGCAAAAACGTAGAGACACTCGGAGGATTTGAAGGGAGAGCTTGCTCTGGGGAAATAAAGAATAGAGAAAAGCTTTTGTTGGGCTGGTGGACACATCATTGTCCTGGGTGCCGTGGTCTGATCGAACACATAAAAGTTCTGCTGTGCTTGCTGATCACCACTGAGGCCACAGACTGCTGTCACAGGTTGCCAGAGTCAATAGCAGCAGATCTGGGGCAGAATTTGTCTCTCCAACTTTGCAATCGGAGCTTAGGCTGCGGCATCACTGCAGCTCCCCTTGGCAGCGAGCAATAAAAGCTCATCACTGGTGATTTCCAGGTGTGGCTGCTTTCAGTGCTTCCTCTGGTGTTTCTCCAGGTGTTTTTCTGCTGATCATAGAATCACTAAGTTGGGAAAAGGCCTCCAGGATAAAGCCCAGCCTTTGGTGGAATGCACAGTCCCACAGCACAAGCTTGGGCTGAGGCATTCACTTTTCTGAGGCACATAAAAAGCTGGAACCACTCATCCACCAGATGAAAAATAAAAGTCACAATCCTGGGCACGTTTTAAATAAAGTCGTCCAAAATTTCGGTTCTTTGTTTAAGGATTTTTTTCCCCTCAACTATTGCTGACCCAACCCCCAAACTACTCCTTGGTCTCTCAGCATTTATCGCCCTCTCAGGGGAACTGCCCTGCACAAGAAGAGTAAACCCAGAAATATTTTGAAGGAGGCAAATAAACTTTTTCTGGAGATGTTCAGAGCAGGATTCGACAGAGAGCAGCTCCTTATGGAAGACAGGCGAGAGTCTTTGGCAACTTAAAGATGACAACTGGGAATTAAAAAGTCATAATTTGAAGAATCTCCCTGGCAAAGGGACAACACAGACAGCACCTGCAGCTCTCTGAGGTGATCCGAGAGCATTTACACTCATTAATGAAAAAGTCAATCAGACCAAGCTCATTCAACCCTTGCCCGCTGCTTTAAGGGCAACCTCAGCACTGAAGCCTCCAAACTGTGTGAAAATGGTTACAGATGCTTTAGCACCGCGACATTCGGCCGAGCAAAGCACCTCAGAAGAGAATTCTGCTCACGACAGCAGAAGCAGCAAAGGTGGATGTGACCAACCTCCTGCCAACTCTGGTCTCACTCAAAGCCCAGCCTGTAAAACCAGCCCAAACTCCTTGTCTAGACCCACTTACTCCTTCCACCAGAATTCCTACAGGGATATCTTTGCTGGCACTGACCCAAGAACCATCAGCTCCTCTCAGAGTGTAAAAGAGCCCAGCTGCCCTTAAAGACCTGCTATATTTATTCCAAATTAAGTCCAAGATGCTTCTCACTTCATTCCTTTCTCCTAAGTGCCCTTTTCCCTGCTTTAATATGCTAAAAATGACTGCTGGGATGAGGAAAACACATTAAAATTGAGAGTTCACACCTCTCAAGTGTGGATGGCAGCGGAGGTTTTAGGATTCCAGTTGCTGAAGTCCTGTAACTCCCACAAGTGCCTGACAGGGAAAAGGGTTTCCAGCTTTCCAACTTTTGCTGAAAAAAAGTCAAGAGAAGAACACGATTTCAGAAAATCACTATTTAAACTGTCAGCCTTCCTTATTTTTATCTCCTAGTGGGTTTTAACCCAACCTTATACTTTGGGGAATTTCTGGTCTCGTGGGGGAAGGAGTTTATTTGCACTCGTAGAGCAGCTCAAACCCCCTTCCCCCCCTTTTTTTCCCCCAAAGTTTCTTTCTACTTTTGCTTTTCAGAAGATGAAATGAACTTCTTGCAGGAAGGAGAGCAAGGCAAGGAGTGTTAAGTGTGACTGCAGGAGCTATTTCCAGTCTCTACAGCATTTACTGAGCAGTATATCGAAGAGGCCATGAAATGCTAATGATCTCCAGACTGCCAGAGATACAGTCCTAAATAGAAGAAAAAAATCTCTTTGAGAGATTTTTTTTTTTTTTTGCCTATTCCATCTCCAAAAAAACCACACAAAACTTTTAACACCTCCCTTTGGCTAAAACTCTCCAAGTTACACTTGAAAAAAAAAAAAAAAACCGAAAAGGAAAAACAGATGGGGGTGGGGGAGTGGATAGAGATGATCCACAGAGCTAAAATATCCATTAGTGGTAAATTCCACCATCTCCTCCCCCTCCCAAAAAAAAACCCGGGCTGCATGGGTCAGATTCCACCCGCAGACCAAGGAACCAGCTCCAAACACATTCACTCAGCCCTTTTTATTCTCTTGCTTGTCTAAGTGGCTGCTAGGCAACCCCAGCAGCATCGCTGCTCATATGCATTAAGTATTAACTATTATTTCATTCCTTCCCCCCTTTCCACAAAAAGGCAGCAACCTCAATTCCTGGCAGATAATTCTTTTCCCAAAAGGGAATGTTGGCTGAAGGGAGCTGGGAATGGAGCCGTGTAAGGGGTGGATGTTCCCAGTTTAGTTCCAGGATGGGATGCATCCACCACCCTGCATTCCCCACCTGGTGCTCTCCTTAGGGGATGACAAACTCATTTTTGGTACACCAGGAGATGCAGCTGCTCCGAGCCGAGCTCTGGAGGGAATTGCAGCGCTGCCTACGCAGGGAGCCAAAACTCCTGGTGTCAGTTTGGTGAAGCAGCAAACACCCTCACTGTTCCACCCTTGTGTCCCTCTGGAGGTGGGAATTCTCCTGTGGGAATAAGCCCTGATTTTGCCAGAGCTGGACAGCAGGAAGGATGCTGCTGCCCTGCCCGAGGTAGGATTTGAGACACAATTCAAGGATTTCTGCTCCCCTCTCTCTGAGAGTCCGTTCTGGAAGCAGCATCCCCATCCCTGCCAGAGGCAACTCTTCCACCCATTCCAGGGGCTGTTTTGCCTGAAGAAATAAACATCAAAATTGGGATGGGACAGAAGAAAGCAGAAGCTGGTGCTGTTTAGACATGGCTGGGATACTTCAGCTCAGCAAAGAAATTCAGTGACGTATCGAGCTCCCCTCAGCCTGGTCCCAAACTCTGGTGACACTCCTGTACCCAGAGCCATTACCAGGACAATCCTTTACCACAGAGGAGGAAGGTGCTGCTCAAGACAACAAAACCTCAGGAAAACGAATTTTTCACCTGCAGGAAGACTCCAAGAAGCGGGAGAGGGAAGGCTGCTGACAGGCAGAGCCCTGCACGCTTCCAGCCCAGTGACATTTCTGAGTAATTACAAACCCTTACGATCCATTATAATGTTAATTTACAGGCCAGTTGTTGTGGAGAAGTGTGATTAGATGTTGTGTAGCTACGGTTTGGACTGGAAGGAATGCTAAGAATGCCTCCACTGCGAACTGAACTGAGCAGCAGCGGGAAGAGCAGGAGCTGCAGCAGAGAGGAGCATCCCACAGGCACCTCCAGAGCCTGGACAGGAGCACAGGCACAGGGCAGGTCCTGGTAGCAGAAGGTTCAGACATCAGACCTGCAGGAAGCTCCAGAGGAGCTGCCAAGCAATGGAAATGTTCACAGAATGCCAGGATGGTTTGGGTTGGGAAGGACCTGAAAGCCCATCCAGTCCCACTCCTGCTGTGGGCAGGGACACCTTCCACTGTCCCAGGCTGCTCCAAGCCCCGTCCAGCCTGGCCTTGGACACTTCCAGGGATCCAGGGGCAGCCACAGCTGCTCTGGGCACCCTGTGCCAGGGCCTGCCCACCCTCCCAGGGAACAATTCCTTCCCAATATCTTTTGTGTGGTATCTTCACACTCCATGTATGTGATGGACAGGGTCCCACCTGTGTCCCACCTCACACCTTCCAAACAAAGAAATGAATATTTGCCTCAGCTGGGAGCATCCTATTGATTTCTGTCACCAGCCCAATTCAAGAGTTCAGGCCAAGTGTTTCCTTCAATGCAGGCCAGCCAGAAAATGTTTGTTTTCCAAATTATGAGAAATTTCCTGTGTTGGGGCTCCACTCCTATCCAATATCAGCTGAGGATGACAAAAGCTTTCAAAAAGGTTTTAAAGGATGACAAAACCTTTTAAAAAGGTTAAAAACCTGAAACAAATCTCTTTATACACAATGCCTGCCCATTTCACAAGGAAGAGAAGCGAAAATTGTCATTTTAATTTTTTCACACGAATGTCACAGCACATTTGGAACCAGAATCAGGCATAATTCCATTTCCGCAACCTACCCATTAAAAGGGCTGCCAGATTTGATATGAATTTTCCTCTACAAAACAAATTGATTAAATGCAGACTGAACTGGAGTCCCTAAAGCTTTGTCACAGCAAACTTCACGCAGCAGTTTCGTAATTTGCAGGTGGAAATACATCAGAACATTCATTTGCAGCCTCATACAAGCACCTCGTTACTCTGCAAAGTAATATTTTTAAGCTATGAATAGTATCTAAATTATTCAGGGATGGAAAAAACAAATCCATCTCCTCTGGAAAGGAAAGCCACCAGCTGCTGAGAGCAGAGCAACTCTTCTCCTAAGGCCAAATAATCAGCAATGCAAATACCAGTGGGGAAGTGCAGCACTGCGAGCAAAGAGAAAGGTTTTCTAGGAATACTCTTGCAGGGAAAAGGGGTTTGTAACAGAGCATCATTTAGGCTGGAAAAGACCTCCCAGACCCTCGAGTCCAAGCTGTGACTGATCCCCACCTTGTCCCCAGCCCAGAGCGCTGAGTGCCACGTCCAGGTGTGGACACCTCCAGGGATGGGGACTCCCAACCTCCCTGGGCAGCCCCTTCCAATGTTTAATCACCCTTCTAGCGAAGAAATTCCTCCTGATGCCCGGATTGAAAGGGTTCAGCAGCTCCTAAAGGAGCAGAAAAGGCAGAGGGAGAAGGAATCTCCTCAGCATCACCTGAGGTTCTGACACAGTCAGGCTGGAACACTTGGAACTGCTTTTTTTCCACGGATATTTCAAATATCAGTCTCCTGCCACACTTGTTTGCTCAGGAAGAGTTTAAATGGGGACAGAGGGGTCTCTCCCGTGCCACTCCATCCCCCAAAGCTGTGCCCTTGAGTTCATCTCACCGCCACGGCCTGCACGGGCTCGGGCCCCGTCAGTAGAAGTTGCCCAGATTTAATTCTCTGAGCACACGAAGGAGATGGCAGTGCTGGGGGAGGAACCAGGGCTCTCCTGCCAGCTTCACAGAACTCTCTTGGCCACCCAGATGTTTGCAAATTCCCACAAGGAGCCTAATTGCCAGTGCAAGGATTAACTCGACTTGTTTTTGTTCCAAGGCCAGCCTCCCTCCCAGCCACACCACAGCTGACTTCAAAGACTTTTGTACCCAAAGCTCAAGAACCAGGAGCAGATCTTTTCTTTCTGGAATGCCAAAGGAGGCAGGAGGATGTTGTCCATGCTGGAGCTCCTGGATATCTGTGTCTCCAGGAGCAGCAGCTGAATATTGCTGGGTTTAAGCACCTCCCAGACTCGCCTGAGGCATCGACCCATTCTGGATTTTGCAAAATCACAGTGCAAGGAACACCGAACCAGCAGCAGCAGCAGCTTTCCCCCCTTACTCTGCTGTGAAGAACACTGAAGATCTGTCATCACATGAAGCAGAGGGAGATCAGTGTGAGGCACTGAGAGCCAAGACCCTGCTCTGTGTGGGCTGGGAAGCTTTCAAAGGATTTTTTTTCCATAGGAGAAATTGCAGGGAAGGCTTGGTCAACTCACCTCAAGCTGATTCTGCTGCCTGAGCTGCACAGTTTCAAAAGGATCAGAGGAATCAGGCAGCATTCAGTCCTTCCACTGTACTAGGGATTCACTGTTTTCCTTTTAAAATTATGAATTGTTTGATTATCAACCCATTACTGCTCTCTTAACTTTCCTCTGTGGCTGAAGTGCATAAACCTGTATTTTAAAAGATACGACCTAACACTAATCTCACATTCCATAGGGTAAATCCCCTCTTTGGAGCATTCTTCCCAAACAGACAAAGAAGGGAAAAAGTCCTGTAGGAAGGGGAGAGAGGACAGGTTGCAGAGCATGAAACTCCACTTTATTCTGTTATTGGGATTGGGGTTTCTACAACATCCACACTCGACCCTTCCCTCCTCCCTGACTCACAGGTCTCTGATGGGCCATGAGCTGGGGGTATTTATGAGCCAAACGTGTTCCAACAGCTCAAAGCATTTTAGGAAAAGCTTCCAGCAGCTCTGGAGAGCCTCAGACCAGCAGGTAGCCAGGAAAGACTACAGTGCTGCCAATTTTAACAGCAGAATGATTTGTTCTCTTAAAAAACTTAACCTTTCACCGGCTCCTTTATTTACCAAGGAGAGATTTGGGTGGGGAATAGAGGGAAGAGTCTCTTCTGTGCAGCCAGACGGAATTCCAAATCCAGTTAGTTTAGGCAGGGAGCTAAGGGGAAGATGTCAAAATATGTTTTCCATTAACGTAACAGCGGAAAACACGAGTGGTTTCACATTCTACATACAAACAATTACTGCTCTGCTACCAGAACCTGCGCCAACAGGAGGGGTTTTATCACCATAGTTAGTTTAAACCAACAGCAACAGAGTTGTAAGTCAGAAATATGGTATTTTATTCTGAAATATTTGCTTGGGGTGCTACTTGACATCAGACTTCAGTCAAAATAAGCTTTAGTGAATGATATGTTAAATGATCCCATCTGCCTGTTTCAAAGGCAAAAAAGCCAAGTAGATTTTGTTAATCCTGAATTTCCAGTTCAACCTTCCAAAAGAGAAGGGACATTTTCTGCTCTTATTCACCACGTGGTGCTAAAGTGAATGGGGTTGGTGGTACAGGGCAGAGGAGTCCAGCAATCAAGACATTAACAGGAAATTTTAACAATCAGTAGGACATTGATTTTTTTTTTTTTTAGTGGAGAAGTTTTACTTCGCAGATGGAAGGGAGGAAAAAAGAGAGCACCATCATCTTCCCTGCATCTGCACTCAGGTGCTCTGGCAGAGAGCACTCCAGGAGGAATAATGCTCGTTGCTCTGCACTCACAGCTGAGGGGGTTTTGTCTCTCACAATCACTTTGTGCCAGAAGAGTCGGGTGACTCCCTCCAGGAGTGACACAAAGGTACAGAGGCAGCCTGGAATGACACAGCTCAGGAAATGGACTCAAAGGAGCAACGGTGAGCGGTTTATAGGAGTTCACAGGAGGGGGTGATGCCTCTAGGAAAGAGGCAGTGACAGCTGTGGAGGGAGAGAAGGGGAGAGGGGGACAGGAGGAAAGGGGAAGAGAAGGGAGAAGGGAAGGGAGAAGGGAAGGGAGAAGGGAAGGGAGAAGGGAAGGGAAGGGAAGGGAAGGGAAGGGAAGGGAAGGGAAGAGAAGAGAAGAGAAGAGAAGAGAAGAGAAGAGAAGAGAAGAGAAGGGAAGAGAAGGGAAGAGAAGAGAAGAGAAGGGAAGAGAAGAGAAGAGAAGAGAAGAGAAGAGAAGAGAAGAGAAGAGAAGAGAAGAGAAGAGAAGAGAAGCATTTAATCAAATGGTGTTTGCAGCCTGGCTCTCCAGCCCCACGAGCACCTGCACTCGTGTGACCAAGGGCCAAAGTTGTGCTTCTGCAGTGGGAAAACAGCCCCAGTTGCCATAAACTCCGAGAATGGCATCCCTAGGGATGATTGGCCTCCCAGCCAGGCTTGCAGCACTCAGCACCCTCCAAGGACGGACACAACTCGCTGTACCCAGCTGAGGGTGGGCAGAGGGGCAGACTTTGAAAGTTAAAATCCTGTGTAATTACATTATTGGACCTTATTTTTGCCGACCTCCTCTAACCAGTCATGCTCCTGATTAGGGGGGAAATCATTCTTCCAGGGAACAGGCAGCAGCTCAACTCTTACATGAACTTCCTGATGCAGGAAAAAATAGTAAAATTTTTATAAACCCGAGAAAGAAAAAGGTCTAAAAATCACTGCAGAGTGGCCAACTTCCACTTCACTGCTGTGCTAGGCTGGTTCTAAGCCTGAAGTGTAAAGTGGAAATCCATCCACAGACAATTTACTTTTCCCCAGCAGAATATTCCACGATGTTCTGGCTAATCACTTAATTCAATCCTCGTACGTTAAGAAAGCACTCAGAAATCAGGAGAAGGCATTCAAAACGTTCACTGTGTGGAACATTTCGTTGCCCAAACACCACAATATAAATTCAAGCACGTAGCTGCCAAAGTGAGAAGTCAGCACAGAAATTCCTTCATGATTGACTAAGGAGAGACTCATCACCAAGGTATTAAGTAATTCTTAGGGGAAAGTGAATTAGAATTGCAGCGTATGATGTATTAATTATTTGGTGGCAGTTGAAGAAAAAAGCTTGGGTTTTAAGGACACGAGGTTAGAACACAGCTGGAGGAATTTAACCCGATACAAATTGACTTTTTAAATGTGCAAAGAGGAAAATATCCTGAGTTTCACTGGGTCCTGCAAACTGAGCGATATGGAACAACAGAGTTTTGCTCATCTGCAGTTCATTTTTGTTCCAAAATTCCCTTTTTAGAGCATTCTAGCTGAGTGTTCATTTGGATTGTAAAACAGCCTGAAGAGTGATACTGGAGCCACTTCAGCAAGGAATGCCCCAACCACTCTTTTCCCCAAATTTCTCTAATTAAACTCTTTCTCCAGGGGTTTGTTGGCTGTTTTCCCTCTCTCCATTTTTTCAGCACCAAAACACAGCTCTGAGCATCATCTCTGCATCTCCACCCCCAGCAAACTGGGGGAGGAAATTTTTAAATAGGAAAATAGGAAAATCCTCTGTGTAGAGGCTTTTCCTGGGGGATCATCTTCAGGGAGCAGAGAGAAGCCAGGAGGTCCCTTCCAACCAAACCATTCTGGGATTCTCTGAGTGCCCCTTAGCACAAAATATTCCAGGAGGGCACAAAGCAGAAAAATAGTGACACCATCCCCCCAAAAAAAATGGAAACAGAGCAATAATGACACCATCCCCAAAAAATGTGCGTCTTGTTTTGATCAGTGAGTAAAGCAACAATCACTTGAGGCTTTCAAAGCACTTTACAAATATTAATCCTTATGAGTTTGCCCATCTTAACTTTCTGGCTCTTGGAAAAAAAAAAAAAAAGGCAGGGATTGAATTATTCCCTGATGGAAAATGGAAATGAAAGCACAGAGCAAATAAAGCAGGGTTTCCCAAACAGATCTGAAGTGCCGATGGATGTGGATCAGAAAAAGATGGGACTTGTGAGATCAGAGATTAATTTCTGCCTCAGAGCACAGACCTGAGTGTGAGGGACTCCTGGCACAGGGCAGTCTAAGGTGGCACAGAAACCCTGCTGAGGATGGAGTCCACAGGCAAAGAGGTGCATCAGAAACGTGGAATAAACACCCTTGGAACTGCACTTGATCACAGTTTACCCTTGGAAATTCACCCTCTCACCATGTGCCTGTATATGTGTACATGTATAAAATACAGGTGTATTTTATACATAAGTGTGTATAAATATCTAGAAAATAACGCAAATCCCAGGCACTGGTACAGCTGCAGCCCCAGGGCCTGCAAAACCCAGAGGTTTTCTTGTGACAGACACACCCTCAGATGTTTTGATATGAAAATGTCTCCTTTCAGTCCCCAGCAAGGAAGTGGTGATTTTGATTTTCACAAAGACAGAGCCTGCAAGGAACCTGTGGGGCTAAAGACAAAGCACATTTCCCCACGGGGCAGCTGGGGCAGCAGTCAGGGAGCACGGCAAGGTGGATCACGGTTTTATGACAGATTTCATCCATGAAAAAGGGGCAGAAGAGGACAAAGCGGTCCATAGAGGGACTCACTCTGCAATCCACTCCCTGGCTCGGCTGGAATCGCAGAATCATGGAATGGTTTGGGTTGGAAGGGACCTTGGAGACCATCTGGCCATGGGCAGGGACACCTTCCACTGTCCCAGGCTGCTCCAAGCCCTGTCCAGCCTGGCCTTGGACACTGCCAGGGATCCAGGGGCAGATCTGGGAATTCCATTCCAGGGCCTCCCCACCCTCCCAGGGAACAATTCCTTCCCAATATCCCATCCAGCCCTGCCCTCTGGCACTGGGAAGCCATTCCCTGTGTCCTGTCCCTCCATCCCTTGTCCCCAGTCCCTCTCCAGCTCTCCTGGAGCCCCTTTAGGCCCTGCAAGGGGCTCTGAGCTCTCCCTGGAGCCTTCTCCTCTCCAGGTGAGCACCCCCAGCTCTCCCAGCCTGGCTCCAGAGCAGAGGGGCTCCAGCAGGTCCCTCTCCACGGGGTTTTTCCCTAATTAACAGGGTTATGTAACTCAAAGAGCCCCGAGGTTCCTCACTCCAAGGCTCTTCCCCAGCAACCCCCGGCTGTGGCCACAGCCCATCCCGAGAGCCCGGGGTGACGCAGCTGCGCTGGAATGTCCTGGCTGGGGATTGCAGAGGAGGTTTCTGTGACGGATGAAACGCGCTGAAGGCACAGGATAATTAAATAATTAACCCCCGTCCTCGCCGTCAGACGATCTTTGCTCTGCCTCTCCCACGAAACCTCCCAGAGCACTTTGGGGCACAGAGCAGACCCCACCCCATCCAGGATAACAGATTTTCTGGATGATTTTGGGGTTCCTGGCACTGGAACAGCTCAAAAAAATTATGTTTTTTAACTAATATTAGATAATGAGACAAAAAAAAAATGCTATTTCTATATAAGTGCCTCTACCTCACTTTATCAGTTTCTAAGTTTTAAACTTTATCAGTTTTATAATGACTTGATAAGATTAAATAATGAACTGACTCCACATTTCAGTAGCCAGGTATGAACCTCTGGGAACAGAGTTTACTGCTTGTTACAAAAACAATTACTGCACTTTTTACCTAAAACCAAGTTGGGGTTTTGTGAGGGGCTTTTTGTGTGTGGGGGTGTTTTGGGGTTTTTTTTGTTTGGTTTCAGGTTGTTTTGTTCAGTTGTTTTTTAAAGAGTTTTAATTCTGGGCAGCGTCTACAGTGGGAGGAATGAAACTGTAGAAAACAGCAGTGGTAAGAATCAAAGAGCACTTTTGCTGCTCCAGTACAATTCGAAACATGAATTATCTGGTTTACAACTCCTCACCTTCCACAATTACCTCTGATGGTGGCAGCACACAAGACAGTACTCTGAAATTTACATAAGTCCATTTATGAGCACAACAAGCAGCAGTTCTACCCTTCTGAGTGCTTCCTGCAGGGAATATTCATAGAATCATAAAATCCCAGGATGGTTTGGGTGGGAAGGGACCTGCTCTTCCCATCCCACCCCTGCCATGGGCAGGGACACCTTCCACTGTCCCAGGCTGCTCCAAGCCCCGTCCAGCCTGGCCTTGGACACTGCCAGGGATCCAGGGGCAGCCACAGCTGCTCTGGGCACCCTGTGCCAGTCATGATCTTATGGGAACTCCCAGATTTTCCCATAAATACTGTTCCAGTAGGAAAACATGGACCCCAACAGATCTCTAAGCTACCCCAGGAGCAACAACAACTTTGCTTTTGCAAGCCCAGCTCGGGTCAGAGCGGTGCAGGTCAATGTGACAGAGGAGGTGCCTAAAATAATGAGGGTGAACTTTGCATTTCTGGTTTGAGGGGAGGTGATTCATATAGAAAAATCTGCATTCTGAGTGCAAGCAGCTGTGGGGGCTGGGCAGCCTGCAGGCAAGGCCCAGGTTCTTCAAGGGGCTTGAAGAAATATTCTGTGAAGGATATTTCACCTTCCTGGCAGGTAGAAGTCTTCTAACAATGGTGCACATCTGTCACATTAAGGAGAACAAATATTTGCTAGGAAGAAGGAAGCTCTGAAGACCAGCCTGGTGACCAGGAGCCATTATTTCTCTTATTATTTGTACCTATTAAAGAAAAATTTCCTCCCATGATTGGTCATTTAAGGTCATGAATATTTGAAAAGATCTGCATTTCATCTCCTTTGGGGGGAAGGGTGGGGGTTTGAACAGCACAAGAAATTGTTTAAATGTGAGGACTGAGGATAAATTAGACAGAACCAGTCCATGTGCACTTAATCCCATCTCCCCCCACATTTCACAGCCCAGAGGTGGATTTTGAGCTGGTTTTTTTTAGACTGGACCATCCCAGACAGCTCAGGGCAAGAGGAGAAAGATATCCTTGCCCAGAGCAGCGAGGTGACAGCGCTGACAACTGCACCTCCAGCACACGGAGAGCCTGGGCTTATCTCCCAGCCTGCTTCCTCCCACCTTATCAGAGGCTCTGCACAACCTCCCGTTACTGCCCAAACAAGAGCTGGGTAACAGAAAACATGAGACTGTTGGTCAGAAAGGCCCCAGAGCTGGCTGAGCTCACTGGAATATCCAGCTCTGTGCAGGATCCATCCTCTTTTCCATGCCTTGTTTCCCATGAGCTGCACGGAGTAGGGCCGTTGTCCACCTCACCACACATCTCCAGCTGCCTCCTGCTCCAGCCTGGGCTCACAGAATCCCAGAATTTCCTGAGCTGGAAGGGACCCTCAGGGATCATCAGCCCAGCCCCTGGCCCTGCACAGACACCCCAACAATCCCACCCTGGGCATCCCTGAGAGCGCTGTCCAAACGCTCCTGGAGCTCTGGCAGCCTTGGGGCCGGGACCATTCCCTGGGGAGCCTGGGCAGTGCCCCAGCACCCTCGGGGGGAAGAACCTTTCCCTGAGATCCATCCCAAGCCCTGACACAGCTCCAGCCGTTCCCTGGGCTCCTGTCCCTGGCCCAGAGCAGAGCTCAGCCCCTGCCCCTCCGCCTCCCCTCGGGAGGAGCTGCAGCCCCCGAGGAGCCTCCCCTCAGCCTCCTCTGCTCCAGCTGAACGAGCCAAGTGCCTTCAGCTGCTCCTCAGACCCTTCCCCATGTTTGTATCCCTGCAGGGCTGAGCAGGCTGGAAGGTTTGGCAGCAGTGAGGAACAGGCTCAGGAAGGACACGCTGCTCTCTCCACACTCCCCAGCAAAGCCCTGCCGTGTCCAGTTGCAGACACAGTTCTGTCCTGGACCCCGGAGACACTGGTCCCACCCTGTCCCACCGCGGTCAGGAGGTGATGGAGAGAGAAATGCCACTTGCATTCGGAGTTCCTGTGCCTTGTTAAGCAGCCTCGTTCATACACCGAGTAAAGGATAATTAATAAATCATCTGATTGTGAAACTGTAAATTACCAGCCAGTAACTGAACCCATCCTAGGTACCATCAGCACTAAGCCAACCCACACATCATCAAGCATCAGCTCAGCTCAGGATCAGATCTTGGAGGGAGCCAAGCAGGAAACAGAAAAAGAATCCCAGAATGGTTTGGGTTGGAAAGGACTTTAAAGCTCATCCTCTTCTACCTCCTGCCACCTTCCACCAGACCAGGTTGTTCCAAGTCCCATCCAGCCTGGCCTGGAGCACTTCCAGGAAGCCACAGCTCCTCTGGGCAACCTGTGCCACGGCCTCACCACCCACACAGGGAACAATTCCTTCCTGATATCTCATCTAAACCTCCTTTCTTTCTGTTTCAAACCATTCCCTTTCACATGAGTTGATGCTCCACTCCATCAGCACCTAAAACCTGGGAAATCTGCTGTGCAAAAGCCATCCCCAGATGCTCAGGTCTGTTCCAGAAGACATTCATCCATCATAAATAACCTTCCAAAATCAGGGAAACACAGTAACTTCCACCAGCATTGCACTGAGGCCATCACTGCATTGCTGTGTAGCACTGCTGGATGTCTCTATATGATAATAATAAAAATCCAGTGCTCAGTGCCCTGGTTCCTCTAATCACTGTCTCAGGGGAAAAAAAAGTCCTTGTCAAGTGTCCCACTCTGTCCCTGCTCCGCTGCACAAGGGCAAGGGCAGTGCAGGGGTTTTACCTGTCAGTGTGAGGCTGCTTTATCTAAAGCCTCCAGGACTCCCAGACACCAGAGGTCAGAAGAACGAGAATAACTGATATAATTCCCTGGGCAGGGTGAATGTTTAATCAGCTGTGTGTTAAGCCAGAAATTCTCCAGAACAGTTCCAGGGTTGTCATGGTGGCAATGGGATCTTAAGCTGATACTAAGGAACAGTCTGACAATGACTAACCAGGTGGTGGTTAAGGAAATTGCTAATTCTGGTGAGGTTGTTTGCCTGTAATCATCCCACCCCCGCCTTTTCCCTTCTCTCCTCTTCCCCTGATGTTTCTTGTCAGTCTTAACTCACTTGTGACACCTCCAGAAGAGGCATCCTTAATTACGGGCTCCATTCAGCAGGACCCTTTGCCTCGTGTTAACCTCAAAGAGCCACCAGCCACGCAATCCCAGAGAAATCCCTGAATTACTGCTGCCTCCCCGCACAGACTCAGCACTGGCTTCATCCTCGTGCTTCCAAACGAGTGGGGCACTTCCAAAACTCAGCCATGGAGGCAGAACCATCTCTCTTCACACCCAAATTCGCTGCTGATGTGTGGAGTCCACGAGGATTCGCTCATCCCCAGCACAGCTGCAAACGGGATGTTTATGAGTTTGGAGCACGGGTTCAGCTCCTGATGGGAAAGGGAAAATGTGCACGGGAGAGAAGTAAATCCAGCCAGGATCCTCTTCTCTAGAAGGGATGGAGAAAACATAATTTTATGTGCAAACATAGAATCATGGAATGGTTTGGGTTGGAAGAGACCTTAAAGCTCATCTCATTCCATCCCCTGCCATGGGCAGGGACACCTTCCACTACCCCAAGTTGCTCCAAGCCCCATCCAACCTGGCTTTGGACGCTTCCAAGAATGAGGCAACCACATCTTCTCTGGAAAACCTGCAGCTCACCCCCCTGACACTGAAGAATTTCTTTGGTTATCAAACCTAAATTTCCCCTCTTTCATTTTCAACCCATTCCCCCTTGTCCTGCCACTCCAGCTCCTGATTCGGAGACGCTGCTACACGCTGCCATCCCCTGAACCTCCTGCCTCTGCTTTGTTCCCGCTCATGTTCCACGTTTCCTTTGCCAGGATGAGGCTTTGTAAGGATTAGAGATGCCCTGAAGAAGTCAGAGCATGCAGTCACCCTGCCAGGGGAGACAGGGACGTGTCTCGAGCTGCTCCTCCTCAGACCCTGCACACAGGTACCTGCTGGTGTTTGTCCTCACACACATCCAGACATTCCGCACATGAAGCCAAAGAAAAACCCCCTCACACAGAAAAAAAAAAGGTTTGTGGAACCTGGATGGTGAATATGCATTGAGCTAAATGCAGCATCGGGGAGGAATATCTCTGCAGTCAATAGAATTATTACTTCTGTCAGCTTCTTGCTGGAGACACTGAGGATTTCTTTCAGATTTGGGACAAGAAACAAAGCATCTGATTTTTGTTTGCATATTCTTTATATAAAAGTCATTATTGGTGCAGCATTCTGTGACCTGTTCCTTTGACTGCAGTGTTCAGTCATCAACCTCTTGCAAAGCTTCCTCCCACGACACATTTTTACAATGCCGAGACTTCTCTGGCATTTACAAAGCTCAGAAAAACAAATTCTCAATAGAAATCTAAGTCAGGAAAAAAGCAAACTTAAGAATTGCCTTTAAATGACTTTTCAAATGCCTTCACTTGGGATTTCTACAGCTCTTCACTCCTGTGGAACATGGGGAAATACCCAAGGGAATGACACGAAGTTGTGCCAGGAGAGGTTTGGGATGGATCTCAGGGAAAGGTTCTTCTGTGATTTTATGATGAGATCAACGAACCAAAACAGTTTCTAAAGTTCTGTTTGGGAAACTTCTGTTGCAATTTCAAATACACCTTGTAACTTTATTGCTGGGTAGACACTGCCTAACCCCTGCAGTGACATAAGCGAGCAGGAATATTGTGGGAAGAGGAAGATTTTCTCACTCACTGACATGAAATCACATGTCTAGACATAACTACCTATTGTTTTAACAACTCAATTAGCTGAATTAACAACATTTAAACTTCTCCAGAAATCGCAATCTTTCATAAAACATCACCCAAAGCTGAAAGTAAGTTTTTTTTTTCTCCTTTCCCCCCCTACCTGGAAACATTTTGTATATGAACGTGTCCTGAAATCATTTCTGAAATGCAAACATTGCCATCTCTCGTAAAACATCACCCAAAGCTGAAGGTGGGTTTGTTTTTTCACCCTTGAATGAAAATAATTTGTGTATTAATCTGACTCTGAAATAATTTCCTCTGTGCTTTGTGTGCTAAGAAAAGTGACTCTAGGAAGTGCCCTGTACAAAAGGATTCCTCTTTGCTCAAGGAGCTCAGGTTTGTGCTGAAGGAAGGTTTTGTCATCTATTTATGAATTTATGGATAATTAGTCCATAAGCTACTCGGATTCCTCTTTGCTCAGTGCGTTAAGGGGTCCATGGTTTGTGCTGAAGGAAGGTTTTGTGATCTATTTATGACTTTATGGATAATTAGTCCATAAGCTACTCGGATTCCTCTTTGCTCAGTGCGTTATGGGGTCCATGATTTGTGCTGAAGGAAGGTTTTGTCATCTATTTATGTATTTATGGAGAATCGCCCCATAAGCTGCTCGGACAGACACATCCCGACGTGGGAAAGCCGGCACGTTCCCAGACAATAAGCTGGATTTGCGAGTGTTTGAACAAAGGAATAAAGACCTGCCAGTCCAAATAAGACAGAACAACGCGTCTGAAAGCGCAGATTACAGACAGAAACCTTCCCTGCGTGTCAAATATCGGCAACGCAATCCCAGATCCCGATGGATCCCAATCCCTGAGTCCGGGCGAGCCCTGGCACGCTGGGCTCCCGCTGGCCGGGATCCAGCCCTGCACTGCGCTGGCATTTGTTCCGAGGGAGGCAGGGAGAGGAGGCAGAGCTCGGGTTAAATATAACTCGGTAGCCTCCAGCAGAAACTCCGGCGGAGGAGCCGAGCGGGCGGGATCCGCCTGTTGAATCAGCAGCGCGCCCGGACTCCGCTTTTAGCTCGGGAAGGGCTCAAAGTGAGCGGGGGAAATGGGCTGGAATACGCGAAAGCAGCTCTGTTTACGGGCCTGCATCGGCAGGGGAAACACGTTGTGATTAAACGTGGCAGCTGTCGGTGCTCCGAGGTGTTACAAGCAGGGGACTATTTAAAGACAATGACTGGCGCCGTCTATTCTGCCGCGACGGAGCCGCGTTTGTGGCAGCCCCGAAGTTATTTTGTGGCAGAAAGTGACTTTTAGTGGCAGGGAATGCTCTCAACCGGAGGATTTCCCCCCAAAAAGCCAGCACACACGACGTCATCTGAGGCACTGGGTGCTCAATGATCACAGAATCCCAGAACAGGTTGGGTTGGAAGGGAGCTGAAATCCCACCTCGTTCCACCCCCTGCCACGGGCAGGGACACCTTCCACAATCCCACATCGCTCCAAGCCCCGTCCAACCCGGCCTTGGACACTGCCAGGAATGGGTCTGATCATGTTTACACACACAAAAGGACACAGAAAGTGCATTTCTGATGTACCTTCACATACCTAACACACGGTTTAACAGCGACTCTCTCTAGACCACGCTCAGCCTTCTCGGGGTGGGTGACCCCAAACTTCCCTCCCAGCCCGGCTGTAGGGGCTCAGCGCAGTGCCAAGTCCCTTGATGAAGGAGGGGCCTCCATTTACAGGCCAAATCTGCAAATTTGTATGGCAATCCTACAAATTTATAAAGCAATCCTACAAAACACTCTGAGAGGGCAAATCTGATGCTAAAGGAGAACAAACTGCTGCTGGCCATGGCCCCAGTGTGCTGCCTGCAGGTCTCACCCCTCCCCAGGTGCTCTGGATTTCCCACTGGCTCGGACCCTTCCCCAGGAACAGAGCTGGCACGAAGGGCCCCAGCACAGGGACACGCTCCTGTGAGAGGAATTCATGAGATGCAAACGGCCCAGCAGGGAGATGCAAAGCAGGGACTGTCTCTGGGAGTCCCCGGTGGCTGTGAAGGACCTGGCTCTGGCTTTGCTCGGTGGCAGTGGATGCTCCTATCCCCATCCCCAAGCGTGCCGGGATCATTCCTGTTTCGCAGGAAGCAAGCAGGGACAAAGAAATTCCAGCTGTCAACCCCTTCTGTCTACGCTTTCAGCCTCCAGGCCAAGATCCTGTTGTTACCTGAGAACCCAGATGCTGATTAAAAAGATGAGCAGCTCCAAACCTCACAGTTACGGGAACAGCTTTGAGAACACCAACTCCAACGGCCCAAAACACCAAAGCCCAGGAGCCTGCCCACAGCTGTGTAACCCCGAGGCAAATGCAGCACATCTCACAGAATTCCAGTACATCTCCCATCCCTCGGGACAGCGACACTGAGGGGTAAAGACCCAGCTGGATGTGTTGTTTTTTTTTTAAATATGAACTAAGATTTTCACGTATCCAACACCCCACAGGCCAGTCCTACAAAGTCCTACAAGGTCCTGCCTTGGGGGTTTTGCCTCACCTGACTCCAGCCACCCAGAAATCAAACTCTGTTCATCCCGAACTCTCTCAGCAGACACAGCCAGAGGTTGATGCAACCTGTCTTGAACCAAGATAACCATGAAAGAGCCTCTCAAAATGCCTCCCCTTCCACAGACTGCCTTCTACTAAACGTGGCATTTTAAAATAAAATCTCAGACTGAACTGATCCTAAACTGACTGAAGCAAACTCAGATCGAAAAGTGAAACAGCAGAAGTGGAGAGGGAAGCCCTGGAGCTTAAGGTCAGTATTTTAAGACTGATTTTTTTCTTTCTTCTTTTCTAAGCCAGACGTTACTCTCTATTCTCAAATGATTTGTAACCAAGATAGAGTTGAAAAGTTTGGGCAGAAGCAGATGAAAAAAGCCTCGACTAAATGATTCCGAAGCTGAGCTCTCAGTTTAACCTACCAGTTAAAGCCTCAGTTTATGGACATTCTAAATGCAAAAAGGTAAAGTAGATTTAACAATATTGTAAAAAATTATTATTTATTCTGCTCTTTAACTAGTAAGCCTTGCCTCTTTCAATAGCAAAGCCGAAATAAAGGCTTCGGAGTGCTGTCTAAGTAAAAAGAATGGAAAGATTTAATCAGGCAGCGGGAACTCACGCTTGAAACAGGCACGTCCACAAAATCCCACTCTAACAGGAGATGAATCTCGTTTCACAACACACTTTATTCAAAACAAACAGGAGAAACCGCGTCAAGAACAGGAGGCAGATGCTTGCAAATAGGTCTCCCTGCGATTTTCCCTCGTTTCTAAGACCGACACGAAAGCGAGCGCCGGGATTTCCCAGCTCTGGCAAACTCCAGAGATGAGCTGGAGTTGAAACCACCTCCCTCCACACCCAAAGGGGAGGAGGAGCGCTCATGGGGGGGACGGGGACAGCACGGAAAGAGGGACGGGGGACAGCACGGGGAGGAGGACGGGGACAGCGCAGAGAGCGGGAGAGCACGGAGAGGAGCACGGGGACGGTACGGAGCGGTGCCGGCTCCGAACCCAGCGCAGCCGCTGCCCTGTGCCCCCTCCCGACCCTGACGGGACCCTTTGGGGCTCGCACTCCCCCGGAGCCGGGTGGGACCCCCCGGCAGCGCTGCCGCCCGCGGAGCCGGGAGCGCGGCGTTCCGGGAAGCCCCGCGCCGGGAGCGGCGGTGCCGCGGGGGCCGCGCCCCCCCCGCCGGCCGGGCGGTGTCGGTTCCCGTGCCCGGGCGGGGCCGCGCTGCGGGCGGTGCCCCGGGACAGCGGCACCGGCCCGGGGAGTGGGAATCCCGGGGCGCTTCGGCGGTGCCGCCTCCGCCGCTCCCCCGCTCCCAACTTTCCGGGGGCGGCGCGACCGGAGCCCCCCGCCCCGGCGCGCAGCGGGACCGCGCATCCCGCGCCGGGACAAGCGGGGTCCGCGCTGCCCGCCCGCGCCGCACCGGCCCCGCGGAGGACGCGGAGACCGCGCACATCCCCTGCACCCCCCCCGGCCGCGGTCCCACATCCAGCCCGTCGTGGGGCGGCCCCGCTCACCTGCCGTCCCCGCCGGGTGCCGCGGGCTGCGCTGGGCTCCGGCCGCCGGGGCCGCGCGTTGCCGCCGTTGGCAAGTAACAGTCTCCAGGGCTACGGTCACTATGGCGCCGGGCGCCGGGTCTCGAGGCAACTGTTGCTACCCCGGCCCCGCGCGTCACCGCCCGGCCCCGCCCCTCGGGGGGCGTGCCCATCGCTACTCCGCTGCCCATTGGTGAAGCGCCTGTCCGTCGTCTGGTGAGGCGGGACGCGGCGCGGGAGGACCAATGGGGTGGCGGAGGGGGCGTGGCCATCAGTTGGCGCGCGGTTTGGCGCCTCGGCGCGGGGCGGGGCGGGCGCGTGACGCGCGCGCGCGCGCTGTGAGGGGGAGGGCGGGGGGGGCGGGGCCAGCTCGCGCGCCTCGATGATTTCACCTCAATAAATCAATTAAAAAAAAAAAAGAAAGTTGATTTTTTTCCCGCTGTTAAACATTACAGAGTGGCGGGCTGGCGGTTTCTCCCGTTGCCGCTGTTTTGGTTTTTTTTTGATGACATCAAGCCGTTGTCATGGCGGCGGGGCGTGACGTCACTGACAACAACGGATGGGAGCGGGTGGGGAAAGGGGGATTTGGGGCGAATTGGGGGGATATCGGTGAATTGCTGCGCGCCGCCCCCGGGCCCGGCGCGCGCTGTCCCCTCCCGCTGTGGATTGCGGCCCCGGCAGCGCCCGGAGCTCGGGGGGAAGCGGTGAGTGAGGGGAGCAGCGCCCCGTGACATCAAATCGTCATCTGAGGACAAACGGACCGAGCCCAGTGCTGGGACTGCGGCAGGAGGACCTGGAGCTGCTGGAGCAAGTCCAGAGAAAGCCACTGGGATGCTCCCAGGGCTGGAGCCCCTCTGCTCTGGAGCCCGGCTGGGAGAGCTGGGGGTGCTCACCTGGAGAGGAGAAGGCTCCAGGGAGAGCTCAGAGCCCCCTCCAGGGCCTAAAGGGGCTCCAGGAGAGCTGGAGAGGGACTGGGGACAAGGGACGGAGGGACAGGACACAGGGAATGGCTTCCCACTGCCAGAGGGCAGGGTTAGATAGGATATTGGGAAGGAATTGTTCCCTGGGAGGGTGGGGAGGGCCCTGGCACAGGGTGCCCAGAGCAGCTGTGGCTGCCCCTGGATCCCTGGCAGTGCCCAAGGCCAGGCTGGATGGTCCTCCACTCCTCTCATCCTGTCCTGTTTTATTTTGTCACTGAAACCCATCCCAGGCTCCAGGTCGCTCTCATAGTTTTTGAATGCAGGTGTTGCCAAGGAAAACAGCATTTTTTTATAAAGCTTTACGAAATATCTCTGTTTGTGGGGTTTTTATGGGTTTTCCCTCACAGTTAAACTCAGCAGAATCCCCACCAATCGCTCTGAAAAATCCCCGTCAGGAATTTCACGATTTCCAGGATCACCTTCCTGACATGCAATAGAAAAGCTTTTATGATGTATTTTTTTCTGCAACGTTTTCCGAAAAGTATGTCCCAGCCTCGGCCAAGGAAGTGTGTGGAATTTGTACCCATGGAGACTCCAATAACACAGCCCGCTCCAAACACCACAGGGTTATTACTTTTCTTACCTAACACTCCGGGAAAGGAGTTACTGGAAAAGGAAGTGACTGAGCGAGGCGATGTAAATCGGAGACACTGGTTAGCGTGTGGTCCATCTGCAGATTTGGGGTTGCTGTTCCTGCTTTTGAGAGATGATCCCGAGAATTACACTGGAAAAATTCATGGGGTTGTGTGTCTGACTGCCACGGACACACGAGAAGCTCCGAAGGAAAATAACTTGTGTTTTTAATGGGTCGTAGGTGCTTAAGCTGCGGTTATTTAAAAAGAACAACTTTTAGGTGAGCGGAAGCATAGAGTAAAATAGAAAATGGAGATGGAATCGTTTTTGAGAAGTCATCTAGGACATATAAACATCCACCTTTACTCCTGGAAACTGAAACCAGATTAATAGATTTGCCTTAAAACCTCCTGATGTGTTTGAAGGCTGTTCTCATTCCTTCCCTCAATCTCTTGTTTTACAAATGAAGCAATCCTTTGGTTTTCCCGCTGGAAAAATCCGGGCCTTTCCCAAAAACCACTCAATAAACAGCTATTTTTTTTTGTCCTGTGGTCACTTACTCCTGCTTGAGCAGCGTGCATTGGGTTCAGCCACAAGTTATCACTCAAATTTACCGAGAGCTGAATGAAATTCCTCAGCCCTCTCCCCTTTAATATCACCTCCAATGTGTTGTTGCAGCTCTGGTACCACTTTAATTTTTAGGGCACAGTTCCCCTGAGCAGCGCCCCGTTCCTCTGGAAAAGAAATGTAAAACACATTTGGATGTGCTCCTGCCCTTCCCAAATTGCGTGAAACCCAAAGCGCGGGTGACAACAGCATCCTGAAATTCCCACAATCACAGAGCCATCGAGGCTGGAAAAGCCCTCTGAGATCATCAAATCCAACCAGCAACCCAGCACTGCCAAGGCCACCGTCAACCCTGTCCCCAAGTGCCACAGCCACGTATTTTTGAACTCTTGAAAATTCCTGGTGATGCCCAGCACACCTCTGAGAGAACCCTGCTGGGAGTCAGGCAGTTCCGTACTGGGATCCCAGGGAATCACCACAGCGCTGTTATTTTTAATTAAGGACCTGTCTGCCACCTCTTGTGCCCAGCTGATCGCTGGCATTAAGTTTTCCCTCGTTTCTCCCAGCCTGTTCATGAGCAAGATCTCACTCCTCTCGCGCAGTACCGGGGTCTGGGGGAAGGAAATTCGTTTAAAAAAGTTGTTGGTAAAGAAAGAGAAGTTTGATTTTTCTCTTCTCTTTTCTCTCAGAGGAGCAGTTTGCTGCAGCTGTCTCTGCTACCCACAGGAGGGCACATTCCTCAAAGCAAACTGGAATTCAGCTCCAACCCAATCCCGCCCAGAGATCTCATTGATTGACTTGATTTCATTGATCTCATTGATTGACTTGATTTCACTAAAGGGAGGTTTTGACAGAAAAATAGTCCTTTAATGAGAGCAAATTCCCTGTAAAGGTATTGGGATCCTTTGAAATCTTGTGTTTATCCGTGAAAAACAGTATTGTTTTGGGTGCTGGAAATGAAACCTTAAATGAAAATATCCCTTTGAGTTGTTTCCTGAGTAAAAAAAATTCCCAGAGGATTGAAACCAAAAGAAACTAAAGAATTGCCTTTGGGATTTTTGCTTAAAAAAAAAGTTTGCTTGTTTTAAATGGGAGAATCCCTCTTCCTACACAGCTACCAACCCAATGAGTGTTTTCCTACCTGGGAGATTTCTGTGCCAGCTCCGTCCCATTCCTGGAGGTGTTTCCCAACCCTGATGATTCTGGGATTCTGGGATTCTCTCATGATGTGTTTTGCTGCTGGGTGAGCTCATTGCAAAACTTTTGGAGCCTGAGCTGGAGCCTCTCTGTGTCCCCTGTCCCACGGGATCAGCAGCACCATCCCTGTGAGTTGTGAGGATCACCTCACCTGTGGTCGTGGGTTTTCCCTTTAATACACCAGCAATAAAACTAAACCTCACGATCATTTCATTCAGGATCATTTCAAGTTGTGGTGCACGTGGGAGAGGTCCTGGTTTTGCAGGCAGGGATGCCCTTAGGAACAGATTAAATCTGCATTCCAGCTATTTCCAAGGAAACTCCAGTGGGACTGGTGCAAGCTGCAGCTTTTCCTTCAGGAAGCTGCCACATCCTGTGGGTTGATAACCCAGGCTGAGATCCTGCTCCAAGCACGGCCCCAGGGCTGCATTTTCTGCATCACAAACTCCTGACCTTGCTGCTGGTCAGACAGCAATGTTCTTCAGTGCTTTTGGCCAGGCTTGAGAGGAGAAATCTGTCGAGTGTGGCTGTGCCAAGGCCGTGCTGGAATTTCCCAGTGGCACCGTACCCTGTCCTGCTCTGCCCAAGCGTCTCTCCAGCAGGAAAATGAATTCCAGGCTGTTACAGGATGCTCTGTCCTGTCCTGGCAGTGGCCCAGAGCATTGATTTCCTCCAGCCTGGAAGCAAAGTGCTAAAGGTGGAGGAACGAGAGAGGGTGTTCAGCCCTTCCCGTGCTCTTTTTCCTGCCTCCCTTGGGTTGTATCCCGACAGTCCCTGGCAGAGGCTTCCCTGCACAACTTGGGATTTGGAAAGGTTGCTCTTCTCAACCTCACATCTTCCCCCTAACAAGTTTTTAGCACAGCTAAAACCCCAAATGTCCTCTTTCCCCCCTCACCCCACCCTGGAAATTTCCTTTCACAAGATTTAAAGGACCAAACATTAACTGCAGTTTTATCTGTTTCGTTTGGCCATAGCTGCCTGGAAATTCCGCAAAAAACACTGGATAAAGTCATGGAAAAAAACTCCAGTGCCTGTGGGTTTTTGTGTGCCACTCCCTGCGGGGAGCTGCAGCCTCCTGAGCCCACGGAAGGAGGATGTGTCCACAACTTGGATGCAATCAAGTGCAGTCATATTGATATGACTGAATCCACGCAGCTTCTGTCAACACAGCTCCTGCATGGAGGCAACAGCTGTGGGATCACACCCTCGGTGACTGAACAGCCCCCATGCAGGGTTTCAATGGAATTTCTGCACCAAGCACAGGTTTTCTGCTGAGTGAGTTTGGATGAGGCCCCTCTCATTTCTCAGGAAACCACAGGTGCTGAGAACAGAGAGAGCAGGAGCCTTGAGGGAGTGGTGGACGGGATCAAAGCGGGGGGCCTGGGTGATGTGGTGGAGAGGGGGCACAAAATCAGCAAAACGCACGGCAGTGGCACCTTCAGCACCTGCAAGGCAGCGAGGAAAAGCCTCTGAGGCACCTGGAGACAACCTCCTCTGCTGCTCCTCACCAGACTGCTGCTCCAGACCCTTCCCCAGCTCCCTTCCCTTCCCTGGACACACTCCAGCCCCTCAATGTCCTTCTAATCATGAGGGGCCCAAAACAACCCAGGATTTGATGTGTGACCCCAGCAGTGCCCAGCACAGGGGGACGGGCACTGCCCTGGTCCTGCTGGCCACTTGTCAGATCCTGATCCAAAGAGGTGGGACCATCACAGCTATTCAGGGTTCATTACTTGAAAAATCAAACAAGGCATCAGTGTCAGAGGCCGTAGATTTAGTAACGAGTCGCCATAACTGCAGACAGTCACGAGTTTCAGAGTTACATGGCAATTTATAACTTTTTGGTCCAATAAGCAATTAACACGAAGCTTTGTTTTGACTTTATAACCCACCACCTTTGGTATTTTTTACTGCATTGCGTCTGTTTCTCAACCAATAACTTGCTAGCTCATGTGCACACATGTACTTCTATTATAACATCTAAATTCTTAACTTAAACTACAAAATCACGTTACTATACTTAAAACCCTTCACCATATCACCCAATACATATTCTTACTTATAACTATAGAAACCTAGGTTTATAATTCTTCTGCTTAAGGTCTGTATACCTTTATCATTGCATCAACCCAAGCTCTTTCCAGGGCTGTAAATAAAACTCATTAGTGCCTGTGGAAGTTTCTACTCCTCTGTTTCCCACAGCCACTGGTACAAGCCAGGATGCCACTGGTCTTCTTGGCCCCCTGGGCACACTGCTGGAAGCCTGGACTCTGAATATTGAGCAGAAAGGTTCAGTTGCTTGACACGGGGAAGCTCAGCATCCTCGTGGCTGTGAGAGCCCTAAAGCTCTGTAACTGTTTTACTCCGGTGAGTTTATGTTTAAAAAGCACAGAAAATGATTAAGTGGCCCTGTGGATTATTGACATCTCGGGCTGAATTGCAGGTGCAGAGGTCTCGCGCCTCACTCCAGCTCGGTCAGCCATCAGCAGAAAGTTGTCAGCTCGCGTTGTCCCCAGCTCCCTGAGCGGCACCTGGCCCGTGCCACCGAGGGGCAGAGCTCGTTTCCATGGCGCTGTCGCTGGTTACACATTCGTCCCTTCCCTGGTTACAGCACGGCCTGAGAGGGGAGGGCAGCCAGGGCACAGCCCTGCTCTGCCTGGCAAACTCTGCGACACCACCGCCACAAAGTCCCGTGGCTCAGGGATGGGGGAGCATCCTGCTGCTCTGGGCCTCCAGCAGCGAGAGGAAAGACAGAATTCCATCTTTACTGAAGTTCTGGAGGGGCAATTGGATTTTTTTCTGAGGGTACAAACAACTCTTCTCTGTGCAACTTCTGTATCCATCTCGTTTTAGAGCAAATGGCTTTCCAGAGAATTCTTTTCCAAAACTGGGATTACCTGTGGGCATAGATAGCGTTGCAATTTGGGTTTAGGTTTAATGTTCAGAGGATATAGGCACGGCCTCTGAAGTGAGGTGATATCTAACATCAAACTAAATAATGATACAGCCAAGAAATCCCAATTCTCCACTGCTTTTCAGGCTTTATAAATATGTATTCCACACACTACCCTTTGCATATTGCAAAACAGCCTTTGCCCGCTCTGTGTTGTTTCAAAATCCACGAGTGTGCAGTTTTTAATGAGTGTTTTAAAAAAATTAAAAAGGAGTTTATGCCCATGACAGGCCAGGGTAAATAGTTTTTGCCCTGTTTTATTTATGAGAATTGCAGAAGAGTCATTTAATCACAGACAGAGGCAGATAAAGGTCAGTTATCAGCTGGTGTGTCCTGCTGATGAGTCCTTGGCTTTGCTGATTTATGACAGTTGAGAGTTGGATATTAACCTAGAGCATAATTTGGTGGGGATCTTAGTGTGTGTGTGCCTTTTTGTTGTGTTTGAGTGCTTTTGGGCTGTGGTTTTTTGGGGTTTTTCCAGTATTTCCCACACCTATTTCCTGCAGACCCTTTCACATGACCAGAAAAGATGTTGCAAGTCCTCGATGGGAAAGACACTGTGAGCCTGAGTCTAGAAATGACTCAGGTATAAAGAGACTCTTCTGTCTCCCTTCCTGCCTTGTGACCACGTGGTTTCCAGCCTGTTTCCTCATCACATCCATCTTCTCCTGTGGCCAGCTTCAAGTGGAAATTGCTGAAATGTTTTATTTCCCCCCACGCCCCGTTATCTTCCAAGTCAACGTCCTGAGGTGCAACAACTCGGGTTGAGTCACTTGCCACCAGCGACTCTGGAGCTGGGAATTTGGGAGCATTATCAGAGGAATGCTAGCCCAGAGTAGCTCCCAGATCCAGTGTCAGGGCTGGTGATAAAAGTGAGAATTCTGTAAACTTTGTTGGGCAATTCAGATGGGCAGACAGGGCTTGTTCCGTACGGGGAACGATTAAGATGAAGAAGAAACTTATTTCCACTCTCTGTGTCCACACGAAGAGATGATGCTTTGCTTGAGGTAGGAAAGGAAAGAACTTGCAAATGGAAATTTCCCTGGGGTGATGTTCTGTAGGGCACAGGAAAGCTGTGGCTGAGGTGAAGGAGAAGCAGCAGCCAGCCCGTGTGTCACACCAAACCTGTGCCCCAGAGTCCCTACCTGTTGCCTTGAGTTTGCAGTTCTTCGATGCTTTCATTTTCTGTAACAGTTTCTCACGCACTTTCTGTAAACATGGCCATGTTTTGTTAACCATACTTTATTGTTTTTCATTCCATTCTCCTGGGCGGAGACATTTGATAGATTTTTTCCTTTGACCAGTGTGATTGAGGGGTGGTAATTTCTCCCTCCAATCCACGGTGGTTTCTAAGAACATATATAATAAAGCTCAGGGTCTCTGACCCCCCGGCTCTTTTCTTGCTTCTCTCCTGACAAGGTGTCTGCGTGGTTCGTTCGTGTCTGAGTGCAAAACCTACCCACAGTGGGGTGGTTTGAAATGCACAAACCTGGAATCCCCGTGGCCCCAGTCTGCATTTGTCCTGAGCCTCTGCTCTGATCCTGAAGCTCTTGCCTTGTGAGGGACAGCTCTGTCCCTGCTGGCAGCTCCCCCTGCCTTAGTCATGTGAAATACCTGGAAATGTCAAGGTGAGGCAGAAATGTGAAGGTATCGTGGAATTACTTAGGTTGGAAAAGACCCTTAAAATCACCAAGGTCAGTAACCTAACACTGCCAGCCCACCACTAAACCATGTCCCTAAGTGCCACATCTCCGCGTCTTTAAACCCCTCCAGGAGTGTGTCTACACTTGGGAAAAAGTGACTTTTATCACAGAGGCAAAAATCTGTAACATCCCAGCACAGACAGCCCAGACACTGCTGTAACTCACCCCAGCAGACCATGAAGTGAAGGCTTTGTGTGCGTTCTCACCACAGATTCACCGACAGGAACAAAATGGATTCTATGGATGTTTTGATCCTCCCCTCGAGGTCGAGCCTGTGTTATCAGCAGAGCTCGAGGCTGCTGAACCTGCAGCCACCTCCTCTCCTCTGATCTTGTGCCACAAGAAGTGACCCAGTCCAGCCAAGGCAGGGTCACCTGGAGCAGGTGACACAGGAACGCGTCCAGATGGGTTTGGGATGTCTCCAGAGAGGGAGACTCCACAGCCTCTCTTGGGCAGCTGTTCCAGTGCTCGGCCACCCTCAGCGTAAAGAAGTTCTTCCTCATGTTGAGGTGTTTGTCTTGTGTTTCAGTTTGTGCCCATTACTCCTCGTCCTGTCACTGGGCACGACTGAGCAGTGGCACCATCCTCCCTGCACCCGCCTTGGAGATATTTGTATGGATTGATGGGATCCTCTCTCAGCCTTCTCTTCTCTGGACTAACCAGGCTCAGCTCCCACAGTCTCTCCTCGTCTGAGATGCTCCAGACTCCTCATCACCTTTGTGGCCTCCGCTGGATCCTCTCCAGTAGCTCCTTGTCTTTCTTGAACCATGGAGCCAGAACTGGACACTGGACACCGCTCCAGATGCGCCTCCCTAGAACCAAGGAGCAGGATCACTCCTGCCCTGCTGGCCACACTCTTCCCAATGCCCGCAGGATCCCATTGTCCCTCCTGGGTTTGTAATCCCCTCCCAGGTGTTTCTCTGCAGAGCCGCTCTCCACTGGGTCACCCCCAGCCTGTCCTGGTCCTGGTTCCTTCACCTTGCTGGAGCTGCTGTGGCCACCCTGCTCCTGGTGCCTCAGAAAGCGAGAACCCCGTGGCTCCCCAGGAGTTAATTCCTGGCAAATACAGAGCCAGCAAAGGAGCTGTTTGACCAGAGGCTCAGTCACTCTGGTGCATTTGCTATTCCAAGCCTAACAACTCCCTGTTTGTTTACAAAGGGCTGTGTTATCACCAATCAATAATAACTCTGCGGTATCAGCCCCTCTCCTGCCTGTGGCAGGACCACCTGTGCTCATCTCTGCTCTAACCTGGTCCTTCACCACCAGCGTGGTCCCCTTTGGCCCCAGAACCAGCAGGAGTTCAGCAAACACCACAGGATCTATCTTGGGAGTGATGAAACCTCGGTTTGACGGGCAAGGACACAGGGAGCACTAAAAAAGCCGCTCACCCAAGGCAATTTGTTGGCTCAGGGAATGGCCAAAAATAGACCCGGTGACTCCTGCCACTTGAGTTAACCTTTGGGCTGTGCCCCTGGAGCTCTCCTTGCTTCACTGGGAATTATGTGCCCCTCAACAGCACAGCAGGTCCTGGCTGAGGACCAGGGCAGGCTGGAGTATGAGGGTCAGGAGTCTGTGGATTTTACAGATCTCACCAACGGCTGTTTTCTCTTGCTCTTCAACATAAATTCACCATCTGAATGAGAGCGGAGCCACGTTGGAGAGACTGCAGAGAGGAGGAGGCGAGACAGCTGGGGAGAGATGGGAGCGTGGAGGAGCTGCAAGGGAAGGCTCAGAGTGCAGATGGGAAAGAGCCAACACAGCAAGAACTGGGGGTGCCTGGGCCAGAGGACAGCACAGGGCTCCTGAGGCTGCCTTGGCACCCTTGTCTTGCTGTGCTGATGCTGTTTTACAGCTGCAATATCCCCAGCACGGCTCTGTCCTCTGGCCCTGCCGCCACTCCAGCTGCAGGCTGACCTTCTGGCAGGAGCTTCCCTGATTACATATTCCTCAGGTTTGCTCATCAGCTGAACGGTGAGAACCGTACCCTCCCCTCCCTGTGTGAGTGGGGAATGTCTCTGGGCAGTGGGAGGAGGCAGAGAAGAATTCACAGGGAAAAAACAATGGCTTGGAGTTCTTGGCCTGGCACCAGAAAAACAGCAGCAATAATTCATTTCAGAGATACAGCTGTTTTCCTAACAGGATAAACAAAATCCTGGCTTTTCTGCGGCTTTATCAGCCAAGAACAACTGAGAACAGTCAGATAGATCCACCTGATCATAACCCTTAAAAACAAACAAATAAATAAATAAACATGTACTGTTGGACTCCAGCTTAAACAAGCAAGGAGGGAGGACAGGAGATGGTGGAGCTGCCACCAGACCACAGGTTCCACCCCAGTCTGGTAATGGGGGGCCTGGACATCACAGCCAGAGCTGCCCAGTGCTTGTGCTTGTGGTGCTGCTCAGCTCCAGCCCCTGTCCTTGGTTTGTGCTGGTTGGAAAACAACAGCACGGGGCTGGTTCGTTCAGGGCTGTGCTCTGCCAGCCCCCACACTGCTCCTCCCTGGAGTACAGGGGGCCTCTCATCCCCTGGGTCCCTAAATCTAAAAACCCACTTTAATTCCTCCCTGGGGATTTCTGCTCCACGTTGGGCTGTTCCCCCCCAGCTGTGGTTGGAGTACATTTTACATCTTGCCCTGTCCAGAATGGCCCAAGAGCATCGTTACAAACCATCTCCTGTTTAATTTGGTCCAAGTGTTGTTATTGCTCAGGGCCCCATTTGAAAATCTTTTTCACAGAATCACGGAATCATTAGGGCTGGAAAGCACCTCTAAGACCATCAAACCCAACTGCCAGCCCGTGGTCACCACTAATCCATGTCTCCAAGTGGCACATCCATGTGGTTTTGGAACATTTCCAGGGATTGTGACTCCACCACTGCCCTGCACAGCCTGTTCCAATGATTTACAACCTTTTCCATGAAGAAATTTTCCCTGATGTCCAACCTAGACCTCCCCTGGCGCAACTTGTGGCCGTTTCCTCTTGTCCTATTGAACCTCGCCCTTAACCTCACTTTATTTTAGGGAAAAACCAGCTTTCAGAAGCATTCGGACTATTACCTTCCTTTTCCCGAAAACTTCTGCTGCCTTGTCCCACACCACCAAAGCACTCCAGGTGCTCCAGAGCTTCACGCTGTTGCAGCACAGCCTGGGGCAGTGTTTGGGCTGTGTTCCAGCACAGAACCAGCCGATTCCCGGTGTCCGGCACAGAAACAGCCGATTCCCGGTGTCCGGCACAGAAAGAGCCGATTCCCGGTGTCCGGCACAGAAACAGCAGATTCCCGGTGTCCGGCACAGCCGAGTCCCGGTGTCCGGCACAGAAACAGCCGATTCCCGGTGCCCGGCACAGATACAGCAGATTCCCGGTGTCCGGCACAGAACCAGCCGATTCCCGGTGCCCGGCACAGAAACAGCCGGTTCCCGGTGCCCGGCACAGAAACAGCCGGTTCCCGGTGTCCGGCACAGAACCGGCCGATTCCCGGTGTCCGGCACAGAAAGAGCCGATTCCCGGTGCCCGGTACAGCCGAGTCCCAGTGTCCGGCACAGAACCAGCCGATTCCCGGTGTCCGGCACAGAAAGAGCCGAGTCCCGGTGCCCGGCACAGAACCAGCCGATTCCCGGTGCCCGGCACAGAAAGAGCCGATTCCCGGTGCCCGGCACAGCTGATTCCCGGTGTCCGGCACAGAAAGAGCCGAGTCCCGGTGCCCGGCACAGAACCAGCCGATTCCCGGTGCCCGGCACAGAACCAGCCGATTCCCGGTGCCCGGCACAGCTGATTCCCGGTGTCCGGCACAGAAAGAGCCGAGTCCCGGTGCCCGGCACAGAACCAGCCGATTCCCGGTGCCCGGCACAGAAAGAGCCGATTCCCGGTGCCCGGCACAGAACCAGCCGATTCCCGCCCGCCGCTGCCCCGGACACCGCGCCGGGCACTGACCGCGAGTAACCCGCGCCGGAGAGGGGGCGTGACCTGGCCATTATTGACAGCCGCCTCCTCCAATCGCGCGGCGGTGCGCGTCTCTCCAGCCGAGGGGGGCGTGGTTTCGTCTCTGCCCACCGCAGTATCGCCCAATGGCGTGTTTTTAAAGGGGGGGTGGGCGGGGCGACGCGGAAATGGCCACGCCCCCCCAGCGCGAGCGCTCTAAAGGGCCCCGGCGGGCGGCGCGCGGGAGCTGCTGAGGGGCCGCGCGCGCCCGCCAGGCCCGGAGGTAACGCGCGGTCCTAAAGCCCGACCCCGGCCCGGGGCTGAGGGAGGGAGGGGGGTCCCGGCTCCACACAACCCCTCTGGGTGTCCCCAGCGAGTCCTGCTGTGTGTGGGATGCCCGCCCGCCCGCCGCAGGGGTTGCAGTGTGGGGTTCACTATTCCCGTAGATGCTTCTCGTGGTGTGTCTTTTGTGGGTGGGTGTCTGGGCAGCGGGGGGGAAATTCTTGGTGGTTTTTGGTTAAATGAGCACAGGGTGGGTTGGGGGGGGACTTCCCCCTAGCCGCCTGTCAAGGCAGGAGGTGGTCTGAGGAGAAGGGATGTCCCTTCCCCTGTGCTGTCCAGGAACCCATCGTAAGGGACCGTGAGGTGTCCTGGGAGCTTGGGATGCTCTGAGATGACCCGAGAGTTGGGAATGCTCTGTGAGGTGACCTGAGGGGATCGGGGATGCTCCGTGAGGTGAGCTGAGAGTTTGGGATGCTTTGAGGTGATCTGGGAGATTGGGGATGCTCCGTGAGTTGACCCGAGTGCTCGGGATGCTCGGTGAGGGGCTCTGCGAGTTTTGGCTGGAGTGAGGTGACCTGAGTGCTTGGGATGCTCGGCTCGGTGCTCTGAGAGTTTTGGATGGAGTGAGGTGACCCGAGTGCTCGGGATGCTTGGTGAGGTGCTCTGAGGCTCTGAGAGTTTTGGATGCTCTGAGGTGACCTGGGAGATTGGGGATGCTCCGTGAGGTGACCCGAGTGCTCGGGATGCTCGGTGAGGTGCTCTGAGGCTCTCAGAGTTTTGGATGCTGTGAGGTGACCCGAGTGCTCGGGATGTTCCTGTGCCAGCTCCCAGCCACACAAAGCCACGTGTGGGAGCCGGCAGAACACAGGTGGTGCCTCTGTGGAAACACAGCCCCGTGCTTTCCTGCTCGGCCTGAGGGGGTTTCCCCCCGCCGGCGACGGTGCAGATGGTGTGGTGAAGCAGAAGTTTAGGAAAGAGGAGCCTGGCTCAGCCTCCTGGTGACTCACACTGCTGGGGAATTCACCTGAAATATCCCGCTGTCCTGGAGAAGCAATGTGCCTGAAATGGAGAGTTCTGTGATTGTTTGCGTGGCCGGGGAGCTGGGCCTGGCTGACCAAGCGATGGTCAGTGGGCAGCTTTATCCGGCCGAAGCTCAGCTCTGAAGGTGCTGGTGTGGAGTCAGGTGCCTGTCTGCAGTCGTGACAGTCGCTCACCGTCCTTATAGAGGCTAAAGTTACTTTTCCTCCTGTTTTCTCCACCCCAGCACCTGTGGCCAGCGGTGCTGCCGAGGACAAAACCTTCAGTGCTCAGGAAGCTTTTATCACTGCCTCCCTTAGAAATGGAGTTTATTTAAGAGGAAGAAGAGCGGGTTGCTCAGCTTTTGTTTCCTCATTTAGTAACTCTTTAAAGGGAACAAAGGAACAAAAAGGCCCAGGTTTCACTTTTGATGGTGATGTGGCAATTGCCTGGAGCCGCTCTGGACGGCGAGAACTGGAGCAAAGCGGATGTGGTGCCTTTACGGTTAAAGAAATCAGCCACAGGAAGCCGAGTGGGGCCGTGCTGGAAAACGTCAAGTAGCTGATAACGTACTCAGTAATTTGAATTTGAACTGGTGTTGTTGAAGCTCTGCGTGTGTTTTAGATAAAGGTGTGTCCAAAGCCTGTTAGAAATGAAAGCTCCACTCCTGCCCCGTTCACTGTCCCGAGTCTGCACACCCTCAGACCTTTATTCTGCTTTGTCAGTGAAGCCCCGTAGTGGCTCCAATTCTTCCAGTTCTTCTGGGTCACGGTGCTCCCTCAAAGCAGAACACGTTTTTATTTAAATGATTTAAGGAGTCAGACAGGCTTAATTAAAAGGGAGGTTTCTTCCCGCAGGTTTTTGTTTGGGTGTGTGTTCCCCATGTTCCCGAACACCTGTGGTACATCATGGTGTGTTAATTCCTCAGGGAACAGTGTGGGGTCGGAGAGGAGCATTTGGGATCCGAGAGTTACACCTGGCTTTGGTGAACCATGAACTGTTTCGGGGTGGAAAGGACCTTAAAGATCATCCCCTCCCAACCCTGGAACATTTGTGTTTTCCAGTGGCTTGTGTTTGTAACTAAGCATCAGGGAGGGAAGGGCCGAGCTGCAGGGCTGAGCAGAGCTAGGGAGAGTCTGTATGTATTAGGAAATATTTGCTTCTAACCTGAATTGGTTGGATGAAGTGCATGTCTGGTTTGGGAAGCTGCACAGTCAGGTTGCGCTTCAGTTCGTGGTGCAAGTGTACCCAGGGCTGTGCACAGCGAGGGCAGAACACAGGGATGGTCTCCCCTGGAAGAGCTTTTTGCTCTTGAGTGACTGAAGGTGATGCAGAAAGCCTACCATGGACATGAAACTTAGAGGGGTGGAACACCTCTGCTGTGAGGAAAGGATGAGAGAATTGGGATTGTTCAGCCTTGAGAAGCTTTGGGGTGACCTAATTGTGGCCTTCCAGGACCTGAAGGGAGCCTGCAAGAAAACTAGAGACTTTAAAAGGGCCTGGAGTGCCAGGACAAGGGGGAATGGCTTCCCCCTGACAGAGGGCAGGGTTAGATCAGGTATTAGTAGGAATTGTTCCCTGGGAGGGTGGGGAGGCCCTGGCACAGGGTGCCCAGAGCAGCTGTGGCTGCCCCTGGATCCCTGGCAGTGTCCAAGGCCAGGCTGGATGGGGCTTGGAGCAGCCTGGGACAGTGGAAGGTGTCCCTGCCCGTGGCAAGGGGTGGAATGGGATGTTCTTTAAGGTCCCTTCCCACCCAAACCATCCCGGGATGCCATGATTCCCTGATAGCTGGAGTGAGAACACCTCCCCCTTTCCCTTGAAACTTCGTTGCTGCACTAATGCACGGCTGGCAAGAGAAACGCTGTAATTAGTGCGGAGGCCAAAGCTTCCCTCAGGGACACCGGGGTGCCCTGAACCCCTCGCTGTGGGGTGCTGGGAAGGAAAGTGGGAGCAGCATAGCGAAAGGGGGTCAGGAGTGACGGCAGCTGCTGCGCTCCGTCCCTCCTGGGCTCTGCTCGGCTTTTCCTTGAGCAAGAGAGGCCGTGGGGACAGCTCGGGTTTGCTCTGCCGCGGGTGGGTTTGGGCTGCTCCGGGCCGGGCAGCTCTGGGCGGCTGCTCCGAGCACGGGGCTGCTGATACAACACCCTCTTCTCACACTCGCAATAAACCCTCCGGTGTTCCAGCCCAGAACGGGGTGTGGGGCAGCGTCTGCCAGTTACCTCGGCGCTTCGGAGACGGGTTTTTTTTTTGCAGCCGTCCGCCTCTCAGCTGCTCGTGAATTAAACTATTTTTGGCGTGGTGACTCGCAGGCTGTAGCAGAGTGTGGTGTGAGCAGCAACGTGTCCTGGCGCAGATGAGTAAGCGGAAAGGGGGACGTCCCTGAGTTGTGGCTGGCGTGGCTTTCCCCTCCCGGCAGAGGCAGGAGGCTGCAGCGTGGCTGGGTCGTATTTATGAGCTAAAAAGAGTCTTTCCTTTCGCTCCTGTCCCTCATCGAGGCAAACATGCTCCTCACATCATACGATTTAAATGCGTCTGTCTAATGCAGGTACAAAATAGCAGCACAAAATCCGCTTCTTAGAGAGATCAAGGATAATGGGATTCATCTCCAATCAGCTTGAAATCCCTTGAAACAATTAAAGCTCAGCCTGGCAACTCATAAGCATCAAAGGCTTTTGATGAGTGTAAACCTTAAATAAAATCCGCGTTTAGAAAACACTTCGTTTAGGCGATGAAATCCCCCAAGACAAAGTGCCGAAAGCAGCGTGGGAGCCACCAAAAAAACCAGCTGCAAAACGCTTATTTTGATGAGAACACGCTAAATGTGGGGTGTCCCAGGGCTGTATCCCCCCAGAGGGACCCGAAATCCCCGGTGCGCCGAGGCTGACGGGCAGGCGTGGAGCCAGAGCCTCCTTAAGAGGCGGCGGTGTGGGGTGACGAGCCGCTTCCAATTGCAAGGCAGCAGCACATGACATAAGATGCTCCAGATCTGCCTCCTGGGCGCTAGTTTAAAAATAAAGGATATTACACGCCAGGCTCGGCGCCGGTGCGGAGCGGCTGCGGAGGGGAGGCTGCGGGACCGGCGATGCGCGGTGAGGCTGGAGGGGTCGGGGGGGCTGCGAGCCGAGCGGGAGCATTTGGGGCAAAGGGAGTTGGGATTGAAATTGCTTGGCTCGTGGTGCTCTTGGGGAGCTGTGGGTGTCACGCTGGTTCTGCTGTGGGGTTTTGCAACGACCGGAGCGTGTCCGCTGTCAGAATTTCCCCTATTTCGTGCAATGCAGCAGGCTCGAGTTGTGCGTCTTTGGGGTTGCCTCACTCGCGTCAGTGGAGCTGCTTTGCTGTGACGTTTGGCTGTATTTTAATTTTCAAACCCGTTTTCGCAGGGACAGTGCTGTGTGAGTCAGACGCAAGGATGGCACTTGCAGAACCAGTCCCCGTGGCCTATTGCAATTCGGCTCCTCAAGGGAACGGTGAGGTGTCACTGAAAGATGTGCTGCTCAACTCTTCACCCAGGTTTGTCTAATTTAGGATTTTATTTACCCTGTTGTGATCTGTGTATATAGTTCGTATTCTGTCATGCTTACTTTGATTAATTAAAGTGATTTTGGAAGAGCCCTGCCTCTGCAGGGAACAGCTCATGTGCAGTACCTACACTGATCTCAAACTCCTGCTGGTAAGAGGCTGCTTAGATTTACAGACTAAAGAGCAGATTAGGGTCTATATCTCACCACAGCATAATGGGATCTAGCTGTCTAAAACCTCTTTACCTAAATTTTTTTGGGCTGCATTGAATTACATGTCATAAGGGGGGAAAAAGATGACTTGATTGACTGTGAGGGAAATAGCTGGGGCTTTTCTGCTCATATTACTGGGTCATTTGCATGCTTTCATCATAAAATCTGGTGGAGAAATGGTGCAGAACTATTGCAACTGAGGATTAATTTGTGCTGAAAAATGTTCTCAGTAATGAGGAGGGAGCACGGAGGTGGGAACATCTCATAATCCCTTTGGGGGAAATAAAGAAATTATTTACTCTGCTCTGGTTGCTGGCTTGCAGATTAGTTCTGAGAAGCAGTTCTGCTTTAGGACAGGACATGGGATCAACCACGTCAGATCTTCCCTGGGCCTTAAACCTCCTCATATACCCAAAGCAGTGATAGTTGACTATTCCCTAGAAATTCAGAGTAAATGTAAATTAGAGGGAAGAGATTTCCCCCTTAACCTGAAATTCACTCAGTGCCTGTGCTGGATTTTCTTGTCTTTGGCCTGGTAGAAAGGGAATAAAAGGTGGGGCTTGCTGGGAGCCCTGCCTGGCTTAGGCTGAGCAGTTTGTGTGGGACCAGAGGAGCTCTCACCTGTGTGCAGTGTGACTGTGAGGGGCAGAGTCAGGGCTCCTTTTTGCCCCAGAGCTGCCCCTGCAGTGTTGGGGTTATTGTGATGTCAGGGCCCCACAGCCCTTCTGGAAGAGCCTGGGCTTGGTGCTGCAGCCGGGTGTTGCTGTGGGGAAGGGAAAACACCGGCCTGGAGAAACAACACCTGCGTGATGGGCTGAGGCAAAGGGCCCCGGTAGGGCAGGGCAGGATGGAGAGTTTGGGGCTCTGCAGGATAATCTTAAATCAGCTAAAACTCAGGCCTCAGCGCTGTGCCCATGGTCCTGGCAGGGCATTGCCCAGGGCAGGGAACCCAGCAGCATCTGCCTGGTTGGAGGGTGGGATTCCCAAATCTCACCGGGTCTGGTTTCCAACTCCTGCTCTCAAGTGGGACATGAGACTTGATTATCCTCCTCACTTAGGGCTGTGGGACAGTCCAGCTTGGACAGGGAAGGAGTAAGAACAGTTTTGCAACCAGGCAAGTGGTGCTCCACCAGCTCCTGCAGGGCTGAAAGTGAAAGGGACAACTCAGCTGGGAGGAGCGTGGCTGAAGCACGTGGGGATGAGCCTGTTTCCATTTCTTCCCAAGCATCTGGTGGGAGCACTGGCTTTAATAGGAATACCTAAGAACAAGATTTCCTGTTAAATCAATTTCCTGCTCTTTTGCAGGAAATCTCTGTGGGTTTCCCCATGGGGTGACTTGAGAGTGTCCCCAGGGCCTCCCTGTTGTTGGACTCACATACTGCAGACAGGAGATGAGCTCCAGATCCACGTGTCCCTTCCTGCCCCCCTCCTCCTCCTTCTCCCAGCTGCAGACTCTTTGTTTCAGGCACCTGGAGCAGACCTTAGGAATTAAATGATGGCTGGTTTTGGGATGATGTTTATGGATTCTTCTGCAGCTTGACTGCAGTGAAAGCTGCAATTAGGACAACACTCGTGTTCAAAACAGGCAGAGCTTGCACACTCTGAGGGACCTGTTCCATTGCTGGGGCCATGCAGGGCAGTGAATTAATAAAGTCACCTGCAGAACATCAGGAATCACTTTGACATCCAAGGACTGAATGACATTAAGGGGTGGAGCAAACCTGCCTGTGGCAGGCAGCCCTCAGTGTTCTCATCCAGGGATAATTCCTCTTGCCTTGCAGAACTGCTGAGCCACACAACAGCGAGCCAGGGGAAGATTCCAAGATGGAGAGATGTCAGGTGAACTCACTCGGTCCCAAAGGTGGGTGGATGGAAGTTTGGTGACTGTGGTGTGCATGAAATTGTTATTGCAATGAGGGAAGGATTTGCCATGACAATGGAAGAAGCAGCTCAGGTTGCAGGATGGGCTGTGCAGAAGTGTCTTGAACTCAGACTTTAGAGCCCAGCTGTGCTTCAAGGATTAAATAGGCAGTGTCAGTGCCTGATGCTCATCTACCAGGTACCAGTGTCCTGCTTTCAGTCCTCCTTAAAAGAAAAAAAATTAAAAATAGCAGAGTATAAGATGCAGGAAGCTTTCACCTTACCAGTACAAGAGCCTTAGGGCAGCAGAGCAGGTTAGAGGGGATGTAAGTGGGAGATGTTTACCTAAATTTGAAAGTGCTCTAGAGGCTTCCAGTCTGAAATACTGGGGGTCACATGACAAACTTGCCAAGAAGGAAAGGTCAAAAAAGAGGTGTGGGAGGGGGTGTAACGGCATTTGCTTTCGTGTGCTTATACTTGTATTTCTGTTGCTGTTATGGCAGCAGGAAATTTCTAATCTAAGATGCTGAACACTTTTCTTTCCAAGCAGCCTCCCCCCCTCCTGGCTCCAGTGTGTGGACAACGCGGCGTGATGGAGAGGTCAGGCTGAGGATGGAAGAGCAGGGCATCGGCAGCGAGGCACCAAAGACTGTGCACCAGCTCTTGCAGGAAAGTGTGAATAAATACAGTGACTATTATGCCCTTGCATCCAAAAAAGATGGCCAGTGGATAAAGCTGACATATAAGATGTACTATGATGAGTGCTGGAAAGCAGCCAAAAGCTTTCTGAAGGTAAGAGTGTGTTGAATTCTCTTTTTTTCATATTCACAGAATCCTAAAATCAGCGCGGTTTGGGTTGGAAGGGACCTTAAAGCTCATTCAGTGCCACCCCTGGCACTGGCAGGGACACCTTCCACTGTCCCAGGGTGCTCCAACCTGGCCTTGGGCACTGCCAGGGATCCAGGGGCAGCCACAGCTGCTCTGGGCACCCTGTGCCAGGGCCTCCCCACCCTCACAGCCAAGAATTTCTTCCCAATATCTGATGTAAATCTCTCTTCTTTTAGCTTAAAACTGTTCTCCCTTTTCCTACCACTGTGTAAAAAGTCAAGTTTAATGTTCACTCATTTAAGTGCTGGAATGGCTGCAGTCAAGTCTATCTTAAAGCTGCAAATTCCCTGAGTGCAGATGAATCTTAGTGACAGGGAAGTACCTGAACGTGCTATGGACACCTTGGTATTTAATATTTTTGACATTTGCTTCCACATTTAACCAAGAAAAAAAGCATGTAAGGAAACATTTGAAGTGAGGTGCTTGAGGTGTGTGGCAAACCTGGACACTGTCCCTCCAGAGGCATGGAGAAGTTCATCTTTCTAAGAAAAAACCTCAAAGAGATGCTTACAAACCAGACTTAAATGTCCCAAGTGGCCCAGCCCTTTGCCTGTGCTGTTTGGCTTAGGAGACCTGGAGAGAGAAACCAACACTACCTGTTCTTACTGCTGGGATCAAGTCTTACCTCTTCAAGTTAAGGCCAGCCTGGTTTTACTCCTGTGGTGGGATTGTCCACTCTGGGACAAAACCAGGGAGTTAAAGACTGGGACTCCAAGAGCTGGAATTTCACAGCCAAGTGTCACTGTCCCTGGAGCTTGTTGCTCTGGCCATTATCGATATCTGACATACCCAACTTGTACCAAATGTCCCAGGAGCTGTCTCACTTCTCTCACCTTCTCATTCCCAGCCCCAGGAACTGGTAACTCCCTGGACTGCAGGTTTGTATTCCTGTCAGTGCCAGTGAGCCAGTCTTTCCAAGGGCAGACCTCAGCAAATCCCTGTTTTCCTGCCCACTTACAGTGGTGTGAAACTTCCACTGGTTCCATCTTGGCTCCTGGGAAGTTTTTCAGTGGGAATTACCCCGTGTAAGAACATGAACTCTTTCCCTCAGTGCTGTGCTCAGAGCAATGAACTCTGAGCTTTGTCCAAAGGAGAAGCCAGGCTGCTCTAATGTCATCTCTTGTTTGCAGCTGGGGCTGGAGCGTTTCCATGGAGTGGGCATCCTGGGATTTAATTCTGCAGAGTGGTTCATCGCTGACATTGGAGCTATCCTTGCAGGGTAAGAGTCTTGTTTCTTGCCATGCATTTTACTTTGGCAGGCAGAGAGTGACTGCAGTCGTGAGAAGCAGGTTTTAATTAAAACCCCCAATAAAACAAACAACCCCCCCCCCCAACCCCAACTGCTTATATTTGAATGTAATGAAGGTAGATAGAACATGAACTATTTCATAATGAATTAATGAGACAAGAATTAAATTCTTTTTTTTAGCCAGCTGCTTCTCTCAAAATAAGATGACCAGTAGGTTAATCCAAAAGCATTCTTATGTACACAGTGATTAAAATATGGTGGGAAATGCCAGAGAATCCCAGGGCTGGATTGTGATATCTGCCTTCCACATGAGACATTTTGGTCCTTCACACCACTCTTGACGTTTCCCACGCCCCAGAACAGAATCTTTCTTCTTGGAATTAAGCCCTCCCTTCTTGTTGACATTTTAGGGGATATTCTCCTTAAAGTTTTTTTCTCTGAAATGGTCTGAATTTTGACAGCAACTCTGCTTGTCCTCTAACTCTGTGTTTTGCTTTTCTGATTTGTTTTTTTCCCTTTTCCTTTGCAGGGGATTTGCTGTTGGGATCTACACTACAAACTCTCCCGAGGCCTGTCACTATGTGGCAGAGAACTGCAGTGCCAACGTTATAGTGGTGGAAAACCATAAACAGCTGCAAAAAATCTTAGAAGTAATTAGGTTTTTTAAATGGCTGGGGGGGTTACAGCAACCCGTTGACAGATGTGGGAGGGTAAAATGCTGTGGGAGGGCATTACCTGAGGGGAATGCTGGCTCTGAGAGGAGAGGGGAACTCCTTGGTGTGCTCCCTGCTCCAGCTGGGTGAGCTGGCACTGGCACTACGTCTCACAAGAGGTTAAGTGGTGCTTTCACTTCTTAAAAGCCTCGGGCTTAAAATAGGAGAAGCCAAAATGACCAACTGAGCATCCTCTAGGTTGTCTGGAGACATCCCAGCTCAAATTATGACTGTTCCTAGCGAGGCAAACCCATTCTTTCAGGAGCACAGATGGGATTCTCTTGGCTTTACGTAGAATGGGAAATATGAGGAGATGCTAAGTGGGGGTTACAGAGGCCTGAAAGGGACAAGCAGCATTTGCTCCTTCTCATGAATCTCCCTTCTTAACACAGATTGAAGATAGACTACCTCATCTGAAGGGCATTGTCCAGTATGGGGAGGAGATCAAAGAGAAGAGACCCAATCTGTATTCGGTAAGTCCTGGGCTTCTTCACTGCTTGTGAGTCCTGGTTGTGTTCAGCTGATGGCTGCGAGTACCTGTCACCTTCCACAGGGCCTTAAATGAGATGCTCTTTAAGATCCCTTCCAACCCAAACCAGCCTGGGGTTCTGTCCCTGTGATCCCCTGAGCTCGTGTTGGCTGTGGTGGGCAGGAGTTTGCTGTTGTGCAACCTGGATAATCCATGTTGTAAGGGGGCTGTGAGCCTACTGACCTTTGCCAGGCAGCCTCGGGCCCTGCAGTTACTCCAGGGAGTTGCTAAAGAGCTGTAAAGCTGCTGGGGGTGGGTCTGTCTCCTTTCTGCTTCTCCCTGTGCCAGCCAGAAAACACTGTGGGATGACTGTGGGTTTACAGCCTTTTCCAGAGGTTTGGGCAGGGAGAACAGCTTCCTTCTCTTGGTGTGCAGCAAAGGGTTTAATTTTTCATGTGGGTGATACCTTACAAAGTGACCGAGCTCTTCTGTTCTCTGCAGTGGAGGGAGTTCATGGAGCTGGGCAGGGACGTGCCGGACTCGCGGCTCCGCGAGGTCATCGCGGCCCAGAAACCCAACCAGTGCTGCACCCTCATCTACACCTCGGGCACCACGGGGCAGCCCAAGGGCGTCATGCTCAGCCACGACAACGTGAGTGCCCAGAGCCACCCCAGCAACTGTGACCCTGGGGGTGCTGGGGGAGAACATCCTGAGCTGGAGGGACCCTCAGGGATCACTCAGTCCCAGCCCCTGGCCCTGCACAGACACCCCAACAATCCCACCCTGGGCATCCCTGAGAGCGCTGTCCAAACGCTCCTGGAGCTCTGGCAGCCTTGGGGCCGGGACCATTCCCTGGGGAGCCTGGGCAGTGCCCAGCACCCTCGGGGGGAAGAACCTTTCCCTGAGATCCATCCCAAGGCCTGACACAGCTCCAGCCGTTCCCTGGGCTCCTGTCCCTGGCCCAGAGCAGAGCTCAGCCCCTGCCCCTCCGGCTCCCCTCGGGAGGAGCTGCAGCCCCCGAGGAGCCTCCCCTCAGTCTCCTCTGCTCCAGCTGAACGAGCCAAGTCCTGCTGTTGAGATCCCAGGATGCTGTAGCTGTGTTGTGCCTGTGTGTTCTGTGCTGTCCCTGCTCTGAAGCCCCTGTGGGTCCCTGTTGCAGCTGACGTGGACGGCGGCGGCGGCCGGACGCTTCATCATGCTGAGCGATGCCCGGGACAGGCAGGAGCACGTGGTCAGTTACCTGCCCCTCAGCCATGTCGCTGCACAAATGTCTGATATTTGGTCAGCCATGACCTTTGGAGTGCAAGTTTACTTTGCCCAACCAGATGCATTGAAGGTAAAAAAAAAAAGACAATAAACTTAACACCCATCCATCTGCTTGAGCTGGGGTGGGTGCTTAAAACAAGGCTGTGTTATCTTGTGGTTCTGTCAGCTTTGCTAACCGGGTTTACTTTGCCCACTGATCAAGTGCCCCTGTTGGTTTGAGTGGAGCCACTCTGACCCTCACCTTTTGACTGAATCACAAACTGGGAGAAGCTGACCCAGCACTTCTCAACTGGGAGCTGCTGAGTTCTCACCTGATACCTGGTCCCACATTGGGAGCTTGTTGAGCAACAGCTTTGTGTTTGCTCTGCCCACGTTGCACAATGGCCCCAGCTAAATCTGAGTCCTGAGTAAAGGATTCTTTTGTCAGTGCTGGCACTGAGAGCATCGACCCTTTCTCCCTTCCCAGTTCCCACTGGAACGCGCTAGGGGTTCCCTTCTCTTGGTGGCACTGCAAAAAACAATTCCTCAAAACTGATGGCAGAGTCCCAAGTTTTGCTAGTGACCAGTGCTGGCCTGAAGTCTGCAGTGAATCACTTCTAAAAACTGCATTAAATCCTGCTTCTCTCAGGGCAGCTTGGTGGAGACCCTGCGGGAAGTGAAGCCAACTGCTTTTTTGGGAGTTCCTCGTGTCTGGGAAAAAATGGAAGAGAAAATGAAATCTGTGGGCATGAAATCCTCAGCGCTCCGAAGGAAAGTGGCATCGTGGGCCAAGGGAGTGGGGCTGCAGACCAACCTGAAGAGGATGAATGGGTAATTATGAGCTACATTTCAGGGATGCTGATGAGTTTTAGGAGAACTTTACTGTCAGATCAGGGATAATATTCCACCCAGGGATTATCTTCCATCCAGGATTATATCCCATGTGAAAGGCCAGTGGCGCTCAGACCTGAGGGGGAGCAGCGAGGGCTGGGAGGGAGGAAATAATCCATTATTTTATTGCATCAACTAAAGTAGGATGTAGGTGAAAGGAGGAAGGGGGAGAAGTTCCACGTGTGCCCGTTTTCCTCCCGCAGGTGCTCCGAGGTGCCAGTGAATTTCCGCCTGGCCAGGCAGTTGGTGTACAGGAAGGTGCGCAAGGCCATCGGGCTGGACCGCTGCACCAAGTGCTACACAGGGGCTGCTCCCATCACCAGAGACACCCTGGAGTTCTTTCTGAGCCTGAACATTCCCGTGCTGGAGCTGTATGGGATGAGTGAGAGCTCTGGGCCTCACACCATCTCTCTACCTCACGCCTTCAAGCTCGGCAGGTGAGCGCCTTCCTGGGAGCAGAGGGAGTGGTGGGTTCTGCCTCTGGCACATCCCTCTCTCCTGGTGCAGCTCATGCCCAGAGCCTTGCTGCCACTAAAAGGTCACTGGGGAGCCACATTGTGGGTGAAGAGATCTGCCAAGGGCAGAGGCAGCAGGGATATGTGAATTTACCTTGGCTGGGTTCTATAGGAGCTGGGGAAGAAGTGAGAGGCTGGTGGGAAGAAGGAAGAATTGGTGACTCCAACCTACCCTTCACTTTAATGGCAGATGGCTGAAGGGTGCAGGGTGTCTTTGGGTGGCTCGTTCAGTCTGCACAGTGAAAGTTTGCTGCCAAGGACATGAATCTGCTCATTCAAAGCTCAGGTGTTGAGAACAATGAGTGCAAACCAGCAGGTGTGTGAGCACTGATCTCTGCAATAACAGCTCTTTCTGCAGCTGCCCTTCCATGAGCAAATGCCTTTGAAGCTCTTTGCTGAAGCTGTCGTGCTAAAAAGCTGCTGGGCTTTGTTCAAACCCTTCAGCTTGAGAGGTGCTGCTGTAACCTCTGCTTGAATTCAGTTTAAAATAAATTAATCCCTGGTCTGTCCTCACTTTCAGCTGTGGGAAGGAGCTGACGGGCTGCCACACCCTGATCCATAAACCCGACAGGGATGGCGTGGGGGAGATCTGCTTCTCAGGAAGGCACATCTTCATGGGCTACCTGAACATGGAGGACAAAACCAAAGAGGCCATCGATGAGGATGGCTGGCTGCACTCAGGGGACCTGGGCAAGCATGACAAGGATGGATTCCTGTTCATCACAGGCAGAATTAAAGGTAACACATTGCCTGACTTTACCTTGGTGTTGTGCAGCGCTATGGAATCAGAGAGTTGTTAATGCTGGGAAGGGCCTCATGGAGCCCAACTGTTCCCTCAGCACTGCCAAGGCCACCACTAACCCATGTCCCCAGTTGCCACATCTTTTAAATCCTTCTGGGGATGGTGTCTCCACCACTGCCCTGGGCAGCCTGTTCCAATGCTGAGCAGTGAAGAAATTTTTCCCAATATCCGACCTAAACCTCCCTTGGTGCCGGGGAGGCTCTGCTGGTTGCGTGGTTGTGACTTGCACAGAAGAAGATTTAAATCCTTCTCCTCCTGGAGTTTCCATGTGAGGGTGTGGTGGGAGGAGAGGAGCGGCCTCTGGAGCCAGGATGTTCTTGCAGAGTGAGGGAGAAGCCCTCTGATTTCAGCACCAGCGGAGTTAGTGCTTTGTGGGCTTGTTTTACCAGCAGCTCCCTCAGTTTCAGGAGCTTTGCTGGGTGCCCTCCAAGGAAAACAGCAGCTTAACTCTGTTGTGCAAGTGGCTTGTAGCAATGTGGCTCTTGGGACAGCAATTTGAGCAACCCCAAACAAAGCCAAAGTCATGCAAGACTTCAGCCCTCAGAAGGAGAGAGGTGCTCACCTGAGGGCTTCTCTAAGGAACAGGAGATAACTGGAAAGGGGAGGCTGCCCTCTGCTCTGCAGCACATGGGAACCTCCAGCACCACCCCAGCAAATCTTTCACTTCAATTTCTGATGATTTGGGTGCCCACTTAGGTGTCTTAGAGCCCCAAGGGTCTGTGCCAGGGTGCCAAGGGGCTCACCCTGTACTGCCAGACTGCAAACACCCCCAGAGCACCAAGGCAGCTCTGGCAGGGCTGTGTGTGCACAGCTCCTGCTCCTCTCTCCAGGCCTGGCTGGAGCCATGGGATGGAAAAGCCCTGTGAGATCATGGAGTCCAGCCCTGCCAAGGCCACCACTAAACCACGTCCCCAAGTGCCACATCCACACATTTTTGAACACTTCCAGGGATGGTCACCCTGTGACTTTCCCAGGCCTTGTGTGCTGCCTCCTCCAGCTCTGCTGACACAGGCTCACTGATCAGCAGACACAAAGGAGCAGTTGAGTTGTTTCAGATTGTGGGAAGGGGAGAAGCTCTGAGCATTAATCAGGATTTGATTGTTTTCCAGAGCTCATCATCACTGCAGGAGGTGAGAACATTCCTCCCGTTCCAATCGAGGATGCTGTCAAGAATGCTGTTCCCATCATCAGCAACGCCATGTTGGTTGGAGACAAAGCCAAATTCCTTGCTATGCTTCTGACACTAAAGGTAATGGAAAATAGGATTGGAATCCACCACCTGTGCTGCTGAATCTCATTAAATCCAGGGAGGAGGAGAGTTTTTACACATTTTTGTCTTATGGAGCCAGGAGCCCGGAGCACAATTTGCTGTAGCTGAGCTGCAAAGAGCAGCTGAAAGCACAGAGCTGCCACTTGCTCAGACCATCAGGTCCTGCTGTTGTTCAGGGCAGCTTTTTCTGTGCCACTCAGGGCAGGAAGAAACAGAAGGAAAAGACCCAAAAGTGAGGCTGGAAAAGGAAACCCTTCAGCTCTCCTCACCTCTTTTAGTTTCTTCCAGAGCAGTCTGGGAGGTAAAAAGCTGTCAGGGATTTCTTTGTCAGACTCTGGCTTTAAACTCCACCAGGACACGTCCGTGGTGGCCTGTGCTGAGTGTCAGGGTGGGAATTGCCCCTTAGTGAGACCGAGGCCAACAGCCTTGGCTGGGGGCAGGAGACCTGAGGTGGCCCTGGAGGTGGCCCTGGAGGTGGCCCTGGAGGTGGCCCTGCTGTGCTTGTCATGGTTGAGTGCTGTGTGTGACTTCCAAGAATGCTGCTGCGCGGTGTAGGGAAGCAAACTGTGCTCCAGAAAAGGTCTGGAAAAAAAGTGGTTAACTTTGGATAGCACAGGAGGAATTTGGCAGGTGAGCTCTGTACCCTGCTTGCTCCTTGGCCCCGAGGTGGCTCCTGAGCAGGCAGAGATCTCAGGGGTTTATCTGTGTTTTGTCCCCAGTTTCCATTGGCACCCAGGGCTTGGGTGAGAGCTGAGGGGCTGATGGGGTTGGAGCGGGGTGGGGAAGGGAGCCCAGGATCCATCCCAGGGCTGGAGGCTCCTCAGTGCAGAGGGCCTCAGGCGCTCAGCAATGCACAGTTGCCTGTTCTGCCTGTCCTGCAGTGCGTTGTGGATGCAGAAACGGGCGAGCCTGGAGATGACCTCACTCCAGAAGCTCTGGAATTCTGTCAGAAGCTGGGCAGCAAGGCCACCAAGGTCTCAGAAATCATCAGCAGCAAAGACAAGGCCATCTATGCTGCCATCCAGAAAGGGATCTCTGCTGTCAACGAGGGAGCCGTGTCCAATGCCCAGAAAGTCCAGAAGTGGGTCCTGCTGGAGAAGGACTTCTCCCTCTTTGGTGGAGAGCTTGGTGAGTGGTGGGGGAGGTGTCTGGGGTTTGCCCCGTGCCCCTTGCCTGGCTATTGAACACCAACAGAACCAGGACCCCCAATGCACAGAGCTGCCCCCAGCCTTTCCTCACTGTGGCTTTTCCATGTGGCAGTTTGGGGTGGGATGAACCGGGGTGAGTTCCCACTTCTGCCCAGCAGCACCGAGGGGAGCAGGGAGCAGCTCTTACCCTTGTGCTGTGATGCCTCCTGCAGTCATGGAATGTCCTGAGCTGGAAGGGACCCTCAGGGATCATCAGTCCAGCCCCTGGCCCTGCACAGACACCCCAACAATCCCACCCTGGGCATCCCTGAGAGCGCTGTCCAAACGCTCCTGGAGCTCTGGCAGCCTTGGGGCCGGGACCATTCCCTGGGGAGCCTGGGCAGTGCCCCAGCACCTTCTGGGTGCTGCTGTGCTGCTTCTGCTCACAGGGGAGGGAGGGAGATTCTATTAAACCCAAAGAGAAGTTTAGAACTGGTCACTGTTCCCATGTTCTGCCTCTCCCCTCCAGTCCTGCTTCACCCCAGGCCTGGTGGGTGCTCCCAGTGGTTCCCTCCCCGTTAACCCTGGTGCTGGTTCCCCACAGGCCCCACCATGAAGCTGAAGAGGCCGGTGGTGGCTCAGAAATACCAGGACCAAATCTCTCAGTTTTACACGGACATCGAAACCCCCTCGGGGGAGCCCTCGACCCGGCCCTAGAGCCCTGGACTGAAACCATTCCCGAGGACGTTCCCAGCTGCCCAGGAGGGATTCCCTGGAACCTGTTGAAATAAAGAGGCTCAGCCCTCAGGCAGCCCCTCGGCGTCGCTTCGCTGTCATGTCCTGGCCCTGCAGTGTGGTGAGCGTGGTCCTGCCCATGTTCTCCCGTGTCTTGTGTCCCGTGCTGAGATATCCCAAATATCTCGACTTTGTCTTTTTTATTTCCACTTTTATAAGGGCAATACAATGTTTACCTTAAATCCATGTGACATGTTATGTTCTAACCAAAGTTTTCTTTTCCTGAGATGAATGTAAAACAGGAGCTGCAAATCAGGAGCTGCACTTTTCCTGCTGAGGGAGAAAGGCAGATTTCATTTTCCAGCAGTGTCCTCACTCCCTGCTGCACGTTTCCCTGCATGCTGATGACATCCATATAATTTTACATCTCCTTTCCCACAAACTATTCCTGTCTGAGATGACAAATGCTGTGTGACTACACACAGCAGTGGAGGTGGAACCTCACATGAACTGGGTTTGTCTGTGCAATATTTTGAGTTCGTTTTACCTTTTTGAGTTATAATGAAGCCATAAATTGTATTGTTGAAGTTGTATCCATGGCTGGTATTCTGGGAAGTGATTTACTCCAGGGATTATTTATAAGGCTGTGTACAATGTGTGAAATCTGTCTGTGTCTTACAATCCAGAAATGTTGTAGTGTCTGAACTGGGGAACTCCAGAGTGGAGGGGGGTGGGCTGAGACTCTGTACCTGTGCTTGGGGAGAGGAGATGGTGCTGGGAGCCCAGGCTGGTTCTCCTCAGGATCTGTGATCAACCAGCCCAGGGCTGTGAAGGTCCTTCACGGTGAATTCACTGTCTGGAGGACACAGAATTACCCACCTGCAAAGCTGGAGGGCAGCACCTGGATCCAGGAGCTCCTGGTGCTCTCTGCTAATGGTTCTGCAGGGCTTATTCCAGGCTGCCCAGTGCCCAGTGGGACTGGGAATCCCAGCAGCACATGAAGGTTTGCCTGTAAATGGCTCATTTCAAACCCGAAATCCTTCCCTGCACACAGGCAGAGCAGCCCAGCTCTGATTCCCAGCACCATTTTCCAGGAAAAGGAGTGGGAGCAGCTCAGTGCTGGTATCACAGCAGGGCTGGGCTGGGCTCAGGGTCGGTTAAACCTAAAACTGTCTCTGCTTTGGGTCAGTGAAATTCCATTGCCCGGTGAAAGGGTGGGAATGCACTACTGGAACTGCTGCTCATCCTGTGCCAGTGTGTGTGGAGCTGTCTGGAATTGTGGTGTCCAAGTGTTTGCAGAGGAATATGTAATAAACTCCTCCGTTTGTGTCCTTAACTCTCTCATTCCTGGGAAGCAGCGAGCCGGGCACGGGGCTGGGGCGGGTTTGCCTTAGGCTGGGCCTGGGGCGTTCCCAGGGCTGGAGCCGCTCCCTGGGCATCCACGGCCGCTCCCTCAGGGGATGGGCGGTCCCACCCTTAACCTGTGCTGAGCACTGCCCGTGCCAGGGCTCTGTCCCTGTGCCAAGCTCTGGCACGTCCTGGGCGCGGTGGGGACCCCCTCAACTCCCAGGGGAGCTGCCCAGGCCCAGCCCTGCTCCGGCTCCCCCAGGGCAGGGACCCCTCACCTGACCAGGCAAAGCTCTGATGGATGAGGGGATGCTGGAGCCATCCCATGCTTAAAACAATTCCCTTTTCCTTGGCTTTTCCCCTCACAGGCCCCACGGTGTTGCCAGCCCCAGTGCTCCTCATGGGAAACCTGTGCCATGAGAAGTTTTGGGAAAGCCACGGTGCCATCCCTGGAGAAATAACAAACAAAAAACGCTTCCGAGTTTTACTTTTCCATCTTACTTTATTTCACTTTTTCTAGAAAATTCCTCCATAGTTCCACAAATTTAACAAAAAGTTTAAAATTCAGGACAAACAATCCTGTAACGTATTACAAACATGAGTTTTTTTGTGTTTTTTTCTTTTTTAATCTTGCAGTTAGTCTTGGCTCAGCTGCATTTCTTCCAGCTGAGTGAAGAACTTTCTCCCAACACAACTTTTAAAATCCTCAGGTGCTGAGGTATTTAATACCTCGGCTCTAGGCAGAAATACAATTAAAAATTCTCTAGAAGTTGAAGTACTTACATTTTTCTTTAGGAGTGCAAACTCATCTTGTCAGTTTTTGATGGCTATTCCGCGCCCCAGGAAAGCAACACCGATTTGGGTCCTTTGAGCACTAATTAACACCCGGCCCAGGTGCACCGGGGGTGTCACAGGTCACCACAGCACCTGGGCCAGCAGGGAGGAGCCTCATCCGAGCAGAGCCGGCTCCAGCACATCCCCCATGGAAAACTGCGGAACCGGAGCCGCTCCGGGCTCTGCTCGTGGAGAGGCCCCTCCGTAAGGGACGTTTAAACCTCTCTCACCATCAAACACCTTCCAAGATCTGACAAAAAAACTGCTTCTGGATTGTTGCATCAATTGCTCGGCTCGTTCTGATGCTCCCACCGCACCCCACGATCCCACGGGTGGCAGAGTCATTGCACTTCCATGGATTCAGCCTGACTTCAGCCAGCCTCGCTCCTTCCGTGGCCCAAATGCCTCAGCCGGGCTTTGCAGCCAGCCAGCCTTCCTCTCCTCTTTTTTTTTAGCTTTTTTAATAGTACACGTCAGTAATCAAAGCCTCAAGGCTCAACACATCGCAGACCAGGACCCAGGAAAATACTCCCGACCCCTCCCTGCCCTGATCCGGGCCAAGGACGGAGGAGCTGAGTCCTGATCCCACCTCCAACACGATTCCAACTCAACTCGGGAAGCCCTCGGGCTGCCCAGCACCTGTCTGTGCCAGCAGCACCACCACGAAGGACACGGAAAAGTAACAGAGTCCTGCCCATTTTCCTTGGAAAAACCATTATGGCTACAAGTCAATTTTGGATTCTTTTTTTTTTTTCTTCCTTTTTTTAACAACGCAAGCTACTACACATCCTCGAGGACCTGAAGCAATGCCCACAGCAGCACTGCCCCCTCCTTCCTAGAGTACAATAATCCATCCATGCTCTCAAGAGTGACACAAGAACAAACACTTTATCCACAAAAACCTGTACACGGCATGTTCAGAACAGCGTTCAGCCAGCCTAGAGGGAATCTACACAGGGAACTCCAAGGGGACACAAGATGAGGACCAAATGTGACCATTGTTTGTTTGCAGAGTCATTCCTCCTGTGCTCCCCGACGCTACCACATACCCCAAAAAACATCAACTCTGTAGAACAACTAAGTACTTGCAAAAACCTTTTAGTAACAAATCAGCATGTGCACACAATGGAGAGGAACTATTGCTGGGGAACAATCCTACCTCGGGGTTTCAAGGGGATTATAAACAGTCTAAAAAAATTCATGTGTAAAATACTTCTTATAAAAACCAAACGAAATCCCTATCAATGCTCAGCAGACTCCACCAACAAAGTCACTTCCAGGACAGGACGATGCCACGGTGCTTCCAGCCACGCCCAGGAACAGCCTCCCACGCGTGTCCTGGGACTGGCTGGGAGCTGGGACCACGGGCGCTGACGGGAGAAGGGGCAGGAGGGAGGTGGCACCTCCAGCCCCTTGAGGGGCAGCTCTGGAGGCTGTGGACAGTCCGAAGTGCTGGGACCGGAGCTGTGGGAGGAGTGACCAGGGCGGAGAGGGCAGCAAAGACCTCGGGAGAGCTGGGGTCAGCCCGGCCACCCCCACTGCTCTGGGGACAGGACAGTGTCACCAACCCCACCCAGCACGGGGGTGCCAGGGTGCCCAGAGCGGGCACAGAGCTGCCTCACCCGGCACAGCCCCACAGAGACACGAGGAGCTCGCAGTACCCACCCAGGGGCTGTGACCGCCGGCCTCCATCATGGGCGTCCTGCTGCCACCTCCTCCTCTGCCCACTGCCCTCCACCTTCTCTGGCATTTCTCTCCAGCCCTGGCATCGTCCAGCAAGAAAGAAAAGAGCTGAGATCACTGGCGTGACAGGGTTTGCACCTGGCATGAGCTTGAACTTCCATATATATATATATATACACACACATATATATATATATATACACACACACACACAAAACACATGAAAGGTGGTACAAGGACAAAATTAATGGGAATCGGGTCAACATGACCCAACTCAAACAAGCTTATCATCATATTGCCACTTCAGTTGATTAGTTGCAACATTTCCATGATAAAGAAAGGGGGAACCCAAAACAAGGGACAGCAAACCTGGAGCGGTGCAACCCTCCCTGAGCAGAGGGGCTCCCCAGCACCGCTGCTCCCACACCGCCTGTGCCCCACGGACATTTGGCAAAAGCTTCCCACACGCCTCGGAAAAATGAGCAATTACTGGGAAAATACTGAATTTAGGGACCAGGAGTGTAACGCAGCTTTGAGGAAGGCGCTGGGATTTCCCCACGCCTTCCTGGACAACACTTGGAGGTCAATACTAGTTTAACTAGAAATCCAGGGAAGGGGTTGCATTAGTGTTTGTGTTTCCTGCCTCTTCCTGCACAGGCAGCGGGGCGGGAGAGGGAGGAGGGAACAAACCCGACTCCACTCCGTGTTTTACATCAGCGACTCCCAAAGATTTAAGTTCTCCCTTGTTTTGGTTTTCCCAAAGTACAGCCACTACTATAGGGGCCACTGTAAGGAGATTCCTCTTTGAGAACACAGAACAAAACCAATCACATGTTTTGGCAAAGTTATCAAACACTGACAAATGGAAAGACGACGGGTGAGCCCCTTCTGGAGCACGGGATGCCTGGAGGTTGCTGTCCAGCTTCCTTACACTACAAATTGTCCACAAGAGGCATTGAACAAAATGAGTCAAATCTTATTAAGCGCCTTCCCCTGCCAGAGCCATAAAAAACCAACAGAAAAACACACCCTTAAGATCATAAGACCCAACTAGGCCCTTCTTATACATACAGTACATACATATATATAATATATATATAAAATATACAGCTTACAGTTTTGGAGTCCTATTACAGTTAAAGCAGACCGAAAGGAGTGGGACTTTGTTTAGGAGCTCAGATCAATAAACAAGACATCTCCAAACCCCAGCAGGAGACAGCAGGTTCCAGAGGCCTCCTCACCGAGCACAGAGTGTCCCTGCAGGGAGCTGAGGGTCCTGTCCCCACCGGGAGCCAGGTCACCAAGCCGGTGGGTGATCCCAGCTGGAATGCAGCTGGAATCTGGCCCCTCTCCTCTGCAGCAGACCAGCAGGACCCCGGGGAGCCTCCTGTGTCCCCAGTCTCCTGGCCAGCTCTGTCAATGTGACCCACACGGCGCGGGGCAGAGCGGGAGGGCTCAGGGTTCCGGAGCTCTCCGCAGGCTGGTCCCGAGCTTCGGGGGAAGGGAACAGCATCCACGCTTCTTCAGAGCTCAGAGACGCCTGGAAAATGTGCTCTTGAAACACAGTTGCTCGAAGGGAAACCAAAAAGGTCGCGCTGTGCAGCCTAAGTGCAGCACGCCTGCTCTGCTCAGGGCCTGGCCCACAAAGCTGGGGGGGACAGACTCAGCAAGGCGGGCGCTGGTTTGAAGCCTACAAGAAAAGTGCAGCTGGCTGAGCATTCCTAGAGCATGGCTGTTCTCTAAGGCAGTGCTTCTTCGGGTGAGGCAGGAGGATAAGAAGGCCTAGTTCCATGGGGTGGTTTCCTGTACCAGTGGAGGGGATCTCTGGTCGAAGAGCAGAGCCAGCTTCCCAGGCCCAGCGTCATGTGGCCACGGCCTCCAGGTAGCTCTGCAGCTTGCGGACGGTCGTCTCATCCAGGGAGAAGAGGTCAAAGTCAAAGGTTGTGTTGGTGACGTTGAAATGCCCGGTTTCCTCAATGAGATTCACGATCTGGAGACAGGGGGATGCACATCAGTACAGCACAGAGGGCAGTGGGCACACAGAGCCCATCCAGGCCTTTCCCACCCCTTTGGAACAGCCTTGGAGAGGCTCATAACAGCAAAGGAATGCTCTCCCCAAGAAAGCAAACCAGCTCCTCCTGCCTGCCTGACTAGCTCAGTCTGGAAAGTGATGTGGGCACATTTCTGTCCTTTTATATCATAAAATAACAGAATCCCCTGAGCTGGAAGGGACCCACAGGGATCATCAGCCCAGCCCCTGGCCCTGCACAGACACCCCAACAATCCCACCCTGGGCATCCCTGAGAGCGCTGTCCAAACGCTCCTGGAGCTCTGGCAGCCTTGGGGCCGGGACCATTCCCTGGGGAGCCTGGGCAGTGCCCCAGCACCCTCGGGGGGAAGAACTTTTCCCTGAGATCCATCCCAAGGCCTGACACAGCTCCAGCCGTTCCCTGGGCTCCTGTCCCTGGCCCAGAGCAGAGCTCAGCCCCTGCCCCCAGGAAGAAGCTGTCAGTCAGACCAAGCTGTCAATCAGACCAGGAGATCCCAACTTTGGGATTGCTGCCAGGACGGCAGAGGGAAGATGCCCACACCACACTCCTGGACCATTTCCAACAAAAACATTGCATGCACAGCTGATTTTATTTTATTTTCTGTATTCTTGCTCTCAAAGCAAAGCAGAAGCTCTCTGGAAGGGCCTGGCTGAGCCCCCTGGACGCACAGAGCCCCGGGGACAGCAGGGACAAGGTCTGTACCTGCTGGAGCACATTGCGCTCCCGTAGTGCCATGAGCCGCCTGTGGAGCTCCACCAGCTCATCCGTGTAGGCCTGGAACACAAACAGGGACACGTGGAGGGTCTGAAGGATACAAAGGGACTTCCCCAGAGAGGATCAGAATAACTTAAGGCCCTTTCAGACATTCCCAATTTTTCCCTACTTTTTTACTGCCTTCTCCTCCTTCTCAAGTACTGAAGACTTCCCTTAAATACAAGTGCTCTGAAGGCCATTTTTTAAAAATTTAATGACACCCACACCTGTAACCAGCTCCAAGAACTGGGCAGAACCTTTAAGGACCTCAGTGAGATGAAGTTCACCTTGGTGACCCTCAGTGTGAGCTCCTCATCAGTGGGTTCTCCTAATTAACTCTGAATTACCTGAAAACATTAGGTGCATCAGTGACCAACACCCCAGCAATCTGCTGAGCAATGATTTGCATTTAGGTAAGGAAAAATTCTTGGAGTGCACTGTATTCCCAGGTAGTTTTACCTACACCACAACAGGAAATTAAGGACTGTTCACAGGCTCAACATGTTCATTGTTATTAGGTAAGAGTGCTTTGGGGTATTTTTAATTTTAGTTTTTATTAGGCAGCCAACAACAGGTCTGGATCAGCAAAACTGATTCACAGAATCAGTGAATCACAGAATGGACACTGCTCTGCTCTCCTTGGAGGCAAGGAAGGAGGGAATTTCACTGAACAAACAAAGGTTCCAACTAAACCTGCAAAGCAGAGCAGCAAATAATCTTTAATTTATAAGATCAAAGCCAGATGAAACTGCCTTTTAATGAAGTGCCCCAGCACTGCAGCAGTGACCAGGCCGTTGGTTCAGACGAAGGGCAAACAAATACAACAATTTTAACATTTTGCCTATGAACACCACCTGGGGCTCCAGCTATTTAATGTACACAATTTCTGCAGTGTCACTCTCCAAAGTCTGTCTTTTCAACATCTGGTTTTTGTTAAACTCAAGCTTTTACCCTGCTGAGACAGAACAATGAACAGGCTGGGCTGATTCAGGTGGTTTTGTGCATGGTGAAGCCCAGCAGTTCCGTGACACTCAGCTCCTCAATCAGAGCATCCTGGAATGGTTTGGGTTGGAAGGGCCCTTAAATCTCATCCCATTCCACCCCCTGCCACGGGCAGGGACACCTTCCACAGTCCCAGGCTGCTCCAAGCCCCGGCCAGCCTGGCCTTGGGACACTGCCAGGGATCCAGGGGCAGCCACAGCTGCTCTGGGCACCCTGTGCCAGGGCCTCCCCACCCTCCCAGGGAACAATTCCTTCCCAATATCCCATCCAGCCCTGCCCTCTGGTAGTGGGAAGCCATTCCCTGCGTCCTGTCCCTCCAGGCCCTCATGAAAGATCCCCCTCCACAGGACACACCTTGTCATAGGTTCCCTTCTTCAGGATCTTCTCTGGCTTGTTACAAGACTCTGGGCTTTTCCTTCCAGATGCCTGAGGGGAAAAGAAACCAACAACAGGACCAACATTAGCTCAGGAAACACAGGGGTGTCCCAGCAGAGCACTGAAAAGGGAGGAATCACCTGTCTGCTGAGGACAGGAATAGGAAAAATTCGGTGCAAGTGAGAATTTCCAAGGCAGGAAGCAGGAGAGGGGGGAAGCAGAGCTGTGGGAAGGTGGGATTTCATACCTTGTTGTTTGCTGGGGGCAGCTTCTGCCCAGGAGGCGGCTCGCGGCTGGGCGGGCAGGAGTCGGCGCTGTTGTCACTGTCACTGTCACTGAGGCTCAGTCTGAAAAACCACCAGCAGAGAATGAGCATCGCCAGGGAGCAGCAAACTCATCAGCTGCCAGCTGAGCCACACAGAGCTGAGTGAAATTCTCTTTTATGTCATAGATACTACACTGGCTGGGAGAATGGGTCACTGGAGATTCCAGCAATCCCTTTTTTCCCAGCTGATGTCACCTGGCATTCCCTGGGCAGGCGGAGCAGGGAGGTTTAGGTGGCACATCACAGGCAGCAGTTCAACTCTGGCATACACGAGTCCCCTAGAACAACTAAGCACCACTTGATTTTCACACACTGCAACTGTTCAGTTGAGGAATCCCTCCCAGTGTCACCAAGTACCTGCATGAGAGGCTCACTGACACCTCCACAGGCAAAAAATGTATTTAGTGCTGCTGCTGGTGTGACCTCTAAGATTTCCTATTTATTCTCCTTCTCCTTTTGGCCCTAGAGACACGGCAAGTAGCCTACCTGTGATGACCTTGAAAACTGGTTATCCCCTAAAGGCCTACAAAAATACCCTTCAAAGTCTCTCCATTCTTGTTTAGCTGATGATGACAAGTGCAATAATGGATATTTATTTGTTTGTTTTGGGAACCACCAGCAGCATTTCTGATTTGCAGCTGCTCTCTGGGCCAAGCATTTGGGTTCAAGAATTCACTGAGACCCAGGTTTGGGCTATAACAGCATTTCCTGAGGGAAGAAGGATGGAGTTACACTCCTTCCAGGGCCTGGAGCAGGAAACAGCTGTCACTGAGTCCAGAGGAGAGGAGCAGCCGACACAGGGTGGGCAGAGAGTGACTCCTGAGCCCTGTCAGTCGCAGGCAGCCAGAGCAGCACACTCTGCCTGTCCCCCACACACCCCCAATCTCTGCAGATCAAAGGTGTCACACCCCAGCAGCTCTGCAGAGATCTGAGGGTCACAATTAGGTGACTGTTTGAAGGGGCTCAGTCAGTGACACCAGTGACACCAGCTCAGCTCAGCACTTCCCAGCGCCTTCCCCTCTTTGTGCTCCTCAGCCAACCCTGCTGTCCCCAGCTCTGTGTCCCCACACATCTGCCCTTCCTCCCCTCCCACACAGAGCCCCGGCCCTTTGATTCCTCCCTCCAAATGGAGAGCACCCTAAAATACCAAATGCAGAGGGCCGAGAGCCAACCAAACATCCCTGTTCCGGATTTGTTACCACCTGGAATCCCGGCTGACGGGGTTTGCTTTGACTGCTGCCTCCTCTCCAGAGGAGCTGTCGTCATCATCCGACTCCTCCGACTGCAGATCTTCCACCATGGAGCGCAGGGGGCCTGGGGCAGATGGGAGGAGGGAATTCAGCACCAGGACAGGACCAGCACAGCCCCAGCCCAACCCCTGCATCTCAACTGAGACACATCCTGACTGCCAGTGAGATGTGACTGGGAAAGGACAGCCTGCCCCAGGCTCAGAGCTAAAGCAGAGCTGACAAACTTTACAACTCCCTCCCCTCCCTTCCCAAATGAGAACAAAAGGACATATTTTTCATGCGTGTGGGGCTGATTTAAATGTCACTGGAGACAGCAGCAGCACAGCATTTGCTGCAGTTGGAACATTTACTGTTGCCAGAGCTTCCCTCGCTGGGTTATCAGTGCAGGGATCTGAGAAAGGAGCTGTTACACACTGGCAAAGTGATGAATGGCACATTTATAATTTTTAATAAAACATAGATGAGATTGGAAGAGAACTGTTCTGGTGATTCTACACATCAGGCAGCAGCAACACATTTATAAACCGAGGCAGAAACCAAAGCCAGAAGGAAAAGAACCAAATCCAGAGGGATTCCCTACTCATAAATTAGCTGCCAAGAGAAGAAAAATACTTGTTCATGACGTTATGACATTATTGCCTTTTCTTGCTGAAGCATCACAGCTCCAACACACGGCTGCATGCAAGAAACTGTATTATTATAGTGCTGGAAAAGCAGATTTAATTCTCTTGAGCCTTTTAAGGTTACACAAGGAAGGTTTTAACAAACTATTTCTTGCAACACACCTTGACTGTGGTTCTGAGATGGCTCGAAATCAGAGTCAGAGCTGGAGTCCGAGCTGGAGCTGGAGTTGGAAGGGCTGGACTGGACAGACTTAACCCCCCATAAAAGGGAAACAAAAGAAAAAGAATCTTAATCTTTCTAATCCAGAAAAGCAGAGCACAAAGCACTGTGAGACAGGAGCACCTGAGCACTCTACAACATCACCCATGGCTGAATGCAGTTCTCGGGATTATGGAAACAAACGAAATGTGAGGTGAATAAAAACAACGTTTATGGAAGTCTGGCAGGATGCAGCTCAGCACTCCTGGGAGCAACATTAAGGACTCCCAGAAAACCCCCTCATATCACGAGGTTCAAACCCCCCAGTTGATGATATGGAGCATCTGAAGAACATTTAAATGAAAAGCCCTTATGTTGAAGTGTGACAGACGACCAGCACAGAACCCACAACTACCCAAGCCCTCTTCAAAAGTGTATTTATTGTACTCACCAAGGTTCCCTTGAACCTCAGACTGATCACTGACCATGGACTCACAGTCATGGAGTGGTTTGGGTTGGAAATGACCTTAAAGATGATTTAATCCAATCCACTCTCCCAGGTTGCCCCAAGCCCTGTCCAGCCTGGCCTTGGGCACTGCCAGGGATCCAGGGGCAGCCACAGCCGCTCTGGGCACCCTGTGCCAGGGCCTCCCCACCCTCACAGCCAAGAATTCATTCCCAATATCCCATCTAACCCCACTCTCTGTCAGGCTGAGGCCATTCCCCCTTGTCCTGTCCCTCCATCCCTTATAAACAGTTTATCTTTCCTGCAGGGTCCTTCAGGCACTGGAGGTCACCCCAGAGCTTCTCTTCTCCAATGAACAATCCCAATCCCCTATCCCTTTCCTCACAGACATGGAGATGTCTTTCCCAACTAGCTCACATGACTACAAAATTAATCCTACATTATTATTATCCCCTAAACCCAGTTGTTTCTACACCACTTTGAGTGATCCACTGTACTGGCCCCACTTCATTGTGAAAACATAACAGAGACCAGCTCAACCCTTGTGACGCCAACTCCTCTGCCAGCACTCAGCAGAAGTACCAGGAGTATCCCGTGCAGTAAGAGTGAGTGAAGAGTAAATGAATACTGGTAACAGCAGCATCCAGGAAGGAAATTTGGGTGAGACTGGGAAATTGTAATCGTAAATCCGATACCGCACAGCAATCACCTGCAATAGCCTGGAGGACCGCCAGAGGGAAGCAGAGGCCACAGCAACTCCCTCTGTCCCCCAACAGCTCCGAAAATCCCCTTAAAATGGTTTTATTTGGCACTCAGGTTCTAGTTTAAAGATTCTCAAAGTACTGTAATATCTTGCCTTTTAAAAAGTAATTCCCTGGAAATCAGCATTTCAGTTTCACTGTTTCATTCCTAGGAATCCACTTATTACTGCTGCTGCCAAATCCGGATGCTGGAAGGATCACACATTCCCACTGATAAAGTTTGTTACAGGAAGGGTTAATACCATAAAAACCTTGTGACAGGCACAAAGTGGCACATTGGCAGCTTTTGGAATTGATAAGTGAAAGTGGCAGCAGAATTTTTCACTCCAATACCACCCTTCTTTATAACTCATCACAGAATCCCTGTGCCCGATCCCTACCCTGTCCCCAGCCCGGAGCACTGAATGCCACATCCAGCCCTTCCTTGGACACCTCCAGGGATGGAGACTCCAAACCTCCCTGCGTAGCCCCTTTTGATTCCTGACCACCCTTTCCATGATGGAATTCTTCCTGGTGTCCAACCAGTTTGGGGCCATTTCCTCCATCCTGTCCCTGTTCCCTGGGAGCAGAGCCCAACCCGCCCTGGCTGCCCCCTCCTGTCAGAGAGTTGTGCAGAGCCACAGGGTCCCCCCGAGCCTCCTTTGCTCCAGGCTGAGCCCCTTTCCCAGCTCCCTCAGCCACTCCTGGGGCTCCAGCCCCTTCCCAGCTCCATTCCCTTCCCTGGACACGCTCCAGCCCCTCCATGTCCTTCTTGTCATGAGGGGCCCAGAAATGGACACAGCACTCGAGGTGTGGCCTCAGCAGTGCCCAGCACAAAGGGACAATCCCTGCCCTGGTCCTGCTGGCCACACTGTCACCCAAGTGGTGGCAAGAGTTTCATTTATTCCACTGTAAAAAGGGGGGGAATGTGTCAAAAATGGTATTACAACCTTTGGGAAGGGGTCAGGAGTGAAGGAGAATAATTTAACAATTCCAACATCAGATCTACTGGCACATTGCAGCAACCCTGGCTGTCTAGGGAAATTCCAATGTGGAAGTGGAGAGCAGAGAGAACAGGTCATCCAAAGAAGCTGTGGCTGCCCCTGGATCCCTGGAAGTGTCCAAGGCCAGGCTGGACAGGGCTTGGAGCAGCCTGGGACAGTGGAAGGTGTCCCTGCCCATGGCAGGGGATGGAACTGAATGATATTTAAGGTCCCTTCCAACCCAAACCATTCTGGGATTTTATGAATATTTTCAAGCTAAGGGAGCACAGCGCTTGTGTCTGACCCACAGCTCCAACCCTACATCCCTCATTCCTGGTAATCTGCAGGTCTTCCCTTAAAATGACTTAACAGGACCCAAGCAGCAGAAGTTGGAGATAACTCATCTCTCCTTCTGCCATTAACCCCATCAGCTCCTTCAGCCAGAGCAGGATGCAGCTGGACACGCTCTGTGTGCTCAGTGACTGTCACTGGGATGCGACCAAAGCAACGCAGACAATGGCAAAAAGCAACGCTGCCTCACATCCCTGCTCTCCCTTTTGTCAGCACTGAGGCAGCCAAGCATGAGGCCAGTTCAGGGAACTGGACTTGATGGGAGAAGGAAAAAAAAAAAAGGTAAAAAAAAGAAAGGCCAAGTAACTTCCAGCAAGAGCTGAAATAACAGGAGAAGGTCCTTCATCCCTCTGGAGAGTCCTGCTCTGAGCTCCCAGGCCAGGAGCACAAATGGGAGCAGGGCTGCTCCTCTCCACAGCAGCCTGCAAAGATGTCAGCTAGGAGCCACCGTGGAGCTGCAGCCCCAGAGCTGTTGCACAATCCCTGGCTACAGCAGCAGAGCTGATTTAAGAGTTTCTGGGCCCTGGTCCACCTCCAGCTGCTCCCTCGCTTTAGTGATGTGGCTCCCACACGGCTCCACACACAGCTGTGCCAGGAGAAACCCTGGAGCAGCGACCAGCAGCGCTGGGAGCAGGGAGATCCCCCAGGGTGCACAAGGAACTCCAGAGCCTGGGTGCTGCTGCTGCCAGTGCTTTATGAGCTGTGCCCCGGGGTTCAGGTTCCACAGGAGCCTCAGCTGGTGTGAGCGGCAGCTGCCACCGCTCCCGGTCCCTCACAGCGAGCGTCCCTGCCCGCCCCACATCCCGCTGCCCAGCACCCAACAGCAGCTGGAGCCAGGGAGGACAGGGCAGGAGAGGCTGCAGCAGATGCTGAGGCCCCAGTGCTGAGGCTGTGGCTTCAGGGACAGCCTGGCAGCAGGATCAGCTCACACGGCCCGGGACTGCGAGGGGATGGGGACACCTCAGGGATAGCGAAGGACACTCTGGGAGCAGCACAGGACACGGGTTTACAGGGAGGGCCGTGGGTCTGGAATTGAGATGTGGGGCTTGCTGCACACTGCTGCACTTTGGGTAAAAGGCTAAAAGTGGGGAGGAACTGCCTCTTCTTAATGCCCCATGTGGGCATTTAATCCACCTATGAAATAAAGTCATAAAATCCCAGAATGGTTTGGGTGGGAAGAGACCTTAAAGATCATTCTGTGCCATCCCCTGCCATGGGCAGGGGCACCTTCCACTGTCCCAGGATGCTCCAAGCCCTGTCCAACCTGGATTTGGACACTTCCAGGGATGTTACTTCTCTGCAGAGTGGAATTAACACTTCCCCAATCAAGTCTTCTATTGGGAACCCTGCAGAAAAAAACCCTTCCTGACAAACACATCAATATTTGCTGTATCACAGTGCTGATTAAATCATAATACAAACTGTCCCTAGAAAATTCATCTTAATAAAATAAACCTTTCTTATAGTGGTCAGGAGGAACCAGTTCCAGAATTCCCATGACATTATCCTGTGAACCCTACTACAAGATATATGGCTACTTTATAACAAATATACAAGTGAAAAGTAGCAACAGTCTGGATTTGTCTGTCCCTTCTTACATTTTTTTTGCCTTCTTTTGGAAAACACTTTTTAGAAAACAGAGGATGAGGAATGTTCTGAGTTGTAAAAAGGAAAAAAATATTTAGACAGCTTTTAAAAATAGTAGCACAAGAACATAATTTGTTTTATGTTTCACAACACAACTGATTTAGATTTAGTGGCATGTGGTTGTATTTTGAGCTTCAGCCAATGGCACATTTCTTACAGGCCATGGCAGGAAGAGGGGCTTTATTTACATTTTAATACTGGGATTTTTTCATTACCAAAACTGAGATGATTGCCTTCTTTTCTGAAATTAGATCACATTCAAAAACATTGCTACCATAAGCAGGCAGAAAGTGTCTCTGTATTTCCTGTAGCTCTGTAGATGTCACTGCCAGGGATGAATGAGGGACCATAACCTTAAACTCTGACTTCCAGGTAACTCTGCCTGCACATAAATCTCAATAGATGTTTGTATCTGAAACAGGAGCTAAACCACACAGGAGGAACAATTAATATTGATTAGAGTTTCAAAGAAGAATTTCATTTGAGCTACAACCCAGCCTAAGCATCTACCAATCTGCTTCTCCATCTTCTCTGAGAGATTATTTTTAACATTTTTTTCAGGCAGGGATTTAACATCATCCTTCCAAATTCTGGTAAAGGATAAATCCCTACTCACCTCTGACTTGAAAGAAGTTTCATCCTCTGAGTTTGACTCCTCCATTTCCACAGGCTTTTTGATCTCCTTGGCCTCGCTCTCAGATTTTACCTTTTCCACTTTGGCATTCATCTTCTCCTTGGTTTGTTTCTTCTCTGGATATGAGGAAGACGAGGTTCTGGGAGATGTCCCCAGGATATTCTTTACCCCTTTGGAGCTACTCTTTTTTTGTTTTTTGGCACTAGGCTTTGGTGACTCCACATTGGAGGGCCTCTTGCTGGAAGACTTTAACTCCGGCTGTGGCCCCCCCTTTGGAGAGGTGTTCTCCAGTTTGGTCTCCTTCACGGCCAGTTTTGGTTCCTTGAAAGCAGCTTTTGGAGGTGCCTTCTCCTCCTTAGGCAGTTTGTTCTCAGTTGGTTTTCTGGAGGAGTCCTTCAAAGGCTTGTTCTGTTCTCTCTCAAGGTCTTTGGAGGAGTTTTTGCTCTCAGAGTCTTTCCTGGGCCTCTCCCTGTGCTCCTTGGTTACTTTATGTGGCTTGGATGCTTTGCTACTTTCCTTGTTTGCATCCTAAAATTCAGCAACAGAAACATGCAAGCTGGGTATGAAACTGCAGCTCTGCACAGAATGATAAAACACATCTTCATAAATCACATGGCAGCGTTTGTTTCATGCAGAAATCCACCCCCACGGGCCCAGGTAAACATCCACACTTCCCTCAAGCTGGTGGACACAAACTGACAGTGGGCACTTCAACATTTAGGAAAGGATGAAACATGTTCCTTCCTTTCCAGGGCCTCTCAAAAGTCTAGAAGCATCTAGAGATGTTTAATTCAGGTTTAATCTGAATGCAAACACAGATGCACCTCTGAGGGCACCCTGGAGGGAGGGAAGCAGGAGAAGGTTGTCTCTTTAGCAACTGGCAATTTTCACCAGAGCTCATCTCAGAGCCCTTTATTTCTCTGCTGTCTCCTGTGTTTTCCAATGCTTAATTCCTGACCAAAATGAAATCAGCCACTAACAGGTAAGTCATCTTCACTCTGTTTCATAACATCAGAAGGCATAACTGAAGTGCCAGAGTGTTTAGAGCCCTGAAAAACACGGCTATCAGAATTGAATTACACTGGAAAACGAATTGTTGTTAATACCTCTGACTGTTCAGGCTGGTAAAGTGCATGTAATCTGCTCCAAAACACATTGCTTGGGGATCGTTTCTCCCATGTAGGATTATACAAAAATAGCTTCAGTACATAAGGGAAAAAAAGAAAAAACTTGAGGTTCTTTGGAAGTCTCAAGAGCTGGCTACTGCTGGATGCAAACATTGAATCTGGAAAGCACCAGTTTGACCAAATGAAGCGTATTTTACGTTGTCTCCAGCACTGCCCTGAGGACAGAGGAAGGGCTGACTTTCCACTCAGCCTTCATGCCAAGAGGTGCAGGGACTCAGAGTGCAGCTGGGCATGGCAGACAGTGAGAGAGCCACAGAATCTACCCTCAGCATCGAGGACACAACCAGAACAATCAGAGTGGATTTCATCCACCTTTAAGGAAGATACAATTCACCAAAAATTCCCAGTCTTGCACATTTAATTTTCTTTTCAAAACTTCCCTGGAGAGAAGTCTATCAGATCATAAAAAAGCCTCCTAAAGGCTGGGAAGTTCCAGACCATTAACTACTGAACTGCAGAGTACAAGGAGGTTCAGAATTAGCAGCAGCCAGGAACAGCTGCTGAACAAGCTCTCAGCAGCCTGGCCTGAAAGACTCCTTCACCTCGGGCTGACCCAAAAGTGTGCTGCACTGACCTTTGACCCATGGGAGGGTTTGGTCTTCTTGGGATCAGAGAAGGCAGAGAGAGGTATCGTGGGCAGCATCGGATAATCGGGACTTGGCCTCGAAACGGTCTCTGCTCCTTCTGGCATCACCATTACCTGCGAATAAAGAGGAGGGAAATTACGTCTGCGCAAAATCTCACGGACTATTAACTATTAACACATGATTATGTTAAGCCACTTGCTCAATTAACACACTATTATTCATCTTTTCAATGTTTTTTTCCTCTCCTGCTTAAATGCCATAAAAAGACACTGTCTATGGAATGCTCAGTTTCAAGGCAACTCCTCAAATACAGAATATTAAACCCACAAAAACTGAAAGGCAGCAATGCAATATCGAGTGTCTTTCCCAAAGGGAATGCCAATATTCTGAGCACAGACAGGCAATAAAGCTCTGGACAAGAACTGTGTGTTCTGCTGCAAATGCTCTTCCCCTGAAAAAGGGTAGGGAGATAAATCTGGAAGGAATGAGCAAGACTTTCTCGGTTTAGGATAAGCTAAATTCACTCTTTCAGGGGAAAAAGGCAAAAAACTGGGCTTGGGTCTCTCCCTTCAAAAAATCTTAACACCAAGCACTGAGCTCCACGGAACAATTCCCTTCTTACCTCCCCTACATTGTCAGGATAATTCTGTGGAAAATTGCCACCAGAGAAAGGGCATCAAAAGTGATTAACAGCTGAAACACCTCAGTACACAAGGACTAAAATAACACACTGTGAAAATCCTAGAGAGCAGATGATGTTCCAGCCATCCCAGGGCTGAAATGAGCACCTTCCTCTGTGTGCCCAATACAGGAAAGCCCTGGCACACCGAGGAACAGGAATCATGGAGCGATTTGGATTGGAAGGGACCTCAAAGCTCATCTTATTCCATCCCCTGCCATGGGCAGGGACACCTCCCCCTATCCCAGGTTGCTCCAAGCCCCATCCAACCTGGCCTTGACATCCTCCGGCTCATTAAAAACTTCTTGCCTTTTGTGGCTTGGACTGATTTGCCCAGATCCTGCAGTTATTTGAAGATCATCCTGTAGTCTATCACTATTTATTGCCTTCCCAGATGGAAGAGCTCAGCTACTGTAGCAAGCCATACTTTACTGGGCCTTCTTGAGAATATCTATTTCCCCCCCCACACACACCTGTTTTCATTCTATATTGACCAATTTTTCATTCATTTTTTATTGTCTAAGCCACAAGTAGCTGATGCCAAGTTGAGAGGTCATTTATTGACCAGGAAGCACTACCTACAAAAAATTAATAAGCTAAAAAAAATTAATAGGGAATAGTTTGGAAGCCTCTCTCTTTCCTTGAGCTTTTCTGCAGTGACCCAGCTCCTGGCACCAGGAAGGTCACAGGTAACTGCAGCCTGCAACATCCACAGCAGATCTCGCTTTCCAGAGGGGTTCAGTGCTTTGATATTACTGCTCACGTTTAAATTGACAAATGAAGTGCCACCAATCACACACCAACAACGTGTTTGTTCTGCTACAGGTGCTGCAGTCCTACAACCACGAGTCAAAACTGGCTGCCTCATCTTTTAAATGAATGAAGAAAACTGCTTGAAGCCTACTGGGCTAAAAAAAACCTCAGAGCAAAATGAGCTCACTCCTTTTAGGATCCCAAACTGGGCACTTACCCCTCCAGCCCTGATAAGTTTGCGCCTGAATTCCTTGGTGGGGTTGTTGAAAGTCAGTTTCTCACAACGCAGGTGGTTCACAGGTGGATTCCCCTCCAGATTTAGGAACAGGTCGTATGTGAAACAAACCTTTTTGGGCTCCTCCTAAAAACAAGAAAGGCTTTGGGAAACTGGAACAAGCTTGGCAAGCACACTAAGTCTGGGGATCCGAACAGTCACTCCTGAAAATCCCAAATAAACCACTAAGTGTTGCACTCATGGAGTTTTTCACCATGAGATCAGAGAGCTGGAAATTAAACTATTTGTGCTTGAAGTTAACATTGTTCATCAGGAACTCAGGCATGAGGCTTCCCACTGCAAAAGCAATGCATGGACACAGATTTTGACTGAAAATTGTCTGTTTAAAGCTGCTCAAGTCTCCCCAGAAAAGCAGATTCACAAGCTTTATGCACTACTCTGTTTTCACCAAAATTCAGACCCTATCTCCTCTGGGAAGCAACTCTAAATATCAATATTAAGAAAAGCATAATCCTTTTTTAGAGAAGGAACAACTTCTGAACTCCCAGGATCTCTGCGAGCACTGAGAAAAGATTAAATGCAACGGGAAAAGCATGGCTTGGTTTGCAAAATCCTTTTCAATATGCATATTGCAGGGGCTGAATGGGAAGATATCCCAGGCTTTTGAACTTTCCAAGGGCACTTTCACCCCAAGCAATCCAGAGTTTGTATGCATGGTGGGGGGATCATCTGCGCCTCACTGCTTCTGTTCCACCTGCTGCGTTTGCACCACAGAATGGAAGAAATCCCCTTTTTTTTCCCCCCACCAAAATTGCAAATACACTTCTTGTGTATTACAAATATCCACAGGACACTGCCTGGTATTTCTTGCATTTTGCATTTCCAAGCTGGAAATTCAATGTGACAAGAGGGACTCCGCTGGGAAGCCCAGCGAGGCCGGCAGTGCCCTGCGTATTTCCATGAATGCATCCCACATGCCTCATTCCCTGCGCAGCACCGAGCAGCTGCACAGCAGTCTTTTCCAGAATTCCCATCCAGCAGCTCCATTTCCTGGTGCAGTGGCATTGTTGGATGGGAACAGGCGCTGCAGGCTCCCAGCCTCAGCCATTAGATTTGCTGAAAATAGGCTGAAACGGCTTCAGACCACCCCGGCTCCTGCTGTTTGCTCCAGAGGCCATTCCTTGGACAAACCACACCTCTAATAATACAAAGGGTGGTAGCTACACCTGGTTTACATCAAAATCAATACCCTGAGCTCATCTGGGAGTCGAGGTCTTGGATCCTCACCCCCAAACAGGGGCAGGCATCAATAGACACAGAGAAGAGTCTCAGATTAAGGTGCTGCCAACACCAGGTCTTCAGACCCTCTTTTGGGAAAGTCCTGAAGAATCCACACACTCCTCAAAGGAGTCTTCTAAAACAGATAGATGGGAGGAAAAAGAAAAATCCTTGCAAAGTACACTGCCCTGTCATTTGCCTCTTTTCCATGCCCGTTCTCATTAACAGAATCATTAGTGAGCTCTGCGTGTGCGCTCGCTGCAGTTCAAACAGCAGCTGCACAGGGTCCCTCAAAGTCTAATAAACTGAAATGAAGGATGAATAGAAATCCAAATGTGGCCTAATAATGGCTTCTAAAATGCTTTCCCTGGTTTACAACAGAGTAAATAATCTTGGCTCTATCAGCAAGCGCAGGCTTCAGTCAGGAGCTGTTTTGCCATCCCATTACCAGCTCTGCTTTGTCATTTGCCCATTTGCTTTCCAAGCAGGAGAGAGGCAGCAGATCCCGTTCCCTCTCACCTTGGGTATCCCATTTTTAATACAGCCTCACAAGCACCAAAATATTCATCATGTCTCTACTGAATTTTTGTAGAATTAAGGCGGTTTTTTAATGTGATATTCCTCCAGCTCAGAGATCACAACTGCCCTGGGAATGAGCCCCAGCAGAGTGCCCTGATCATTAAAATCTCCTTTGTATCCCTCAGGCCATAAGGAGCCCCCCGCCCCCCCCAGTGAATAGTTGAGATTACAGCACTCCTAAAAGAACCACCACAAAAGTCTCAAAGCAAAAAGCTGCAAATAAACATTCTTTCCTTTACTGCCCTCACTGCCCAGCTAATGATTACAGCTCAGGCCACTCCAAAGCTTAATCCATCCGGTCCTCCCTAAAAGGTTCTTCCCCCAAACAACCACGAAGGGGGAGAAGGGGGGTAAAAACCCAAGGAAAATCTCCCTCAATTGACCCAGACCTACCCATCCTCTAACTTTAAATGGAAAGCCAGGCTGAATCCACAGTGCCACACTTCAAAGCCTCTCTCAATAACATGTTGGGACCCACACATTCTGCTGCTGGGAGCTGCAACCCAGTGTAGGTTCTTTCCCACCCTACAAACTTTGGTCCAGACAATCCTACAACATCCTTCATGTACTCCTGCTTCAGTAGCAACTACACACACAATCCAGGCTTTGCTCTTAGATAATTCCACCTTCTGATATTCCTTGATGTCAATCAGTAAAACTGATCAGAGAAGACCCTTTCTGTGGGTATTTTGCTGCTCCCAAGACTGTAAGATTTTCTAAAGGGCCCTACTTCCAAGAAAAGCTTTACAAAAGGTGGATCATGTCCATTTCTAACCGGTAGATATGAATTACTCAGATTCAAATTCAGTGGTGCATTTGGCCATGAAATGGTTAAGCTGGTGCAGGGATGTCTCAGCAAGGCACCTCAGAACCTCACTTTACATCTGCCCCTTAAATCTCAGGATGCCAGAGAAGTAAACTACAAGTGAGCACCACAAAGCCAGGGCTTTTATTTGCAGCTGCTGTAAACTTCCCTTCATCCCGTGAATCCCCCTATTCCACCTCCAATCTCCTGAGCTGGGTACATTAGGTTTTATTTTTACTGCTTCCTGTCTGCACCGCCTGCCACTGCGCTGTTACGAGCTCTGAAGCTGCTTTATTTTTCCTTTGAGTTCTGAAGTAATGGGTTAAAGTTCTTTTGGCACTTTTTGTAAGAGGAGGAATTTTTCAAAGTCTTTTGTTAAAATTTCCTTGTCTTGTTTTTAAGGCAGGGTGTGCCCTTTGCCACTTAACACAAATCAAAAGAATTTCACTGGTAGCGTGCGCATAAAGCTCATAAATCACTTTTAGAAAGCCATAAAACAAAATTATCTACAAAAATCTAGCACACCAAGGAAGCAGGCTCATGGTTATTCAATAACTATAACATCTAACACCACTTCCCTTTTGCCACAGATCCAGCCTGACAGAGGCATTTATCTGGAACGTCTGGAGAAATGAAACCCCTTCCCAGGCTGGTACAACCCGTCTGACTGGTCCTGGAGCTGCTTCCAGACAGGGCATTGGAAAGGGAAGAGCCTAATATTCAGATTTTGAAATAAACAGCCTTATGTTCCACTCAGGAATCCATGAACCACCCTTATCTTTTGGGAGATTCTCCAGGGTTAAGCATTTAGGACTTTGCTCCAGCAGAAGCTTGACTTTGTTTGAAAATTAGGTTTCCCTAATATATTTTTATTTTATATATATATATATATATAACAAGCACAATAAATATATGAGTATAAATAACATAGATGAGTGTAAATATATCTCTTTATCTACTCACTACTCCAAGACAAGCACTTAATAATCTAACTCTTACAAATACATGATATGAAGCTGGCATGGCTGATAAAGCTGCAAACACATCCTTGCCACACATTGCAAATATATATATAAAAGTATTTATATGTATTTTCAGCATCTCGAGGTGCCTACGTGCCACACTGAATGGCTACTCAAACACAGCCCAGGGTTTTGGCCCTGCTCAGATAAAGGAATGCGTAAATTGATAATCCTAATTTCTGACAGAAAAAAGTAAAATAAAAGATTCACCAGTGAGCAGCAGCAGGACAAAAGGAATTGCTGCATGTTTGGGAAGGAAGATGGTACAGGACAGACCTAAATTGCTTCCCTTAAAGGGCAGACAAAAGGACAAATTTTACTCCTCCTTCCACAACTTTCAGCAACACTGAGTAAACACCAACAGGTTAAAGCTAGTCCTCCTCTCAAACCTGTGCACATCCTGCCCCAAATGGCAATTTCATTAAAATCAAATGTCTCATGCAAACACAGGCCCTTCAACCTTCCTTAGGAGTATTTCCCTGGCCAATCCCTTCCTGATGGCACAGTCCTGACACCAGTTGTAGCTGATCTCGTTTCACCTCCCCTGCCATATGTGCAGCCCACCTACAACGTCTCCACTGAGTTCCTACTTTGATACACAAATAATTTTTCCCTTTTCCAATATTTCTCTCTTTGTTTTCTCTATCACACCAGAAAGGTTGCAGAAGGGGTAAAACATGCATATTTTTCTTTTGAACCTCACTGGAAAAATCAAACTGATTTCTCTGCTTTCTTTGCTTATCTCCTTCTCACTAATAGGAAAAGCCCAAGTTCCATGTATCCATTATGTAAATCCTGGAAGGCTTTTATCTCCAGCACTAAAATTAGGAGGTAGCATCTTTAAAGAGACTTTAATACAGCATCTTATCCATGTTGCATTAATATCATCTGCCTTATATCAGAATAACATGAAAATCTACTAGACCTTTAGCTTTGTGGGGAGGATTGATCTAATTTGATTAGGATGCAAAAAATGTCACAGGGAATGAATACCAAAGCCAGACCTGTATTACAGCCTCCAGATTACAACGTGTACCACTAGAAGAGATTTATTTGGAGACAACAATGAAAAAAAAGCCTCCAGACTGTTGAAATTGAGGGGGAGAGGGAAGGGGAAGAGCAGGAGAAAAACAGCAAACGCATTTGTTGTACCCGGTTTGTATCGATTTGAGCACCAGAAGCCACTCACAGCAGCCCTCGTTACAGGAACACAAAGGATTTCAAAACAAAAATAGCACACTAACATTGCCAGTCCAAATGATCTGCTGTCATTAGCCAACTCGACTTTCAAAAGCTTTATCAATCAACCTGCTGAGCCCCTGCCATTTGTTTTTCAGGATCAGTTACCACAGCAAAGGCTCTGCCAGTGTTAAAGGAGACTGCGAATCCTGTGGCTGCTCAGAGCCCCAAACTGCCCAGGCTCACTGCAATATCCACAATTTATATTCTGCAATTCAAATTCCAGCCCTGAGAAAGCACCTACTCATGGAGGAGCTGGACTGCAGCACAGGAAGGACAAACACAGGCCAGCAATGTTGATAGAGAATAAGAACAGGCTCTCACACCTTTTTCACAGTCTGCTGACACTTCCCTGTCGGACAAAAAGGCACCAAGAGCACTGAGTCTGCTGCTCCAAACACACAACAATGATAACAAAAACGGAGTCCTTCAACACAAAGAGTCAATGGGCAATTTTATGCCAAGCTGCCTAAAAAATCCCTGATGAAGTTCATTAAAACCATTCCTAGTAAAGCTGTTCCTTCCCAGAGCACAGGCTGGTATTTCTTTAGCCAAAGCAAAGAGCACACGGGCTCTGACAGCCAGGATTTGTCATCCCAATAACAAATCAGAACAGGGAAAGGAAATGGCTAAGAAAGGAGGCTTAAACTGTGGAAAAAAAACCCATTTCAGCCAACCGTGGCAAAGATCAATCTCCACAGACTGGCTCACTCCCTCTTTAAATCCTTTCTCTTCTCACCTTCACAAAGCTAAACATGCATCGATAAACAAACCCCAAAGCCTCTGCAAGTCTGGTTTCAGCTGAGGACATACATCAACAAAAATGTGTCAGAATGTGAGGAACATATGGCCACAAAACCCATTCAACTCCTTCTGCCCAGTCACCTCCAAAGAGCCTTTTCACCCCAATCCCAGAATCAATCCATAACATCTACTTGAGGAGAATTACTCAAGGATGAGTTCCAAATGCTGTAATCAATTCACAATATCTGCTGCACACACACCAGCTGATCCCCACCAGCGTCAACAGGTTTAAACAGATCAGAGTGAAAACATGGTCTTGAAGTAATGAAGATTTTGATTTATTTGGTGTTTTAACGTCATATTCTTTAATTCAGGAGAACACAGGCTGTATCCTAAACCTTTGCCATTCATCCTCCTCTTTCCCTATCTTTTTAATTTTTACTATATCCCAGTCTTTGCATTTCTGTCTTTGTAGAAGTATTTACCTCTTACATTTCCTTCAACTCCACTTACTGAAAATAATCATTGCTCTTAAAATTCCCAGATGGCATCATCACTAGGCAGTGATGGACAGAGGAGCCCATCTCTTCACACAGAATCCCAGGATATCCTGAGTTGGAAAGGATCCACAGGGATCATCAGCCCAGCCCCTGGCCCTGCACAGACACCCCAACAATCCCACCCTGGGCATCCCTGAGAGCGCTGTCCAAACGCTCCTGGAGCTCTGGCAGCCTTGGGGCCAGGACCATTCCCTGGGGAGCCTGGGCAGTGCCCCAGCACCCTCGGGGGGAAGAACCTTTCCCTGAGATCCATCCCAAGCCCTGACACAGCTCCAGCTGCTCCCTGGGGACCTGTCCCTGCTCACCCCCTCAGCAGCAGCTTCTGAGCTCCCTGCAATCCTAAGTTAGTTCATGGTTGAATCTGAGAAAATGTCTTTGTTCCGGTGATGTGCTGGAAGACGGAACCTGTAACCTTTTCCCTCAACCAACCCTTGCCCCAATTAAATAATGAGAGGTGCTGCCTGAAACTCCTTAATTAGCAATTCGTTAATCAGCTTAAAAATGGAAAAGAACTTCTCCAGAAAACATGCAGCTAAAAAACAGGGCAAAAATGAATATTTTGAAGATCTGCAGATTTGAAAACAAGTCTGCAACTCAACCTGTTCTCCTATTTATTTGTCATCTTTCTGAAGACCAAAATGTCAGAAACAAAGAGCCTTCTCCTAAATTAACAGCTCGTTCCATTGTTTCCAGGGAGAACAGAGCCCACCTATTTCCCTTATTTATAAAAGCCACCTCTCTGCTCAGTGCTGGGGAACAACTCTGCAGTCACGTGCGTGGAGAAACAATGAGGAGTGATGACCCCAGTGGGTGTGAAACCAAGTTCTAGTCAGAAAAGCTGCCAGCCCCATATTCCGTGAGGAACAGGGGAATATGAGGGACAGAGGGAAAAAAAAAACCATAGGAATGCAGATGTCAGTCAAAGCAAACTGCAAAAGCAAAGCAAAAGCAAAGCAAAGCAAAAAGACACAGAAATGAGGGAGATCTGAGGATTTGTGAAAGATAAACCATTGGAGAGCTGCAGGGAAAAGGGAAGTGTGGGGAAAGGCTGGGTGAAGAAAGGAAGGGAAAATAAAAGGAAAAGGCACAACTAAAACACAGCTCACCTCTCCCAGGCATTAGAGGTTCCACTTCTCAGGAATCAGCGTGGAGGAGTTCACATTTTTTGGTCAGGAGTGTAAAGGATTTTGAACCTGACTTAAACCAACATTTAGTGCAGATGGAGAATTTTCTGATTGCCATCTAAAACCTCAGAAAAGCCACCAGAAGTAGAGCTACTTTCAAGCTTTTGAGGTGTTTTTGTTGCACTCAAGTCGTAGTTCTCAGTGTTTGCCAAAAAAATTGCTTTCATCAACAACATTCACCCCCCAGCCCCTGACTGCCATTCCTCTTCCCAGCCTTCTGGCTTACCCTACCCACCCAAAAAACAACTTGTGGGCTAAACATTCCCAGGTTCAGGAGGGCAGCCTGTCTTCTGTGGCTCAGTCCCATTATCTGGCTTATTCCTCCGACCCATGAAGTGGGGTCAGAGCAACGTGGTAGGCCAAAAACCCAACCCAAAATGCTAATTCTTCACAAAATGACACTGCTGGGAGAGCATCCTGAGCTGGAGTGGGGACAGACGGAAACAGCAGACAGATGTTTGCAGGAGGGACAGGGAAAGGAGGATGGGAAGCTAAATAGAATCAGGCTGTTGCATGTGGTCTGCTGTCAACACACCTGGGGTAAAGGCTTGTCATTGGAGAGCTGAGGGGGTGGGAGAGCAGAGATTACAGGGATGTGGCTCAACATTTTTAGTTTCGTTTACCTTGGTTCCCTCTTAGGGATCATAAGCAAAACATTAGTTTTTATTTTATTATTTAAGCAGTAATCAAACCCAGAAACATCCATTATTCATGTTTAACAAAACAATTTAACTGAAACTGAGGTAATACGAACACAAGTGCCCAACTCCCTGTTTTCATAACCTACAGCATGTGACCTCTGTGGTAGACTTAAAGCAAGCAATAAATCCCAAATTTTAACTTTCATATACTTGCTGGCAATGCATCTTAAGACTTAAAATATTTAGTGTTTTCTTTCTGGAAGAGCACTGAGTTTAGAACAAGGATATCTTTAACACAGCTCTAAATACTTGTGCTACACAGGCAAATGTTTGTCTTGGGCTTCTAAAAATTTCATACCTATACAGTTAAATGTAATAAGCTTGCCAATTTAAAAGTAGATTTTTTAATATATTGACAATCAACACAGTGTTTACAAATGTTCATAATATCAGTGTTTTATGTTTATTTACTTCCATACGTACATAAAATATTTCAAGTTGCTTTAATATCCTCCATGCCAAAGAAGCTACAAGTGGTACAATCTCTGCTCAGAATCTCCAGGGCCATCCACTGTCCTGCTATCACCTCTTTATGCAATTCCATTTCTGCCAAAAGCTTTCTTTTGAAGTCTGGCAGGAGCTTCCAACTCCCAGTTAAATTCTATTTATTAGACTAATAAAAAACACACACATAAAACAGTCACATAATTTAAGAGTCTTTCTGTCAGGCAGTTTCAGGCTCTGGCACAGCTCAAAACAATTAGAAGACCAGAAATCAGATTCTACCTTATTTTTGAAGTGCACTTCAATGGGCATAATGAAGCCAGCGTAGCCAGACTCCTCCACCTTGTAGGGGGGCTCCTTGCACACTGAAAGAGAACAAATAAATGTGAACTTGGAATTCAGCACAACTTTCTCTGAGCCAAAAAGGAGCTGCAAGAGGAGAACTGGGCCTCTGTCGACCCAGGGCACAGTTAAAACACTGACCTTTGTGGAAAAACCCACACAGAATAAGATGGTGGCCACAGGCTTAGCTAAGAACATGAAATCTGTTCTTAGCTCCTCCCATGGAACGGAAACATAAAACACTCCAGGCCCGAGTCTAACTGAGATCCTTCCCCTCCTGTGCAGTGAGATACAATTACATTTCTGGGCAGTCACACAACAATGCAAACTGCCAGTTCCAAGTGCCTGGCAAAGAAAGGCCAAGACCCAAAAGGTGGAACAGCACAGAAAGGTAAAGTTTACTTTGATGACCATATTTGTGAATCAAAACACTACTGCACACAAGCAAGTGATTATTTTTTCCTTGAAATACTGCCCTGCACTCCTCAACGCTCCTAATTGGGTAACGGCCACGCTCCAGGCTGCTGCTTCCCCCAGAGGTGAACAAACCTGAAGGGCAGGTGAGCACTGCTATTTATTTCACACACAAGGAAACACGAGGAGGAAGGTGAACCAGTTTGCTGCTAAGGTCAGAGCTGCTTACTGAAGAAACAGCAATTAGAAAAGTTAATTGCTTCTCTGAAATTAATCTGCATGTCCCTGCCTCAGTTCCCCCTGTCCCGCTACCTGGGGCAGCTTCAGGCTCCTGAATCCTTCCCATTATCCATTCCAGGATATCCAACTTGAAGGATTCCAGGATCTTTTCTTTGGCCATGACGTAGCAGCACACAGCAGCTGCCAGGAGAAACATGAGACCCACAAAGATATTCTCCCTCTCAGGAACCGGATGCACTTGCATATAATTTATGCACTACAATATATGTAAATAAAGTCAATTAGGTAATTAGAGGAATTCAGTGCAAATCTTCTGAGTTTCTCTTAAGAATTCCAAGTAATTAATATGATTAGGAAACAGTACATCAAACCTAAAAGCACACAAATTATTTTCTTTTAATGTAGCTGTATTATCCCCACCCAGCTCTAAGCACTTCTACCATCATTAAGGTGCTGGAAAGCAGCACTCCAAATTCAACTGTGAAAAAAGGGCATAACTAAAAATAACAAAAACCTCTAGACTTGCTTTAACTTGAATTTCATATAAGAACCCTGTCATTTAGAGGGAAAAATCCCAAACCAAAGAGCAGTGCCAATATGGCAGCAGGAATCTTAAGCCTATCTGCCAAGCAGCCTTTGTTCCTCTGCCACTCTATTCTGACAAATTCCAAGGGCTCCAAGAGCAATCTGCCAGCAGCACGAGCCCACCTTCAGCACCAGGATCTGCTCCAAGAGGGGACCATCTGAAGAAACCCTTCAAACAAACCTAGCAAGAGGAGGCATTTGCCACAGTGTTTATGTACAATGCAGACACGCCTTGGTCAAAGGCACGCTGGCATTAGGAGCAAGCTCAAGGAAGCACGGAAAACCCAGGGACTGGGAAAAAATACCTCTGTAAAGGCAGATGATACAGCAACTGACTGAGCAAAGGCCACGGTTTTATACTGCCAGAGGGCAGGGTTAGACAGGATATTGGGAAGGAATTGTTCCCTGGGAGGGTGGGGAGGCCCTGGCACAGGGTGCCCAGAGCAGCTGTGGCTGCCCCTGGATCCCTGGAAGTGTCCAAGGCTGGGTTGGCCGGGGCTTGGAGCACCCTGGGATAGTGGAAGGTGTCCCTGCCCGTGGCAGGGGTGGGACTGGATGGGCTTTAAGGCCCCTTCCAACCCAAACCATTCCAGGATTCTGAGTACCATCCCAACACAGTTGTTTGTAATGCATTAATTACAGCAGGACACAAGATCTGTAACCCACAGACTGCATTTTTATTCCATAAATCAGCTTTCAGCTCAGTACTGCACCTGCTTATCAGACATCAGTTACAGCAGATCAGTTTGAAGGAGACATTATCAACTCACAGACCAGAGTCACATCCTTGTGAATGCTGAGCACCTCTGAGTTCCTTTCCACTGTGGATTCCCACAAATACCCAAAGTCATAGGTTGTCCTAAGATATCCTGAGTGTCCTGCTTCCAAAGCAGTATTTCCAAGAATGCACATTACAACAATTCTCACGGGCAGCTTGTATTTCTTAAAACACTAATGCTGCAGCTTCAGTTACACCATCTTACACAGATGAAACTGCACGGCCCCTGAAAAGGGCAATTCCTGCTCCTCCACCTCAACCTCATGAGCTCCTGCTGCTCTTTGCCAAGAATTTTGCTATACAGTCAGAAAACAAAGTCAGAAAATAACACTATATAACATCCATACTCTTCCCAACCACAATGACTGCACGGGGCTTGCAGGGGGAATGTACAGCAAAGACAGCATCATCCCTTGGCAGCATTGATTTCTGCTGGGTTAAAGCTACCTGAACTGGCACCTGAGACTAGAAATTGCAAGAATCTGCAAAACTCTACATACCCAGTACACATCTGAGCCCAATATTAGAGCATCTCTCATGTGCTTCCAGCTTTTGCTGGTGAATTCTAACAAATCAAACCCATCTTTCCCATTCTGTAACATGAGTTATCTTCTGCTGTCACTTGTGTCTTGAGAACCTGCACATACTAATGCTTAAATAAGAGGAGAAAGCAGCTCACCTCCTGCCCTTTCAGCAGAAGAAAGGTCCCATTCTCCCCGACCTTCCTCAAACACAGTGGGGAAAGGTTAAAGCTGGAGTGCACGCAATGGACATTTTGCTCCTCTTTAAGGAGATATTTCACAGAAAAGTGACAGTTCAACACAACCTCAACTTGCAAAATGCTCTTTCATAGAGATAAAACATCCCCAACCCCTCTGACCTCGCTTGGGTTTTGGGAAGCTCTCGTGCAGCCGGAAGACGACGCGCTCCACGAAGTGCTGGATGTCGCACTGCTCCGGGCCCCGCACGAACACCATCCAGTCATGGGTGAACCCTTCCGTGGTCGGCTTCTTGCGCAGCTGGGCTCGGTGCCCCAGCTCCAGCTTCACTTGCACCGTGCACTGTGTGGGGACAGAGGCGGGACCGTAAGCAGAGACAACACAAAACCTTGCTGGAAGGTGCTGGATCCACCAGGGAACACAGCAGCCCCCATGGAGGATCAGCCTCAGACTGCAAACCGGTGCCATCAACGGCAAAGGTGGCACAAAAATAGCTCCCAGCACCATTTCATACCTATTTTCTTCCTAATATTAACATTGCAGAGAAAGCAGCTCTAGAAGAGGGATCGGTTTCTCTGCCTCACTTATCAGTTAAATTGTCAGCAAAGTCCTAATTGAGGAATCTTTATTTCTAGAAAGTGTCAGAGACAGAACTTGATGTTCACAGCTTACAGAATTCACAGAACTGACAGAAAACTCATCTTGAAACAGGAAAAATCAGTTCATGAATTGGTGGTTTATTATATTCTCTAGAATATATCACTCACCAGAAGAAAATTACGTTTCCTGTATGGTTCTAAATATATTTTATCACACTTTTGAAGACCAAGTTAACATATCTGACTGTACAATGTCCAACACTAAACTGACCTAATTCTGATTTGCACTCCTGAATCCTACTCTGATCACTGAGTAACACAGAAGGTGCACTCCATGTCTGGCTCAAAGCACAAAAATCCTATTAAGTGCCTTAAAAACCAAATGAAATTAATGGTGAAAATCCACGTAGTATTGCAGACTTCACAGCCAGGAGAAAGGAAATGAATTAAACAGATGTAACAGAGAAAAGGCAAATGGGATTCAGACACAAGATAAATCAAGGAAATCTTAGGGCCACATTTGTAGACAGAGAATAACACTCAATGTACATGACTTTTATGCACATTTGTTACACAAATCAAAGCAGCAGCAGTGATTCCAAACTAAACCTACCAAAATCCAGTTTCAGCACCAGGAGGCTCATAGAAAAAGGGGCTGGTTTTAGTCCCTACCTCATTCTTCACTTCAGGCTTGAAAAATAAGTGTCTTGCTCTTCCTAGCAAGTCCCAATTACCACTGGGAGAGGCAGCATTATTTGTCATTACCTATATTACATGCTGACCTGGAGCCAAACCAAGGGCATGTCAGACAATGAGCAGGGAAAGAGAAAGCTTCTCGAGCTCCAGACAAATGTTTAGGGAAAGTATCATCCTTATTTTCCCCCTGACAAACTGCAGCAAGGAGTCTGATCACAATTAATGCTCAAAAAATATTCTGCATCTCCGACCTGACATTTTTTTCCAGAGCATGGTGAATACTTGCTGAAAAAGCACAAGTGACTCCATCTCAGCCTTCCTGTCTTTGTAAAAAGCTCTCACAGGAGGTCTGCAGAGCACCAGGCATCAAAGCCTGACCTCCCAAATTGCAGTCCAGTTCCAATTTCAACCATAAGCCTTAACACACTCTTTCAGGCACTTTAAATCTTTACAGCAAAATACCTTCAGCCACCCAACGCATCAATCCTACGGCTCAGGGACAAGCTCATCTAATTAATTCCTCCACCATTATTGCTACAGCATTTCTTTGGGACACCTTCCTCTGCAAGTTCTCTTGGCAGGCCATTTTTTCCTGTTCTTAAGGCTTATCTCCACCAGCTCCACCTCGCTCCTGCGCTAAGAGCCAAGGCCCAGGGCCGGCTGTTCTTTCATGTCGCATTAAGGGCTGAGAAGAAAGGCAAGGTGTGCTTCACTCCGAGCACAGCAATCCCTCCAACGCTGCAAAAGCATTATGTGGAGCCAGCCTGCCGAAATCCTAAGCTCATATTGGAGTGTGCCTGCAGGCCTGCTTTATCTGGGATGCTTCCCACAGTGTTCACATCCCCTGAGCCAGTCTGTGCCGCAGCCTCACGTTATCGATTCCATAATTACCCTTTAAATCCTGCTACTGTTGCCAGTTACTACCCCTCTCCTGAGAAGTGCAAATGACTGTCAGGCTACAAAATCTGCCTTTCCGAGTTGAAACGGCTGAGAAATTGGAGCTGAGAACCAGATGGGGCTGTGTGGAAGAGACCGAAATTAAACATAAAAGAGAACTGTTTAACTGAGAGTGAAAGTTGTACTTGCTGCACTCCTCACACCCCGCTCCAATTAACAATCGCTGTGAATTAAGCCAGAAGTTGAAACACATTTGAAAATAAGATCTCCCAACATAAGCAGCATCCAAAGTTGCTCCGCTGAAAATGGAGGGTTTTTTCCTTTTTTTTCCAAGCGTGTCTCTCAACAAAGGGAAATCAGGATCCTATTCAAACAATTTGTAATAATACAAAGGAGCCTGCTTTCAACTTCTCAATAAACATTCTGAAGGCTGCTCTGGTTTTTGTTTGATGTGCTAATTGCCTGAAAGCCATCAGCAGCTCCCATTCCCGCTCCTCCGGGTGATTATCCGGGATAACGGGGCTCGTTCCCGAACCCCAGCTCGGGAGGTACCTGTTACCCGCTCCCCGCACACAAAAGGCTCCCCATCCCCATCACCTCAGGTAAACTTCCCGCATCCATCCTGGAACCCCCCGGGCCGGCAGGGACTCTCCCGGTGGCATTAACCCTTCCCGGTGGCATTAACCCTTTCCGGCGCGGCTCGGGGGGGGTCGCCCCGCCGGCACCTCCCTCCCCGGCAATAATCCCAGGCAGGAATTTGCGGGAAATGCTGCTCACACCCCCCGCCGCGGGCGAGGCTGCAGCGGCCGCCCACGGAGGGGAGAGGGCTGAGACCCCCCCCACCCCCCAAAAGGGTGTGGGGAGATGTCCCCCCTCAATGGGATTAGGGAGGAGGTGTGACTCCCAAATGGGGGAGTGGGAAGGAGGTGTGCCCATCAAATGAGGGGTGTGATGTGCCCCCCCCCAAATGGGACTGGGGAGATGATGTACCCCCTCAAAGGGGTATTGGGAGGAGGTGTGTCCCCCAAATGGGGGGTGTGGAGGAGGTGTGCCCCCCCCCCCCCCAAAATGGGATTGGGGAGATGTGCCCACACAAAAGGTGCGGCAAGGAGGAGGTGTGCCCCCCAAATGAGATTAAGGATATCTGTTCCCCAAAACGGGAGTGGGGAGAAGGCGTGCACCCTCCCCAAATGGGGGGTGGGGAGGAGATGTGACCACCCCCAAATTGATTTGAGGGAATGTGCCACCCCCAGAAGGGTGTGAGGAGGAGACATGCCCCCTAAGTGGGGGGTGTAGGGAGGAGGTGTGCCCCCACAAACGGGTGTGAGGAGGACGTGTACCGCCCAAATGGGATTGGAGAGGAGATGTGCCCCCGCAACAGGGTGTGGGAAGGAGGAGGTGTGCCCCCCAAAGGGACTGACGAGAAGGTGTGCCCCCCAAAAGGGCTTGGGGAGGAGGTATGCCCCCCCCAAATGGAATGGGGAAGGAGATGTGCCCGTTAAAAGGTATGGAAACGACATGTATCCCCCAAACGAGGGGTATGGAGGAGGTGTGTCCCCCCAAAGAGAGTGTGAGGAGCAGATATGCCCCCCCAAAGCGGGGCGATGCCCCCCAGCCCCCCCTTCCCGAGAACGGGGGTGCCCCCCCCACTCAGAGCCCCCTCCCAGGGGGTCCCTCCCCTACGTGCCCCCCTTTCTGGGGGGGGGGCGGCACCGCCCCACCCCTCCGGCAGCGCGGCGCGGCCGCTCCCCTCACCTGATTGTCCATGGCTGGGCACAGCAGCGCCGCGGGCCCCGCTCGCTCGCTCCCGCCGCCGCGGCGGTTTCGCTGCCCGGTCGGCGGGGCGGGGGGGGAGAGAATCTCTTCCCCCGCTCTGTCCACGAGCGAAGCCGCTCTGTCCGTCCCCCCCACCCCCCTCCCCACCGCCTCGGCCGCCGCCTGCTCGGTCGCGGCCCCTCACGGCCCCGCCGCCCGCCTCATTGTGTGTCACTCACAGGCAGCGCCAGCCCCGCGCCCGCCCCGCGGAACCGGAAACCGCCTCAGCGCCACAGCGGCCCCCGCGCGCCGCCAATGCCCGCGCGCCGCACGCCGCGGGGCGGGGCCTCGCCCTCCTCCCCGTGACGGACAGGCTCCTCCACCAATGAGCGGCGGGCGGGCTGCTGAGTGGGCGGGCCCGTGGGCGGGGCCAGCGCTGTGGGTCAGGCGGGGGGCGGGAGCGGGGTCCGGCCGCCCCCCCGAGCCCCGTGTGGGGCGATGCGGCGGCTGCGCTGCTCGGGCTGCGGTCCCGCTGCTGTCCCCGCTTCTGTGCCCCGGGATGTCCCTCTTAGTGCACAACCAACACCGGGACCAGGCGAGTGGGCCTCGTCGTGCGCTCCCGGCCGCGCCATCCCGCCCCTTCTCCTCCCATCCCGCCTTCGGTCCACGTTTCCCCGCCGGTGTGTTAATTCCCCACACAAATGAGCCGGGAACAAGGGGAAAGGAGGGAAGCCGCAGGTCCCGGTGCGGCGGGCTGGGCAGCCCGGGGTGGCCGGGCAGGGCTCGCCTTGTTCCCCGCAGCCTCGCTCCTTCCTGCGCCTTTTTTCTCCCCGTCTCTCCCTCACGTTCCCCCGTCTCATTTTTCCCCTCGTTGTCTTTCATTTTCCCTCAGTGCTCCCCTTTTCCCCCTGCCTATCTCTTAATTTCGCATCAGTTTCTCTCGTTTGCTCTTGTTCTCCCCCGTTTTCCCTTACTCCTTTATTCTCCCTTGTTCTCCCTCATTTTTCCTTTGCTCTCTCTCGTTTCAATTGCACTCACTCTCCCTTATTTTCTTTCAATTTCTTTCCTTTTCCTCTCAGTCTCCCTCATTTCTCCCAACAGTCTCTCTCATTTTCTCTCAGTTTCCATTTTCCTCTTGGTGTCCCTCCTTTTTCTTTCTGTTTTTCTCCTTTCCCCCTCAGTTTCACTCTTTTTCCCTTGGTCTCCCTTATTTTCTCTCAGTTTCTCTCATTCCCCTCTCCTTTTCCCTCCTTTTCCCCCCAGTCTCCCTCATTTCCCCCTCAGTTTCTATTTTCCCTTCAGTATCCCATGTTTTCTCTCATTTTCTCTCTCAATCTCATTCTCTTTCAGTTTCTCTCCTTTCCCCCCACTCTCTCATTTCCCCTTCATTTTCTTTCCTTTCCCCCATTAATCTCCCACATTTCCTCTAAGTTTCCATTTTCCCCTTGTCTCACACATTTTTCCCCCAAGTCTCCCTAATTTCCCTCTGTTTATTTCCTTTTCCCTTTTGTCTTCCTCGTTTTTTCCCCTCAGTCTCCCTAATTTTATATTTTTCTCCTTTTCCTCTCAGTCTCCCAGATTTCCCCTCTCAGTTTCTCTCATTTCCCCCTCAGTCTCCCTCATTTCTCCCCTCAGTCTCACACATTTCCTCAGGTTCCATTTTCCCCACAGTCACCCTCATTTCCCCTCATTCCGCTCACTTTTTCCCCTCATTCCCTTTCATTTTGCCCCTCAGTTTCTCTCCTTTTTCCCCCTCACTCTCCCACATTCCTCCTTAGTCTCCCACATTTTCCCCTCATTCCCCTCAATTTTCCCCTCATTCTCCCTCAGTTTCTCTCCTTTTTCTTCTCAGTCTCCCTAATTTTCCCCTCAGTTTCTCTCCTTTTTTCCCTCAATCTCCCTCATTTTTCCCCTCATTCTCCCCCTCAGTCTCCCACATTTCCTCTCGGTTCCCATTTCCCCTCCACTTCCCTCGTTTCTCTCCTTTGTCCCTCATTCCCCCGCAGTTCCCTTCCCCTTCCCGCCTTCCTTCCCCCTCTCCCCCCTCTTTCCCCCTCCATCATTCTCCCTCCCGGGGAGAGTTTTACCCTTTTTTTTTTAGACTTTTAAGTGACAAGTTATAGCTCTCAATTTTGCCAGCCCTAAAGGAACGCGGGACTTATCTTTACAAGTGCAATTGGTGACTGTTTCCGAGCAAACTCGCTCAGAATTTCTTTTCCTCCGTGCAACTTTCTTGTTTGAAATAGTTTGTTGATCTCTGCGAGGCAGCAGAAAAACCCTGTGTTAGCCAATAACTCTGTGTGTCGCTGACTGATCGCCACAGGCGAGGATTAATCGGTTCCCAAATCGTTCTAAAGAGCCACTTTACCTCATCAACCTGATAGAGGATATTAGCGAAGCAAAATGCTTAATCGCTTCAGTTAACAACAACAACAACAAAAAAGAGCCTGATTTGGGTTCCTTTAAGTGCTCCGGTTTTAATTTTCCATGTTTCTGTCTGATGCAGTCCCAAGAGACATCTCCTTGGACAGTCCCTTTTCTTCTCCATTGAGACAGGGCCTCTTTCTCTGGGAGTTCTCATTGATATCTTTAATTGTGAACATTATTCCCATGCACGTGACTCTCGGGTCTAAATCTTTTTATTTTCTGCCTCCCCATCTTGGCTATTCACTCACAGCCTCATCACAGTCCTTGGTGGTTACGTGCTCCCAGGGCTGAATATTTCCTGGGAATGTCTTCGTCTTTCCCAAGTTTGCTCTGCTGAATTTCCACCTTGTGCAAGAGATGTTGTTCAGACACACCAGACCGTGAGCTTTTTCCTGAAAAATTGCCTGTTACTTCCTCTGAAACATCATTAGAATTTGCTTTTTGTCTTAATTTCCCTCAATGGCAATTTTCCCGTGCCTTTATTTCTGCCCAGCCTGGTGTTAATGGTGGTTTTTGTGCTCTCCCAGTGCAGGACACAGCTGCCCTCCCACTTCTGTATTGGACACGGGTCGCTCCTCCAGCTTTCAGGGGCAGGATCTGAGCAAGAGCTTGAACACTTCCAAGATAGGAAACTCGGAGCCAAGTGCCTCAGCCTCCACATGCACGCTGGCAGCCCAGTGATTGGGCATTAAACCACATTTTACTGAAGAATTTGGGGTGTCCCATTTGGGGTAAGCACCAGCTGGTGCTCCAAGCGCTCTCTGCTGGGAGAAGCAGTTTGGAGCTGGACTTTGCTGATCCCTGTGGATCCCTTCCAACTCAGGATATTCGATGAAGTGGCGTGAATGGATTAATTTAAAATGTGCTGGGGTGGCTCTTTACATTCAACTGCGAAAACACTCAAGGAGAGAAATTCCTAGAACCAGCCTTTGCTCCGCTAGCAGTTCCCAGCCTGAACCGTTTCCAGCGCAACCACTGATCAAACCTACCCCGGTTTTCTTTTCAAATTCCCCTCAAAAAGAAAAAAAAAAAAAAATCACAGCCAAGGGTAGAAAATTTGCCAGGCTCTTTGGGAGTGCGTTGGGAGTTTCGGGCGCTGGGGATGCCGGAGCCAGCAGCCATCCAGGCTTCTCCAAACTCCTAATTTTGCAGGGAGATCTCAAGCTAACGAGCTGTCAGCCGAGTGCCTTCGCACCCGAGGCAGCCGTGGGCTGAGCTCCTGGTTCTTTATACCTATTCCAGCAACTTCTGGGCTTTGCAATAAGCGTCTGCAAATCCAATTAGCGTCTTTCTTTGTGGCACTGGATGCTGGCAGAGATCCGCTGTGCTGCTGCCATCTACAGTAGGGCCAGTGCCAATGGATAAGAAACAGCTCCGATTTACATATTCAAATATGCAAATGAGACGCGACAGCTCTCCTTCATTTTTGTTTGGGTTTTATTTTTTTATTTTTCTTTCCAGGCTCTTGCCTCAAAGATCCTTGTCTTGGACTGAAAGGTGTGTGTTTAATCTGGCTTGGCCCGTGGTAGGAGACCATGCCAAGGGCTGGTTCTGTCCCGTGAGAGTTGGGGATGATGGAAAATAAAGTGGAAAAAAGACTTTGCACTGCGCTTATCCCTGTCTTGGCCAGGGATGGGAAAGATTTCAGGGGTGTTTTCCCAGGTTCCAGCCCTGGGAAAGGACAACACGTTCTTTCTCTCTCCTGCCTGTGCACACCACGGATGCTTTACAGGCTGAACGTGGCTGTTCCTGGGGAGTGTGAGTAAAGGGGCGTTGAGATCAGATGAGTCCCGGTGCTCCAGTGGGGAAAGTCCTGACAGAGCAGCCCACGCTCAGGTGTCCCCAGTCACTAGACTGTCAGGAGCTGTGGCAGAGCCCACCCCAGCTCTTGGGATGATCTGAGGAGCAGGCAACTGCAGACAAAACTGCTCCTCGAGGCACGTCTTCCCTCCCCCTGGCTCCCTTTCTCTGCAGGAACACAGCACTGACCCCCCCAAACACACACACAGAGCCCCCCACCCTCCCCAGCAGCCTCTCCAGGCCGTTCTCATGCAGCCCAAGGTGCCTGAATTGCTCATTTTCCAGCAAAAGTTCTTCCCCGTAGGTTTAGCATCCCTCACTGCGAGGTGGGCTGTACATCAACTGTACATCGAGCAAGTCTCTGTCATGGTTTTGTATGTCTGTGCTTGTGGCTTACCCTTCCTGTCTCTGGAGAAACAAGTTTGTTTCACTGTTTTTCATCATTCATTATTATTTTCTCATTACTAATTTAGTTGCAGCCTTCCCTGCTTCCACTCTTGCACTGAAGACCACGACTTCTGTGGTCAGTCTGGGCTCTGAGTGGCTTGGACACCAGCCAGGGAACAAGCAAGGCTGATTCCAGCACGGAAAGAATCAGGCAATGTAGAAAAATGATCGTCTTGTAACAGCTCTAAAGGATTTAAAGATTAAGACACAAACCTCACATTTGAGCAGCGTTTCTCTGAGAAAATTCACTCTTCCACTTTGTGCCCATGTGCAACGTGCCTGAGTGGAAAGATTCTCAAGTTCTGGATGTCAGTGACTTCACTACCTTCTCTTACAGCTGCAAAGTGATTACAGTGGTCTTCACCCACTTCTGCAAAGCACATCCCATGAGCCAAGTGCTCGGTGGTGTTCCCAAGACGAGCAAATCTGCAGCTGAAACCCAGAACTGGTGATATTTAGGTGAGAAGGGGCAGAGATCTTTCTCCTGGAGTGGACCAAGGCTTTGCTAACAGCAGTGTCATGTCCTTGTGTGCAGCCTCAGAAAATGTCCTGAACCTGAAGCTGAGAGAGGATTTGGTTTCTCTGGGGGGGCCTGGGTGCTGCTCTGGTCTGTGTCTGGCACAGGGTCACCTCAGGGTGACAGGGAGAAGCTGTGAGTGAGGGGTGAGTGAGGGCTGCAGCCACACCGGCTCCTGGTTTGTTAATCAACACTGGGATCCCTGCAGGGAATCCTGTGCCTGTTCCAATCAGCTGTTAACCCCAGCAGTGTTTATTCTTCTAAAAAATGATTTTCTTTTGCCTGTTGTCTGCCTTCCCCTTCTGCAGTTCACACTCCACACTGCAATGTTCACAGAACATATTTAACACTGGTGTAGTGTAGCAAAAGCCCAGATTGTTAATAACCAAAAACTCTGATTGCCAAAAAGATACTCCTAGCAACTACTAGCTGCATCTGGGAAAAATTACAGACAGCTTGGAAATTCTTTAGTTCCTTATTAATGAAGGACTTTGTGAAAAAAACCCAGCCCACACTGTAATACAGTTTAGCTTAACTAAGTTCTTTTGTGCCTGAGGAAAATCTAAATTATAGCATGCTATAGCTACTGAAAAACGCAGAAGGATTTAGATGTACAATAACCCTCCAAACCAGAAGGAAGAGGGAAAATTTTCTTAGTAAGTGGGAACACAATGAGAATTTATTTTATTCTTTCTGGGTATTTAGCGCTGGTGAAAAGAGCCAGATGAATAGTCCCAAACACGTCACGTCCCTTGCAGATGCAGCATGGGCAGCACAAGCGTCCTCGAACTGCCCCGCCAACGTGATCCAGTTCTGAATGAGCAGCACCAGCTTTCTGGGGGAGAAAGGAGCCTGTCACCATTCAGCCCCCGACCCCTCTGCTCCAGGCTGTTAATGAAGGGGCCTCATTAACACCAAAGGTGAGGTTGGCATTATAATGCGCTGCTGAAGTGACACCCATCAATCCACAGCGATGGCTATTGAGGTGAGGGCACCTTCCCCTTGTGCTCTGCAGGCAGAGGTCAGCTTTGGCCAAGTGATGTAAGGCCTGGTGGTGCCAGAGCTGGCCACACCTGCCGCAGGGAGAATTTCACCGGCTGGATTTGTCCCAGGCTGAATGCAAACTGCTGGCACGAGGACAGCTGGAGAGGACGGGCCCAGGCACCTCATGTGGCCACTGGAGCAAACACAATCGCGGGACAATAGGAGGGAGGGAGATTCACTGCTGAAATCGGTGTCTGCTCTGCACAGGGCTGCTTTTGGCTGCTGCCAAAGTCTTTGAAAGGTGCTCATCTGCATGCTGGGAGAGAGGCCACCTTGTGACTGGGGACTGTCACCCTCAGCAGGGTGACCTTTAGGCCACCGAAAAATACCAGATGGGGGAAAAAATAGCTTGAAAAATAGAACATGACAGAAGGAAATCAGTAGGGAAGTCTGACCAGCACCAAAGAGCCTGTTCTGAGTTGTGTTCTGGATCGAGGAGGCCAAAAAGTGAGTAGGGATTGCTGTCCCACATTACCTGGAGCAGCTGTGGCTGCCCCATCCCTGGAAGTGTCCAAGGCCAGGTTGGACAGGGCTTGGGGCAACCTGGGATAGTGGAAGGTGTCCCTGCCCGTGGCAGGGGTGGGACTGGATGGGCTTTAAAGTCCCTTCCAACCCAAACCATTCCATGATTCTATAATTCTACAAGTACACAGAGACAGAAGCTCTCCCAGGGCACTCCCAGTACTTGAAGATTCCTAGGGCTCTAATGTGGCACTCCAGGGGCTGCACACTCATGCTTGCCCTGAGTTCTCCTGTTGTGTGGAGCGTTTTCCTCTTGGATCTGGTGGTCCTGCCTATTTCCAACCCCAGTAATTCAGCCTGGTGGCTTTGCGAGCACCTGGCCTTTTCCAAGGGCAGTGGATACCCAGCCTGGTGGTGTGTGATGCTCTCTGCGCTCAGAGCACGTTGCGAGACAAAACCAGAGCTCCTGGAGCTGTTTTTCAGAGCCTGTAGCGTTCCCAGGCTCAGCCTGGAGAAAAGGAGGCTCAGGGGGGACCTTCTGGCTCTCCACAACTCCCTGACAGGAGGGTGCAGCCACGTGGGGGTCGGGCTCTGCTCCCAGGGAACAGGGACAGGACAAAAAAACAGCCTCACGTTGGTCCAGGGGAGGTTTATGTTGGATATTGGGAAAATTTCTTCACAGAAAGGGTTGTAAAGCACTGGAATGGGCTCAGGGCAGTGGTGGAATCACCACTGCTGGAAGTGTTCAAAAAACTTGTGGATGTGGCCCCTGGGGATGTGGTTTAAGTGGTGGTGCTGCTGGGCTGGTGGTTGGACTCAATGATCTGAACCATTGTGATTGATTCGGTGATTGTATGAAATTATTAAGGATTTCTGGTTTTTTCGTGGATTCTGGGTCAGCTGCTCCCCTGACAGATTCCACTAAACTGTTTTGCTGGAATGGTGTAAAAAGAGCTTTCACCTGTCTGCACATCAACTGCAGGAGGGGTTGCCACATATGCAAATGTATGCAAATCACCCCTGCTCTACCTGGCTCAGGTACGATACCAGCTGAGATAGTGCCCCACGCTGCAGTGGGGGCTATGCCAACGTGCTGTGACTCAGGGCATTTGGCTGGCCCTGCCGTGCTGAAATTCAGCCCACTGAAACTTCAGCTTTATCACTGCCATCGTTACCTGTGAGACAGGAGTGCCCCTGATTGCAGCAAAGCCATTTTTTAGCAGCGTGGCACATCTCGAACACCCTGGAGCTGGATTTTGTTGCATAAAAGCACAGCCAGCGCAGTTCCAAGGGAGTCAGGCTGGAACATAAAGTGACAAACACGTGTGACAAACGCTGTTTTGACCAACACAGGGAGGACTGAGAGTTGTCACTGTGGAGGCAGAGCTGTAACAAATTCTTTCCCTTTGTTACTCGGCCATCAAATAAGCCAGGTAATACCCTCCCATGAGTGAACCCACTGCACTTATAAACTTATAAACCATCCGTATTTGAGCTGGATGGAGGATACAATCAATCTGGGCACATTTCACGCAATTTTGGAAAACACTGCAGGTGCAGGCCGCTTGGTTTGGGTGCCTGGGCATTTTTATAGGCCAGGAGATCTATTTTAAATACGTGTGAAATGTGTCACGAAACATCTGACATATGTGGGAAACATATTCCTGCACCGTCTGGGCAGCGTGTGAGGTCGCTGGGGAACAGCTTGAAAACAGCAATCATTTGCATATGGATATAGAGTTATTTATTCCATGACACCATCCCAGGGGAAGAGGGGCATGGCCCAGGTCTCTGTAGGTCACGGGCAATGTCAGGGATGTCGGACTCGTGAGGGGTAAAATTGTGAGAGCAAATACAAATGGCTGAAGTGTTTGCGCCTGGAAATTTTTATTTGATTCTCGTAACAAAGTTTTGTGGAGCGTAAGAGGCAAAAAGAGGAAAATAATGTTCTTTTTGACCCTTTGCTCTATGATATTTTAATCATTAAGAGTCATAGAATCACAGAATATCCCAAATTGGAAGAGACCCACAAGGATCATCAGTCCAACCCCCGGTCCTGCACAGACACCCCAGCAATCCCACCCTGTGCATCCCTGAGAGCATTTGGGTTGGAAGGGACCTTAAAGATCATCTAATTCCAAATCTTAATTAGAATTAATCTATATCTGTGTCTGCCTGTAAGGATGGTAAATGCTATTTAATGTTACATGGGTAAATCGTGAAGCCTGATAGGATGATTCATGATGAACAACACATGCAACTTGTTGCCATTTTTGCTCTGTTTCACAGATTTGGGTTTGATTTCACTTGTCAGTGCTCTGGTGGATGTTAATACTTGGCAATATTAGGATAGCAAACAGCAAAATCTCACATATATTAATTCTTCCGTTTTCACACGACAGATCTTCATTGATTAATTTTTAAATTGGTCCCAGAAAGCACTTAGTGAGATATTGCAATTTGCACTTTATTGGCATTACATGGCACTATTCCTGGCTCCAGCTCAGCAAAATATATTCTTAAGTGTAAGTAAGTGCCATTGATATCAATGGAATTATTCATATTCTTAAAATTAAACATATGCTTAAACATTTCAGTGAGCTGAGACAGCTGGTCTCTTGTTGAAGGCCTATCTAAATAAATGCAGCATCTACTGCAGATGGTGAAATTTATAACCCCATGCACAACTTAATGTTGAATATTTCTGCATTTCGGGTAAAACTTTGCCTTTTGTTAAATATTTGTGCCAGTGAAGCAAAGTGTGACACTTCAGGACAGTCCAGTTTTATGTTTGAACACATCTGTGAAGAACCACTGCACAACTGAGCTCATGAATAGGGATGGGAGCGACTGAGTGTTCATAGAAAGTGAGCAGAAAAAAAAGTGGAGACCGACCCTAATTGAAACCACGTTTTGAGCTGTAATGGGAAGGCACAGAAAAATTAATCCTTCCATTTTAGGTATTTTGATAGCAGCCATTAGTAGAGAGTAGAAGTTATTCAAACCACTTTGCCAGACAGAAGGGAGCTGCTTGTTTTTCTTCTGCCAGCAGCAGTGGGAATGTCTTCCCAAGTGGAACCAAACCATGGGGGTTTATAGAAACAGCCAAAGAGATTATTTGATCTTTTGATTAAAACCTCATTTTTTGGTCAGCTGGTTTATTTGCCCAGGTAATGGCTGTGCTTTTCCTTCCCCACATCTCTGTGATCCCCGGTCAAACCCAGCCCTGGCCGTGGGTGCAGCTCAGACAGAAGGACACAGGCAGGGACCTCGACATCCTGTAAAAACAGTGACAGAGTATTCCCTGGAATATAGTGACAGTATTCCCTGTCACCTAGTCAGGACCTGATAGCTTCCACCTTTCCAGAACAGCCACCAATTATCTGGGAAATCCTGGCATTTATGGTTAATTTTGTCTTCTAAGAAAAGTGGACAGCGAGGATGTAGGGAAAGCAGTGGGGGGGGGGGGGGGGGGGAGGGGGAAGGAATATCTTTCCTAGCAGTTGTGAAGTGGCTGGGACAGGATTGCCAGATCCAGAGTTGGAAATCCTGTGTCAGACCTCAAAAGTTACACTCAGAGTTGAAAGGACAAGACTCTTAAAAGGAATAATTCTTGGAGCTTATCTCTTTCCTTCCTGGGCTTCTCAGCCCTTTATGTTCATGGTATCAAACTTTTGACTGCAGACACAGGAGATTAAAACTAAACATAAAATCAAAGCTGAATCAATGTTGGTTTCACATGACTCCAGCAGAAGGTTCCTCAAATCAGTCCTGAAGACTGCCAGGCTGGCACCAAAATCCCAGGACTGTGTGACATCCATTCCCTGTTTCAAAACTACCCCGTCCTTTCTCTCCGAGACACTTAACAAATAAAGATCTTTTCCAAAAGGCATAAGCGACACTCCAGTGAAGCAATTTCTTTTCCTGGCATTGCTAAGAGCAGGGACTGAGTTATTATTAATTACTTTTGCATTATTTATGCAGGTCCATGAATGTGCAATATCTTCTACAGATAAATCACTCTGCCTTGAAAAGTTTCCAGTCTGCGAGCCAAATCCTGGGAATCTGAAACAGCGGGAGGCAACTGGTGCAGCAGAACAGGTAAATGTTAATCCCTGATGCTGCAGGACTGGTGCCTTATCAAGGTTTTTCTTTCATTTGTGTTGCAACTGCACCAAATAGACTCAACCGATGCTGCTGTTTCCCAACCTCTTTAATCTGGCATCGGCCGACAGGAGCAGCCTTCATCCTCTTCCTCATTCCCGCTCCTCCTCTTGCCTCTCTTTTTTTGTGGTTTATGCAGCCACGTGGAGAACCAAAGCAGGGGAACGATGTGGCAAAAATAAGGAGAGGTTTCTTTTTGGCCAGTCCAGCCCAGCCCCCTGAGCACGGCGGTTTGCAGGCCCTCCTGCCCTGCCTGCTTTCCTGCGCTGAGCTGGTGTCACACCCGTCACACCCACACGGCCGCGGGTCCCGGGGCACAGGGAACCCTCACAACCCTCCAGGGTGTCGAGAAGGGGCCACTGCTGCTTCTCACCCCCTGAGGACTCCCCCATTCCCTGTTCTGGCCATCCCTGCAGGACCCCTGACTCTTTTTAGGGGTGTTTCTCAGCTCTGCCCCACAAGCTGCAGCCGTGGCTCCCCGGCAGGGAGGACAGAGCATCCCCAGCAGCTCGGGGACCTTTGGGAGGTGCAACCCCAGTCTCAGATAACCCTGTGCAGCCCTCGGGATGCCCAGACCACTGTCACACGCTGGTTTCGGGGCTGCTTTGCTTTCTCAGATTGCAGCTTGGAGCAGGAGGCCCTGCCTCAGGCGCTGCCGCCCTTTTAAAGCTGCTTTGTGGGTTTCTTTTCTTTTCTCTCTCTCTCTCTTTTTTTTTTTTTTTTTTTCTTCCCCAGGTTCCCAGGGCTGGGGATTCAGCTTCTGGCCTCATCCAGAAATCCCCGAGGGCTTCAGATCCCCACGAGGCCTCTCAATGTCTTGATCTGCTTGAATAGGCATTTTTAACGCGGCCCCGGCTGTCATCGGGGCCTGTTACAGTCACTCAACTGCAGCAACATTGTTCTCCAGGCAGCAGCGCCGGGGACACCTCCCTTATTTCCATACTGCACGGGGGGATTTGGCCACTGGGCCGAGCATCCCACCGGGGCTCGGTGGCCGGAGGTGGCCAATTAGCCCCGCTCGCCCACGGCCCGGCCCTTCATCCCCTCGGCCGCTCTCAGCATCTCCGGCCCGCGGGGCTGCTGGCGCCTGTCCATCTCGGCGGCTGCTGCCGGAGGTGAAGGTGACCCCCTTTTCCTGTGCCAGGGGCTCCCTGGCAACGCCGCCTTTTCTTTGGAAGCGGCCTCCTCCACCCCCTGACGGGGCTCGGGGCTGTGAAAGCCCCGCTGCACTTTTGAACTTGCTGCCGGCGCGTTCAGTGGCTGCGCGGGGCAGCGGCGGCGGCGGGGCCGGGCCCAGCGGGGACCCGGTGCAATTGCCCAGAAGTTATTAATAGGCTGGGGAAGAATGTGACGGGCCGGGGAAAGGGTGAGGAGGGGGGAGAGCGACAGGGAGGGTCAGCGAAAGGGAGACGGGGTGGTGAGGGGAGAGGTGGGAGTGGTGACACGCAGGGGAGACAAAGAGGCAGAGAGGCGAGGTGGGCACCAGCACGGGCACACAGGGGCATGCACAGGCTGGAGATGCGAGTTCCCAGTGCCATGCACCTTGTGCAGGCATCTCAGGGGTGGAGGAGAGGTGTCTGAGCCCGGTGCTGGGGAACGGAGAGGACAGAGGGACCAGGCCTGGGAGCCCAGTCCGTGGTAAGGCATCCCTCTCCCAGGACGAAATACTGCTCGGGGTTCATGAGCCAAATTTGCCATCTAGTGGCCCTGGGGACCATTGCAAGAGGGAGCCACGAGGCAGCCGCGGCCGTGGGAGAAAGCACTGCCCATCACCTTCTCCTCAGAGACAAACTCCAGAGTGCTCCTGCTTTTGCTTTGCTCGCAGGGGCCCAAAAGTGGTCCCTGGAGTGGCATTGCCCTGGTGTGGCTGCGTTGCACGGAGCCAGCCTCAGCCACGCTGCCAGACTTTTCCCCACAGGCAGTCCCTGCAGGCTGGGCCAGGACCCAGACCCACCACAAGGCTCAGCTTGTCACAGTGAGCAGCAAGGTTTGGGAACAGGAGAGTGTCCCATAGCTGTGAGAGCAACTGTGGGGACAACCTGGAAAGCACAGCAGCATCTTTCTCTGAGGCTCTGCATCTCTTTGTTCCTGCAAAGGTAACAGAATTTCTATTTAATATCATGGAATTCCAAAACCCCATAATATCCTGAGCTGGGAAGGGACCCACAGGGATCACCAGCCCAGCCCCTGGCCCTGCACAGACACCCCAACAATCCCACCCTGGGCATCCCTGAGAGCGCTGTCCAAACGCTCCTGGAGCTCTGGCAGCCTTGGGGCCGGGACCATTCCCTGGGGAGCCTGGGCAGTGCCCAGCACCCTCGGGGGGAAGAACCTTTCCCTGAGATCCATCCCAAGGCCTGACACAGCTCCAGCCGTTCCCTGGGCTCCTGTCCCTGGCCCAGAGCAGAGCTCAGCCCCTGCCCCCCCGCCTCCCCTCGGGAGGAGCTGCAGCCCCCGAGGAGCCTCCCCTCAGCCTCCTCTGCTCCAGCTGAACGAGCCAAGTACCCTCAGCCGCTCCTCAGACCCTTCCCCAGCTCCGTGTCCCTCCTTTGGACACTCTCCAACAGCTTTGGATCCTTCTGATCTTGTGGTGCCCAGAGTGCCCCCAGCACTGGAGGTGAGGCTGCCCCAGTGCAGAGCAGAGCGGGACAATCCCCTCCTTCAGCCAGCTTTGACCATCCTGGCTCCTTACCTCATCCTGCCCTTCCAGAAAACAGAGGAGTCTCCAAGTTACCTTTGTGGCCTTTGGAGATTTCAGAGCTGGGGAGGAACAAGGATCACTGGGGGTTGAGGAGGGGGAAGAGCCTGGGGCAGAGCATCCCAGGACCTGGGCCAGCAGAGCCTCTTTTGGGCTGTCACCCAGGATTTCTCTTTATAAACAGCTCTCCCTAGGTCAGAGAGAGCTTTGGCTACCCTGTCTGTGGGAGTGACTGGCAGATGAGAGGATGTGGTGCAGTCAGAGGAAAAAAAAGAGCTTCAGTGTAAGTCAGTGTCCACAGCTTTAATGCACAGCTCTCCTGAGCAAGACCACATACATCAATAAATAGAGTTAATAATAATAATTAGAGCAGCCCCAACAAGCCCAGCTGTCACCAGTTTGGCTTCAGTGTTCTCCGCTGTGCCCTTGTCAGCAAGGGGTGCTGGTGCTTGACTAACACAGAGGACACAGAAGCAGCACCGTGTCCCTCCCCTCCTCGTGGGGATCTGCTGGAGGAAAATCTCCAGCTCCCTGAACACCAGTCTGGGCAGAGCCTTCCAAGGCACCTGTGGGCTCCCACCCTGCTTCATGCCCAGCATCACGAGGCCTCAGCTGCTCCCTGCCCCCTCCGCTACCACGCTGCCCCTGCCCGAAGAACAGGAACGCGGCCGAGATGTTCCCCGTGTGAGCATCATACACCCCGCGCCCCAGGGAGGCCTGAGGGCACCCAGCTCTAGCACTGCTTGTGGGGCTCCTCCAGGGTGACGTAGGGCACCACGACAGGCCACGAGTCGCTGGGCCAGTACTCCAGCTTCGGCTTGAAGGAGGGCATCTCGTAGAGGACGTTGAAGTAGATGACCAGCGGGCAGCAGTACAGCAGGGACATGGCTATCAGCACGTGCCTGCCAAGGAAACCAAAAAGCCGTGTTGGACAGGGGGAGTTTTGCCTGCTGGCATGGTCACCCTGAGGCTGCAGCCCCCAAAGGTCCCACGAGGGCTGCAGGGAGCATGGGTCCTGCAGGGTTTGTGCCTACAGGGAAATCCAGGCAGAGCTCCTTGAGCTGGGCTGGGGACAATTCCTGGTGCAGAGGGGCTGGGGTGACATAGGGAACTCACTCCAACCATTCCCTATTTCCTGGCTGAGTTGTCTGTCCCAGCCATCCCAGTGCTTTGCGAGGATGGATCTGAGTGTGCAGCACTTGGGCAGGCACTGAAATGTCAGGTCCAAGCAAAGCCCTGCCTTTCACTTTGGCTGTTAAAATAACCCCAAGGACGTTGCACTTCACACAGCGCCCTGGGAGCAGCCACAGCCCTTTGGGAGCCAGCTGCCCACCTGGGGGGACTCCTGGAACAATTTCCTTTGCAAAACAGTGCTTGGCTGGTGTGGAGGAGGAGAGGGACATTAAACAGAGGTTAGGGCTGAATCCTTGGGCTGAGCAAGGAGCAGCACCAATAGTGACGGGAAAGGGGGAGAGGGTGGGGAAATAATGAAGCTGAGTGTCTCATCTCGGCTGCTGTTCCTCTGCTGTGGACATTTCAGCCCAGGAAATGTTTGGGCTGGGGTTCCTGGAGCTCTTACCAGAAGCTGTGGAAGTAGGGGAAGTTGATGGCCTGCCAGAGCCAGCAGAGCCACCGGTCACTGATCCAGCTGGTGATGGCCAGTGCCCACCACATCACCATAACCGCGGCCATCCGGTGAACCCGCTTGTCATTGCACCTGGAAGACACAGCGAGGGGCAGGGAGCAGAGTAATCGTGTTGGAAGGAAAGGGAGTTTTAAAGAGGGCTGGTTCCTGCCTGCACATGCAGCAGTGCAAACCCCAGCGAGTTCCTTCTGGAGAGTATTCCTCAGAATTCCACAGGAACTGGGGAAGTGCGGCTCTGGAGAGAGGGTTTCTGACTTTCTGAGTGTGAGGATGATGCTGGGAGATGCCAGCTCACTCCTGTCTTTGTCTCCAGACCCTGGTGGGTTCTCCCAGCCCCACACTAGTTCCCAAATGCCCCACAAAGGGGAAGGAGCCACGGAGATGGCAGCTGAGGAGGGGAATCATGGAATCATAGAACTGTAAAGGTTGGAAGAGACCTTTAAGATCATCATGTTCAACTGTTAACCCAGCACCACCACCATGTTCAGCACTAAACCCTCTCCTCAAGTGCCACATCCACAGGGTTTTTGGAAACTTCCAGGGATGATGCCTCCACCATTGTCCCATGGATTGTCCCCACTCTGCACGGCCACCTGGGCCAGGTGCTTTTCTTGTACCCCACTGCCCACAGTCCTGCCTGGGCCTCTGCCTGGTCCCTCCCCAGTACACGTGGCTGCTGAAGACTCGGGCTCAATTCACTGTTGTGGACAGAGTCACTGCCCACCAGAAGCACAGCTGGACCTGCGGGTAACCCCTGAGCCCCCTCCTTACTTCTTGAGCTCCCGCCAGGTGAGGTAGAGCAGGTGGAAGGCGATGCAGTTGAGCGCATAGGCATTGAGGGTCGGCTTGACGAACGACATCAAGGTGCTGATCACGGTGGTGGTACCAGTCAGCCAGATGAAATGCCTCCTGAGGGGAATTGGGGTGAGTGTCAGTGCCTCCAGGGCTCACAGGACGGCAGGGTAAGGATGGGAAAGGTCCTGCTCCTGTCCTGAGAGGGGAAAAGCTTCTCCAGCACCTCCTGTCTGTTTGCACGAGGCTGACCTCAGTGTCTGTGGGCTCCTGGCAGGAAGGCTGAGGCAGCAGCCCCCAGTGGGTCCGTGACAGACCCGGAGCACAGCCCAGAAGGCGGCTCCTGCACTTCCATGGTGATGCCAGGGCTGAGGCAAAGGCTCTGCACAGGAAGGGCTGCCAGGCAGGACTGTGCAAACACACCGATTTGGGCTCGCTGAGCAACAATAGGGCTCAGAGGGGCCTTTCACATGCAAATCCCTTCCCAAGTCCCTTCCCTCTCCCCCAGCCACGTCTCCACGGTGAACTCCTGGTGACCTCCTGTTCGGCATGGGAAGAGCAGATTTGGAGCAGGTCTTTGCAAGGCTTCTAACCGGGCTGGCTCAGAGGGCTCCAGCCAGGAGGGGACATCCTCTGAGTAAAGCCCTGCCGAGTTCCCATTTCTGCTGCTCCATGCTCTCCCAGTGTCCCCATCCTCTCTGCTGAGCTCCTCCAGCCCAGCCAGCCCTCCTTGAAATGAGGGGTGTAACCAGCTTGTCCTATGGGAAACCCCCTCAGCCTTCAGGGAAAGCTCTCTGTGGATGGCAGAGGATGCTGGAACAGATTGACAGCACGAGTAATTGAATGTTAATGTTCAGGAACATTTCATTTCCTAATTGATTTTGAAATTCTCCATGCAAAGTTTCCTCTGCAACGACACAAACACGAACAGCTCCAGCTGAGAGGAGCCCAGCACAGGAGGGCTTTGACTTTTCCTCTGTCAGCACCGAAAGAAGGAGGGCCTGGTCCTAAAGCTCTTCAGTGACCTCAGAGCTGACCCTTTGCAGGGGAATTTGGGCATCTATGGGTCACACACCTGAGTGTCAGTGTCCCATCCCTCCCCTCAGAGCCTGCACCCTCTGGCTCATACCTGGTCTTGATGCACCTGGGGAAGTAACACTGTGGGTACCAGAAGGAATAAGCCACAGCCAGCGTCCAGAGGATGGAGAGCTCGTCCAAGAGCTGTCCCACGTAGCTCAGGGTCATGTGGAAGTACACGGAGAAGAGACCTGCAAGGAGCAAGGACACCTTGAGATGGCAAAGCTCCATCCTCCCACAAGCCCTGGGAAGTTCTTGGGGGCCATTCCTGAAGATACACCATTCCTGAAGATACACCATTCCTGAAGAGCAGGGAGTGGATTTTGGTGTTCAAGGAGGCCGGACTGAGTCAGTCCACTCACACAATGGGGATTTACAGGGCTGGAAGCTGCATATTCACAGCTGGCAGGAACCATGGGCTGCAGGCTTCAAACAGACCTGACTGCTTGGTTGCCCACCTGGGTTTTCCCTGTGCTTTGGCCACTGAGACCCTCCAAAGGTCTTATGTTGGGTACTTTGGCAACCTGTCTGGTCTTCCCAGAGCCCTGGCACCCACCTACGAGGAGGAGCAGCCCCGAGATGAAGTAGAGGGGCATGGCCCTCTTCTGGCAGTACTGCCGGTTCAGGTACAGCAGCGCAGGAGACAGAATGAAGAAGCTCACATTGCTGATCTGGAAAACAAGAGGCACACTCAGCTCCTTGCACGGTCCTGGGCAAGCCCCACTCCACCTCGTGCCTCAGTGTCTCGGTGTGTGAGGATCCTGATGTCCAGCGGAGAGCCTCATGTGGAAGCAGGGGTTGCTCTTGGCACAGGGAGAGGGCAGAGGTGTTTCTCCAGAAGCCAGGCTGGAGCTGACAGGGACGCTCTTGCTGTGACAGCAGTGGCTGCAGACACCTCTGCTCTCACTCTGGGGCGGCTGCAGACACCTCTGCTCTCACTCTGGGGCCAGCAAGCCCAGGCTGAGCTGCTGTGTCCCTTTTGGGTGATGCTGGTTCATCTTCAGCTGCCCAGTGCCTCCAAGCAACTCCTCTGTTTGCAGCCATCTCCCCCTCCTGTGAACCCAGATCCTCCAGGAGCTGCCTGGATGGCTCCTGACCCTTCCAGCCAGCAGTGATTCCCCTGTGAGGGCTTGGAAGGGTGTGAGGAGCTCGGCCAGCCACAGCAGGGCATGGTCAGCAAAACATCCTGAACTGGGAGTGGGTGTGGTGGAGAGCAGCAGGACATCAGGAGGTGGGAACAGGCAGGACCGAGGTGACATCCTGTGGTGTCAGGTGTGAAGCCACCTGGCCTGGGGAAGGGAGGTGTTCTGGACACTGGTAATTACGTGAGGTCATAAACCTCCTCTGAACACACCTGGCAAATGAACACAGAGGAATTATTCTGCTCTGGTTTCCAACGCTGCAAAATTCCTTGTTTGATGGACTTGGATTTGCCTGGAGTGGAGGGGATGGCGCTGGGGTGGAGGGTATGGAACTGGGGAGGAGGGGACGGCACTGGGGAGGAGGGGACGGTGCTGGGGCTCAGCCTCTTCCTGGACTGGCTGAAGGCGCCAGTGCTTTGGGGAGAGGAGATGCTGATGGGCCAAATGTGGGAGCTGGGGAGGAGCAGCGAGTGCCCAAACCTGGACCTGTCTGCTGGGCCAGGCCCGCTCCACCCTGCAGCACAGGAGAGGGAAATCTGAACTAATTTAATTACCCTCTGTGGCTTCTTACCCTGCCTTTTTCTCCTGACTTTGCAAGCTCAGGGGAGGGATATCAGCGGGGAATGCGGCCTCCCCAGGGAAAATCGTTCATGATTATGAAAGGTTGGGATTGTGGTGCTGCATTTACCTGCCAGACAGCTCTTTGGGGCTCTGGAGCCATCTGCTGAGTGCCATTTGGCAAACCACTAGGGTGACTTTTATCTCAGCCTCACAATCCTTTTCCCTTCATCTCCCAGCTCGATGCTGACCCAGACCCCATGCCTGGAATTTGGCATCCACAGCTGGAGCCTCCCCCCTCAGCAGCACCAGGTAAACTGCAAAATCAGTGCTGGGCTTGTGGTGTCCCCTGGGATCCCAGCTTATGGTAACAGGGCTGCAAATCACCGGGATGTTGTCATCTCTCTGGAACACACCCTCTGGTATTCCAGAGGGAAACACAATTCACGCCTAATGTGAGGTCTCTATTCCCTTAAACACCGCAGATTCATCTTGATTTTCGCTAAGGCCTCCATGAGACAAGTTGATGCTCCCATTAGCAGCAGTTCTCAGGCCGAATGGATCGGTTTTCCACAGGTGCTTAGAGCCAAATCCAGGCCTATTCCCATTCCAGCCGTGAAAAGAGAAGTGCTGCTCCCACTTGCACCCTCGAGGTCAAATTGTTCAGAAACGACCGAGAAATCAAACCATGTATTCAAGCAACAACTACGCTTCAAACATTTCTTTTCCCGTGAAATTATTAAGGAGGCTTTTGGAAGGCAGGCAGGGATGGCAAGGGGAGGGAAAACGCTTGGGGAAAAGGCAGGAGAGTGCAAGTGCCGGCACGCACGGCAGTGAGGAAACGCGGGAGAGCTCCGTCTGCCTGAGCACTGGGCATTGCGACAGTGCCATTAATTACATGATAGCTGCGTTATCACTTCATTAATTCAGGACGAGATGTGCAAGATCAGATAGCAGAGGGGAGGGATAACTGGGGGAACCATGCCAATAGGGTCAGGAAGATAAGAGGGATTCCTTGCAGAGCAGCCAAGCTGGGAGCTTAGGGGACAGCTCCCACCCCCGTGGGGGACACGGGGTTTTCATCACTCGTCGGGTCCAAGCCCTGATTTGTAAATGCTGACTTTCTGTCTTCCCTCTGGGATGTGGCAAGCTCCGTCTCAGATGTGGTTAGGAGGGTTTTGCTCCCAGTACACCCATTAGAAGTTTTTCTGGAATTTCTGCTCAGGCTGGGACCCCCTAGCACAGGTTCTATTTAAACCTCTCTGGTCACGCTGGCCAGGAGGCAGCAGCTCCCTCTGCCCGGGCAGTCGGGGAGATAAGGGAGTGGTGATGGAGCCAAGGCGTGATAGGACATGAGAGCCCCCCTGCCTGAGCTCCCAGCCTGTCCCATTCCCCAGCAAGTGTGAGTTATTGCTCCAGGTGCCTCAGCTGAGCCCAGCTCTTTGCTTCTTTTACCAGGGGAGAAGTGAGGCTGGGATCAGCAACACGGCTCTAATCCTGGTAGGATCATCGGGAAGAGCCCAACTTGTGCAACTCCAGCGTGGGGTGGAGGGACAGAACCTTCACCTGCGACAGGTGAGACCAGCCTCTGATATGGATTGAGGCAGGAGGTGCTGCTTTGAGCACAGCAGCAGAGGCCTGGGCTGCTCCTCACTCCAGCCAGGCAGTGGAAGGAGATTCCTGCAGGACTCGTGGCAGGGAGTTCATTCTCACTCAAAGTGAACGAGCTTTAGCTGACAGAGGAGCCCACAGGGCCAGAGACAGAGTGAACACCTCTGAGGCTCTCCAGACCTGTGCAGCAAGTTCCTAAAGTCAGGTCTGTGTTGCAGGGGACGAGGCTGCAGGTCCTGACATCACGGTGCCGGTGCTTTGGGGCAGGAAGCAGCAGTTTGGGGAGTGTTTGCAGTATGCTGGGCTGGGCTCCTGAGCACAACTTTCTGGGCAGGCAAGAGAGCCATGGGATCAGTGAGAGTGTGAGAGGGCCAGGACACCCTACACAGCCCTGCCACTGCCACTGAGCCCTGCTCTGCTGGATCTGCACCCTTTATTTCACCACTCAATGGAGCATCCGGGAGCTCTGGGTGTGCAGCAGTGTCAGAGCTGCTGCAGAGACACTGCTGAGGTGTGGGTGTCATTACCAGCACCCTGGATCAGTCATTTCAGCGAAGAAACGACGGTAGAAAGACAAGTCCCTGACTGATGACCCTCCTGGAGCACAGTTCTGCTCTCCCCCGAGCAGCCAGAAGACAATAAATTTCTGGGTCACTGAGTCACTATAAATAGAGCTTTGTTGCTGAACTGCATCCAGCCATGAGCCACCATGTATTATTAGGTACTTAAAGGTACTGTTTACATTCTTTTCTCATACCCCTGGTGCTTATTTCTAATAAAAAGCATCCCAGCCAAGCAGGCCTGAGAGAGTGTGGCTGGCACAGAGCAATCCCCAGCAGCACATTTGCTGCTGCTGCTGCTGGCACACAACTGCTCCGCTCCAGCCCCAGGCAGGGCTGGGGAGAAGACATTGAGGAGGATGCTCTGTGAGGAAACCCTGCTGATTTAGTGATCCAGGAGGCTTGGGAAGGAGCTGGCTGGCTTCCCAGCTAGTCTAAAACTCTGGAAAATTGACGCTGAGGTAAATATTGGTGTAATGAATTCAGGGCAGGCCTGTAAGTCTTGCTGGAGAGAGGCAGCAATCTGAGTATGGGGAACAAATGAATGGGGAGAAGAAGGGAAGATGCAGGCTGTTAAATTCACACCTGGGATAGTGCCCTGAACCCCAGCTGGACCTGCAGGATGCAGCCAGCAGGGATAGCTACGGATCTCAGTCTGGTCAGATTTCTTTAATCCCCCCTTTAGGGCACATCCAAGGAGCCTGATCCTGGGGGAGATCCCAGAGCAGGAAGGGGGTCCCTGTGCTGCTGCAGGGGGTGAGAGCCAGGCTGTGCCAGCCGAGGATGGGACCCAGGCAGTGCCAGCCAGGCTGTGCTGCTGAGGAAGGGGTGATGCCCATGTCAATGAGGCTCCTGCCCACTTTTGGTGGCAAGGTCTGGCCCTGAGCACGGTGCAGCCTCGGGGCTGTTATCAGATGCTCAGATAATGGCAGATTTTAGGAGGGTTTGCTCCTCTGCCAGCCCTTGTCTGGACAGGTCACCTGCCATCCCATAGCAGGCAGCTGGCATGGCAGGGTTAGATTCCTGCTGCTCAGGAATCACATCCTAAGACAGAAGCTGCAGAATTGTTTCCCTCCCTTCCTGCACAGGCACTCTGCTGATCTGAGCCTGGCAAAAAGGACATGACAAAAAGCTCTTTCTCTGATGAGGAAGAGGTGCCCAGTGTCACATAGAGGAGAACAAGGGCAAGTCCAACCACTGGAAAAAAATCCTGCAGGGTTTGCTTGTCCACATCCCTCTGTCCCTCAGTGTCACACTCGTTTTTATCTGCATGGAAACATCCACTGGAGAGGTTTTCCTCTCCTGGAGGAAAGCTGTGCCTGAGTCCCACACAGTGAGAATTCATCCAACAAGCCCAGTGGTGTGGTCTGGAAACCTGGGAGGTGGCTGTAGCTCCTCCATCCAGGGCTGGGCACCTGGGTAAGATTTGCAGGAACAGCCACAGAATTTAGAAAGCTGTGCCACAAAACGGCCCAGGCAGCTGAGAGTTAATGTTTTATGGGAATTAGAGGGCCTACAAGAGTTAGTCCTGCATCTGGCCACAACAACGGGTGTCCAGCAGAGGAGTCAGACACAGAAGTGCTTTTGAAGGCTCCTGAGATGGCTGTTGGTGTGATAAGGATTCCAAGCCACTTTGCCAGTCTGGGTGTAAACAGTGTCTCAGCTCCAAAGACGTTTAAAAAATGCTGCCTTATGCACCAAACTAGGACATGAGGCAAATTTATCTCCTGGAAGGAATTCAGACCACAACCAAAACTTTCACTTTCAGGCTTTGTGCTCTTGGTGGAACTCAGCCCTCCTCCAGGGTTAGCACAGAGGCTTTGGGCACTTCCAGCTGCATTTAGAATGGTTTGGGTTGGAAGGGACCTTAAGGACCATCTCCTTCCACCCCTTGCCATGTGCAGGGGTATGTTCCACTCAACCAGGTTGCTCCAAGCCCTGAGATCTGAGATGCTGATGTGAGCATTGAGTGATTTCTGTCTCCTTCCTCGTTATGCCCTGCTCTGCACCTCTGAGCCCATGCAGCAGCAGCAGTAAACAGCAAACAGCGCAAAACACCCAGCTGGATGCCACAGGGAAGCAGGATTTGGGCTGGACTGGCAGATCTTTCTTTGTTGAGTGCCTCAAAGAACAGTGACTACACACAGCCCCCTCCTCTGACACCCTGGCTGGGCAATTAGAGCCTGCAGGACTCTGGCTGGGGAATTACCGTTATTAGAGGTAATTTATTAAAAGCAGGAAATGCTTTAAAAAAAGAGGAAGAGCCATTTCCATGAGAACAAGAACTTCTAGTGTTAGACAGTAATTGCCAAAAGTTGTAAACAAGGCCTGTGGAAGGCTGTAAATCCACATGCCTCACACCCCTGAGAGCCTTTAATTGCTCCGAGAGAGCAGGACGTGCTCGGAGAGGCCGCTTATCTCGCAGTGCTCTGCAGGCAGGTGTGGATGCTCCAGCCATGGCACTGGCACTGGATGCAGCCTGGGTGATAAAGGATCACGGGAGGTGAAACTGGCTCAGGCACCAGCTTCCCTCTGCACTGAGTTCCGGATTCCCAGCCTGCCTGACACGGTTCATGGAAGTGCTGCCTCTAGTTTTGCCACTCCTGTACATTTAGCTGGAATACATGAGCCCTGTGTGGGACTTACCCCGGCTGGCAGCAGAGCTGCAGGACTGGTATAACAGGATCTCACAGATCTGGGCTGTGAAGGAGCTCTGCCAGAGTTTTCTCACTGGCAATCAACCCCACAGACACACCACAAGCACCCCTGACCCCAGCACGTTTTGGGGAGAGACATCTGTAAGCATCAAAAGTCCCGTGATTTACCTGAAGCTCAGAAAACACTCCCCACACCAGCACCCTTCAGCACCAGGAAGTTCAAAGGAGTGAGGAGAAGGAAAGAAAACAGGGATGTCCCGTCCTGTCTGGATCCCAAAAGCAGCTCCTGGGTGCCTGGAGCCGGCCCCAGCCTCCCTCAGCCACTCACGGTGTTGTAGTACTCGGCAATCACCGCCGAGCGCACGAAGTTGCTCTCACACCAATCCACCTCGGCGCTCTGGTAGGAAAATATGCTCGGCATCGTCGGGCACCTTGGGGAAAGGAGAGGAGCAGGTCAGTGGCGTGCACGGGGAAGGGAAGGCTGCACACCCAAAGGGGACCCCGCTCCTCACGCGTGTGGCGCCAGCCAGCCCAGCACAGCCTTACCCGGCTACCAAGGACTCATCCTCTTCCCAGCACACATCCTACTGCAGAACTGTTCCTCTCTCCCCTCGATGCAGGAGCTGCAAATGGCCCCAGAAAATGCTCTTGGACTCTGAGGGTGGTCACCAAGCCATGGCATTAACACCTCTCGTCAGCTGCCGCTGCTGCCACACGGCGCTTCCCCATTTCAGCCCAGTCCTTGTCACCCCGTCTTCTCCCTTCTCCTCACTTTCTTTATGACTCAGACCTTCCTGCCAGGAGGATTTCCCTGTGCTCTGAGTTACCTCTGGGGAGTGGACAACCCTACAGAGGTTGGTGCTCATTGGCTCTGTTCTCCGCAGTCATTCCTCAGCATCTTCCTGAGGGCTGGAACTCAGCTCATGGGAGCTCAGCCCCGGAGCACCAGCACAGACCCTGGGCATTACCGGAGTCCTGGGGCACTGGGAGCACTGGGAGGTGCCTCTTCACTCCAAATTGGATTTCACTTGGCGTGCCCTCCCAAGCAATCTCCATCCTGGTTTCCCAGTGACGGGGATCGGAGTTTGACACCTCCAGCGGGTTCTCCTCTGCCAGACCCAGCCTCTGGTAGTGGCAGAAGCTGCAGCTACAAATGGAATTCCAAAAAATAATCTAACCTTCTGCCTGGTTTTCTTCCCCCTGTTAAAGACTTTCCTGTCCTCATTGCTTCTCAGCACTCTTTCATTAATCTGAAAAATCAGAAGTTCCAATCCTATTTTGATCAGAAGTTTCCTATTTGGCATTCTTTTTTCAGATCCTTGAGACTTTAGAGCTGTTTTTGAAGATGGGTGCCAACCTTAGAGGCATCTGGAAGCACCACCAAACCCACAGTCGCTGGATTTTTGGTAGAAGACAGACACAGGAATTCCCTGGAGCTGAGCATTTCAGTCCCTGGATGCGGTGTGGGACTGACCCGTCCGTGCTGCTCCAGCCCTGCAGAGTGAGCAGGTTTGGGGTGACACCAGGCAGGTGCCGAGGTGACACCGCTTCCGTGGCATCTCTGAGCTCCCGAGGCACTGGTGGCAAACAGCTTTCTTTGCTTCTCTCTGAGAATCTTTTCAGCTCTAACGCAGGGAAGGGAGGTTTATCCCAAACCCACTCATCAGCTGATGTTCTTGAGGAGAAGCTCCCTGTTTGCAGCGGGGTGAGCTGAGCCAGCACCGTGCCCAGCAGTCCCTGTGGGTGTGCAGCGGGGTGAGGCTCCCACAGCTTCCTCTGCCTCCCTTCCCGAGCAGTTCAAAGGGAGAAAACACAGGAGGGTGACACCAACCCCAACGAGCTCTTCTGCAGCTCCTGCTCCGACCAGACGAACACAGTGAAGCTCCACTGTGCCTTTAGAACTGCAAGTTAACCATGGCCTCTCCTTAATCCTGGCTGGCTGCTTCCCAGAGCAGCTGAGACCGCAGCTACAGCAGGCAAATAAAATCGGTGGCAGGCAGAAGGGTTTGAGGGCTGACTCTTCGTGCTCCTGCGTTTCCATGTGCTCATGTCCCACCACAGGGACTCTCTCCTCATCCCTCATCGCTTCTACAGCGAGGCAAGGTGAAAAAAGAATTAGACCCAGGATGGGAAATCCCACCTCATGGCTGAAGAGATGTCAGTTGAGAGATGGTGAAGGGATGGAGAGACAGAAGAAGAAGAAGAAGAAGAAGAAGAAGAAGAAGAAGAAGAAGAAGAAGAAGAAGGAGAAGAAGAGGAAGCAGTGATGGAGCACTGGCTGCTCGTGTCTCCTCCCAGCCTGGCTTACCTGTGATCCCGGGATGGACCAGCACTGCTTCCACACGCTCCGGGAGCTGCGAGGTTTCCAGCAATGCCGGAGCAGCAACCTGCCCTGCTGCTCTAGCTCCGAAGGAGTGCCCACGGTGTGAGCTCACCGCCAGCAGCCGCCAGAAAATCCCCTCGCTCCGTCCCTAGGGAAAGCGTCGGGATGGGACAGGAGCCATGTGCACCCTCCAGGCAAAGCTGGGCCCCCACAGGAAACATATTGGCTGGAGGGGTTTATATCCATGCCCCCGGATGGGCAGGGGCAGGGAGGCAGGGCAGGGAAGCGTGAGCTGGAAGGGTTGGAAGAGCGGGGTGGAAATGCAGCCTGAAATCATCCGTGTGCCCCCGGGCAGGTTCCCCGCGCAGGCGCACGCACCTGGTCCTGGCCCTGCTTCTCCCGGGGGAGGGAACATCCACACAAACTCCCCTGCACAGGGAGAACACCCAACACAATGATTGTCACCAAGAAGTGCAGAGCAAGGTGATGCTGACTCTTTCAGGATTTAAATTCGAGCCACTTCTCAACTTTTTCCCCAATGTTTTATTATCAAAAAGAATGTTGTTATCAAATCTCACTCCTTCTAGCCTTTTTTTTTTGTTGTTTAGTTAAAGAACTTTCTGAACAGGACACCTTTGGGTGACTGCTTCACAAATATTTCCCTCCCGGACCTCATTCAGGCGTTCAAGAAATTTGGCAGCAATTAAACTTTTCCCCCCAAAACAACATTTTTTCCCTCCACGTAGAGTTGAGAGAAATATGTTGTTTTCTTAAACATGGAACTTATTATTTGGCCAGTGCTTCCTGGTGGAGCAGGGGAGACACCAGAGGCAGGGTGAGACCAAGCTCTAAGGTGTCCCTAATCCCTGTCCCTAATCCCTGTCCCTGTCCCTAATCCCTGTCCCTGTCCCTGTCCTGGTATTTCCTGAAGAGTAGGGATCACACAGCAGCCTTTGCCATGGGGAGAAGCTCTTTGGGAAGCTCAGCCATTTATTTTGCTACTCCTATGAAAAGGAGCATCCCTGGGAGACCTGGGCTGTGCCAGGGCTTACAAAAGCCCCATAAATCCACCTGGGTTTGGAAATGAGGGTAATTAACCACTGAAGCTGATGTTGCACCGTGGTGGAGCCTCCGTTATGTGGCACTAAGTCCAGGCTGGGCGTCCTTCTAGGACAGACCTGGAGCAGAGGATCCAAGGGGATCCCAGAGAGCTGCTCCCACCCCTGGATGGTGAGGGAGTCCAGGATGGATTTGCTTTTTATTCACTTTGAACTCTCAATGGACTCTGCAAGCAGGACACCGAGCTCCCAGGCTGGAGGGAGCTCCCCAATTCCACAGGGAATCTCGGTGAGAAGCAAGCGGTGACTTGCCCATCCCACCGGGAAGAGAGGCAGGGAAGGTGGCAGAGACGGATTTGGGAAGAAGAACCCACACAGGTGATGACTGGTCTGTCTGAACATCTTCGAAAAGAACGAGTTTTCCCACCCCAAGACCTCTGGCATTCTTGGGGTGAGCCGAGTGTCCAAGCATCCCTGATACATCCTGTGCCACACAGAGGGGACATAACTGAGGAGGGTGTCACGGGTCTGCATCTGCCCTGATTCACCAATAAGCAGGTCACAAAGAGAGCTTGGTTTCCTGCTGAGTCCTCCTTCCCAGTTCCTGCTGGTGTTTACATCCTCCTGCCTGTGGTCAGCGGGGCTGGGGATGCTGGGGATGCTGACATGGGGGTGGGCTGGGGACAAGAGGGTGCCCAGGGAGCACAGGGTGAACCTTCTGGGCCTCATGTGGGTGTAACACAGAGAACCCCCAGTGCTGGGCACTGCTGAGGCCCCAACTCCAATCCTGGGGGCAGATTTGGGCTCCTCATGACCAGAAGGACAGTGAGATGCTAGAGCCAGGGATGGGAACAGAGCTGGGGAAGGGGCTGGAGCACCAGGAGCAGCTGAGGGAGCTGGGAAAGGGGCTCAGCCTGGAGAAAAGGAGGCTCAGGGGGGACCTTGTGGCTCTGCACAACTCCCTGACAGGAGGGGGCAGCCAGGGGGGGTCGGGCTCTGCTCCCAGGGAACACGGACAGGACTTGGAGAAACAGCCTCAAGATGCTCCAGGGGAGGTTTAGATTGGATAAAAAAATTAGAGACATTTTTTTTTCCCCACAGAAATGGTTGTAAAACATTGGAATGGGCTGCCCAGAGCAGTGGTGGAGTGGCCACCCCTGGAGGTGCTCAAAAGCAGTGTGGATGTGGCACTTGGGGACAGGGGTCGGTGATGAACCCAGTGGTGATGCTGGGCTGATGGCTGGACTTGATGATCTTAAAGGTCTTTTCCAGCCTTAAAGACTCTGTGATTCCAATCCTCCCTGTATTTGGAACTTCTTTCTCTCAAAGCTTCCCCCTCAGTCCTCTTGTCCTTGCTGAGCCCTGCTGCCTCCTCTCCACCTGTCTCCCCACACGAGACACCTCGGCGCAGCTCTGTGAAGGTCGGTGACACGCGGCATTCCTCAGGGACTGTCCTGTCCCCTTGGCTGGTCCCTTCCTGCCCCCTGGCACTAATGCCCTCCTGCAAGACCCCAGATCCCAGGCGATGTCCCAGGCTTTGTGACACGGGACAGGGTTTAACCTGGAAAGCCTCGTCCCGGCTCCCGCATCGCTCTGTCACCCCTGGGGCAGGCAGTGGGCACCGAGGGTCTCACTGGGACAGCTCAGAGCAGGCAGTGCAATCACAGAATCCCAGTTGGTTTGGGGTGGGAGGGACCTTAAACCCATCCAGTGCCATCCCCTGCCATGGGCAGGGACACCTTCCGCTGTCTCAGGTTGTCCCAAGCCTCATCCAAGCTGAGGGATGGAGCGGGGGCTTCACAGGAGCCGAACCAGCAGCTCGGGGCGCAGCTGCCAGGGTTTCACAGCCGTGTGCCCACAAGCTGTGCTGGGCAGGCAGTTCTGCTGCTGGTGCCACCAAAAACAGGGAACAGAGGACTCTGGCAGGTGAGTTTGGGAGAATCCAGTTGCTTAACTCGAGGCTGGTTCTACCTCCTGTGTCCTGTGGTGCCTCGGATGGAGATTTCCACCCAGCCGCTGCTGACGAGGGATTTTTTTAAGAGATACCGATTGCAGCAGCTGCGGTTGGGAGCCACGTGTGTTTATTTACTGCTTTGGCTGCTGTGGGCAGAGGGGCAGCAGCAGCAGGGCAGGGAGGATGAGATGGGAGTGCTGGCATCCCGCATTCCCACTGCTGTTAGCTCAGCATGAGTGAGTCAGAGCCCTGGGGTGGATGGAGACAAACGACTTTGCTCCGTTCTCACAGCGAGCAGAGGGCGAGTCAGGAAGGCAAACCAGGCATTTTGGCTCATTATTGCCCTGCTGATCACTCTGTCCATGCCCAGGAAGGCCCCGGAGCCACCTGGACAGGCTCCATCCCACTGCCATCCTCAGCTTTTGATACTTCAGCTCCGGAGCTGCAATTTCCTGCTTCCAGGTATAAAAACACAGGCAGGTGACCTGGGAGCCTTGCTAATGCTGAACAGTCAGATAATCCCTCTCATTCCTGGCTCCACAGGGCACGAATCTGTCCTCTGCCTGGCTGGGAAGCTGTTTAGCAAATTGTGGTGGGGAAGAAATAACACGAGCAGCAGGAGATGTGCTAATGCAGGATGTGCCTTGCCCAGCCAAACTGGGAGCACTTGCCTCCACCGCTGCCTCAGAGCCCCTCAGGAGCAATGTCCCCACTCCTGTTCCCATCTGCAGAGCTGGAAATATCTCTGTGTTTCATCACCAGGCAGGGCAGGGGCTCCAGGCAACCAAAAGCAGCAGCAGCAGCAGCAGCAGCAGCAGCAGCAGCAGCAGCAAAGCTGGGAGCACCCCACGCGAGGTGTGGCTTTGGAGCCTCCAGTGCCTGAAACTCCTGCTCTGTGCAACATCTTGTGCAAGTCAGCCTCCACAGGGCCACGGCACAAGCCTTGTCAGGCCCCACAGGGCTGGTCTCGGGGTCCAGGAGAGGTTCCCCAGCAATCCCTCAGCACTGAGCAATCTCCCAGGCAGCCCGTGATCTCTGCTCCAGGCAGGATGCCATTCCGGGCAGCCCAGGAGGCTTTGTCAATCTGACCACCCCGCGCTTGTTTTGAAATCCTGACAGGTTTAAAGTGAATGCCATAATTGCTGATGGTGACATCGAGAACAGGAGTAATTAAAGGACGTTCTCCCAGCTCTGCTGTCATCTGTCACACGTGCCTCCAGCACAGCGATGTGTGCGGAGAGGCTCTGCCTTGTGTAACTCACAGGGAGCTGCTGGAGCTGCAGGGGCTGAGCAGGGACTTGCCCCGTTCTCCCCTTCTTGTAGACGAAAATATCTAAATCAGGAGGGAGAAGAATCACCTTATTTTTGGCCGTGCACGGCACAGCCAGGGCTTTCTCAGCCACAGGGCTGCCTGGAGTCCCGGGATGTTTCGGATTTAGCAGCCACAGAGCAGGGAGGAGGCTCTCGCCAAACCAAACCCCTGCACCCAGCAACTTGTCACACTTATTCCACAAAATCCTAGAAGGCTTTGAGGTGGAGGGACCTTAAAGCCCATCTCATTCTACTCCCTGCCATGGGCAGGGACACTTTCCACAAGACCAGGTTGCTCCTGGCCTTGAACACTTCCAGGACGGGACATTTGCCTGAATATTGACTCTGAAGAGATGTGAAAAAGGAAGGGGACGAAGAGAAAGTTCCTTTTCTCTTGGGCTGAGCCTGCAGCTCCCCATCCCCGCTGGCAGGGCCTTGGCAGCAGCTCAGAGCCGGGGAGCTGTGTTATCCCACGCCACAATCCTGCCCGGAGTGGCGCAAAGCTTTGGCAGGAGACCCCGCAGGTTTGTGCAAGGCCTGGGAGAGATTTGATAGCAGAGTCTGCAACCAGCCCTGGGAGCCAGAGACTTCTCTGTGCAGGGCTGGCTCTGAGGTCTCAAGGAGGAGACCCCCGGCCCCTCTGTGCTCTCTGCTCCTCACTGGGCAGAGAGCAGGAGCTGCTGCCTCTGCTTCAGGAAGGGGAATTGGAGCCTTAGGAAGTTCCTAAGAAGGCAGAGCACAGGTTTGCCTCCTGCCCCATCTTCTGGTGGTCAGTGATTTAATACTTCCTTAGCTGGAGGTCCTGGGCCATCGTGTTTAACCAGTCACAACAGGCCAGTCCTGCCCACGTTTATCCGAGCCTTTTGGAGGTTATTTTTGTGGTCATACTGTACAGCAACAAGGTTCTGTTTAACTGGTGCTGGCTGGAAAAGCACCTCCTCTTAGAATCCCAGAATGGTTTGGGTTGGAAAGGACCTCAAAGCCCATCCAGTGCCACCCCTGCCATGGCAGGGACACCTTCCACTGTCCCAGGGTGCTCCAAGCCCCGTCCAGCCTGGCCTTGGACACTGCCAAGGATCCAGGGGCAGCCACAGCTGCTCTGGGCACCCTGTGCCAGGGCCTCCCCACCCTCACAGGGAACAATTCCTTCCCAATATCCCATCCAGCCCTGCCCTCTGTCACTGTCCCCTTGCCCTCCTGCTGCCTGATGGCTGCACTGGGAGCCCTTCACTTCTGGAATGGGAAATCCCAAGCAGTTGTTCCCTGTTCCCTGTTCCTCCAGACCCCTCTGATGCATCCCCTGCCCCCTCCCCATCCCGCCCCGCTCGTTCCCAGTGCTCGTCCCTGTGCCTTGTGGAGTTTTCCATCTCTGCTCAAAGAAGCACATCCCATCCCAGGGGCTTTCAAGCTCTGTCTGCCTACAAAAATAAAGGGAGATGGATGTTTGGCACAGTCTCCCCTTTGAAAACAGAACTTTGGTGCCCCGAGGGCACAGAGGGGCTGCAGGAACAGGGACACGGTGACACTTTGGAGAGCCACTGGAAAAACCTCTTGGGAGAGTTTGTCACCCGAACTGGCAAAGCCTGAGAAGGGCACAGAGGTGCAGGAGTGCCCCTGGGCATTCCGCCTCCGTGCACACTCCATGGGAAGATCCTGATGCCATTTCCAGGGCTGTGCCAGCGCTGATCTATTGGCAAACTTGTCTCCATCTCCCATGGCTGCTGCCCCAGGCACACTGGGAATCACCAAACACGGAATCGCAGAATCCCTGGGCTTGGAAAAGCCCTCTAAGGCCATCAAGTCCAACCATCACCCCAGCACTGGCAAGGCCACCATGAAACCTCGTCCCCAGGCGCCTCATCCACATTTTGAACAATTTCAGCCACTTCCCAGGACAACCTGTTCCAATGCCTGAGCACCCTTTCCACGAAGGAATTTTTCCTAACAGCCAATGTGAACCTCCCCTGGTACAATTTGATGGGCAACCAGGGGTCTGATGGGCCAAATTCTGTGGAGAAGATGTTTGGGGACGCTCCTTTTATTGAACATCCACCCTGACCCTCGCCAGCCCTCACCTGCAGAGACATTTCCTTTCTTCATTTAATAACTTCCTGATTCTTCACTACCTTGTTACTCTTTTAATTCCTGCCTCTCCCTGCAGGGACTAAAGCCCATCTCCAACCAATAAAACCAACTAATCCCAAGAGTTTGAGTCTTCAGGCAACTCCGAGGCGAAGCTGAAGGGCCCAAAATAACCCCTGGCTGCTGCAACTGCCTCGACTTCCTGCTTGCATCAGGATGGAGTTTGGCATCAAAACAGCTCCGGGCTGTCAAATCAGGCCCGAGGAGGATCTGGCCACCCCATGCCAGCTCTGGAGGCACACAGGGGTGTGAGGGGTTGGGATGTGGGAGACTGGGGAGGGTGACACCGGCATGGGGTGCAGGAGGAGCCTGGGGGCTCTCCTGTGCTCATGGAGCTGTTTCCCAATCCCAGGTGGACCCTGAGCAGCTCCTGCCTGCCAGGGATTGTCCCACACCCTCGGAGGGAGGGCCAGAGGGTTGCACAAGGCTGGTGACAGAGGAGGAGGCTGCTCTGGCCTCCAGGCTAAGCCCGTGCCTATCTCCCCTGTTGTCGAGACTGGGAAACTGGAATGGGAACTGGGAGAGGGATCCATCCCACCCACAGCGAGCCCCTCCCTGTGGCACTCCTGCCCAAAGAGGGATGTTTCCCAAATCTTATTTTCGTGTCCTGAAATCTCCCTGCAGGCCGGGAGCACAGCACAGAGGCCCCCTCGTGCTCTGGGACCACGGAGGTGAGGAGGAGGAGCTCCAGCTTGTCCAGGGATGCTCTCACTCCAATGTTTCTCCTGCAAAAAACCAGGATATTAGCACAAACCGTGTGAATTAGGGGCAAGAGCAGCTCTGACTGAGCAGCGCTGTGCGAGCAAACTGAGAAATCCTGAGTTTTTCCTACCTGTTCACAGAAATTCTCCACACAAATGTAAGCCCAGGCCAGGGAAGGGAAAGACCTCAGGGTTCCCCTGTCCATGGCCACGCTGAGCAGAAGTGTCACGAGCTGGCTGAGACCTGATGCACTTGAAGCACAATCGAGGTGGCAGCAAAGTGGTGCAGGGACAGGACATGGTGACAATCCAAGGAGGATGCGAGTGCTGCTTCAAGCCTTCATTTGTGAGCTATAGACCCCAAAGTGGTGACATTTGAGGATCCTACACACAGACCTGCTGCCTGTTTGCTTGCACGTGTCGTAACCCTGGGCTGAAGTGCCCTCTGGTGCTCCTGGGGTCCCTGGAAACGCCATCCCAGCAGATGCAGCATTATTTAACCCTAACCAGGGCTGCACCTTGGTGCCTGAGGCACCTGGAGTCCATTTCCCACCTGAGTTCCGTGCCTGTGTAAGCTCTGGGTTTCTCTGTGGCCTCTCTGGGTGTTGGTTCCTGTGCAGGTGATCCCGAATCCCTCGGCAGTGCCGAGCAGGAATTGCCATCGTGGTTGTCCCTGGTGTTCCTGTGTGGTCTGGCCGAGCTGGGGGTCATTGCAGGGCTGGTAAAATCAGGAATTAATTTTTACCAAGTCTTGCAAACAGCCTGGGAGGTGCTGAGGTAGCTGGAGGTGACAACTCCATGTGCAGGTGAGCTGGGGACAGACCTGGCTCCCCAAATCCCACCCCAGGCACATCCCTGCTGTCTCTCCCTGGGGCTGTAGCCAGAGCCATTCCCACCCTCTCTTTCCGAGGCCATGGATGTGGTGCTGAACTGCCCGGGAGCAGCTGGGCCCTGGCTCTGTGCAGGGATGATGGATCAACACCTTCCCTGCATGGCTCAGCCTCCCTGTCGGAGAGATCAGAGATCGGGCAGGGATCTGCCAGGTGCCTCCAGATCCGCTCTGAGATAGGGGCCGGGTGTTGTTTCATGGTTACACGGCACAGGGATGCCAGAATCCACCGCTAATTACTGCAGAGCTGAGCTAATTACTGCAGGGCACAGAGGCAGCGGCTGAACAGGAGCCGGCGTGTGCCCAGGGGAGCAGGAAGGCCACTGGCACCTGGCTTGGATCAGGAGTGTGGCCAGCAGGCCCCGGGCAGGGACTGTCCCCTGTGATGGCACTGCTGAGGCTCCTCAGGTCCTGGGGACAGTTTGGGACCCTCAAGACAGAAGGACACCGAGGGGCTGGAGCGTGTCCAGGGAAGGGAACGGAGCTGGGAAGGGACTGGAGCCCCAGGAGCGGCTGAGGGAGCTGGGAAAGGGGCTCAGCCTGGAGAAAAGGAGGCTCAGGGGGGACCTTGTGGCTCTGCACAACTCCCTGACAGGAGGGGGCAGCCGGGGGGGGTCGGGCTCTGCTCCCGGGGAACAGGGACAGGAGGAGAGGGAACGGCCTCAGGCTGGGCCAGGGGAGGTTTAGATTGGAAATCGGGAGAAATTCCTTCACGGGAAGGGCGTTGGGGCGCTGGCACAGCTGCCAGGGCAGCGGCGGAGTCCCCATCCCCGGAGGTGCTCACAAGGAGCGTGGATGTGGCCCTTGGGGACAGGGGCTGGTGGTGACCGTGGCGTTGCTGCGTTAATGGTCAGACCCAACAGCTCCCGCTTCGGACCCTTCTGCCAAGTGCCCGGGGGGACCCTGGTGCCACCCAAACCTCGGGGCGCCTCCGCCTCGTCCAGAATCCCAAAAAGCCGCCTGGAGGTCGCACATCCCACATCGGCAGCGCCGGGTCGGGAGCACCCGCGTTCTCCCAGACCCGCGTTCTCCCAGACCCGCGTTATCCCAGACCCACGTTATCCCAAACCTCGTTATCCCAAACCCGCGTTATCCCAGACCCGTGTTCTCCCAGACCTGCGCTATCCCAGACCCGCGTTATCCCAGACCCACTTTATCCCAAACCTTGTTATCCCAAACCCGCGTTACCCCAAACCCGTGTTCTCCCAGACCCGCCTTATCCCAAACCTCGTTATCCCAAACCCGCGTTCTCCCAGACCCCCGTTATCCCAAACCTCATTATCCCAAACTTGTGTTATCCCAAACCCGTGTTATCTCAAACCCGCCTTATCCCAGCCCCGCGTTATCCCGAACCGCGTTATCCCAAACCCGCCTTATCCCAGACCCGCGTTCTCCCAGCCCCGGACGCCGTGCCCGGGGTCCCCTCGGGCCCCAGCCGTGCTCAGACCCCTCCCGCACTGGTGTTTCCCTGCTCCCCCCGCCCCATCCCGGGGTCCCCCCGGACCCTCCGGGCCGCCCCACGTCCCGGACCCCCCCATGGCCGTGCCGGTGCTGCCCCCTGCGGGTAACGGGGCCGCGGTGCAGCCGGAGAGGGGAAAGGGGATCGGGGTACGGGGGAAAGGGGGATTGGGGTACAGGAGGAGAGAGGGGTTTGGGGTACACGAGGAAAGGGGGAATTGGGGTACAGGGAGAGAGGAGGGATTGGGATACGGAGGGAGAGTGGGGGTCGGGGTGCACGGGGAGAGGGGGATCAGGGTACAGGGAGAAAGAGGGGATTCGGTTACGGAGCAAAAGGGGAGTTTGGGGTACAGGGGGAGAGGGAGGATGGTGGTTTGGGGAGAGGGGTGAGATTGGGGTACATGGAAATAGGGGGTATCGGGGGACAGGGGGGATTGGACTGTGGGGGTAAAAGGGGGGGATTGGGGTACGGGGGAGAGGGGGATTGGGGTACTGGGAAAAGGGGGATTGGAGTACGGGGGGAAGAAGAGGGATTGGGGGTACAAGGGGAGAGGGGGATTGGGGTACAGGGAGAGAGGAGGATCAGGACATGGGGAAAAAAAAGGGGTTGGGGTACAGGGGGAGAGAGGGATCAGGGTATGGGGAAAAAGAGATTTTAGGGTATGTGGGAGAAAGGGGATCCAGTGTTCAGGGGGAGGAGAGGAGATCAGGGTACAGCTGGAGATGGAGGGCCTGGGATGAGATACGGGGGAAAGGGAGCACCCAGGGCAGGGGGAGAGGGCAGGTCGGGATCCAGGGGCAGAAGGATGTTTGGGGTATGGAGGAAAGGGGGACCCGGGACACAGGGGAGAGTGAGGGACCCAGGGTACCCTGAGAGTTTTAGATCCCTGATTTCCACCAGAGAAATGAACAAAACAGAACTCATGGGGGTTGTGACTAAATGATCTTTAAGGTCCCTTCCACCCCAAACTGGTCCACAGTTCTACCAATTTCTTCTAAGGGCTGCCAGGGCCTGCACGAACCTCGTTTGCCTCCTCCTTGGAGGTGGTTGGGGTGCACTTGGGAACTGTTTTGGGTTTTTTTGGTATCCCAGCAGATTCCCTATTGCCTTGTAAATCTTCACTGAAGTTAATGCCATCCTCCTGCTCTGCACATCCACTGCACGTTCCCAAAGTGCCCCGAGGGTCTCTGGAGAAAGTTGTTTTGTCTCAGAATCCCAGAATGGTTTGGGTTGGAAGGGACCTTAAATCCCATCCCATTCCACATAATGCCATGGCAGGGACACCTTCCACTGTCCCAGGCTGCTCCAAGCCCTGTCCAGCCTGGCTTTGGGCACTGCCAGGGATCCAGGGGCAGCCACAGCTGCTCTGGGCACCCTGTGCCAGGGCCTCCCCACCCTCACAGGGAACAATTCCTTCCCAATATCCCATCCAGCCCTGCCCTCTGGCACTGGGAAGCCATTCCCTGTGTCCTGTCCCTCCGTCCCTTGTCCCCAGTCCCTCTCCAGCTCTCCTGGAGCCCCTTTAGGCCCTGCAAGGGGCTCTGAGCTCTCCCTGGAGCCTTCTCTTGTCCAGGTGAGCACCCCCAGCTCTCCTGGCTGCTGGGGATCTACATCCACAGGGACATCTGGGGGATCCTTGTGCCTGTTTTGAGTCCGGGACAGCCGCGGTGAGCAGCTCCTTGTGGCACAGCGAGAGCTCCCCAGCGACTCTGGGGAGGCACCGGGCCGGGACCGAAGCAGTTAAGGCGCTGTAAAACCCGGGCCGATGATGTTGTGTTGTATAACACACAGATAATGCGGGTTTTTTTCCCCGGCATCTGTGCTCCAGCTTGCCTGAAAAGCTGCAGACCTGAATTTCAGCCCCTGTCAGCAGTTCCAGTCCAGCTCCCAGCGCTGTCACCCGCTCAGCGGTGAATTACCGGCCCCGCGTTCGTCTGCAGAGAACCGAGATCCCTTCGAGCGCATCTCCCAGCTTGGGAATCAACCCGGGGGAAGCGGAGCAGGGGTTTTATTGGAAGGCAAACACAAAGCTCAGCCCCCGGGGGAGCGCGGCCCAGGGGAGGGGACACAAAGCCACCCCGGCCCGGGCGGGGGGGACGGGCCATTGTTCGCTACAAAGGACAGGAAACGAGCCTCAAAGGGGACGCGAAAGGACCTTGAAACAAATGCAGATCAGCGAGCGGCGATCGCCCCGAGCATCTCCCGCCTGCGCTGCCCGGGGCGGGGGGCTCGGAGCGGGGACCCGTCGGGTGCTGGGATCTGCCTTTCCCCCCAGGAGTGGGGCTTGGCGGAGCCGAAAAGGGCCAGAGGAGCCTGGGATCGCCCCGAACCACCCGATTGTGGCCGGGCTCGGTGATTGTAGGATCATCAAACGAAGGAATGGTTTGGGTGGGAAGGGACCTTAAAGTTCATCCCATCCACCCCTGCCATGGCAGGGATGCCTTCCACTGTCCCAGTCTGCTCCAAACCCAGCCTGGCCTTGACCTTATGGTTGGACTGGATGACCTTATAAAGCTCTTTTCCAACCTAAAAAATCCCGTGATTCAAAACCCCCTTCCCCGCATGACCCGCGGGGATGTGACTGAGCTGGGCAGGGCACTCAGAGTTTGTCCTTACTCCAGCCCTGGGCTGCTCTCCCGCTCCTTCAGTGCCCCCAAAACTCATCTCATCCTCCATCGCCTCTGCCCGACCCCACACAGCCCCAGAACTGGGCGGTTTTGGGTGTCTCCTTAGGGCCGCCCCAAGGAGGGGGAACTGGTGTGGTGCCCCACTGGCTGGGAGCTCTCTGGCTGGAGAAACCGAGCTGTGTTCAGCGAGAGAAGCCACAGAGGTGCCAAAAACGCATTGAAGCCAAATTTTCTACGTGGAGATAGCCCTTATCTGCTCTGAAAAAGAGTGGGTTTGGTCCCTTTGGAGCTGGAGCCCCTCTCGTCCTGCTCCTCCGTGCGAAAGCAGGCTGGTGTTGGAGCCGAGGGGCAGAAACGAGCCCCAGTGGCCCACAAAGCCATTTCCTGCCGTACAAGGCAGGCTGGTGGCCCTCTGCCAGAGGGGACAATGAGGGACGGTGGGGCCTGGCCTGTGAGCCCTCGTGTTCCTGTTTACTCGGAGCCTTGGTCGTGGATCAGAGAGGTTTCCCTGGCTGCTTTTTCAGCATTTCTGGCTGCAGGGGCAGCAGCCGCGCTCACATCCCGCAGGAATTCTCCTCCTGTGGGGGGGGGTCCCTGGCATCGGTGGCCCCGTGTCGTGGTGGGGACCTTGCCCAGCCCTGCAGGGAGTCCCAGCAGCTCTGTCACCCCCTGGGAGAGCAGCTGTGCCCGGGGTCACCTCCAGTGACCGCCCTGCCGGCCCCGTCCCGGCCCGTGACGCCAGCAGCATTCCAGGCTCTGGAGCTCGTGGCTGACCAGGACGAGCCCAGGGCTCTGTGTGCTCCTGTCACATGAGAGCAGGGACAAACATCACCCCAGCCCCGCGGTGACGGGGAGTTCCCGCTGTTATCTCGTCCTTCCTTCAGCCCAGAGCCCGACCAACACCCTGCCTTTATCAGCCTGGCCCGCGGGCAGGCACGGCCTGGGATGGGCCGGGACAGGGGCCTGGCAGGGGGACAGCAAAGTGGCACCGGGGACGGGAAAGTGGCACTGGGGATGGGAAAGTGGCACCGGGGATGGGAAAGTGGCACTGGGAACAGCAATGTGGCACCAGGGATGGGAAAGTGGCACTGGGAATGGGAAAGTGGCACCGGGGACAGGAAAGTGGCACCGGGGATGGGAACGTGGCACCGGGGATGGGAAAGTGGCACTGGGGATGGGAAAGTGGCACCAGGGATGGGAACGTGGCACTGGGGACGGCAATGTGGCACTGGGGATGGGAACGTGGCACCGGGGGATGGGAAAGTGGCACTGGGAACAGCAATGTGGCACCAGGGATGGGAAAGTGGCACTGGGGATGGGAAAGTGGCACCGGGGACGGGAAAGTGGCACCGGGGATGGGAACGTGGCACCAGGGACAGCAATGTGGCACTGGGGACAGCAAAGTGGCACCAGGGACAGGAAAGTGGCACTGGGAATGGGAAAGTGGCACTGGGGACAGCAAAGTGGCACTGGGGATGGGAACGTGGCACCGGGGACGGGAAAGTGGCACTGGGGACAAGAACAGGGCACTAGGGACAGGAACATGGCACTGGGGATGGGAATGTGGCACTGGGGACAGCAATGTGGCACCAGGGACGGGAAAGTGGCAGCTGGGACAAGAATGTGGCACCAGGGACAGGAAAGTGGCACTGGGGATGGGAACATGGCACTGGGGACAGGAATGTGGCATCAGGGATGGGAAAGTGGCACTGGGGATGGGAACACGGAATCAGAGAATTGTTGAGGCTGGGAAAGCCCTCTGAGGTCATCGAGTGCAACCATTAACCCAGCCAAGGTCACCACTAACCGCTGTCCCCAGGTGCCACAGCCGCGCGCTGTTTGAACGCTCGCAGGGAGGCGGCTCCAGCACTGCCCTGGGCAGCTGTGCCAGTGCCTGATCGCCCTTCCTGCGAAGGAATTTCTCCTGATCTCCAACCTAAACCTCCCCTGCAGCAGCTTGAGGCCGTTTCCTCTTGTCCGGTGCCTTGGACTCAGGAGAAGAGCCTGACCCCCATCTGGCTCCATCCTCAGGAGTCAGCAAGTTGCCAGAAGCACCTGGGGATGGGAGCGTGGGGCTGGAGGAGGGATCGTGGTACCCGTGGGTGGGAACACGGTGCTGGAGACTGGAACACGGTGCCTGGGGAAGGGAATGTGGCTCTGGGGACTGGAACACGGTGCCTGGGGATGGGAACGCAGTGCTTGAGGATGGGAACATGGCTCTGGAGATGGAACCATGGCATCTGGGAATGGGAATGCGGCTCTGGAGAAGGAATGATGGTGCTTGAGGATGGGAACACGGTCCTGGAGACTGGCACACAGTGCCTGGGGATGGGAATGCGGCTCTGGAGACGGGAACAAGCTGCAGGAGACTGGAACACAGTGCCTGGGGGTGGGAACGTGGTGCTTGAGGACAGGAATGTGGCACTGGAGATGGAAACTCGGTGCCTGGGGATGGGAACACTGTGCTTGAGGATGGCAACATGGCTCTGGAGATGGGAACATGGTGCTGGAGAAGGAACCGTGGCACTTGGGGATGGGAATGTGGCTCTGGAGAAGGAATCATGGTGCTTGAGGTTGGGAACACGCGGCTGGAGACTGGAACATGGCGCCTGAGGATGGGAATGCAGCTCTGGAGACGGGAACAAGCTGCTGGAGACTGGAACACAGCTCCTGGGGGTGGGATCATGGTGCTTGAGGATGGCAACATGGCTCTGGAGATGGGAACATGGTGCTGGAGAAGGAACCATGGCGCTTGGGGATGGGAATGTGGCTCTGGAGAAGGAATCATGGCGCTTGAGGATGGGAACACGCGGCTGGAGACTGGAACACGGCGCCTGAGGATGGGAATGTGGCTCTGGAGATGGAAACACGGTGCGTGGGGATGGGAACACGGTGCCTGCGGACAGAAACGTGCCTCCGGAACGCGGTGCCGCCGGTGGGCACGCCGCGCCGGGGAGGCGGCCGTGCGGCGCCGGGACTCGAACCCGCGGCCGCGGGCGGTGCCGTGGCGGGGCGGGGCGGTGCCGGCAGGGGGCGCTGCCGCGCGCCGCCTTTGTTGCCGTTGGCGCCTCTTCCTGCCCGGGCGGCGGCGGCGCGCGCGGGCGGGGGCGGGAGCGGGAGCGCGGCGGGGCCGGGAGCGGCGGCGGCACCGGGAGCGCAGCGCGGCTCGGGCTCGGCGCGGCGGCGGAGCGGCGGGAGCATGGAGATGGAGAAGCGCTTGACGCTGGAGCTGCGCAACAAGAAGCCGAGCGAGGTGCGGCGGCGGCGGCGGCGGAGAGCGGGCGGCACGTGCTGCGGGGGGGGGGGGGGTGTGGGTGGGAGAGCGGCCCGCGGCGGGTCCCGCACGGCGGGGACCGGGCGGGTTTGGCGGGGTGGGGATGGGGAGGTTGTGGCGGGCGCGGAGCGCGGCGGCGGCGGCGGGAGCGCTCCCGCCCGGCCCGCAGCCCCGGCATGGCGGCGCGCACGTGCGCGGCGGGGCCCGCCCGCCCCGGGGCCGCGCTGGAGGCTGTGAGGGGGCCCGACCCGCCCGGCCCGGCCCGCGGAGGGGCGCGGGGGGCAGCGGGCAGCGAACGGGCAGGGCCGGGCCGGGCCCCGCCGCGCCGGAGTCAGCGGGCCCGGCCGGGGCGGCCCCGCGCGGCTATGGCGGCTCGGCCATGTTAGCGGGGCCCGGCCGGGCCGGAGCGGCTCCCGCGGGTCCCCCCGCCCCGGGAACGGGTCAGGGGCTGCGGGGATGAACCTTTAAGGTGCCTCCGGAGCCGCCCGTTCCCCTCCGCTGGCGGCCGCGGGGCCGGGCCCAGCGCTGTGCGCCCGCTCCGGGGCCGCCTCATCCCCGGGTCTCCCCTTCCCCGCGTCTTCCCTTACCCCGGATCTTCCCTTCCCCCGGCCGCCCCTTCCCTGGATTTTCCCCTTGCCTGGATCTCCCTGCTCCTTTTCCCCTGGATCTCCCCTCTCCCCTTTGCCTGGATCTCCCCTCTCCCCTTTCCCTGGATCTCCCTTTTCCCTGGATCTCCCCGCTCCCCTTTCCCTGGATCTCCCTTTTCCTTGGATCTCCTCGCTCCCCTTTCCCTGGATCTCCCTTTTCCCTGGATCTCCCCGCTCCCTTTTCCCTGGATCTCCCTTTTCCCTGGGTCTCCCCGCTCCTCTTTCCCTGGATCTCCCCGCTCCGTTTTTCCTGGATCTCCCGTTTCCCTGGATCTCCCTTTCCCCGGCTCTCCCCATCCCGGGCCGCCCCGCTGGGCCGTGGCCGGTCCCTCCCTGGCCCCGAGGACGCTCGGTGTCGTGGCAGCTGCGGCCGTGGCCCCCGAGCACGGGGGTAACGAGTGGTGAGCGGGGCTTTGGGTGGAGATTAAAGCGGCTTCGTGCATGGCGAGGGGATTTGCAGGACGAGAGCGGCTGGGCAGGAGGAGCTGCGGGCGCCTGGTCCCCGTGGAGTGACGCCAGGAATTGCAGAGCCAGCGGGGTCAGGCTTGGGTGTCCCTCCCTGGCTGTCCCGGGACCTGCTCTGTGTGACTGCAGCGCGTCCTGGGCCGTCAGAAAGGGCCCGGTCTGGGGCAAAGCTGGGCTTGGCTGGGTTAGTTCATAGCTCCAGGGAGGCCCTGGCACAGGGTGCCCAGAGCAGCTGTGGCTGCCCCTGGATCCCTGGCAGTGCCCAAGGCCAGGCTGGACGGGGCTTGGAGCAGCCTGGGACAGTGGAAGGTGTCCCTGCCATGGCAGGGGTGGCACTGGATGGGCTTTAAGATCCCTTCCAACCCAAACCATTCCGAGATTCCATGATAACCTGATGGAGTTCAGGCTCACCTCTGTGCCCTCACAGCACAGCAGCAGCCACCCAGGTCTGGCCTTTACCACCTTCACATCCACCACGGTGGCAGTCTCAGTTTGGTTGGAGCCTTTTCTGGGTGTTGGGAGCAAAAAACACTCGGCTCCAAAACTTATGGCAGAGCCTCGACTCAAACCCCCGAGCAGCGATGCCGCTGGAGGAGTTTGAAGCGATAATTCATTCAGAGCTTGTGCTGTGAAGGTGGCAAAGATGGCACAGCAGCCCCCAGACTCTCCCGCTGGGAAGGCAGAGTGGTTTTAAAATGACTCCCTAATACTTGGCTGATGTGAGCAGGAGAGGTAAAATGGGAGCGCTGCGAAGGAGGAATTTGGAGAGCGCCACGAGCCTTCTGGCCAAGGCTCATTTTTGCATCTTGCTGTCAAGAATGTGTGGGGTGAAAGCAGGGTTTGGAAGTGGCTTGTGAGAGCTGGGGCTGTGTCGGGGGCCTGGGAGGGGACAGGGATGTTTCCCCCCAAGTGTTTGGGGGGAGCAGTTCTGTGCTGGTGCTTTGTGGTCCTGATTCCTGTGCTGAATTCCTGGCTAGCGAAGGTTCCTGTGTGTGGAATCCATGCTGGGCACGATGTTTGATGCCATCAGTGGTCCTGTGTCACCAGCCCGAGGCTGAGCTCATGTGCTGAGCCCTGCCCAGGCACCTGTGTCACCTCACTGGACACTGTCACAGGGAGGCCAATCCTCTGGGGACGGGTTTTCCAGCACTCCGGTGGCGTGGGGGACAAAGTGGAAGGGAACAGACCCAGCTGACCTCGTTTGGCCTCTCGTTAGCGCAGCCTGGAGCGTGACTCTGAAAGCTTTATTGATGCCTTGTGTGTGCGGAGCGTGGGGATGGCACCTCGTGGTTCCAAACCCCTGCGTGCTGCTTCCTGCAGGATGGGGACCTTGGTGGGGACAGCAGGAGCGTGTTGGTGGCTTGTGCTTAAAGGGTGAAACCCCAACCACACTGAGGGACTGTCACCAAAACTTATTTGGCTTTACGGTCTTAAATTTGAGTGAGGAGGAACTCAAGGCGCAGCCGCGCTCTGGATGTGTCGGTGATGTCACCTCGAGAGTGTCGCTGTGGCAGGCGTGGTGACAGCTGTGGTGTCTCTGTGCAGGTGAAGGAGCTGGTGCTGGACAACTGCCGCTCAGAGGATGGCAAGGTGGTCGGTCTCTCCTCAGACTTCGAGAACCTGGAGTTCCTCAGCATGATCAACATCAACTTGCTGTCCGTGTCCAACCTCCCCAAGCTCAACAAGCTCCGGAAGGTGAGGCAGGGCTCTGGCCCCATCCCCAGCAGCCCCGGTCCTTGTGCTGCCCCTGGTGGCTGTTGCTTTTCCTGTATTTGCCAGAAAAAGGCTGTTGAATTTTGCTCTTTCCTCTCTCTCTGAGCAAGTGAGAGGGGTCGGTTTTAGCGTGCAACAAAACCCTTCTGAGCTCTTCAGGTGTTTAGTGCCCTTCCTCTCCTGCTTTTGCTCTTGTGCTGCTGGCAGAAGCTTCGTGACATCACCAATATTTTGGATTTTGGAGCACTGACCAGCATGGGGGTGGCTGGCAGGGCTGTGTCCCTGCAGGAAAGGGGTTTGAAGGGAAAACTTGACCTGCTGCTCTGTGATTTGGGTGCTCACTGTAGCCTGGTTCTCTGGGCAATTTCCTTTCCTGCATCACGAGCCGAAACACTTGGTGACCATGTGATATTCCCTTCCTTCAGCTGGAGCTGAGTGATAATAGGATTTCTGGTGGCCTTGAAGTTCTAGCAGAGAAAACTCCCAACCTGACACACTTGAATCTAAGCGGCAACAAGATCAAAGACATCAACACCCTGGAGCCCTTGGTGAGTGGAGGCTGCGCTGGAATCCCAGGGATGGCGTTTCCTTTGGGGAATGGGTCTGTGCAGCAGGAATCCAACGTCTTGGTAACTGTTCCAACAGCACTTCGTGGTTCTGATGGGAACAGATTTGATCCCACTTTGAGGCTGGGCCAGTAGTTAATGGCTCCTCAGTCTGGAAAAGCAGCAGCCAGTTGCTAAAAGAAGCGTGAAATGGGGCTGGATGAGTAAAACTGTGGATGCTCAGTGCCCATCTGAGAAGGGACCGGGAAAGGGTCGGAGGCAGTTGGAGGTAGGTGGCACCTGGGGTGTCATGGAATGAGGTAACTGGACACCAGTGAGGGCGTCTGTCACATCAGCCCAAAGATTCTGCTGTCCCAGCACTGCAGGGCCCCGTTCCCAGAGCCACAGGATCAGGGAGGTTGGAAAAGGCCTCTGAGGCTCCATCTGAGCTGCCCCAGGAAGGCTCTTGCTGTGAGGGACACCTGAAAGGTCTGACACAGGGCATTTGTCTCATTGGCTGTTTCGTCCATCCGTTCCCTGCAGAAGGAATTTGGGATTGTTTTGCTCCTCCTTTCCTTGGCGTGCTGCCTGGTGTGATGGGCTGTGCCAAGGGCACCCGGGCTGCAGCTCTCCCTGAGCTCTGCCTTGGTGTTCTGCCTGATATTTTGGGCAGGATAAGCCCAGCTCAGCGACTCCTGAGCTTTCTGGGCCTGTTGAGAAGAAAGAAAGATTTGCAAATAGGCGGAGAGTTTGTTCCAGAAGGGGAAGCCAGGACAGAGGAGCTGCACAGGAATTTTCAGTGCCTGCAACGAGCAGGAGCAGTGACTCCTCTCCATCCGAGGAGCACGTGGGGCAGAGCCACTTCAGTGCTGGCCCTGGGCAGTGCCCCAGCCACCCCACCTTGGCTGCCTGATCTTCAGACAGAGCTGTAAATAACCCTAACAAACTGACTTTTGCAGAAAAAGTTGCCGAACCTCCACAGCCTGGACCTGTTCAACTGCGAGGTGACGATGCTCATCAACTACCGGGAGAGCGTGTTCGCCCTCCTGCCCCAGCTCACCTACCTGGATGGCTTCGATGCTGACGAGCAGGAAGCCCCTGACTCGGACCCCGAAGCAGATGGGGATGCACTGGAAGATGAGTATGAGAACGGGGAAGGTGAGGATTTTCTCTCCTCCTGGTTTTCCTGCTGGGGAACCACCCCTTTCCCACTTCTGGGTGAGCTCCCTAAATGGGGATTGGTGCTGGAATAGGGGCTGTGTGGGTGCCCCCACCCCTTTCTCCACAGGGCTGGGGAGGGATGGGACTTGCTGGGAGGTGACAGGGGTGGGTGCCGTCCCTCCTCATCCTCTGTGAGCCCTGCCTGCTGCTCACACAGCACCGAGGGCTGAGGGGTGTCTGTGTTTGGGAACTGGGGCACTTCCCTCCCTCCCCCTTTTGGTAGAAGGTGAGGAGGAGGAGGACGATGAGGAGGAAGATGATTTGGATGAAGAAGTCATTGATGACGAGGAAGATGAAGACGATGATCTGGAAGGTGAAGAGGAGGAGGATGGAGTAGATGATGAGGTGAGGCTGTCACTGGTTCAGCACCAGCTCACGCGTTTGTCCCATGTCTGGTGACCCACAGGAGCCTCTCTGGGGGCAGATCTGAGGAGTTTGCAGCCCTGTCCGTGGGGATGTGAGGAGCTCTTGGAGAACCAACAGCTTCTCCTGCCACCCTGAGGCTTCAGCAGGGTGGGAGAAGGGAAGGGAGACTGGGATCACTGCTCAGGGAATTGTGGTTCTTGCAACAAAGCCTCTTGTTTGACCTCCAGGAGGAAGATGAGGAGGAAGATGGTGAGGAGGATGAAGAAGATGAAGCTGAGGAGGGTGAGTTGAGTCCTAACGAACCAATTTCTTGCAGAGCTGCCTCAGCAGTCAAATATTTGGTGTTTTTGGAGCTTCCCCAGCCTCAGTGCAGGGGTGATGTTGCTGCAGCTTTTCTGCTGGGACTGAGCAGTGTCATCATCAGGGGTCACACAGGGAGAGGAGAGGGGCTTCAGGACCTCCAAATTCCAGCCATGTCGGGTAATTCTGGGACACGTGAGAGGTCAGTGGCCTGAAAAAGCAGCTCTGGGAACTTATGGGCTGTGCAGGAGCAGAGTTCTGTCTCAGGAGTGCATGAGGGAGTCTCTTGGGGACACGTTCCCCTCTCCCCAGCTTAGACCTGAGCTCGGGGCCAGACTCCTCTGGTTGTGACAAACATGAACACCCAGACGAGTGTTAACAGAGTGTTGTGGCTGGAGTGAACTCAAACAGTCTTGGATGAAGATTTAAGGTTGGCAAATCCCTCTGAGTCCAGCACCACCACGTTCACCACTAGCCCCTGTCCCCAGGTGCCACAGCCACACGTTTTTGAACACTTCCAGGGATGGTGACTCCACCACTGCCCTGGGCAGCTATGCCAGTGCCTGACCACCTTTTCCTTGAAGGGATTTTTCTTAATATCCAATCTAAACCTCACCTGATGCAACTTGAGGCTGTTTCCTGTTGTCCTGTCCCTTGTTACCTGGGACACCACTGAGCCCCCCCGGCTGCCCCCTCCTGTCAGGGAGTTGTGCAGAGCCACAAGGTCCCCCCTGAGCCTCCTTTTCTCCAGGCTGAGCCCCTTTCCCATCTCCCTCAGCCGCTCCTGGTGCTCCAGCCCCTTCCCCAGCTCTGTTCCCTTCTCTGGATGCGCTCCAGCCCCTCCATGTCCTTTTTGTGAGGAGCCCAAAACTGTCCCCAGGGTTTGAGGCCTCAGCAGTGCCAGCACAGGGGCCATGAGCTTGGTCAGGAGTGCCTGAATTCTGCAGATGCTGCGTTTTTGAGGGTGCTCAACACCAAAACTCCCCTTTTCAGCTGTTGAAATGCAGGATGCTTGTAGGGCATGGAAAGTTTTGGTGTCTCCTGCCAGCCCAGGCTTTTGCACGAGGAGCAGGGCAGGGTGGATCTGCTCCCAGATGGTGCCAGCGTGCCCCGTGCTTGCTCCCAGCTCCACAGCTCAGCTGCTGCTCCCCGGGCTGGGCTGAAGAGTGAATCCTCCCCTCTCTTTGCAGACCATCCGTGTGGGGAGAAGAGAAAACGAAGTCTAGAGGATGAAGGAGAGGAAGATGCAGAGGACGAAGAGGACGATGAGGATGACTGATCCCAGCGAGCCAATCAGTTTTACAGACTCTGACTGTGCTTGTCTTACACCTCCCCGTTGTGTCTGTGTGAGACTGTAAATCCCCGTCTCCCACTCCTCCTCCTCCTCCCCCTTTGTATGGCTGCAGCGTCCACAATATATTTTTTTAAGATTTAGAATACTGTAGACATTCAGGGGAATCTTCCATACAAGGCTCACTTTTTTCTCACAAGTATCTCATGACCAAAGGCTTCTCTCCGTTCGGTGGTTTGTGCAGCAGCTTTCAAAAAAAAAAAAAATCACAAAAAAAATCACAAAAAAGAGAGAAAAAAAAAATCTCCTCCTTAGGGTATCTTTGTGTCCGAAATCAGCTGTGCCACACTGGACCCAGAGCTCCAGCTCACACCCTGCCAGCACAGAAGGCCTTTGCCACCCTCGTGCCCTCAGCCCAGGGCTCGGAAGACGCTTTTTGAGCCATCTCGGGTGCAAAATCTGGTTCATCTGCGTGGACTCGGAACGATCCCCGAGGGTGTCTCAGCTCTGAAATCATGGTGATGTGATCTCTGGACATGCTTGAAGATGCTTTTAGTGCTGGGGATGGGGAGTGCCTGGGGTTTTGGGGGAGGGAGGGAGGGTGGGAGGAAGGGGGGCTGCTTGCATGACCTGGTCCCTCTGCAATGCACCTTGCAGTAGCCCTGCACTTGCTTTCCTATTTTTGTTACAAACTGGAACATTTTTCCCGTTGGCCACCTGAAACCCATCCCTTGGGGCATCCCAAGGCGAGTGGGGATTTTGTGGCCGTGTCTGTGCTGCGGGGAGGCTCCCGGTGCCCCCGCAGCGCCTTTGGGAAGGGATAGGGAGCGCAGGTGTGGGGATACTGCTCCTCCATCCGTGTCACACTGCACAGCCCCGCTCAGCCACGATCACTGTGATGCTCCTGCAGACCGTGCTAGCCTGTAAATTCTCAGGGTCCTTCTGCCAGCCAGTGCCAGCTCTGCACAGGCCCCCGGTGCCAGCCTGGCCTGGGCACCCTCCTCCTCCTCCTCCTCCTTTCCCAGCACGGAGCAGAAATCCAGCTCCCCCCTCGTGCCCCTGCTGCGGGCGGGGGTGCTGCCGATGCCACCCCGAGGTGGCTGCAGGGAGGATTTGGGGAATCCAGCCAGGTGCAGCATTCCCAACCCCGTTCCCACCTTCCCTCACCCCGGAGGTGTCCGGCCAGCGCATCCCTCGGGAGGATGACCCCGGGGCAGGGGGGACGGGGACACCCCAGGGGTGCAGACAAGCACTGGCACTTTGTGGCATTCCCGCTGGGTGCTCCAGGCGCTCCGCGGGCCCCCGAGGCTCCAGCCCTGCCCTCCAAGGGGAGTTTGGGGTGTGTTTCACAGCACAGCCCCATTCCTGGGGTTTGTGGGGTGTGTTTTGCAGCAGATCCCCGTTCCCGGGGTTTGTGGGGTGTGTTTTGCAGCCCAGCCCCATTCCTGGGGTTTGTGGGGTGTGTTTTGCAGCAGATCCCCGTTCCCCGGGTTTGTGGGGTGTGTTTTGCAGCAGATCCCCGTTCCCGGGGTTTGTGGGGTGTGTTTTGCAGCAGATCCCCGTTCCCGGGGTTTGTGGGGTGTGTTTTGCAGCCCAGCCCCGTTCCCGGAGTTTGTGGGGTGTGTTTTGCAGCCCAGCCCCGTTCCCGGGGTTTGTGGGGTGTGTTTTGCAGCACAGCCCCGTTCCCGTTGCTTCGTTCTCGCTGGTGTCTCTCGCATTGTACAGTCGCTGTGACCATTCGGAGAAGAACTAATCCTGTAAAATGCAAACTGAGTAACTTATAAATGTTTAAGGAATTTAAAAAAAAAAAAAAGTCAGAGCAGCAGTTACTTCTAATTTTTTTTCCCTGCATTTTTAGCAGATTGTATGGATTTTATATTAGCCTAGTAACTGTCAGGTTTTGATTGGTCAGACTAGTCCCAGAAATAAGGATCTCCAGCCCTTTTGTATCTTTTGTTACAAAATTTGGATAAAACTTTAATAAAGACTTCAGTTTTTAAAAATCCATTGCACTGGAGCTTGGCTTGGCTGCCTCTGCCTTGGGAACAGCCAGGAATGCTCCGAGTGGGAGCTTTGGGGCAGGTTTGGGTCTCTCCTGGGAGCAGAGGCTGTCCCCTGTCCCCGGGAGGGCTGGGTTTGGCTCAGCCTGGGCTGGGGGGGACGGAGTGGGGGCTCTGCTGTGGGGTGGGGTCTGCAGGGCCCCCAGGAGCCAGTGGTGCCCTTGGAGGTGGCTGGAGCCGGATCCAGGGTCAGGCACAGCTTGGGCAGGGTCTCCCTCCTGCCTTGTGGGGTGGGCACCTGCCCTGGAGGAGGCGGGGGAGTGCTCAGCGGGCAGGGTGGGCTGGGGGCCAGGGCTGTGCCAGCTGGGGCTGGGGGATGAGCTGTGCCCCCTGCCCCCCTTGGGGGGCTCCGTGACCCCGTGCTGGCTCTGTGATGAGCTGGCACTCTGTCCGGTCTCAGCAGCTCAGGGACACCTCAGGGTGTCCATCCCCCTGCTCAGGGCCCGAGGGGACCGGGCTGGGCCGGGGAGGGCACGGTCCCAGCTCAGGGGGGCCGCATGAGGGAGCCGGGGCAGCCCGGGGTGCTGCTCGCCCTGGGCAGGGATGAGAGCGGGAGGGAGGGATGGCAGCGGGAGGAGAGGATGGCAGCGGGAGGGAGGATGGCAGCGGGAGGAGAGGATGGCAGCAAGAGGGAGGGATGGCAGCGGGAGGAGAGATGGCAGAGGGAGGAGGGATGGCAGCGGGAGGAGAGATGGCAGAGGGAGGAGGGATGGCAGCGGGAAGGAGGGATGGCAGCAAGAGGGAGAGATGGCATCGGGAGGAGAAGATGGCAGCGGGAGGGAGAGATCGCAGCGGGAGGAGGGATGGCAGCGGGAGGGAGAGATGGCAGAGGGAGGAGGGATGGCAGCGGGAGGGAGGGATGGCAGAGGGAGGAGAGGATGGCAGCAGGAGGAAGGGGTGCCCACCCCCCCAGGTGGCCATTGGGCCTTTCTGAGCCCATGCCGGTGTTTGTGTCCCCGCCCGGGGCTGGCAGCAGCAGAGCAGGGGGTGCCGGTGCTCCCACCGCTCCCATCGCTCCCATCCCTCGCTCCCAGCCAGCGCTGGCGTGGGCACCAGCAGGTCCCAGCACGCCTCCCCTCAAACCAGTTTGCAGCAAACTTTTCACCCCGCTGGGCTGGGACCGGCAGAGCGGGACTGGGGCAGCCCCAGGGTGCTCCCACGGGGGGTGTGGGGGGTGCAGCCCCCCGGGCTGGGCACCAGGGCCCCTGCTCCTCCCAACAGCTCTCCCGTGCCATTCCATGCCCTCTTCGGGCACCTCTGCCTGCGGCAGGGCTGGGACAGGCACCGGGGGTGGGGTCTCACCCTGCTTTGGGTGCTGGGCTGCAGCTGGCAGAGGCTCCAGCCCTGCTGCTCAGGAGCCCTGCACGCTCTGGGATGTGCTGGCAGGGGGCAGGGGGAGCGCCCCTCCCCCTTCCTCAGACCTTCCCCTTCCCCAAACACTTCCCTTTCTCCTTCCCCAAACCAGCCCCTGGCAGGGCCAGCCCGGGAGCAGAGGGTCACACCCCCCTGCACCCCCCATGTCCCCTCCTTTGGTTTTGGGGGGGCTCCGTAGTGCCAGCCCCACTCCCCCATCACCCCCAGCCGCCACGGCACTGACAGAGCCTCTCCCGGCCGCCACTCCTGTACAATTCCCATTTATTATTCCGAGATCTCATTCCAGAGAAGTCCACTAACCCCTGAGAACCTACCGGGCTCCCCCCAGAGCCCCCGGGGCTGAGGCAACAGAACCTTTAGGGCAGGGAGACGCAGGAGTTCCGGGTGCTGGAGAGTTTCCGAAAATAAAAAGGAAGGGGAGAAATTCTGGGGCAAACATCCGCCCCTGTGGCACCCCGGGCTGGGCTGGGGGTGCTGCTGTCCCCAGGGAGGGGTCCCTGTCCCAGCACGGTGGCAGGGGCTGTGCTGTGCCCCCTGCCCGGCTCAGGGCAGGGACGGGGAGGTGCAGGAGAGTCCCGTGGGAGCCGAGGGCATCAAAGCTGGGAGTACAGGGAGTTCTCCATCTCCGGCGGCAGCTTGGCGTGGAACGGGGCGAGGCCCACCCCGAAATCTGCAGGGAGAGGGGAGAGAACTGTCAGCACCTCGGGGAGGGGGGGCACATGGACCCCCAGGGGCATCACAGGGGCTGGGGGGCACAGGGAGGGGACCTGAACCCCTCAAGGACATTGCAGGGGCTGGGGACACAGGGAGGGCAGGCACATGGACCCCTCGAGGGCACAGCAGGGGCTGGGGGGGCACAGAGAGGGCACTGGAAGGGCACACAGACCCCCAGGGTACTGCACAGGCTGGGGGGCACAGGGAGGGCACACGGACACCGCCCAGGACATTGCAGGGGCTGGGGGGCACAGGGAGGGCACACAAACCCCTACAGGGCACTGCTGCAGGCCGGGGAACCAGGGACCGGAGCCTGGCCAGCCCCTGCCAGGCCAGAGGGAGCGGGATGTGCCTTATCCCATCCCCGTGACATCCCAGCAGCCGGGGGGGTGCCGGGGGGTCCCTCCCGTACCCATCTCGGCCTCCAGGCGCCCGGGCGGGGGGTTCTTGCGGTGGTCCTCGGTGTGCAGCGTCATCTCGTCGCGGGAGGCGGTGGAGAAGGGGCACTGCGTGCAGCTGTAGCGGCCCCGCGTGTGCTCCCACACGATGCGGCTGTTGGAGGAGTGCCCTGCAAGGACGGGCGGGCAGGGAAGCACAGGGATCGCCCCGGGATCACCCCCGGGATCACCCCCGGGATCGCCCGGAGCCGGCTGGTGCCGCGGGGCTACGGGGACTGGAGCCCCCCCGCTCCGAGCCCCACACGCTCAGGGGCTCCCTTCCCAAGGGAAGGACCCCGACTCTGGGAGCAGGGAGCCAGGGGTCCAGCCCGGGCTCATACTGGGGGCACTGGGGGCACTGGAGCCCGGGCAGCTGCTGCTGCTGCTCCTCCTCCTGCTGCTTCTGCCCTCGGGGCCAGCCTGGGGGGTTTTGGGGGGGTGCAGCCGGAACCCCCCTGCCTCCGAGCCCACCTGGGCCGCATCCCCTCTCCGCGCGGCTCCCGAAAAGGAGGGAGCCCGCCCTCCCCCTCTGCTCCCCGGGGAGCACCGCAGTGCCCCTGGGGCCTCTCCCGTCCCCTGTGGCCCCCCCCGCCGCCCCCCAAACCCCCCCGTGACAGAAAGCAGCCCCCACCCAGTAGGTGCCAAACTAACCTGGAGTCACTCCTGAGCCAAAGCATGGGAGGAGTGGGCTGACACTCACACCTGCGGAGGGAATCGAGGGGCAAGACAAGCATTAGGGCTTCCCCTCCCTGGGGGGGGACACGTGGGAGGGCAGGCCTGGCCCGGCCCCCCCGCCTCGCACCCCCAGCACGCCGGGGAGCAGCAGGGCCGGGAGAATTTGGAGGCGCTTTTTTGGCGGTCGCCGGTGCTTTGCCCAATCGAACATCCCAGAGGGGGTGGCACAGGTGGCACGGGGCTTTGCGGGGGGGGCTTTTGGGATGGAGGGGGAGGAGGGGGCCGGATCCTCGGCTGAGCGGCGGCGGGTCCTCCTCGGGAGCTGCTGCTGGTCAAGGCGGGAGCAGAAGAAGGTTTGTCCCGCACGGCTCCGCGCGCTCACCTTGGCTTTTCTTCCAGACGGCGTTGGAGACGCTGGGGGGGCCGTGGCCCGGCAGGAAGGGCCGCAGGCGGTGCTGAGCCGGGGGCTGCGCCAGGCCGTAGGGCGAGGGGGGCACGTAGGACAGGAACGGCCCCGGCATCGAGGACGGGGGTGGCCCCGAGAACCGAGTCAAGGACGACGGCCCGAACAGGCCGGGCTCCAGCAGCGGGAAGGGGTGGGGGGCCGGCGACACCAGCGGCAGCGGCTCCAGCGAGCCGGGCAGCTCGGGCAGCCCCGAGGGCAGCGCCGCCGGGGCAGTGTCCGCGCCCGCCACGATGGCTTCTTTCTCCAGGGGCCGGAGAGCGCTCGGGAGCTTGGGCAGCCCCTCGGGTGGCTTGGCCGGGGGCTCCTTCTCCGGGGCAGAGGTAGCGGGGGGCAGGACGGGCCTGTCGGCCCTGGGGGGCGGCGCGGGGCCGCTGGCGCTGTCGGAGCAGACGTGCAGGTGCTTGAAGAGCGAGCGGTGTGTCCGGAAGCGCAGCAGGCAGTTCTCACACCTGGGCGGTCGGGAAGGCACCGTCAGTGCTGAGCTCCCCTCGGCATCGCCCCCAGCCCAGCCCGCTGCAAGGGGGGCTCGGGGATGCCCGGGAGCTGCCAGGTGTCCCCAGAGGGGACGGGATGGGGACAGGGAGCAGCGGGACTCACTTGAAGTAGCGGTTTGGCTTGTAGTGCACCTTCATGTGGGCCATGAGGTCCTGCATGCTGGGGAAGGTCTCGCTGCAGCCCAGGGTGGGGCAGTGGAAGGTTTTGCCTGGGCGGAGAAATTCAGAGAGAGATTCAGCGCCAGCCCAGCTGGGGACAGCCCCACTGCTGGGTCCCCAGCACCTCCCACGCTCCCCCCATTCCCATCTCCTGGAGCACCACCACGGGCCCTGCCTCAGCTCTGAGCCCTGCTCTGCTCCCTCCCACCCAAAAAAAGGGCACGCGGGGTGTCCTGGCCTTACCCTCGAGGGACTGCGTGGGTCTGTAGTGGACCTTCAGGTGGTCCATCAGCTCCTGCATGCTGGGGAAGGCCAGTTTGCAGCCGTAGCTCGAGCACTGGTAGTGTTTCCCTGCAAGGACACAGATCCGTCGGGCTCGTCCCTGCCCCGGCTGTCGCTGTCCCCTCCCCGGGGCGGGGCTGGGCTCACCTGGGACAGGTCTGCGCTTCAGCGGCCGCAGCTCCGGGGCCGGGGTCCCCGCGCTCCCCGGCATCGGGGCACTGGGCAGGGCTGGGTCACTGCAGCCTGCGGGGAGAGGGTGTGAGGCTCAGCCCTGCCAAACCACCCCTCTGCCCTCCCCATCCCTTAAAAACAGGGCAACGGGGCCTGGGGGGTCTGGCTGGAGAGGCTGGAGCCCTCCAGGGTGTGAGAGCTGGGAGGGGCTTTGCTCCAGGAAAAGCTGAGGTGTGAGGGTGAAGCCCGATGGTGTCTGGAACACGCTGGGTGATGCCACCTGCGCACCCAGGCACACCCTGGCACAGCTGGGCACATCCCCATGGGGTGGGATTCGGCCAAAGGGACCTCCCAGGACAAAGGCTTCCCCCCTGCTCCTCCCCGACTCCTCTCACCACCCCTGAGGGCACTCACCTGCCCCCTCTGTGCCGAATTTCCCCCGCAGGGAGAAGGTGGCCACAGCCTCGTCCTTCTCCGTCTTCATGGCCTGGCCGGAGCTGGGCACAGGGACACGGCGGCTCCTCCCGGCGATGCTGCACCGGGAGCAGGGGAGGGAGGTCAGATCCCAGCCCGGGGCCATGGTGACTCCCTCCTCCTGCTCCTTCTCCTCCTCCTCTTCCTCTTTTTCCTCCTCCTCAGTGCCCTGTGGCCGTGAGACTGACCCTTCCACCCGGGGCCGAGCCCGCAGGAGATCCCAGCTTCACAGGGGCTTTGAACCCAGAGCTGGCACTGTCCCTTCCTGCCTCTCCCACCCCGGGGTGCCCCCAAAGCCCTCAAATGTCCCCACAGGCATCACCAGGATCCTGCTCGTGTCCAGCCCGCAGCATCTGTAGCCAAAAATTCCCCCAAAGTGCAGGATCCCCTCCAAGGCACAGCCAAACCAGGGACTGCCGGAGCTGCTCCGGCCTCCTGCTCCCAAGGCTGGGGGGCTGCCCTCAAATTCCAGAGGGTTTTCCAGCCAGGAGGAGCAGCAGGTCCCACTGAGTGACTGGGAGATGGTGATGGGCACGTGGGGACAGCTCCTGCCCAAAATGAGGCCTCACCACGCCTTGGCACGAGGCTCCCACATGGATAAGCCAAACTTTAATTCCCAGTGAAAACCATCTGGAAAACCCCTTGGTTTGGGAGATTTTTCCGTAGTGCCTTAATGTTGGAGTGAGAGAGAAAATGATGATCATAATGGTGATAATAATGCTAATAAATCGTAAGCAATGATGAAAATAAGGACAAAAGGATAAAATATAAAGGATGAAAGGGTAAAAATATTTATAATAATGCCGATAATGATAATGATGATATTGATAATAATTATAATAATGATTAAAATTATAATAATGATAATAATAGCAACAATAATAAATATCAGTGCTGGGGCTGTGAAGTGGGCACTGGCCAATGTTTCCCCAAGAGCTCAATAACTCCTTGGGAAATCTCCTTGGGGATCAGCTCTGCTGGCTGGGGCACCCCATCCTTCCCATTAACATCTGCTCCAGAGGCATTTTCCCAGCTTTTGGCTCTGGGGGGTCTGGCCCAGCGGGGCTCAGCCTGGCCAAGCCAGGCTCAGCAGCTGTTCCTGCAACACCGGCACGCTGGGATCACAGCCCAGCGGGAAATAAATCAGGGAGGGGGAAAAAATCCATGTGGGATTATTCCTGTGGCTGCTCCTGGCTTTGTCTGGGGGTTGTGGGGCTTTTTTTTGTTGTTGTTTTCCCAGCTCGGCGGCCTCAGGATGGAATCAGCCAACCATGGAGGGGGACTGGCCATGGAACAGGGAATTTGGGGGAGGGCTGGGGCTGCTCATGGCCCAGGAGGGGAAATTCAGCCCTGTTTGGAGGGGATGCTCCATCTCCATCCTTCATCCCTGCAGGACATGGGGTAAACATGGAAAGTTTAATGGAGCTTTGTTTATCAGGTAGAAATGAGGGTTTTGGTGGGAAAAAAGGTCTTGGGAATCTTCTTTTGGGGGAGACAATGCTGAAAAGCTCGAGGCAGGGCTGTGTCTGCCTGCCCAGCCCCAGGCAGCGTCCCCGTGGCACCGGCACGTTTCGGTGCCCGACCCTGAAGCTGTCGGAGCTTCGGAGCTGCCGGAGACTGCAGTGAACCAAAATTCCTGCTTCCCTGCTGGAAATGCCACTCTGGACCAAAGCTGGGTGGCACAGCCTGTGCTCAGGACCCCTGGCAGACCCTTGGCACCGATGGCCTCCAGATGAGCCTGAGCAGGGCCACAGCACTGGGAGCTCAGCTGCAGCACAGGGAAGTTTTTCCAAGAGACGGGGAAATGCTTCCTCGGCAGCACCGCAGCAGGGGACAGGGAGCTCCTGGTGCTCCAGGGTCAAACCCAGCAGTGCCTTTGCATGTTGGAACCTCCGTCCTGTCCCTCTGGGATCACAGAAGCCGCTCTCCATTTCCCCGTTGCAGCATCCCAGTGATGCCCTGTAAGCTGATTTTTTCCTTGGAAAAGCTGGGAAAATGCCTCTTGAGCAGATCCCGTGAGGGCAGGCGGGATGGACACTGGGCTTGTGGCCCCGATGTTCCACAGGGGTGACGTGGCAGAGGACACGGTGGCAGCACCGCGGCATCGCCCTGTGCCCAGCCCAGGGACTGGTTTTTGGAGAGCAGGTGGCACCTGGATCATCTTGCTGTCATTTGTCACCTCCCATGGGACGGTGGCCAACACTTCTCCTCCTCCAGGACTGTCTGTTCTGCAGCCCTGAGAGTGACACCCCGACCCAGGTGCTGCTGACCTGCCACTGTCCCCATCCCCAGTGACCTCCTGTGGTCACCAGAGATGTGACTGCCCCCGAAATGTGACTGCCCCAGAAATGTGACCCCCTGGTGACGTGATTCCTCCAGAGGCAGGACTTCCCCCTAGAAATATGACACCCCCCGAGATGTGACTCTCCTGGAGATGTGATCCCCCAGAGACACGACTGCCCCTGAGATGTGGCCACCAGTGCAAACCTGCCCTGGAATCCCGGAGCCACCGCTGTCGCTGTCATCATCCCCAGGGTTTTCCTGCCACAGGTTCAGCCTCCCCAAAAACCTGCTGACGCCAAACTCCCTCATCCCAACCCCCGTGGGGTGAACAGGGACCCCAAAAACCCTTCCAGGGCTGCCAGCCACGAGGATGGGCAGGACGTTTGCAGCTGCCGGTCATCCCGCGCAGGCTCTGCTGCTGATTCAGTGAATAATTAACACAGCTCATCCCCCTCAAACCATCCGGGGGCTTTATCCATAGCCCGAGACTTTTCTCAACCCACCCCGGGAGGATAAATGGGACAAATAATCCGATTTGAGCATCTCAGTGCGTGCTCTGAGGCTCGAGGATGAGGAGGCTCCCCCCAAACGCGGCTCCTCGGCGCAGGAGATGAGACAAAGGCTCTGAACAAGGGGCTCATGTGATCGCAGCCGGGGAGCGCCGGGGGAGGACGCGCCGGCGGTGCCACCGGCACAGCTCCTCCAGTGTCACAGGGTTCAGATCCACAGCCCCATCTCAAACACATCCTGTGGATTCTCCTGGTGCCTCCAGATACGGCAGGGAGCCCTCAGAGAGCTGGGGGTGCTGGGGGGAGGATGCTCCAGGCAGGTGGGTGCCCCAAGCCCGGCATGGGCTGGAGCAAAGCCGCTGCCTCAGTGCTCTGCCCCTCCCTGCGTGGGTTCCCTGCCTTCCAACTCAAAATCCGCCCGGAGAGCCCGAGGAGCCCCCCCCGAACCCAGTGTCAGGGTGGGCATCCAAAGGGGTGACACGAGCCCCACGCACGGCCTCGCTGTCACATCCCCATGGTGGCCACGGGGACAGCTCAGCCCAGGCCCCTCTTCCCTCTCAGGGGGGGAAGCCTGGGGGTCCCCAGTATCCCCCAGCTTGCTCCAAGCCCTGCTGCCATTTCCCCACATTCCCACAGCACCCTGGTGCCCCCCTTTACCTGCCTGCCTGTGGATAGCCAATCCACCCAGCTGCATCAGCTCTGCAGCTGGAAAAAAACCCTCCTTCCCTTCAGGAGCCACCTGGGGACGGTGGAGCTTCCTCCCTGAGCCTGGACAAAGCTGACCCCGAGCAGCAGCACCGGGCAAGTTCACACCACGGCCAAGGCCAGGAGCCCCAGGATGGAGGAACCACAGGGAGATCCCGGCAGGTGCATCCCGGGATGTGAGGGGGGTCCTGGTGCTCCCACAGGCCACACACCTGTCAGGACCCAGGGCGAGTGGCTCCCGGGGCTCCCTGTCAGCCCCACAGCTGGTAACCCCACGGGAAGCCCCCATGGCTACCGGTTTCTGGGGCTGGTAGCCCCCCATGGGCCGTACACCCATGGCTACAAGTCCTGGGGGTAATGACAGCCCCGGGAGCACCCCCACGGCCACCCCACCCATGAGCAGTGGCCCCGTGCCCCGGAGCCCCCGTGGGCAGCAGCCCCGGGGCTGGTGCAGGTCCCGGCTCCCTGCAAAGCCCCGGTACCGCGGGCCCCGCTCCGGTACCGCTGTTGTCCCCGGTGCTGCTCAGCCCCAGGTGCCAGGACAGCTCTCGGTCCCAGTCCATCCCCCGACACCGGTGCACCCCCGGTGCCAGCACATCCCCCGGTGCTGGTTTATCCCTGGTACCGATCCAGCTCCGGTGCCAGCACACCCCCAGCCCGGTACATCCCCCGGTGCCAGTGCTCCCTTCCCGGTGCCAGCACACCCCGGTGCCGGGGTACCCCCGATACCGGTACAACCCCGGTGCCGGTACAGTCCCGGTGCCGGTACACCCCCGCCGGTGCCGGTGCATCCCCGGTGCCGGTAAAGCCCCCGGTGCCGGTCCATTCCCCGATCCCGGCGCTCCCCCCGGTGCCGCTCCCCTCTCCGCTCCCCCGGTGCCCGCCGGACCCTCCCGGTCCCCCCCGGTCCCTCCGGGCCGTACCGGGGCTGCGGCGGGGCCGGCGCCTCCCGGGTCGCGCATCAGCGGCGGGGCGGCCGCGGGGCCATTTTCTGTGCGGAGCTGTCGCGAGAGCGGGGGGAGGAGGAGGAGGAGGAGGAGGAGGATGACGGGGGGGAGGAAGGAACGTGCGGAAGGGCGGGCCGGGGCCTCGGGGGGGACCGGCCCCGCCCCGCTGCCCCCCCCGGCTGCTTTTCCCGGGGGATTCTCCCCACCCCGCATCCCAGCGGCTGCGGGCAGCTCCGGCATCCCGGGGTTTGGGAGCATCCCGGGGGCTTTGGAGCATCCCGGGGGTCTCGAAGCATCCCGGGTGTGTTGGAGCATCCCGGGGGCTCAGAGCATCCCGGGGGTCTTGAAGCATCCCGGGGGTTTTGGACCATCCCGGAGGCGGAAAGACATCCGAGCATCCTGAAGCTTTTGGAGCATCCCAGGGCCCTTGGAGCATCCTGGGGTCTCAGATCATGTCAGGGGCTCAGAACATCCCGGGGGCTTGAGCATCCTGAAGGCCTTGGAGCATCCCAGGGCTTTTGGAGCATCCTGGGGCTCTGGAGCATCCAGGGAGTCTTCAGAGTACCCCCAGGGCCTTTGGAACATTCCAGGGACAGGGGTCATGGAGCATCCTGAGGCTTTGGGGGGCTTTGGAGCATCTTGGGATCCTCAGAGCATCCCGGGGCTTTGCAGTATCCTGGGGGCTTCAGAGCATCCTGGGGTGCTCAGACTCTGAGCCCTGTGGGAGCCCCTCGGAGCATCCCAGGGCCTGCTGAGCACCCCAAGCTCCTGGGAGCACCCCGGACTCCTGGGAGCACCCCGGACTCCCGGGAACACCCCAGACTCCCGGGAACACCCCGGACTCCTGGGAACACCCCTCCAGCCCATGTGTGGCCCTGAGGAGCAGCCCAAGCCCCTTGGACCCTCCAAGATCCTCAGAGCAACAGGAGCCCCTGAGGGATCCCCAAACCCCTGGGAGCCCCTGGAGCCCTTTGGAGCATCTGGAACTCTCTGGAGCACCCCAGGGAGTGCCTGAGCTGGCCCAGCTCCCACCTCCCACCGACAGCACCCACTGCCGGGGTGGTGCCCCCCATTCCCGCTCTCCCAGCCCCCAGGAAGGGCTGGAAGGTGCAGGAAGGAGTTTCCTAAATCCCCCGAGTTTCCAAAGCCACTGTTTTTCACTAAAATAAAAACAGACACCTCCCCCTTGCACTCTGCAGTACAAAGACTCCTAAAAACCTGTGATTTACAGGAAAAAATCACCCCAAGGACTGCAGGGGCTGGAAAAGCCCATCATGGTGGGGGGGTGCAACCACAATTTCCAGCATGGGGCTGTGAGGAACTTGCAATTCCATGGGGAACTTCCCATCCCAGTGGGGTCCTGCCCTCTGTTAACCCCACCCTGGAGGACAGAGGGTCCCCTGAACGCTGCTGGACCCCCAAATCTGAGGTGGGGAGGTCTGTGTGACACGGGGGCAGCGCCAGTGGGGGCTTGGAAGGGAGGAAAAGGAGGGCCAGGGTGTGGGATCAGGCCGGGCTCTGTGGGATCAGGGAAGGAGGAAGAGGAGGGCCGGGGTGTGGGATCAGGCCGGGCTCTGTGGGATCAGGCCGGGCTCTGTGGAATCAGGGAGGGAGGAAGAGGAGGGCCGGGGTGTGGGATCAGGGAAGGAGGAAGAGGAGGGCCGGGCTCTGTGGGATCAGGAAGGGAGGAAGAGGAGGGCCGGGGTGTGGGATCAGGGAGGGAGGAAGAGGAGGGCCGGGGTGTGGGATCAGGCCGGGCTCTGTGGGATCAGGGAGGAAGAGGAGGGCCGGGTGTGGGATCAGGCCGGGCTCTGTGGGATCAGGCCGTCGTCATTTCCTCCGGCGCAGGGCCTGGCGGGGGGAGCGGGGGAAGCCGGATATGAACCAGACGTGAGGCGGACATTCCGGCCCCGTTCTTCACTCTGCCTGCTGAAAACCTCCTGGAGCAGCCCCGGGTGGGCCTCAGCCCCCACCCAGCACCCCCAGCACCCCCAGCCCCAGCTGTCCCGCTGCCCCGGGGCTTTGGGGTGTCCCCGGAGCCGGCGCAGCCGAGGATCGCGGTTGCCACCCCCCGCATCGATCCTGGCCCCTCATGGATGACACCCCCGGCCCCCGCCCGCTGCGGGGCCCAGCACCCCTCTGACACCGCCAGGAAAAGCTGTGACAGCTCCATGGGCTTTGTCTGAGAGATCCTTGGAGTTTTTCCTGGGAGAAATGAGGGGGCGGTGACAGCACCCTGGTCCTGTTCTGCCTCGCCGCTGCCCCGGCTGTGCTGAGCGATCCAGAGCCACAGCGGGATGTGGAGATGCCTGAGCCGGATCCCTGGGAGAGCTGGTTTGTGTATTCAGCGTTTTCTGGAGGGTTCATTGTGGGGGGAACGGGGCTGCCTCTGATCTGTGTCTGCCCTGTCACAGCGACAGTGGGAGCCGGCACCAGGGTGAAATACAACCCCCAAACTCAATATTTGAGTCAAAATTGCTGAGTCTGGTTATTTCCCATAATTATTAACAACGATTCTGTTCATACCACGGGGCAGTTTCAGTCCCAGGGCACGAACAAGCAGCAAAGAGCCCGTCCTTGCTGCAGGGGTGCCCCCAGCTAAAGGGGATCCAGCGCTTGGCACCGGCACAGTCCCGGGAGGTTCCTGAGGAAGCGCTCGCTCCACGCCAGCGTTGGTGGAAAAACTTCACGGAGCCACCACTGGCACCTTGGGCACAGCCTCTGGAGGTGGGGTGGGAGGATGGTGACCCTCTCCTGTCCTCCAGCTCAGATCTTCTGCACATAATTCCCAGGGAAAAGCCCTTCCTTGCCGTGCAGCCGGCCTTTCCACCAGCCGGAGGCATCTGGGAAGGGGATAAAAAGTCAGGTGTGGTGCCAGCACAGCGGGGAGAGGAGCTGGGCAGGGCAGGAGCCTGGTACCTTCCATCAGGATGTCGATGACCTCCCCAGCGTTGAAGCTGAGCTCGTCCACGTCCTGCCCGATGTACTGGTAGAGCGCCCGGCACCGCGGCCCCTCCGCCTTGGGCTGGGGCTTGGGGCGCCGGGCCGGGGGCGGCCGCTGGCTCACGCTGCGCCGGCGCTGCATCCTGAGGGGTGGGAGGGATGGGGTCCTCACCGGGAGGGCAGGAGGGCAGGGGATGTGCTGCTCCCTCCTGCCCACCCTGCTGCCCCGCACCCATGGGGTGCTCCGTGCCTGCAGGTGGGTGTTCCCAGTGCAGGGACTGGGGGAACTGGGGCAGGAAGAGCTGCACCTTCCTGCCCACCCTGAGGTTCTCTGTGCCTTCAGGTGTGTTCTCCCAGTGCAGGGACTGGGGGAACTGGGGCGGGATGATCTGCACCCTCCTTCCCATCCTGCTCTCCCCGTCCATGGGATGCTCTGTCTGCAGCACAGGTGGGTGCTCCCAGTGCAGGGGCTGGGGGAACTGGGGCAGGATGAGCTGCCCCTCCTGCTGCCCCACACCCATGGAGAGCTCTGTGCCTGCAGGTGGGTGCTCCCAGTGCAGGGACTGGGAGGACTGGGATGCACAAGAGCCTGGGAGATGTGTCTGGCCAGCAAAGCCAGACTGCCCCACTCCGGTCCCCTCCTCAGAGAGGAAAGCATCTCCCGGTGCTGGCGGCAGTGGGAGAGGAGGATGGGGCAGGGAGAGGGACGTGGGACAGGACCTACCCAGCCACCCCCTGGTCAGGCACGTTGAGGAAGTCCATGTTGTGCTCGGACGGGGGCCGTGCCCTGGGCTGGTGGCCGGCGCTGCGGGCGGGAAGAGCTGCGGCCGGGGGACCCCGCGTCTGCTTCTGGGGCATCTTGTAGGTGTCCCTCTGGGCCCGGCCATCGCCGTGGGGGAACTGGGGACCCCCGTTCCTGCAGGCTCCTGGAACACCCCGTGCCGGGGGGGCATTACAGGGGGGCCATGCACGGCCTGCACCCCCAGGAATCCCCCACCCTGGTACCCCCTCCTCACCTCTGGGTGCCGGTGAGGCACTTCGGGAGGGCGCTGGACACCTGCTGCCACCTCTGCCCTGCGCTGCCCCCTTCCTTGTGGGCTCTGGGGGGACACGAGCCCCCCGTTAGGTGACAGTCCTCAGAGCCAGGGGCTGTAGGGGCTGTCCCCCATTTGTACCCTGTACCCCAAAGCTCCCCGTGCTGCCCCATCCCCAGAAATGGCTCCTTCCCGGGTGAGACACAAACCCCACAGGGTACACCCAGCCCACCCCGATGCTCCCAGGCCTCCAGCTGTGCCCTGTGACCCCAGCGCTCCTGCGTCCCCCCTCTGCCACCCCCCAGTGCCCTGGCACTCACTGGCATTCCTGGGGAGCCCATCCCCGATGCTGACCGTAAGGGTTTTGCCTCCAGCTTTGAGGGCGGCCACGTCGCCCTGTCCTCTGACGAAGGTGACGTTGCGGGTGCCACCGCCGCCCCAGCCCTCCTTCTTCACCCGAAACTGTAGTCTGGGGGCGACAGAAGCCGTGAGGCTGCGGTGACAGGACCCTGTCCTGCTTTGTCCCCTCTCCTGGCCCCCATCCTTACGTGTCCTTGAAGGAGAGGGGCAGCTTGGAGCGGGTGAGCTCCTCGAAGCGCTTGCACAGGAGGCTGATCAGCTCCGTCTTGAAGATGGACTCCAAGAAGTTGTCGGCACCGTTCTCATGGAGGATGAAGAAGTCATCCTGCCTGGTGCTGGGGGACATGGGGGCGTCAGTGGGGGGCAAGGCTGGTGCCAGCTGGGCTGGGGGGAGAGTTGGGGACCCCGCTGGGCTTGGGTCCACCGCGAGGAAATTTGGAGACGATTTAGCTGGAAAACTGCCTGACATCCAAAGCCCCGTCTACAAAGCACCCCATGGGGAGCCTCCTCCTCAGGGCTGGATGCCCCCATGGATGAGGGACTGGGGAGCACTCAGGCTGTGAAGAGGCTGCTGGAGGCCAGAGGGGATGCCCAGCCATGGGGACACCCCGTGCAGAGCCCATGGGGAGGGACACACCTCAGCGAGACGCCGCTCACCGCCTGCAGCTCCACCTTCTTCTTGAGCACCTCCTTGATCTGCCCCTTCTCAGGCCCCTTCTTCACCTTCTCCCTCCCGATCAGGTAGAAGTACTTGGGGGTGAGGATGAAATCCCGTTTGATGGGCTGGGAAAGGGCAGGAGAAGGGGGTGAGGGGGGTTTGCTGGGGGGCACAAGCCCCACACACATGTCCCACCCAAGGGAAGCCACCAGGAGCTGCAGCTTGGCTGGTCCCCAGCCCCAGGGGTGTCCGTGTACCTTGAACCTCCGGTCGTATTTGGTGATGGAGTCGGCAAAGTCGATGCGCTCCCGCTTGGCCAGGAACTGGCGCAGCTCCGGCCGCTCCTCCATGCCCAGGTAATCGCCCACGAAATTCCTGTTGATGCTGTTCCTCCGCCGCTCTTTGAAGTTGTAGAGGATGCTGGCGGCTGGAGGGACCCCAGGGAGGGGCAGGTCGGACAGAGGTCTGTGCTGGTGGCTCAGAGCCCCCCCCCAAACCAGCCGTGGTTCATGGCAGCAAGGAGTGGGGCTTGTTTTATGCCACGGGAGGAATCCCAGCTGCTTGAGCTTGGCTGGCTTTGAAACCCACTAATTGCCTTCAAAAAACCTCCTGCTGTGGGAAGGAGGGATGGACCCAGCTGCTTTCTGGGTTTTCCTCCTTGATTTTTCACTGCTCACTTGGGAAAGCCCATGATGGGGTCAGGCAGGGACCAGTGGCTTGTCCCATCCTTCTGCCAACACTGACTCCCAGATACTCCCCTCCATCCCTGTGCAGGCCATGAAATGCAGAGTGAGACAGCACAAGGATCTGTTTATGTCCTACGGCCCCTCCCAGGGCTGGAAATAGGAGCAGGAAATCTGCGCTCTCAGAGTGGGAAAAGACTCCCAACATCTCATGGGCCGGTTCCTCCATCATCCAATCACCATTAGTGCCATGATCAGGAGCCAGGCTGCTGCTCTGACAGCTGGGCTGTCCCACTGAAAGGCACCCTAAAAGGGCTCTGGGGTGTCCCTGTCCCTGTCGTTGCCCGGCCTTACCCTCCTCTCTCATCTGCTCGTATTTGCGGATGGCGATGTGCCGGCGCCAGGCCTTCTGGATCACCCGGGCGAAGCCGTCGAATTTCCTCTCCCGCATCTCCTCGAGGAGGAAGAGCTGGGAGGGACAGGCAGTGCTGAGCCAGGACACCCCAAACCCTCCCCAGTGACGCCCAGCCACGGGCAGTGTCCCCAGAGGGATCAGGGCCACCCACCGACTCGGGGTTCTTGACGAACACCTTGCTCCGGCCCATCTGGTACTGGTCTGGGTCCATGTTGACCGAGCGCAGGAGGTGCTGCACCCCTTGGCGCTCGTCCCCGCGCCACGACGGCCACGTCTCGGGGGTGAGGATGGCGTAGCTGTGGGGAGAAACCAGGGGCACAGAATTCCACAACAGTTTGGGTTGGGAGGGATCTTAAAGCCCATCTTGTTTCCAGCCCCTGCCGTGGGCAGGGACACCTTCCACTGTCCCAGGCTGCTCCAAGCCCCGTCCAGCCTGGCCTTGGGCACTGCCAGGGATCCAGGGGCAGCCACAGCTGCTCTGGGCACCCTGTGCCAGGGCCACCCCACCCTCCCAGGGAACAATTCCTTTCCAATATCCCATCCAGCCCTGCCCTCTGGCAGTGGGAAGCCATTCCCTGTGTCCTGTCCCTCCATCCCTCATCCCCAGTCCCTCTCCAGCTCTCCTGGAGTCCCTTTAGGCCCTGCAAGGGGCTCTGAGCTCTCCCTGGAGCCTTCTCCTCTCCAGGTTGAATGCCCCCAACTCTCTCAACCTGTGAAGCTGTGGCAGGGCCTCCGCACCCTCACAGGGAGGAATTTCCCCCTGACAAGGTGCTGTGGGTCACGGCTGGGCTGTGGGATCTGCCAGCCCCATCCCAGCGGCCGCTCACCGTTGCAGGAACTTGTGGAAGAGGCGGCGGTAGGCGAACCCTGCCCGGCGCACCCGGATGTTCTCCTTCAGCCCCAGGTACTCGACCTGGTGCTTCACCCTGTGGAGCAGGGAGGGACAGCGTGGGACAACAGGGCACGAGGGGACCTAAAGATGCACCTAAAGAGGGCAATGTGTCCCCACACGCTCCGTGTGCTCCGCTGGGTCTGAACAGCTCGGAGGGACCAGCCCAGGGCTGCGGTTTTTGGAGGAAAGCTGGTCCTGGCCACATCTCCATGCCCAGGGTCCCGTTCCCTGGGCTCTGTGGGCTCCCTGTTACCTGCTCTCCTCCCAGTCCCGTGGTTTCTTGGTCTCGTTGGGTTTGATGCAGCGGATGTAGTGTGGGGTGCACTTCATGAGCGTGTTCACCAGGTCGTTGGCCTGTTTCTGGTGCAAGGATCGACCTCTGTAGCATCAAAGGGGGCGGTGGGAGCACAGCCCCTGCCGCCACCCCAGAGGAGCTGCTGCTCTACAGCCCGTGGGACACACCTTGATTTTGGAGCCCGCGGTGGTCGGTCGTCCCTTTTTGTCAGAATCAAGTTTTTCTGGGAAAAGCATCCGGATGAAACCGCTGGAAGGGAGGTGACAGTCCCCAGGTGAGAGCTTCCAGGGTCCCCAGGCTCAAAGGGAGGTGACAGTCCCCAGGTGAGAGCTGCCAGGGTCCCCAGGCTCAAAGGGAGGTGACAGTCCCCAGGTGAGAGCTGCCAGGCTCCCCAGGCTCAGCACAGCCTGAGCTGGGGCCAGCTCCAGGTCTGCCTTCTACTGCTGGGAAATCCTGGACTGTGAGGCTGAGTTCCTCCTCCCTGACCACCCCCAGGAGCAGGAGCAGAGCTGGTGGGTGATCCCACTGGTGGGTGATCCCACTGGTGGATGATCCCACTGGTGGATGATTCCACTGGTGGGTGATCCCACTCTGCCCAGCCCTGGGATGCCCCCGGTGCCCATGGGGCGATGCAGGACAGAGCACCCCAAGCTGTGATGCCCACAAAGGCAGGACCAGCCTTTAAGGTCTGGATGTTGAGGAGTCTGTCCCGTGCCCCAGCCCTTTTGGGGTGTCCCAGCACTGCCGGACTCACTGTTCACTGCTCTGCATGAGCTCGATCAGGTCGGTGAACAGCACGTCCCGGTTGCGCTCGCAGAAGCCGTTCACATCATAGGACACCTGATGGGACAGGAGGGGACCCCAGCTGCGGTGGGCGGGGCTGTGGGGCTCAGGGTGTGGGGTTTGGGGTGCCCTGCCTACCTTGCCAGCGTAGTGGTGGATGACAAAGCCCGAGTTCCAGCTGTTGAAGTGCTCGTGGGTGCCCACGGCCGCCTGCAGCTTCTGCAGCAGGGTCTGGTCGGCGCCCTCGCCCGTGGCGTGCATGGTGGCACACACGTCATCCAGGACACTCATGATCCCGGGAGGGTTCTGGGATAGGGACAGGGAAGCCATGGGTGTGGCAGGGCCCAATCCTGCACCTGGGCACTGCTGCTTCCTACTGAGCCACAGCTTAGAGCTGGTGCTCTCCCACGGGTGCTGGAAGTGTCCAAGGTTGGGCTGGATGGGGCTTGGAGCACCCTGGGATGGTGGGAGGTGTCCCTGCCCATGGCACTGGATGGGCTTTAAGGTTCCTGCTAACCCACACTGGTCTGGGTTTCTCTGCTCCTTGGCAGGACTGGTTTCAGCACCCACCCAGCCCCCTGTCCCTGGGTGCCTCTGCTCCCCAAAAAGCCTCCCTGGCAGAGGGGACCCCACTCACCAGCTTGTTCTCTATCAGGTCACACACCACCTTGTTGTTGAAGTACTGGATCTGCGTCCACTTGATCCCCTCCTGCACATATTCCTCCTGGGGAAGCACAGGGACAGCTGGGTGGGCCCTGAGCCCCTGGGATGTGCTGCAGACCCCCTGCTCCAGTGGTGCCAGGGGGAGGGGGGTGCAGGAATTGCGGTGCAGGAATTGGGGTGCTGGCACAGCCCCACAGCCCCCAGCCCAGCCCCCCTGTACCTGCTCTGCCTTCAGGGTGAGCTCGATGAAGATCTGCTGCAGCTTCTCGTTCACAAAGTTAATGCAGAATTGCTCAAAGCCATTTTTCTGCATGAAGGATGGAAGAGAAAATGGTGCTGAGTTGTCTTCTGCTCCTCTGGCTCATTGGGGGGACCCCAACCAGCAGTGCTTGGGTGCTACTCCAGGGACCCTTCTCGGGGCCACCTGATCCAGGTGCTGTCCTTGCTGTGGCAGCAGGGCAGGACATTCCCAGCTGGGCTCCTACAGCACGGCCACACACACCTGGAATATCTCGAAGCCGTAGATGTCCAGCACCCCGACGCTGTACTCCTCGTACGGCTTCTGCATCGCCCGGTTGATGGACTGCGGGGACAGAGGGGACAGTGTGGGTGCAGGGCGGTGGGATTGGCTGGATCCTGGAGCAGGGGGTGACCATCCCCTCTCAGGCCCACGCACCTCCACGAGGAAGTCGAAGACGCGGGCGTAGAGCCCCTTGGCCAGCGCGTCGCGGGTGTAGGCCGCCTGCTCCACGTTGAGGGTGACGGTGATGGACTCGGAGCGGCCGCCCCACTTGCTGTCCATTTTCCTGCTGGTGACCTTCTCGTTGAGGCGCTCCTGGTCGACCCCCAGCAGGTAGGCAGGGAAGGCCAGGGCTGGGCAGAGCGGGGGTGGTCAGGGCTGTGTCCTTCCCACCCGGCTCCGGCCGCGGTTGAGGCCCTCAGCCCCATCCAGGTGCAGAGGACAGCAGTGGGACAGTGACTGGGGACATGGGATGGGTCCTTCCTCTCCCAAAGTGACACCTGCCATCTGTCCCCTGGCTAATTAAGCTCTGGCTGAGCCATTTGCTCGCTGCCTCAGTTTCCCCATGTCTAACGTGGGGAAGGTGCTTCTGCTGCCACCCTCCTCCACCAGGGGATTTGTGACACAGCCACAGAATCACAGAATGAGCTAGGCTGGAAAAGACCTTTGAGATTGTCAAGTCCAACCTATGACTTAACACCTCCTCCTCAACTAAACCACGGCACTGAGTGCCACGTCCACTCCTCTTTTAAACACGTCCAGGGACGGCGACTCCACCACCTCCCTGGGCAGACGATTCCACTGCCACTTTGCCACTCATTCCCGAGGGTCCCTGTGACCATCCCCAGCCGTCCCCTGGAGCCACTCGGCTACTCACAGTCAGCGTTCTCCACGCGGGCGTAGTTGCCCTCCTCCCGGAAGCTGATGTTGCCCAGGTGCAGGATCCCTGCCACGATCTGCAGCACCAGCTGCTGGTCCTCGCCGCGGATGCCGATGACCTGCATGGCGTTCTGGGGGTGCAGGGACCCCGTGAGCCCCCGCCCGGCCCCAGAGCCTTTGGGGACTCCCCTCCCTCCCGGGCACTCACCATGGTCTCGTGAAAGTCGCTGCGGTCATCTGTGCCCTCCACCTGGTAGGTGTCTGTCTGGTTCAGGTAGAAGTAATAATCTGGGCTCATGATGCCCAAATTCTGCTGCTGCTCTTGGGACGCCCCTTGGATGAGCTGGGAGGGGACAGGGGGCTGTGGTCACCCGGCTCCTGGCTCCCCCCTGCAGCCTGGTGGCTCTGGGCCACCCCCATACCTGATAGTAGATGTGGAAATTCCTCTCGCACTCGTTCTGGCTCACCACGCGCGACTTCTCCAGCAGGAAGTTGGAGATCTTGCCCCCGTCGGGTTCTCCGCCCCGGCTGAACTGGATCTCGAAGTACTTTCCCTGCTCCAGCACAGATCCTGCTCAGAGCTGTGGCCCTGGCTGGGGGGATTCCTCATTCTCCCCCACCCCTTCCCCACCACATTTTTTGGGATGCTGGGATTTGCGATCCCTGGCTGAAGACTTTGTGGTTCATGTGGAGACCTCATCGCTCCCTCAACTGCCCCAAAGGAGGCAGGTGGGGTTGGTCTCTTCTCCCAGGTAACAGGCAACAGGACAAGAGGAAACGGCCTCACGTTGCCCCGGGGGAGATTTAGATTGGATGTGAGGAAAAAAATCCTTCACTGGAAGCGTGGTCAGGCACTGGAACAGATTGTGGTGGAGTCACCATCCCTGGAGGGATTTAAAAGCCGTGTGGATGTGGTGCTTGGGGACACGGCCCAGTGGTGGCCTTGGCAGTGTTGGACTCGATCTCAAAGGTCAGCTTTCCAGCCCAGCTGGGTCAGTGACTGTGCTGCAGCCCTGACCCCCTGCACCCGCCCTGGGACTGCCCTGGCACTTACGAAGCGGCTGGAGTTGTTGTTCCGGACGGTTTTGGCATTTCCAAAGGCCTCCAGGAGCGGGTTGGACTGCAGGATGATGTCCTTCACGTGCTGGGGACAGAGCAGGGGAGGGCTGAGCACGGCTGTGTCCCACTGCAGGCCTGGGGACAGATCTGGGGCTTTGCGTGTCCCCAGGCCTGGAGTGGCTGCTCCGTGTGCCACCATCGGCTGTGGGGATCAGTTGGGAGGTGACGTGATGAGTGGCAGGGGGGACAACAGACCTACCTGGACCTTCTCCCCACCCCCAGACACTTTGGAGATGTAGCCCATGATGTATTTTGCTGCCACCGTTTTCCCAGCTCCGCTTTCTCCACTGTGCAAATGCCAAAGCAGAGGAGTTGTGAAATGGCCCCACCAGAGCCACCCGTCCTGGGTGCTTTGGGGTGGGTCCTGGAGCAGGACCAGAGGGTGACAGCGAGTTTTGGGGGCTGTGGCCACCGCCCTTGGATGGGGCTGCCCAGGGGTATCGGTGTGAGCAGAGCGTGGCTCGATGAGCTGCTCCAGGCGACGTTGAATTTCTTGTCACCGGATTTAGAAGGGGAGGAGGGAGACTTGGGAGCCTCAGAGGGAAGTGTCCGGCCTTGCCCCACATCCTGACCATTTCCATTGCAACACTGCCCCGGAGAGCTGCATTGCACAAGGCTCTGGCCCTGCCTGGGACCCCCCTGGTCACAGCCTTGCCTGGTGGCCCAGGGGGTCCCTCCAGACACTCCAGAGCCCAGGAGCCACCACTCTTCAGCCACCTCTTAGCTGGGAAACCCCTGGGCTGGGGAGAAGGGGTGGTGGGGACAGATGTCCCCAGGGGCAGTGACACCCCAGCTGTGCCCCAGTGTCCCCCAGTACCTGATGATGACGCACTGGTTCTCGCCGTCGATCAGCATGTTCCGGTACATGTTGTCAGTCAGGGCGTAGATGTGGGGGGGATTTTCATACTGGGCCTAACCGGGGGGACAGGGACAGCGGGGCTGAGCACAAAGCAGCCCCTAGCTCCCCTCCCCAAACCCCTTAACTGCCCACAGGGGAATCACCCTCCTCATACTGACCCTAAACAAGGCACAGGGACAGCGGGGCTGGGCACAGAGCAGCCCCCAGCTCCCCAAATCCCCCTCACTCTGCCCATGTGGGAATCAGCCTCTTCCCACAAACACTGGCTCATCAGCAGCGTGTCTGGTGTTTTCTAACCCTTCCCTCCTCCTTGGGAAGCTCGCTGGGGCAGAGCTGCGTTTTACCATGTTTGGGTTGCTTTAGTGTGCATTTCTGAGCTGAATTTCCCGGGAATGTGGATTTGGAGCACTGACCCCTGCAGCAGCCAAGGGGCTGTGGAGGATGGGGACCCTCCGGGGACGCCCCTGGGGGTTTTGCACGGAATTAACCCCGAATTGCCCCCGGCAGCCTCACCGCGCCCTGGTACAGCTCGATCTCCCGGTCGGTGAAATACGGCATCTGCTTGAAGGGGTTCACGGAGATCAGCACGGGCCCGATGTAGGTCTGGGCAGCAGGTCAAGGGCCGTGTGTCCCGTCCCATGTCCCCCCTTCCCACTGCCCAGTCCCGCCCCGCAGGCAGGAACGTGGGTATGGGGTCCCTGCCGCGTCCTGGCAGCTGCACCGGGAGTGCCACGAGGGATTCCAGCTCGGCACAGGCAGAGCTGCTCCGCTGCCGTGGCTTGGGGCACTCCCAGCGCTTCCTCGGCCCCCGAGTGTCCCCTGCGGTGTTCTGGCTGCAGGAGCATCCTCTCAGCTCCCTGGCCTGGCTGAGGATCGGCTCCAAAAGCTTCTCCAGCATCCCGCAGCCTCCTGGAATCCACCCTCTGCTCACGCTCCTTTTGCAGCAGGAGCCCATCCTGGTTTTACATCCAGGGGAACTGAGGCACGAAGAGGAGAGGAACTGCGAGTCCTGCCTTTCCCTGCCCAGCAGCCACTCTGCTGCCTTCCCTGCAGCATCCCCGAGCCACTCCTTGCGGGCAGGGGCACGGAAAAGCAGGGAATTGCACCTGGAATTGGTGCGGCAGCGGGATGGGGATGGGCCCCCAGCACGGTGAGGGGATGGAGCAGGCGGGGTCATCCCAAGCCTTTGATATCCTATTTGTGTCCCAGCTGACAGTGGGGCAGGGGGAAAGCGGCCGAAAGGCAGGAAGAGGGAGCTTTTCTGGGAAATGCAGAAGCTTGGGATGTTGAGTCATGGCTGGACAGAGCCCTGCGTGCAGCAGCACAGAAAAAAAAAGGAAGAGAGAGGCTGTGTGGGGTATTTTTCCCTCAAAAAACAACACCAAAAAAAAAAACCCAAAAAAGCCAACCCCAAACCAAGCCCCAAACGCGTGTAAAGCCCCAGGGCTGTGGCGGGAGGTGGCTGAGTCACAGCATCGCCTTGTAAGGACAGAGCCACATCTTCAGGGGAAATGCAGCGGCGTGGGCAGGAGCCTCAGCCCGGGCTGAGCCCTCCCCGTGCGCTGCTGTGCCCCTCGGGGCTCTGCTCCTTGTCCCCAGCAGGGACAGCCACCCCCGCACTGGGGAGTAGCGAGCTGGGATGGTACCGGGGCCACGTCCCCAGGCGGGTGTGGGGCGAGCAAGGCTTGGGGACACGTCCCCGTCCTCCTCCAGAGCTGTGGTGCTCGGCAGTGCCAGCTCAGGGATGGCAGCAGGGAGCTGGAGCAGCTCCGTGTCCCCTGCGCTGGGTGACGGTGTCCCCTGTGTCCTGGCAGCGCTGGGGACGAGGGGTGGCACCTCCTCCCCGTGCCTGCGGGGATGCTCCCGCTCCATCCAGGGCTTCCCTGGATTTGTGGGGGGTGCGGAGCAGCCAGGACATGCGGTGGGCATCGCTGGGGGTGGGTGACAGCAGCAGGGGACGATGGTCGCTGCTGCCACCGGGGTCACTGCTGCCACCCCCGTCACAGGCAGGGGGTTCCCGGTGTGCAGGAACAGGGGGACACTGGGGGTGAGGGGCTTTGCTCCGGGCTCTGTGGCTGCAAAGGAAGGACCAAAGTGGGTCCTGGGCATGGCAGGACAGGGGGTTTGGGCACTGTGTCTCTGCCAAGTGCGGCTCAGCTCGGGAATGGCGACATTCCCCCAGCCCATCCCAGTCCTGTCCCAGCAGGGCACAGGACACTGCAGGCACTGGGGCAGCTCCAGTTTGTGCCGTGCCCCGACAAAGCCTTGGAGCCCATCCCTGCTGCTCCCTGTGCCTGTCCCCACTGCCTGGGCAAGGATACAAAGATGAAATCGTCCATGAAACGCTTCTTGAGGTTCTCCACGATGGCCTCCTCGGAGATCTTGGACAGCAGCACCATGTCGTCCACACCGCTCTGCTTGACATTGTGGCTCTGCCAGTGGAAGCGCTCCTTGCTGCCCTGGGGGCGCAGGGACACAGCGACTGTGCCGGGGCCTCCTCCTGCCACCAGGGCCACCTCCTGCCACCGGGGCTGGCTCTGACCCCCGGAGCTGCCGGCAGCTGGGACGGGTCCCGGCTCAGCTGTCACTCCAAACCAGGCACCTCGCAGTGCAAACAGAGGGGTTTGGCCACACTGGGAACTCGCAGAGCTCGAAATTCAGTGCTCTGGGGCTTGTCCCAGCCCTCTGGATCGCTCCTCACCCCCGGGCAGCCGGAGAGGAGCAGACAGGAGCTGCCCCAGCCCCCCTGCCCCAGGTTAATGTAGGACTAAGGAAACAGTTGATGCAGAGATTATGAGCCAGAACAACGCAGGGGAAGGGTGGTGGTGGCATCCTCTGCACCCCCACATCCTCCTTGCACCACTGTGCTCCTGTCCCCCTTCCCCCTGCCCAGGGAGAGGCCAGCACCCTCTGCCCAGTTGTCCCCAGCTCGCCCGGCTCTGTCCCCTGGGGGCTGGGGGGCAGCAGCAGAACTGGGCTGGGATTTCAGCCCTTGTGGGGTCAATGCAGCCCTGGGCTGGGAGGGGGGGATTTCATCATGCAAAAGTCACCCAAAGGCCTCCCCTCATCCTCGATGTCCCCAGAAACAAGCTGGGCACAGCTGTGGTGCCCGTGTGGCCCCCGGCACGGTGCCCAGGAGGGACCGTCTGGACCGATCTGTGGCCCCTCTGTCCCCATCCCCGCGGTTCCTCTTTCACCCTCCTTGCTCCTGTCACCGATTTCACTTCTCCCCCATCAGCCCTGGCCTCTTACTCTTTCCAGTTCCCTTTTCTTCTTCTCTTCCCCTTTTGCTTGATTTTCCTGCCAGCTCTCAAGGTTTCAGGGCTCTGGATCCCGACACCTTTGGAGGTTCCTGGCAGCCCCTGATTTTTGCTGGGTGCCCCCAGCCCCCCACAGCCACCCTGGGGTGTTTGTCACAACCCGGCTCCATCACGTGCTGCTCTCCTGCCCACCCCCCTCCTCCCTGGGCTCTGCAACCCCAAATGCCCCCTGTGCCCCCTCTCCAAACCCCAAATGCAAGCCAAGCCCCCACAGCTGCTGAAGGGACTTCTGGCTGTGTTGTCCCACCACCTCCTCTTGGGTGCACAGAGTTGGGCCAGCTCAGGGGGCTCAGGGGGTCCAGGGCTGCTCACACAGCCTGACACCACCCAGGGAGCTTCTCCTCTTCCTCCTGGTTGTTGTTTATGGGCGTTTTTCTTGCCTTCATCCTAATATCCCCCAGAAAAGCCAGCTGGAAAAGCACTGGCAGGCTCAGCCATCCTCTCCAGGTCACCGTGGTGTCCCCCAGGGAGCTGCCAGGGACCCCAGGAGCTGCCCAGCTTCACCCCAGCCTGGCCCAAATCCTGGGCTTTGGGAGAGAGAGCCCATGGGTAGCCAAACTCCTCTGTGCCCTGTCCCCATTACCCCAAACCCTGGGCTGCTGATCGAGGCCACGTTAAGGCAAAGAGGATTTCACTGAGAGCTCGAAAGTTTCGAGCTGACACCTGGAGATTGTCCTCCAGCCCCACGACTGCTCAGAGCTGTCAGTGCTGAGTGTGTCTTCACCTCCTCTTCCTCTGGGCCAGCTCTGGGGCTTTCCTGGCCCTGCTGAGGCACCTGGTGCAGCCCAGCTGCAAGGAAAACACCGGCTCACGGTACATGAAGGGTTTGTCCTGGCTGTCTGCAGAGCTCGGGGTGTTCCTGCCCCGTTTCTGGGAGCACTGAGCCTGCCTGGCCTCCCTGAGCGTGTCACGGGGGGTTTGCAGGGCCAGGGCTCACTGAACTGGGTAAAATCAGGATGCAGAGGAATTAGGATCCCTTAAACCCTGGTACTGCCCAAGCTCGGTGCCCAGGGAGCTCCCATGGGATGGGGCTGCAGGTGACATCCCTGCGGGGAGTGGGGGCACCAATTAATTTCCTTCCAGAGGTTTGGGGCAGCAATTTCTCAGTCCCCTGCTCTGTCCAGTCCCCTCCTCTGTCCTGTCCCCTGCTCTGTCCAGCCCCAGGCCAAAGCTGCCCAGGGAAGGGGGCCTGGACCAAGCCATTCCACCCTCATGCCAAGCAGGGAGAAGCTTTTGTCCCTGCTCCACCTTCCAGGTGCCCTTTGCAGCCCCTGTGCACGAGGGACTTTGCTCCAGAGGTGACACGTGAGGAGCCCCTCAGCACCCCCAGCTGTGGGATGGGCACTGTCACCACCCCTGTGCCCGGGGCCAGGATGCTCCTGGGCAGGGAGGGGAGCAGCCCTGTGGCAGCACTTGCAAAACATCGTGTTTTTCTTCAAAGCTGAGGTCAAACCACAAAGGAACCCTGCAAGCCCTGAGCAAGGAGCGGATGCAGCCCAAGGTGGCACCTTTTGAGTCAAGATAGGCCATGCCCAGAAGCAGCAGCACCTTAAAACCACCGGAAAGCCTTGAGAGGAGGATCAGCCCGTTTGTCACATCAGTGTCACAGCCAGGCACGGGCAGGGGTTGGGGATGGGGGCCGGCCCTGTAGCTGGGCTCTGGCAGGACTCTGGCTGCAGAGTCCCCTGGTCCTTCAGGAAGCCACAGAACAGCTTCAGGTGGTGAGGAGGGGACAGTGGAAGTGTCTTTGGTGACAGCATCTGAGCAGCCTCTCGGAGGTGACAGCCACAAGCGTGGGCGGGAGAAGGTTTCAGCCTGGCCACTGTCTCCTGTCCCCTTCCTGTCTGTTTGCAAAGAGCTGGGGACAGCATCACCCCCAGGCACGCGGGGAGCAGAGCTGTGAGCTGCAAGGACACAGCTGGGGCAGCCCCTTACCCCAAGTCTGAGCATCTTCCTAATTCTGAGAGCTTTCCTCTTCCTCTTCTGCCTCCAGATCAGCTCCCAGAAGTGGCCACTGCCCTCGCAGCAGCCCCACATCCTCCCTGCAGCCCCTGGCCCCTGTCCCCTGCAAGGTCTGACCGTGGGGACCAGCACCCCGGGGGTCCCTCCTGGCCTGGGGCTGCCACCCCCACCCCACACTCTGCCCCACCAGCACCACCAGTGCTGAGACCAGAAGCACCAGTGAGGACACGAAGCTGTCCCGTGGGTGTCACAGCAGTGACAGCAAAACCCAAACCTCTCTGTGCCAGCACAGACCCATCCCCTGGCAGTCCCCAGCCTGTCCCGGGGGACGGCAGCCCCCAGCCCCCCACACGCACCCCCGGCTGCTCCCCACCCCGGTGCCTCCCCAGCCCAAGCTGTCCCCAAGCTGGGGAGCACCGTCCCCTCTGCAGCAGGGACACGGGGCAGCCCCTGGCACCTCCCAAAGCAGCGAGGGACCGCGCTGGGAGCAGGGCAGGGCAGGGCTGGGGCAGCCCTGAGGTGGCAGAGTAGGAGGTGACACCCCGGGGTGCCCGAGGGGAGCAGGGTGGGGTCCCCAGGGGGCCCCGCTCGCACTCACCATGATGTCCCCGTGTCCCTCCCCAGCCTGGGGCTGCTGTCACCGCCGGCCCGGGGCCATCCCAGAGCGCTTCTTTTTCGCCTTTCTGCTGATTGTGACGAATTATTTTCCCTCCCCTCACTTCCTCATTTTGCACGTTTGTGGCGGGGGCGAGGACAGCGGTGCCTTTGCTACCGGGGGACTTCGGGGTGGCCCTGCCCCGGGTGTCACCACCTCTGCTGCTGCTGCTGGGTGTCACCGAGCCGGGGAGGGAGCGGGTGCTGGACAGAGCCCGGCAGGGATGCTCAGAGCCTCGGGGAGACCTTTCCTGTCACCCTGCGGTGACAGATGGATGTCACCTGTCCAGGGGTGGTCGGTCAGTACTGGGGGTGGCTTCAGGAGCAAAATGCTTTCGGTTGCTGCTTGGTTTTTTTTTTTTTTAATAGAAGAGGCCCCTCTTGAGGTACAGAGAAAAGCAGAGTTCTGGGCCACCATGTCCCCACTGTCCCCTGCAGAGTCACAGAACGGTTTGGGGTGGAAGGGACCTTAAAGCCCATCCAGTGCCACCCCTGCCATGGCAGGGACACCTTCCACTGTCCCAGGCTGCTCCAAGCCCCATCCAGCCTGGCCTTGGGCACTGCCAGGGATCCAGGGGCAGCCACAGCTGCTCTGGGCACCCTGTGCCAGGGCCTCCCCACCCTCCCAGGGAACAATTCCTTCCCAATATCCCATCCAGCCCTGCCCTCTGGCAGTGGGAAGCCATTCCCTGTGTCCTGTCCCTCCATCCCTTGTCCCCAGTCCCTCTCCAGCTCTCTTGGAGCCCCTTTAGGCCCTGCAAGGGGCTCTGAGCTCTCCCTGGAGCCTTCTCCTCTCCAGGTGAGCACCCCCAGCTCTCCCAGCCTGGCTCCAGAGCAGAGGGGCTCCAGCCCTGGGAGCAGCTCCGGGGCCTCCTCTGGACTGGCTCCAGCAGCTCCACGTCCTCCTGATGTTGTTGCCCAGGGCTGGGGCAGCTCTGCAGGTGGGGTCTGAGCTGAGCGGGGCAGAGGGGCAGAATCCCCCCCTCCCTGCTGGCCCAGCATTGCCAACACAGGGGGTCCCTGTGCCAAGGGGGAAACTGTTCCCACGTCCTGGAGCAGCTCTGGGTGCATCTCCACCTCTCCAACCTGCTCTGGCCCCCAGAGAAAACCCTCCCCTGCTTCCAAACCCCTCCTTTGGTGTGAATTGTGGTGCTGTGGGTGCGCAGACCAAACCCCAGGCTCGAGGAACACGACTGGGAGCAGAAGCTGTGCCCGGGATCGTAGCTACTCCTTTATTATAATTCATGCCTTACGTCGCTCCTCCTCAGAGTTAGTATGTTAAACATTGGTCAGTAGATATATATCGATACAAAAACGATGAAAACACCCCCTCCCCTCACCCAGAAACGTCAGAACGGAGCGTGGCACCAGGAAGGAAGAGAAACGAGGTTTGCTGAGCACCAGAGAAGCTGCGATCGGCTGGAGGAGCAGGTGGACACAAAAATACAGCTGGGAGAGGAACACACGGGGGCTCTGCTCTGGGGGAAGGGGGCTGTCCCCTCCTGCACCGTAGGGATGGCCCCAAGGGAACGAAACACGGCTTTGGACAAAGGTTTCCCATCGCTGTGATGTGGAAAGGCCTGAAAATAATCGTAATAATAACAATTATGATGCTAACAAAAAGCACATGCTTTGGAGAGGTGAAGTCAGGTCTCCTCCACGGGCTGCCCGTGGAGAGATTGGCCCAGGTTTGGCCACGAGGTGACCTGGAGGAATTTCAAGCCTGCTCTTTTTCCCATCACTGGAGGCCTCCTGCGGGCAGAGGAGTGGGTGGCACCGGGACTGGCACCTCGAGGCCACAGCCACACGTGGCCAGGCTGCCTTCGGAGGCAAAGCACCTTTCGGAGGCAAAGCACCTTTGGAAGTCAAGCACCTTTGGAAGTGAGGCCGCAGCAGAGGCTGAGGCGGTCTCTGGGCAGGGCCCTGCCGTGCCAGGCCCTGGGGACACCGTGACAGGAGGGTTCCTGTCCTGCGTCCTCCTCGCTTTGCTCCCTGAGCCTGGCACAGCCCCGCCGCCCGTGCACGCCTCTGCCCCCAGCTCAGCTCGTGCTTCGAGGGATACAAACCGGTCCTAAAAGTGACGAGGGCGTTAAGGACAAACGGGGCAGCACCCCAACCCAAGTCGGTCACCACGAGAGTTTGGAGAACCCCCTCTCCCAGTTAAACTGGTGTCACCGCTCTGCTCACGGGGTGAGCCGCTCCCTGTCCCCTGCTGCCCGCCCCGAGGTGGCAGGGCACAAACCGAGGGGACAAAAGCCCCGCTCCAACCCCACTCCCCACAGCGGCTCCTCTTCATCCAGCACCACGCTCGTCACCCGAGGCACCTGAACCCTCCTCCCTGTCTCCCCTGGGATCCCGAGGGAAGGGCAGCAGCCCCGGGGGTGCTCGAGCCCCGCGGTGATGCCCTGGGGGACACGGAGCGGGATGAGGCAGGAGCGGGGCGAGCGGTGCCGCTTCCCTCGGTGGCTCTCGGCCACTACTAATAAATAACAACATCAGAATTTCAAGTAAAGTCCCTGCTCTGCCCAGCTCCCCCCTCTCCCAGCACTCATCCAGCTGGGGCTGCAGTGGTTTAACTGGGAACCTGCCATGGTGAAGCTCGGGGGCCAGGGGGGTCTGTGGGGGACGGGTTTGGGGGACGCCGGCTCCTGCTGGAAGCGCGAGCGGAGTCTGCGTGGGAGCCAGGGGAGATTCCCAGGGCGGACGGGGAGGGCACGGCTCCGCGGCCCTCCGGCAGAGCTTTGGCCTTCCAGTTTTGCCACGGGGGTCCCGCTGTGTCCCGCCGTGTCCTAGTGGCCCTGGCAGGTTTTACAGCACATCTGTCGGAAGTAGGTCCGGCTGCAGAACTTGAACTTGAGGACGAGCGGGCAGTAGGCCACCTTGTTCACATCCTTGCACTCTGAGGGGACACAGAGAGGGGGAGCAGGGTCACAGCCGGGCTGAGGGCATCCTGGGGGGGGTTTGGCAGGAAGCTGAAAGACGCAGCCGTAATGAAGATGCTGCTGAGGACGTCACTGATGAAAACCTCTCTGTGCCAAGGTGCAGTTCCTGCATTTCTCGGGGTCATGGCACGCCAGGCTGGCCTGGGACCAGAGGGGACCAGGGCCACAGAGTGGCCACAGTTTCAACAGAGTGATTTGGGTTGGAAGGGGCCTTAAAGCTCATCCCTTTCCACCCCCTGCACAGGCTGGGAGTGCAGAGATCCATCCCTGAGGCAGGGAATGCCTGGAGAGGGGATGGGCACAAGGCCAGGGTGGGAACGTTCCTGCTCCCACTGGGTGTCCAGGCAGAGAAATCATGGAATTACAGGACGGTTTGGGGTGGAAAGGACCTTAAAGCTCATCTCATTCCCACCCCCTGCCATGGGCAGGGACACCTCCCACCATCCCAGGTTGCTCCAAGCCCCATCCAACCTGGCCTTGGACACTTCCAGAGATGGGGTCTCCCCACCCTAGAGCCCAGCCTGTGCCATGCTGACTCTGCTGTCCCTGTCCCCAGAGCTGGCAGTGCCCCTGTGTCCCCTCCCCACAGACCCCTCACCTTCAGGGTTGTCCGTAGGCCCTGACTCGCACTTGGTCTCGCACTGCTGCATGCCAGGGGGCTGCAGGGCCTCCACGCAGTCCATGGACGGCTGCCCGGTGTGAGCCAGGCACTGGACGGATCTTCTCTGCTGGCCAAGGCCACACTGGGCAGAGCACTGTGGGGACAGCACAGAGGGAGCTTTAGGAATGTGGCAGGAGCGGGCACAGATGGGGGTTAGGGGATGCAAAGGGTGCTGGAGGTGGTGGCTCCTTCCCTGCCCAGCCGGGACTCCCTGCCATGAGCGAGTGAAATCATGGCCCTGCATCCCAGCAAAGCTTGGTTTGATTCTGCAGGGCTCGGGGAGGATCCCTCCATCCAGCCCTGAATCCCCGGCCTTTCCCAGGCCTCCCGCACCCCGATGTCACCCTGAGGCTCGAGGGGTGTTGGAGGGCAGGGAGCACTGTCAGGGTCACCCCGCTGGGCTCTGGTGGGGACCAGCAGTGGCCCCGCGTGTCAGTCGGGCCAGCCCAGCTCTGCAGCCCCTGCCCTGCTGACCCCTAGATCCCCAAGGGGACCCCTCAATGACTTCTGTGGGGTCCTGCCAGGCCCGGGATGCCCCCAGGGTCAGCTCTGCCCTTGAACCACCATCACAAATGAGCCAAAAAGGGGGCAAAGAACACTGCCACGGAGTCCTGCTGTCCCCTGGACAGCTGTGGTGGCCACACAGGGTTCTGCTGGCCGGTAAAAGCTTTCGGCACCGCAGGATTGGAAGGGCTGGGAGGCTTCCCCTGCAATGCCCCCGTGGCGAGGGCTGTCCCTACCTCTCCCCACTCGCCGGTGACCCAGCGGGGTGGGGGGCAGCGCCGCAGGTTGCACCTCATGCTGGTGGGGGGCTTGGCGGCCTCGTGGCACTGGGAGGTGGGCAGGGTCACGCTGTGGTCGCCGCTCTTGCACAGGACGATGCGGTGGCGGAAGCCGGGCCCGCAGCTCGGGGTGCACTGCAGGGACAGGGGACACGGTCAGGGAGGCTGGCAAGGAGGGGACAGAGGCAGCTCTGGCTCCCCCAGCGCTGCTCCCACCTCTCCGGGCTCCCTGAGCTACAACATTCCCCACTCTGCGCCCTCCGTGGCCATCACTGGTGACCGGCACTGTCCTCCCATGGAGCAGCACCCTCAGAGAGGTGAGGAAAATGTCAGTCACAGAATCAGAATATCCTGAGCTGGATCCCTCAGGGATCACCAGCCCAGCCCCTGGCCCTGCACAGACACCCCAACAATCCCACCCTGGGCATCCCTGAGAGCGCTGTCCAAACGCTCCTGGAGCTCTGGCAGCCTTGGGGCCGGGACCATTCCCTGGGGAGCCTGGGCAGTGCCCCAGCACCCTCGGGGGGAAGAACCTTTCCCTGAGATCCATCCCAAGGCCCTGACACAGCTCCAGCCGTTCCCTGGGCTCCTGTCCCTGGCCCAGAGCAGAGCTCAGCCCCTGCCCCTCCGCCTCCCCTCGGGAGGAGCTGCAGCCCCCAAGGAGCCTCCCCTCAGCCTCCTCTGCTCCAGCTGAACGAGCCAAGTGCCCTCAGCCGCTCCTCAGACCCTTCCCCAGCTCCATGTCCCTCCTTTGGCACTCGCCTCTGACCAGTCCAGGGCCACCCACTCTGGAGGACACGTTTGGTTGTTGCAGGGCTCCAACATCTTCGGCCGTGGCTGGGTGCAGGAGGCATCATCCAGGGTTTTCTCCTCACTGGCAGAGATCTTCCTCTTGCAGAAGACGCTGCGGGTCCGGACGCCCTCGTTGCAGCTCCGGCTGCACTCGGACCAGTTCCCAATGGCCCAGCTGGAGATGGGCCAACAGCAGAGCTTGGAGGGGCATGCTGGGCTGGGCCAGTTCCCACGCTCCTGCACACAGCCCTGCTCCTACTCAGCCACAGCCTCCCGGGCAGCTCTGCTGGAACCACAGAGTTCCCCCACAGCTGCCCTTCCCCTCCAGGAGAGGAGCCAGGGAGGGGCCGGGACAATTCCTGAGGGACTCCTGAATAAGGGGCACAGAGGAGAAAGCCCAGCCCCATTCCCATTCCCCAGCAGAGCTGCTCCAGCCAGGCAGCATCACCCCTGGCTGCCATTCCCAAGGAATTTCACCCTCTTCCACCCTGGCTTTCCCCCCTGGCTCCGTGCCCCAGGTACTCACGCCGGGGGACAGGGCTCGGTGTTGCAGGGCCTCTGCCGCTCGGGCGCTTTGGTGTCAGCGCTGCAGAAATGGTTGGGGACGGTGGAGCCATCGGAGAGCTTCCTGCACACCACAGACTGGATCTGGCTGCCTGCCCAGGGAGAAGAGGGAAGGGGGAAAGGGAGGAGGAGGCTGAGACTGGAGCAGGGCCAGGCTGTGGGTGCCGGCCCCACAGCTCTGCTCCCGCGGGGTGACGTGACACAGCGGCCACTTGTCCCTGCACATCGAGCCCGAACTTATTCCTCCTTTCGTAACCAAGGGCTCCTCTGGCATCTCCAGGAAAAATGGACGGTGTGGAATGATGGGGTCAGTGTGTGGGTGTGGAATGGTGGGGTCAGTGTGTGGGTGTGGCACTCTGGGTGACAAGGTGGGCATCGGGCACAGGCTGCACTCGATGGCCCTGCAGGGCTTTTCCAGCCTCGATGATCCCGGGATGCGAAAGCTCACCAGCCAGGGCAGGACCTGCCAGAGGATGGAGGATCACAGCATTCCAGGGATCTCATGCTCCAATGAACCTGTTCTAACCTTGGCCTTGTGACACTTCCTGGGCAGCACTTGGGGAATAACAGGAACAAGAAGGGACAACACTCGATCGATGCCTAGCATGTGAGACCAGCCCTGAGCTTTAAACGGGGGACATTATTGAGCCATTCTCTTCTGAACACCAGCTCAGCCCCTCCCAGCCAGGCTCTCCAAAGTCCTGAGACACGGCCCAAACCTCCATGTCAGTCCCCATGGGAACCAGGCCAAGCGTTCAGGGAAGTACCAGGGGTGTTTCAGTTCCCAGACCATCGATGTGGGGCCAGATCTGTTGTGATCGGCCAACCCATCCTTGCTCCATCCCTGGGAGTGTCCCAGGCCAGGCTGGACAGGGCTGGGAGCGCCCTGGGGTAGTGGAAGTGTCCCTGCCCATGGCAGGGGGTGGCACTGGACGGGCTTTAAAGTCCCTCTCAACCTAAAGCCATTCTATGATTCCCTGCATCGCATGGGTAAATGGGTTTAAAAGGGGATGTAGAGGGACAGGACACAGGGAATGGCTTCCCACTGCCAGAGGGCAGGGCTGGATGGGATATTGGGAAGGAATTGTTCCCTGGGAGGGTGGGGAGGCCCTGGCACAGGGTGCCCAGAGCAGCTGTGGCTGCCCCTGGATCCCTGGCAGTGCCCAAGGCCAGGCTGGACGGGGCTTGGAGCAGCCTGGGACAGCGGAAGGTGTCCCTGCCCACGGCAGGGGGTGGAAAATTTTGATCTTTAAGGTCCTTCCACCCATACCCATGACCCAGCTGAAGATGGCACCCAGGCTCTTTGCCCTGACACAACTCCCACGTGGCTGAGAGCGGGGTGGGTCCGTGCAGAGACCCCAGAGCTCCTCAGAGCCAACCAGAAGCCCAGGCACAGCGCAGGGGGGGTCCCACCTGTCCCCCCAAACCAGCCCAGCATCAGAGCTCACCCCCTGCACACAGCACGGAGCACTTGGTCCACGGGGTGTAGTGCCAGGAGTACTGGCTGGAGCCGTCCCTGCCCACCGGAGCGTTGAACTTGTAGCGGATCCCCTGCAGCTCCGTCCGCACCAGCACCTGCGGGAAAGGCACCCCCGGGACATCAGTGCCACTGCGGTGACCACCCGGGTGGCATCCCACAGCCTTGTTGGCATCCAGGGCAGCTGGAATCTTCCCCATCCCCTTTCCAGCCCCTCCCAGAACTGGCAGGGCAGCCACCGGTGGTGACAGCGGTGCTCGATCGGGGAACGAGCTGCCAGGCACTTAAGGGTGGAATCATCCCAAAACCTGACAGATTAGGGAGGGAGAGCTGAGAATTAGGGAGGGAGAGCTGAGAGTGCCCAGTGGATAAAGCACTGGCCCCCTAAGGCAGGGATTGTGGCTCCTGTCCCACCCGGGGTGACCCTTTCACAGACTGGACGTGGCACTTGGTGCCGTGGCCCGGCTGACGAGGCGGTGTTGGGTCATAGGTTGGACTCAATGGTCTCAAAGGGCTTTTCCAACCTAATGAATTCTGTGATTGATGGTGTGAATTGAGCCCAATTTGCCTCTGGTCTCTGTGTCCCTTCACTCCCCACAGCCACCCCAGGGGCTGATCAGCCCCAACCCCCAAGTAGCCATGGCGAGGTCCTGTTAGCCCAGCCAGGACCACACTGGGGGGGGTATGAAGTTACCAACCATGACAAAGAGGGTGACGTTGGTGGGTCCCAAAGCCTCCAGTGACTCGGGCTCTTCGGGGGACCTCCTGTAGTGGAAGGTGGTGCCGGCGACGTCGAAGCGCCGGGGGGGATCGATGGAGAGCTTCCCGTTGATGAAATATTCACCGCTGTCCCCTCGCAGCGCTGCTGGGACAGGGGAGGGAGGTCACGGAAAGGCTGGAAGCACCTGGGCCAACTGCAGCCAGGTGCTGCTCGCCTGCCGGGCTGGGACGGAGGGTAAATGGCACCAGCCTTGGCCAAAGGGAGGGGACAGCTGGGGGCTGGCTCAGGGTCGCACAGAGCCACCAGCAGGGTGGGACCAAGGTAGCCACGGTGCGCTCTCAGCCTGGCCAGCACCGCCCTGTGGGGACCAGCAGCAGCCAAGGAAGAGGCAAGAAATCTCTTCCCATGGGATTGATCTGACCCAAACTGAGCTGGGACCAGCATTTACGGACGGGACACCCCCAGGCTGGGCTAGGGCTGGGGGACAAGCTGTGGCCACGAAGCCAGGCTCAAACCCAGCTGTGCTAACTGGGTCGGCGCTGCTGGGGCCCGGAGCCGGGCTGTGATTGCCCGGGAGAGTCGCTAGAGGGGGATCGGACCGCTCCCTCCATCCCATTCCCATTCCTATTCCCATTCCCACGCTGTCCCTCCGCTCCCCGACGCTCCCGGAGCGGCTCCGGGCACTGCCGCCCTCGCCGACCCCATCGCGCTCGGGGCAGGGAGGATCCTTGGCGCTGCCGAGGGCGGAGGATGCTCCCTCCATCTGGGATGCCAGGAGAGACCCCCGAGTGGCAGAGCCCGGTGGCAGCGATCCCCTCAGAGCGCAGAAATCCGGTGTGGGTGGACACGGGGAGTCCCCACACACTGGGCAGGGAGGGATGGAGGAACCTCCGATCCCAGCAAAGGGAGCTGGGCTGGAGGGATGCAGGCGGGGAATCCTGCAGGGTGGGCACCCTGCCCTGCCCGGCATCGCTCGGGGGACAGGGAGGAAAAAAAGGGAAAGAAAATCCTCGTCGTGAAAGCGGGACTGAGCGAGGCTGGAAAAGCAAGCCCGAGGAAAATGTGAGCGTTTTTAATCCCCAGGCTGGCAGAGGGGCGATGCCAGGGAGCCACAGGCAGCGCCAGGAGCTGCGGGGTTTGCTCGGGGCTGTGATGCCAACACACGGCAGAGGCACAGACAGGCACAGCGGGTGGCCTGGGACACCCTGCCCCGCTGCCTTCCCCTGCTCCCAAATCCCGGCCTGGGCGGGAAGCTCTCCTTGCCGGGCCTTTCCCAGAGCTTGTTAACCCCAGGGAAATGGCAGGGCCCGGCTGGGATTTCAGCCTCCCCAGCCCCGTCTCACCCAGGTAGTTGATGGAGAGGTTCAGCTCCCGGATGTCGATGTGGACGGAGCCCTTGGGGATCTGGATCACCTCCTCGTAACCTGCGGGACAACCAGGGGCTGCTGAGCGGGAATGTTCAGCCTCCAACCCCAGAGCTGCCCTGGGCTGGAGAGGAGCACAACCCCTTACCCATGGGGAAAGGATGGGAAAAGCATCTGGGGCACCAGAACGGAGTGGGTTTGCAGCGTGGGCTCTCGTGATGGGACCGGCTGTACTGGGAATGTCCTGTGCAGCTGGGATTTCCACGGGCATCTCCCAGCGCTGGCTCCCAGCAGGAGCTGGGGAGCAGGGAAGGAGCCTGGAGCTCCGTGCCAGAGATTCGGGTGCCAGTGGGGGCTGGGGCACGGCTTGGCTGGGGGCAGCAGGGATTTGTTCCCTCCCAGCCTGGTCCCACCCCCTGGGATGTTTCTCCGGGATGTGTCCCCAGGGGGAGGCGAGGTGGAGGAGGGATCGGAGGGTGACCAGGCCGTTCGTTCCCTACCTCCCTCGGGCAGGGACTGGTTGAAGACGCCCTCGATGGTCTCGCAGGAGCTGCCGTCCCCCCCGCACACCCGGCACTTGTCCTCCTTGGAGTCGGAGCCCAGCACCCGGTCACAGCCCACGTGCTGCGGGAGGGAGCAGCAGCAATGAGCCATCCTGGGGGGGCTTTTCCCTCCCCACACCTGCCCTGCTCCCCTCAGTGCCCCGGACACCTCAGCAGCGTCACCTCTGCCACCCCTCCCCGAGGCTGGGAGGGTGCGGGCAGGAATCCTGGGATGGAGCAGAGGTTGGGATGCCCGTGTGCAGCTGCAGCACCCCAGGGATGCCCTGTCCCTGCGGCTCGTGCGTCCTTGTGGCCTCTGTCCCGCTGCCACCGCCCTGGGGTGGCACTCGGGTCACCAGCACGGCTGCGGCTGCCTCTGGTGCAATCCCCCTTTGTCCCACAGCGTGCTCAGCCCCGTGGAGACAAAAAGATCCCAGAGGTACCGGAAGGGAGACAGACAGACCCACAGGGAGCCAGCCTGTCTGTCTGTCTGTCTGTCCGTCTGCTGGGGGGCGTTGGCCACTCCCACAGCGCTTTCCTATAATTAAACTTTTACAGCTCCCCCCGGATCCCATTGCAAGGGAAATATCGAAGCGCCTGGGGGTGCAGAGATCCATCCCTGAGGCAGGGAATGCCTGGAGACGGGATGGGCACAAGGCCAGGGTGGGAATGTTCCTGTTCCCACTGGGTGTCCGAGCAGAGAAATCATGGAATTACAGAATGGTTTGGGTTGGAGGGACCTTAAATCCCATCCCATTCCCTGCCATGGCACGACACCTCCCACCATCCCAGGCTGCTCCAAGCCCCGTCCAGCCTGGCCTTGGGCACTGCCAGGGATCCAGGGGCAGCCACAGCTGCTCTGGGCACCCTGTGCCAGGGCCTCCCCACCCTCCCAGGGAACAATTCCTTCCCAATATCCCATCCAGCCCTGCCCTCTGGCAGTGGGAAGCCATTCCCTGTGTCCTGTCCCTCCATCCCTTGTCCCCAGTCCCTCTCCAGCTCTCCTGGAGCCCCTTTAGGCCCTGCAAGGGGCTCTGAGCTCTCCCTGGAGCCTTCTCCTCTCCAGGTGAGCACCCCCAGCTCTCTTAACCCTCCACATGTCTGTGGGAGCAGGTTGAGGGCAGTGCTCCCCTGCCTGGGGGTCTGTCCTTGTCCCCCATCCCAGGGCTCTGTCCCTGCCCCATCCCAGGCTGTCCCAGCCCTGCAGCACCTTGCACTCGCCGTTGACGCAGATGTCGTTGGAGTCCGGCCGGCACGGGGTCCCGTCCACCACGGCCGCCGCCCGCTCCGTGTAGAAGTTGAAGCCCTCGGCCAGGCAGTTGAGGGAACAGGCCTTGACACCCCCTGGGAGAGGAGCACAGCTTCAAATGGGGCCACCGAGGAGAGAAAAGATGTGGAAAACCAGGAGGATGCCCCTGGAGGAGGGATGCAGGCCCTTGAGCTGGACGCTGACCCCTGGGGGGACACTGTCCCTGCCGCTCCAAGCCCCGTCCAGCCTGGCCTTGGACACTGCCAGGGATCCAGGGGCAGCCACAGCTGCTCTGGGCACCCTGTGCCAGGGCCTCCCCACCCTCCCAGGGAACAATTCCTTCCCAATATCCCATCCAGCCCTGCCCTCTGGCAGTGGGAAGCCATTCCCTGTGTCCTGTCCCTCCACCCCTTGTCCCCAGCCTGGGAGCAGGGGCTGGATGTGATGGGGAAGGACACAAAGTGATTTGTTCTTATCTGGGTCACTCCTGGCTCTTTACAAGTTGCCAACACCCCTCTGCCCACTTTGCCAGCAGGGAAACTGAGGCAGCAGCTCCCGAGTTACCTTCCCAAGGTTTTTCCAGCTGCCGGAGCAGAACAACCAAGTTGCTGGGCCAGAGAAACCATTCCTGTCTGTCCGAGGCTGGTGGATCCCAAATCCTTCCCAGCAAAGGTGACGATAGCACCGTGAGGATGAAGGGGAAGGAGCTTCAGGTTACAGCTGGAATTCCTGTTCCCCAACAACCTTTGGTTGTTGATGCCAGAGCATCACCCCAGGGACACCCTGGATATCTGGATACAGTGTCTGGAGCAGGGTGTGGGTCCAGCAGAGCATTCCCTGGCTCCTGCTGCTGGATTTCATCAAATCCTGGTGTGGCTTGTGGCATTTGCTGCCTTTCCTGAGCATCCCAGGATCCCAGCACGGCCCTGGCAGAGGCAGCTCCCTCCTGGAGGCACCACCCACAGCCCTGCTCCCTGTGCCAGGGCTGGGAAGCACCTTGGATGGGAGGAATGGGAATGTGCAGAGCTGGAAACTCCATCCAGCACATCAAAGGGGCAGAGGGAGGGAGGGAGGGAGGGAGGGAAGGGGGCCCAGCTGTGCCGAGAGCAGCTGGGGGGAAGAGAGAGCAAAGCTGGGAGAAGGAGGAGCAGGAGGAGACACGAGAGGGGAATTCAGCAGCTTGGAGGCATTTTCGGGAGCAGGACGCCTGGGCAAGCCCCTGGAGAAGCTCTGGGAAGCAGGGGGAGCTCAGCAGCCACCGCTGAGAGCAGGGGCTGCCCCTGGGGGTCGGGCAGGGAGCTGGGACTCGGCTCCCGGGGTCACACTGCTCCGTGTGGGAGGAATCCTGCCGGCTCCCCTCATCGGTCCCTTGGGAAAAGTCCCATGGAAGAGGAACAGGGAGAGGGAGAGCGAAGGAGGAAGGAGGGAGAGAGGGGTGACGCTGCGTTGGTACCCATGTCCTGACTGCCCCTGCTCCAGCGAGCTGCCTGGGCCACCTGAGCTCTGGGACAGTCCCCACACCCTCCCTGGGGACAATTCCCAGGCAGGATTTGCCCTTGGCAGCCAGGTCACCATCCCAGCCACCAGAGGAAAGGAGACTGGAATCACTGCCCAGCGTCTGTGGGGAACGGGAGTGTCCTCGGCACTCAGCCGGCCCAGAGGTGCCCTGGGCATCCCCTTGTCCTTGTGCAGGTGGCTCCAGGGACAACTGTGTCCCCGTGACAGCAGCACTGAGCACAGCGAGGGCACGTCTGGACCCCAGAAAGGTGCTCTGAAGCAGCACAACGTGCCTTGGAATTCCTGGAGATGGGAGAAGAGCGACTGCCACGGAACGAGTGGGACCTCTGAGCCTGCCCAGGGAACGTTATATACAATTAAATTAAATTAAATTAAATACAATTATGGGACTCCTGGAATATCCTGAGCTGGAAGGGACCCACAGGGATCCTCAGTCCAGCCCCTGGCCCTGCACAGACACCCCAACAATCCCACCCTGGGCATCCCTGAGAGCGCTGTCCAAACGCTCCTGGAGCTCTGGCAGCCTTGGGGCCGGGACCATTTCCTGGGGAGCCTGGGCAGTGCCCCAGCACCCTTGGGGGGAAGAACCTTTCCCTGAGATCCATCCCGAGCCCTGACACAGCTCCAGCCGTTCCCCAGGGTCCTGTCCCTGGCCCAGAGAGGTGAAAGCCCCAGCCAGGCATCACCCTGCAGATTTTGACCCCCTCCCTTCACTGGGGGTCTGCCGTGGTTCTTCCTTTGCATGTTTAACAGAGTTATTCAAATCGAGTATTTTCAGCCGGCTGCTGCCTCCGAGGATGGTTTGTTCCTCCTGCCTGCCCTCTCCCATGGAGGAATTAAACCTTATTACCATTTCTGACGAGCAATCCTCTGTTTTCCACAAGCTCCTGCTCCTCCCATCCCTCTCCCCGAACCCCGGCATCGGCCAAGAGCAAAAACGAAGAACGGAGCGAACAAAGCAAAGCAAACAAACAATCGAAGCCGCATTCCACGCGGTGTCTGCGGACTGCTGAGCTCAGCGCTCCTCTCCGGGGCTCTGCGTCCCGACCCCGGCATCGCTGGGAACCAAACAGCCCCACGCACAGCCCGACCTCGGCTCAGGCTTCTTCCCTTCCCAAATCCCCGCAGGACTGGCGGCCCCCTCCCCCAGGCTTGTCTGCAGGGTGCGGGTGCTCCGTGCCCAGGATATTTCCCGAAGAAACGTGGGGTGAAGCCTCGGAGGGACACAAGGCACCCCCGAACCCACCCACCCGCCCTTTTGGGGAGCCCAAGCGGCTGAGCTGAGCAGGGGAAGGGGCTCAGCAGAGGCCCAGGGTGGGGATCAGCTCCCAAAACTGAGCTGAGGAGCAGATTCCTGCCAGCTGGAGGGAGGAATGCCCAGGGATGAGGCTGCCAGCAAAGAGGGGTCCTGGGGGGCTGCTGGTGCTGGCAGGGAGGGAGGGACTGACACCCCCACAGCCGAGCGCTCCAGGCACTGCTGGGAGAGCCCGGGAGATGAGGAGCAGCCCTCAGTGCCCCCCCAGGGTCTGGTGGCACGGGGGGAACGCAGGGACTGAGGGCAGGATGTCGGTGGCCAGGGCAGGACAGGAGGAGGCCGCTCCCCGGGGTCGGATCTGTGACATGGAGAAGGGGGAGGTGCAAGGGGCATCCCCACCTCCCCCCCAGGAGGTGCCTCTGACACCCAAAAGCCACCAAGGGTCACAAAACCCCACAGGCACGTGAGGATGGAGGTCCTTGTGCTGCTGAAGTCGTGGAGTCACAGAGGGGGTTAGGATGGAAGGGACCTCAAAGATCACCCAGTGCCACCCCTGCCACGGGCAGGGACACCTTCCACTGTCCCAGGCTGCTCCAAGCCCCGTCCAGCCTGGCCTTGGGCACTGCCAGGGATCCAGGGGCAGCCACAGCTGCTCCGGGCACCCTGTGCCAGGGCCTCCCCACCCTCACAGGGAACAATTCCTTCCCAATATCCCATCCAGCCCTGCCCTCTGGCAGTGGAAGCCATTCCCCCTTGCCCTGGCACTCCAGGCCTTGCTAAAACTCTCTGCTTTTCTTTCCAGCCCCCTTTAGGTGCTGAACACAAACCAGGTCTCCCCAGTCCTGAGACAGAGCCCAGACTTGTGCATAAAAGTTCCTTGACCTTCCCCGCTCCAGGGTCCATCCCTGGGCCACCCCAGGGGACAACGGTGACACCCTTTGACACCGAATAAACCAAATAAAAGTGCTCCTCGTGACCATTCCCCACAGCCCATGCGGGAAGAGGGGATGAAGCTCCCAAATCCCTTCAAAACCTAGCACTGTCAGCACCCCCAGCCTCCCTGGAGAGGTTCCACCACTCATTTTATGGCAGAGGAAGCTGAAGCAGAGCAAGAGAGGAAGGGGCTCTTCATGAAAGCCAAAAATCCATATCAGGATCAGATATCAGCCAAAAATCCATATCAGGATCAGATATCAGGCAAAAATCCATATCAGCATCACCTCGAGGGTGAGACCTCAGCTGGCCAACCCAGCCCCGGGCCATGCTTGGGGAGGGGAGAGGTCTGAGCGAGGGCAGCTCCAGCCTGCAGGGTTCTCTTCCACCTCGGCATCTTTGGGGCACTTTGCAGCCTCACAATCTCATCACATTCCCATCAATCCGTCCCCTGCAGCCCCAGCACAGCTGCTCCAGCTGCAGGAGCCCTGCTGGGAGCTGGGCTTGTTTGCACAGCTGGGAGGATTTCCCCAGGCCAGTTCATTAACTCCACGGAGGAGATGAGCTGTTCCCCCTCATTATTGAGAGATTTCTGCCACGGAGCCTCCTCCTGCCCCCTCTCCTCGCCAGACCCTTCTGCAGGACCCAGGGCTGACCTGGGGAAGAGGGAAGTGCTGCTCCTTGGAGGATCCATGGGATTTCATCCCTTCTCCTGCTCAGGAAGCTTTCCCTGCCTGCTCTGTCCCCTCTCCATCGGGCACCAGACATTCCCTGCTCTGGTCCATCGTCCTCTGCTCCCTCAGCTGAGGGACCAGCCTGGAGGAAAGCAGCTGAAACTGCTCCAGAGCTGCTGGGATTGGTTCTGGTGACCCAGGACGGGGGGACAGGCGATTCCTGGCGGGATGGCAGCACATCCCAGGAGCAGAGAGGGAAACCAGAGCTGTGCAAATCCTCACCAGCTGTCCCCAGACCCCTCGGACCACCAGACCCGTCCCTGCGGAGTGTGAGGAGAGTGAAGGTGAGCAGCCCCCGCCCCAGGCTCACCTCCCCGGTAGGTTTTCCAGCTGTAGTACTTCCCTCGGAAGGGCACGTTGTCGAACTCGGCGCACTGCAGCTCTCGGAAGTCCTGCGAGCCCGGCGGGCAGTCCTGTGGTCACACAGCCAGCGGTCAGCGCGGGGCTGGGGCGGCCTGGCCGAGCCGCCAGGAGGGCAGGGGCTGCTCCAGGCACTGCCACCAGCCCCCCGAGGACAGGGACAGCAGCTCTGACAACGGGGCACTGCCACCAGCCCTGACAATGGGGCACTGCCACCAGCCCCTCGGGGACAGGGACAGCAGCTCTGACAATGGGGCACTGCCACCAGCCCCTCGGGGACAGGGACAGCAGCCCTGACAATGGGGCACTGCCACCAGCCCCTCGGGGACAAGGACACCAGCCCTGACAACTGGGCACTGCCACCAGCCCCTCGGGGACAGGGACACCAGCCCTGACACTGCTACAGGGTGGCCCGAGCATCTCTCCTGCAAAGCTGGACACGATTTGAAGAGCAAGAGCACAAGGAGGGGCCGCAGGAGCTGTGGCTGAGGTGTGACCCTCGGGAACCACCCCTCAAACCCAAGTGCAAAGCGCAGGGAAGCAACAGGAGCCGTCTGTTGTGCTCACCAGCAGCCCGGGGGTGTTACAGCTACAAATCCCCAGCTCCAAAGCTTCACCGAGCATCCCCTCGCCACAGTTTTTGGTGTCAATCTCTGAGGTTTAACCCTCAGCCCGGGGAAGCAGAGTCTGACCCAGCCTCTCCTGAGCAGCCCCGAGAGGCAGCGCCGTCCCGGCAGAGCTGGAATCCTCGGAGCTCCCTTCCTTCCCCTCCTTGTCTCCGGGCCCCTCTGGATCCCGCAGGTCCGTGCAGCCCTCCCGAGCCATCTCCCACACCCGCCTGCTCCTGCCCGGAATTCCCATTGTGGGATTGCTGCCGGCACATCCCGCCCTGCCCCCGCCCCGCCTCCTCCTCCTCCCGGGGGTCTCACGGCTGCACAGAGCACCCTGCACCTGTGTGGAGAGGGCTCATCCCACCCGGAGAGGGCTCATCCCACCCGGAAAGGGCTCATCCCGCTTGGAGAGGGCTCATCCCACCTAGCCAGGGCTGATCCCACACGGAAAGGGCTCATCCCACTTGGAGAGGGCTCATCCCACCTAGACAGGGCTGATCCCACACGGAAAGGGCTCATCCTACTGGGAGAGGGCTCATCCCAACCAGAGAGGCCTCATCCCACTTGGAGAGGGCTCATTCCACCTCCACCCAGACAGGGCTGATCCTACTAGGAGAGGGCTCATCCCACTTGGATCCCACTTGGAAAGGTCTCATCCCCCCCGGACACGGCTGATCCCACCCGAACATGGCTGATCCCCCCTGAACCGGGCTGATCCCCCCCGGACAGGGCTCATCCCATCCGGACAGGGCTGATCCCCCCCGGACAGGGCTGATGCCCCCCGGACAGGGCTGATCCCCCCTCTCCATCCCTCCCATCCCTCCCAGCCCCGCTGCCGCGCCCGGCACCACTCACGTCGGTGTTGCAGGAGCGGTAGCGCTTCCTCTCGCCCAGGCAGTACTTCCCTCCGATCGTGGGCCTGCCAAAGCAGGGAGGAGATGCTGGAACAGCTCCAGGCGGTGTTTGGGGCAGGGTTTTGCCCCCAGGAGCTTGGGGTGGCTGCCCCAGGTGGCTTTTCCCACCCCTGCTCTGCCACAAGGACCGATCCTGCCCGGCTGGGCACGGCTGGAGCGCGGCCCCTCGAATCTCCCTGAGCGCACAGAGGGTTTGCACAGCGGGGGTTGGGGTGTGCTGCAGCAGGGCACAGAGCTGGACAAAGGCGTTCAGAACCTGCCAAACCTCCCAGGAGTCATCACTGAAATGGAAGCAGGCCCGGCTTTGTGCGGAGGGACCCCAGTGCAGCCGTCCCTGATGCTCAGGTGACATCAAAGGACAGGCACAGGGCTGGTGTGGCACTGGAGGAGTGGATTATTGTCAGGAGCTTTAACAGGATGATGTGTCTGCTCTGCCGAGAACGGCCTGAGGGTGCTTTTCCTTCTCTCTCTGCCTTTCCTCCCCCCACCCCCTCCCAAAAAAGCAGAGATGGAAGAGGCAGGAACTGCTGGATGAGCCAGTTCTCCGGCTGGGAAATCTCCTGTCTCCTCAGGGCACTGCCATCAGGGCCGGCTCCGCTTCCAGGGCTCAGAGGAGGGAAGGCAGAGCTGACACAGCTCCTTCCCCCCAGGAGCTGAGTGTGGGGCTGCACAGGCACCTGGATGTGCCTTCCCCACGGCCCTGAGGGGTTGGGGACGCTGCAGGGCCACGGTGACAGGGCCACCACCCCCCTGTCCCACGTACCTGGGGCTGTCGCAGTGGCGCACGGACGAGGACACGCCGCCGCCGCACGTCCGGCTGCACTCCCCCCACGATGACCACGACCCCCAGGCTCCGTCCACGCCCTCCGGCCGCGTCCCAAAGGGCACGCACTCCCTCTTGTAGCACCACTGCGGGGACACAGAGCTCTGAACACCCCGGGCGCGGGCGCTCCTGCTCCCGGAGCCTCCACGGGGCGCGGAGCCAGCTCAGGGCTGGGATCTGCTTTGATCCTGAGGGGTCGGAGCTGGGAGCTGCGGCGGCCTCGGAGCCAATTTCTCCGAGGAAAGGGCGCTCGCCTCTCCTTTGGGCCATGCTGGCACCGGCTGGGCTCACAGTGGGACCAGTGTCCCCAGTCCCCAATCCCAGTCCTGGGGGACAGGCAGCCACGGGCAAGGGGCCACATCCCACAGGGTGCCCAGAGCAGCTGTGGCTGCCCCTGGATCCCTGGCAGTGTCCAAGGCCAGGCTGGACACTGGGGCTTGGAGCACCCTGGGCTGTGGAAGGTGTCCCTGCCATGGCAGGGGTGGCACTGGATGAGTTTTAAGGTCACTTCCACCCTAAACCAGTCTGGGATTCTCCCCTAAAAAGGTCCCACATCTCACATCTCATAAAAGCCCTCAGCACAGTTCCAGGTGATCTTGGATTGGAGCTGCTGCTGCTGGGCAGGGCCAGGATCCCAGGGAACACGGGCACACCCACAGCCAGCAGCTCCCTCCCAGCACAGAGTGAGTTTTGGGTGCACTGGGAGCTCAGGTTGGGGTTCATGTATCCCAAATGTCCTGATCAGCAAAGGGCCCGGGTTAAAATCAAGCTTAAATCGTAACATCGGCGCTGTTGTGTCATCGTTCTGTGAGGATACCTAAAGAATCCTCCTGTCCCCGTCCTACTGGGAGACAGATGCTCCTGGAAATCTGCCTATGAAATATTTCCCTCAGCCCTGGCACGTGTTCCACACCCCCTGGAGCCCCCAGCCATGCGAGGGGTGGGACGGTGCCAGAGCCGCCGCCGCCGCTGCCCGGGCGCGGTGCTGGACACGGAGCCTCGGGGCTGGGATAATCCCAGGAAGGAAGAAAGCGCCGTGTGCTCCTTCCAGGGGCTGGGAACCCACCCTGGAGCCGCTGGCACAGCCTCTCCCGGCTCCTCCCGAGCCAGCTCTCCATGGGCAGCCGGGAAAAACGCACAGTGGCTTCCCAGGAATCCCAGCTCATGATCCCTGGGAGCACCAGCACCTCCCCAGAGGTGGATGAGATGCTCTGCAGGCACAGCCTGGATATTCCACAATATTCCCACATCTTGGGAATAGCTCCTGGGGGCATTGGTTCCTTCCCTTCCCTTCCCTTCCCTTCCCTTCCCTTCCCTTCCCTTCCCTTCCCTTCCCTTCCCTTCCCTTCCCTTCCCTTCCCTTCCCTTCCCTTCCCTTCCCTTCCCTTCCCTTCCCTTCCCTTCCCTTCCCTTCCCTTCCCTTCCCTTCCCTTCCCTTCCCTTCCCTTCCCTTCCCTTCCCTTCCCTTCCCTTCCCTTCCCTTCCCTTCCCTCAAGGCTTTTCCCTGGTTAAAAAGCGGTTACAAAGTGGGGGGAAAGGGATGTCTAAAAGTGGGAAAAGCTGGGAAAAAGCCATGGATAGGAGGAAAAAATGCCGCTGTGGGTTCTTGGGGTAAGACAGGCGAAGCCGTAACAGTCACAGGAGATCGGTTAATTAAAAAAAGGAGGATCTGGGAGGAGGAAATCCCCAGAGATTCAGGATGTGGGCACAGCAGAGCTTGGCTCAGCCTTCCCCCGCACTGGGGGGCAGAGCACAGGAATTTTCCCTCTCTTTTAATCGTTCATACTTTAAATTCCCCGATCTTTCCCTCTGCTCTCCCCAGGGGAGAGGGGGAAGCCAGGGAAGGCCTTGGAGAGCTGCTCCAGCCGAGGGCTGAGCTCTGGGGCTCACCCCAGCAGCTCCAGCTGGGGACAATGCAGGCACTCAGCATAAAAGTGCAGCTCCTTCCAGCCAAGGCCACCAAATCCCTCCCAAAGGGATCCAAAAGGATAAGCACAGGAAAGGAACTGGGGGTTCAGAGCGAGCCAAAATCCTCACAGGGAGCAGCTCCCATGAATCCTGCGGGGCTGTGGCTGCTTCGCTTCCCTTCCCTCGAGGCTTTTGAAGAAGCCTGGTTAAAAAGCAGTCACAAAGTGGGGGGAAAAGGGAGGTTTCAAAGTGGGAAAAGCTGGGGAAAAGCCACGGCTAGGAGGGGAAAAACGCCGTAGTCCCTGTGATGTGCAGCAGGAGGGATGTGCAGCCCCGGGAGCTGCCTGCTCCTCTCTGCCCCAGTTCCCAGCAGCACTAAAAGCAGGGTTTGCAGAGAATCCTGGGTTTGCCAGAGTCTCCCCTGCACCCCAGCTCCTCCAGCTTCCTAAGGATCGGAAATGTTTCTCGGGAATTACTTTTCTTCGAGTGGAAGGGGGAATGTCCCAGCCCTGATTCTCCCTTGCCCCAGCGTGCAGAGGCTCTTTGCTCGAGCGGTGCTTTCACTCCGTGCTGGGGAAAACGGGTGTGGGAGGAGCAGGGAATGAAGCAACCCAGGCAGAATTCATGGTCGGGAAAAACCCTGCCCTCCCCTCCCTGCTGAGGGTGAAAATCCAAGTTTTCGTCATAGCCAGTTTTTCCCGAGTTCCTCTGAAAGCAAAAATCTGGGAAAACTGGGGGGGGGAAATCCCTTTTCTCAGGCCAGCCAGGAGATCCCAGGGGATCCCCGCAGATCCCAGGGGATCCCAGCAGCCCTGGGGACATGGTGTTCATTTAAGGACATGGAGTTTGAGGTGACCTTGCTGTGCCTCAGGGCTGACACCAAGAATCTCACTGGAGTGGGGATTTCCCATTCCACATTCTCTATTCCCTATTTCCTATTCCCTATTCCCTATTCCATATCCCACCTTCCACATTCCACATTGCCTATTCCACATTCCATACTCCACATTTCATATTCCCTATTGCACATTCCATATCCCATATCCCATATCCCATATTCCATGTTCCCTATTCCACATCCCATATCCCACATTCCATATCCCATATCCCACATCTCATATCCCACATTCCACATTCCATATCCCACATTCCACATTCCATATTCCCGTATCCCATATCCCCATATTCCACATCCCACATTCCACGTTCCATATCCCAGCACTGCCCCAGCCAAGCTCTGAGCTGCACTTTGGGGTGATTTTTGGGTTCCTTGGCACATCCCAGCCCCCATCCCGGGCAGCTCTGGGAGTCAGGGCTGCACCGGCTGCTGGGTGCTCCTAAACCAACTCCAGCACCAACAATAATCCCGTTTTTTTGCTGGAAAAGGGATCCAACCCCTCCCTGCCAACTCTTTGCGGTGCCCAGGGCTGCCTTACCCCCTTGTCGATGGTGTTGGTTTGGCAGATGGTGCCCTCGGCCGCGGGGATGCTGTTGGTGATGCAGCGGTTGCTTTTGCTCAGGCACCACAGCTCGCTGCAGACCTCCTGGAGAGAGGGAGGTGTGGGGGGAGACAGGGACAAAGCAACAAAACCCAGATTAGGATTTGCTGGCGCCAGGGGCAGCGTCACGCCCGGGAGGCACCAGCTGGGTGGGACACGGGGACACCACGGGGACACCACGGGGACACCACGGGGACACGGAGGGTTTTCAGCATGGTGGGGACAACACGAGGTCAAACCCTGCCAGGTGCTGCCGGCCACGCTCACCCCGAGTCCACTGACAGCTGTCCCCCTTCTCTGGGCCCAGCCTGAGCACTCCTGGTGATGCCTTAGGTTTTAACTTTTATATTTTTTAAACTCTGTGCTGCTTAGTGTGCAACTTTGAAGCTTCTTGTAGCCTGTTACTTTCTGCTCTCTCGTGCCTGTTAGACACAACAAAGTCTCTCCGGACTGCTCTTCAAGGACACCTGGACCATCCTGAGCCCCAGGGGTGTAAACCAAGGAGGCTCTGAAGGGGGGGTAGCTAAGGGGAATTACATCATTTAACTGGGGTTTTAATTGGAGAATTGACCCTGATATGCAAATGAACCAAACTTATAAAAGTGTGGAAAACTCGTGACCTGTTGTCCATCTTGGGGTCCATCTTGGCAACAGCCTCTGGCTCCCCAGGGTGTACCTTGAAGGCCCTTCAGATAAATACCTACTTTTGTTCCTTTACTCTGTCTGGTCTCTGTGTCTAGGAGGCCTGATAAGGCATCACTGGGATTCCCTGGATGTGGAGGGAACTCCGAGAGCCGACTCCCAGCCAGCCCATGCCTCTCCTTGGACACCTCGGTGGCACCGGAGCTCATCCCGCTGTCCTTGTCCTCACCCCTCTTCCCAGGGCTGAGGGATGCTCCCAGTTCTGCCGCTGTGCGGTGGAGGCTGAGCCCATTCCTGGCTCCTGCCCTGAGCATCCCAGAGCTGCCTCTGCGGGAATCTGGGGCTCCCTGCGAGCATCGACAGCGCAGCTGGAGGTGTCCCTGCTCACAGTGCGACCACCTGGCTGCTGGCCACCTCCAGCCAGCCTAAGAATCCCAAAGGGAAGGGTCCTCTGGAAGTTTTAGAGCTGGTTTTGGAATAATCAAAATAATGCCAGATCCCGAGCCAGCCCTTCGGAATCAGGCACCTCTTCTCTCAGGGTCTGCTCGGTGCAGTTGTGTCCCCTGGGTGACACTGAGGACTCCAGACCTCTTTCCAGGAGGTTTCCCGAGCCACAGATCCTGAGCTTCAGCCCATCCTGATCTCTCAGAGCTCCAGCAAACCAAAATCTTCCCTTAGGTGTTGCAGGACCCACCCAAAAGTGAAATCAGGAGGTCCAGGCCCTTTCCAGCTCCTGTGTCACCCCCAGGCTGGACTTCAGCATCTGCAAACTGCAAAGCAGCCCCTAAAATCTCATTTCCTGACTTTCCTGCCTGGTCCCCATCCTGCTCCTGTTCCTACTGAAACAACCTATGGAAAACTTGCTGCTTTTCATCAGGAAGGAGCCGCTTGGGGTGACTGAGCTTATCCAGGAAATGTTGAGCAGGTTCAGTGTCAGTGACAGAAACTGTCCTGAGGTGGGAGAGCAGAGCCTGGGCTGCCACGGCTGCTGCCACTGCCAGTGTCACGGAATCATGGAATTCAGCTTGGAAAAGCCCTCTAAGATCATCAAGTCCAACCATCAACCCAGCACTGCCAGGCCCACCACTAACCCCTGTCCTCAGGTGCCACAGCCACACGTTTTTGGACACTGCCAGGGATGGGGGCTCCACCACTGCCCTGGGCAGCCGATGCCTGAACGCCCTTTCAGCGAAAAAAATTCCCAATATCCAATCTAAACCCACCCTGGAGCACCTTGAGGCCTTTTCCTCCTGTCCTGTCACTCATCACCTGGGACACCACTGAGCCCCCCCGGCTGCCCCCTCCTGTCAGGGAGTTGTGCAGAGCCACAAGGTCCCACCTGAGCCTCCTTTTCTCCAGGCTGAGCCCCTTTCCCAGCTCCCTCAGCCACTCCTGGTGCTCCAGCCCCTTCCCCAGCTCTGTTCCCATCCCTGGACACGCGCCAGCCCCTCCAGGTCCTTCTTGTCATGAGGGGCCCAAAACTGACCCCAGGGTTTGTGATGCCTCAGCAGTGCCAGCACAGGGAACAGTCCCTGCCCTGCTGGTCCTGCTGGCCACACCACTTCAGACACGAGCCAGGATGCTCTGGGCATTCTCGGCCAGCTGGGCACACTCTGGCTCATGTTCCTGCCTGGCACAGTGACCATCAGCCGGCGGGAGGAGTGACCAGCAGGCAGCTCTGTCCCCAGGGAGGTGACAGCCCGTTCCTCACCCCCGGGGCGGATCCAGCCCTCCAGCCCCACATTCCTGCCCCTCGCCACGGCTGAGCCGGAGCAGCGACCAATCCCCCCAGGAGCGGCTGAGTTAGAGGCTGGGAATCCTCCGCGAAGGATGAGCTGGGATTGCTCTGCTCCCCTCCAGCCCTGGGGCTGGGCCAGCAGAGTGTCCCAGGGAGAGCTGGCAGAGGGAAACTCGGCGGGGTCCGTGCCAGGGCTGCGGGTCGGAGCTGCAAAGGGAATTTGGCTCCCACCTCCCCTGCCCAAGCCCAGCTGGAGATGGCTTTAAGCAGGGGAAGGAGAGAGTCTCTCCCATCTTCAGGCTCTGGCAGAGCCAGAGTGATCACTGGGAAGCAGGAGCCCCTTCTCCCTGTCGCCAAGGGCTTCCTGGAGACCTCCCAGCTCCAATCATCGAGTCTCGGATTGGTTCGGGTTGGAAGGGACCTTAAAGATCGCCTCATTCCAGCCCCGGACACCTGCACTAGATGAGGTTGCTCCAAGCCTCATCCAGCCTGGCCTGGAATCCTCTCCATGCCCTTGACACCCACCCATCACCCCCTCTCCTGGCCTGCAGGAAGGGGTGCTGCCCTGCTGGCTCCGTCCCTCTGGGGTTTGTGTCCAGGGGCACAGGGTGGGCTCACACGCTGGCCCCGATTTACCTGCACACAGTCGAGCCCTGGCGCCCTTTGGGTTTATCCCAAACCACCACAGGGCCAGAGGGGTCACCCCGGGAATCTTTTGTGATCCTTGGATATACACAGGAAGCGTCTGCCTGGGCTAAAAATTAACTGGGAGACCGGAGGAAGTTCCCATTCCCTGCCTGTGGCTCAGCTGAGCAGGGGCACAGACCCCGGTGGGTGACATGGGACACCGCGACCATGGGACACCATTCTTTGGGGTCAGACTGCTCCTGCTGCATCTGCCCCATGTCCAGCAGGCTCCAGGCCCCTGGGCCGCATTCAAGGCACCAACTTTGCCCTTTTCTCACCAGGATGGGCTGGTGACACCTCCAGGAGCTGGGGCAGGGTGGGACCGTCCCTCACAGCGACAGCCTGGCTTCACCCCGGGGCACTCCCACAGCACAGATGGGCTGGGCTTTGCACAGTGACAGAGAAACTGAACCCTGAGCTGCTGTGTTTGCTCCTCCACAGCTTTCCAGGGCATGGACTGGGGTTGGAAAAGATCTCTGAGATCATCAAGTGCTGCTTTCGACCGACTCCCAGGTTTTCAACCAGCCCGGAGCACTGAGAGCCACGTCCAGGCGTTCCTTGGACACCTCCAGGGATGGGCACTCCAAACCTCCCTGGGCAGCCCCTTCCAACCCCTGACCACCTTTTCCAGGAGGAAATGTGCCCCTGCTGCCTGTGCATCCCACTGCTGGCTCCTCTGTTTTCCCTAAAGGAACGTGGGTGCTTTAAGGAGCTCGGGCAGCCCTTCCACGCAGATGTTCCCTCACCGCTCTGCTCAGGCCCTCGGCAACGTTCAGGACATGAAGAACAGCAAAGTGCCCGGCTCAGATCCGGGAAGACTCTTTTCTCCTGGAGGAGCCTTTCCTTTCAGTGTTTCCCTGGGTTCAGAGACCGGGGGATGGCAGTGAGGTGGTGAGGATGGGGCTCAGGTGGGCAGCAACCTCCAGCACATCCCTCACCTCACCCGGGACAAAGACTTTTCTCCTCCTGTCATGGAATCGTGGAATTCAGCTTGGAAAAGCCCTCTAAGATCATCAAGTCCAACCATAAACCCAGCACTGCCAGGCCCACCACTAAACCACATCCCCAGGTGCCACAGCCACACGTTTTTGGACACTTCCAGGGATGGGGGCTCCACCACTGCCCTGGGTTGGTGTGAGCAGCACGATGGCTTCTGGTGAGGATTATGGAAATTGTGTCCTTGTGCAAAGAGAGGGGAGCCTGCATGGATGGGGCCTCAGGGACCACCAGCAGCCAAGGAAGAGGCAAAAAATCCCTTCCCATGGGATTAACCTGACCCAAACTGGGCTGGGACCAACATTTACGGACGGGACACCCCCTCCTGCGTGCTCTCCCAGGGAAGCACGGCACGGAGCTCACTGGGAGCTCCACAGTGCCTCTGGTTTGGGGCAGGACAGGGATGTGGGCAGCAGGGACAGCCCCACGGACCTTTTCTTCCCCCCTGTCCCCCCTCCTCCAGCCCTGGGAACCGATAGTAAAGCAGGAAGGCTCTCTACCCCGTATTTACACTGGCGGGATTTGACTCCGTACTGGAAGCGGCACTGCTCGTCAGCATCGTAGGCCTGGCCCGGGGCCACCGTGGGGTAGATGAAATCCTGCTTGGGAGGAGCGTTGTTCAGGCACAATCCCATCCCGGAGCTGGAACCAGAGAGGGACAATCAGAGCTCAGGAAGGCTGAGGGGAGAGAGAGCACCGAGGTGGGATCGGCAGCCGCCACTCCCGGCTCCGCTGGGGCTGAGAGGACGAATCTGGGTCTGCTCTGGGCAAGAGAAAGAGGTCTGAAATCCATCCAGCTGTGTGCCCCAGGCTGGGAAGCACATCCTGGTTCCAAGGTAACTCTGGAGGTGTTGATCTGAGGGTTCATAGAATCCCAGAATATCCTGAGCTGGAAGGGACCCTCAGGGATCACCAGCCCAGCCCCTGGCCCTGCACAGACACCCCAACAATCCCACCCTGGGCATCCCTGAGAGCGCTGTCCAAACGCTCCTGGAGCTCTGGCAGCCTTGGGGCCGGGACCATTCCCTGGGGAGCCTGGGCAGTGCCCCAGCACCCTCGGGGGGAAGAACCTTTCCCTGAGATCCATCCCAAGCCCTGACACAGCTCCAGCCGTTCCCTGGGCTCCTGTCCCTGGCTGTCCCTGTGGCAGAGTGCAGGCCGGTGTGCCCAGGCCGGTGTGCCCAGCACCCTCAGTGGGCAGTGGGTGGGCAGAGGGGCTGCTCCCCCCCCAGCTGTGAAGCCCCAGCTGAGAGCAACCGGAGCCCCCAGCTCCAGGCCCGACCTCCTGCTCGCCAGAGCTCTGTAGGAGGATCCAAACCCGGCCAGAAATGCCTCTCCCTCCCCTTTCCCTGCTGCTCTCCAAGCTCCCCCTAAATCAAGGCCGCTGTCATCACCCCCAGCCCCAAATCCTGCACACCCCGTGTCCCAGTGGAGGTTCCTGGAGCCCGGGGTGGCCAGCACGGAGCACGAGGAGCGGGAATGAACTCTCCGTCCTCCTCCAGCCCTGCCAGGAGCTCGGGGTCAGCGGAGGACGAGGCAGCCCGGCCGTGCCACGTGCCCCGGTCACCAGCGTGGGGGACAGGCCTGGCCGTGGCCGAGCCACAGGACAGATGTGGGATTTGCTGCCGAGCCACAAGGTTTGGCCGAGCCCTGCGGGACAAAGGGAGCCCCTCGGGGAGGAGCCGTGGCTGCTCCTCTTGCAGCTGAGCTCTGAGCTCTGCTGTTCGGGCTCCCCGGGGGCTTCCCCTCACACTGACCCCACACTTGTGCTGCTTCCAGTCGTCCCTCAAGCCCTGCCCAGTCCTTCCTTTGGGAAGTGCCATTGTCCTCCGAAGAACCGCACCGAAATGGATCCCCACTGATTGTTTTGGGATAGAAACCCAGGGGCTGCCTGAGCCCTGCACAAGGGTTTGACTCAGGTGTGATGACAGCCTTGAAACCCTGGGATTTAGGAGCCTAAATCACAGAATCATGGAATGCTTTGGGTTGGGAGGGACCTTAAAACTCATCTCATCCCACCCCCTGCCGTGGGCAGGGACACCTCCCACTGTCCCAGGCTGCTCCAAGCCCCATCCAGCCTGGCCTTGGACACTGCCAGGGATCCAGGGGCAGCCACAGCTGCTCTGGGTACCCTGTGCCAGGGCCTCCCCACCCTCACAACAGAGAAATTCCTCCTAATACCCAATCTAAACTGCTCTCTTCCAGTTTGAATCCATCCCCCCTTGTCCTGTCCCTTCTCCTTGAATCCTAAAGGTGCTTTGGAAAAAAAAAGAAAACCAAAATCTTTCCCCTGCTTTGCTCACTCACAGTGAAAACTCCTCCTCACTGCCTGGAGAAAGCGCCTGCACCACGCAGACCCAATCCTGCCCCCAGACCCTCCTTCCCCACCACACCAACCCTTCCCTGCAATTCCTGGCTGGGCTTCAGAACCACTCAAATGCCTCCAGGAGGGACTGATCTGTTCGGGAAGTTTCTGGATGTAGGGAACCCAAAAAACGCTCTCCCAGCTGCAACACAAATGGGTTTAGATGTTCGACAGGCAGGAAAAACACGGGAAAGCCTAAAAGAAGGGAAGAACGTGGCTCTGGGAGACAAGAGAGAAAGTGCTGGGCGATTTGGGGACTTTGTTTGGCTTTCCCCACTCTCAGAAGGGACTGGGGGAGGCTGGAGGAAGGGCAGGGAGAGGTGGATTCCTTACTCCAGGAAGCTGGTGATGTAATCCCTGCTGCACGTGGACCACACGAACGGGTTGGTCTTCATGGTGATGTGAGCAGCCATCAGCTTGGCCGTCTCCTGCCCCCGCGAGCCGCAGCTGTTGCCGACGCCGTCATGGTTCATGCCAAACCTGGGAAGCGCGGCGGCACAGAGAGGGGGAGGTCAGCCGGGGTTTGGCGCCGGCGCCTCAGGATTTCAGCTCTTGCGCTTTTCACACGTTTGCAACCCCGCGATTCTTCGGCGTGTAACCCCAAATCCACGCAGAATGTCGGCTGCTGTTCTCCCGCCTTGCTCAGACAAAACAATTCCTCTCCAGGCATGAAAATCAAGGACACCTCACTGCCTCAGGCCACGAGAAATGTGAACAAGAGTGAGTTGGGGGCGAGCAAACTTGGAGTAAAGGACTCCCTTACCTGAAGCTGTAATTGGAGGATTGACCCCCGAAATGCAAATGGACCAAACTTATAACGATGCCTTGGAGTGGCTCCCTGAAACAGAGGCTGGACAGGATTAAGGGAATAGAAGCGGGTATTTATTGAGGGCCTTCGGTAGGAACACCTTGGGCAGCCAAAAAGCTCCCGAGGGGCTACACCCAGGATGGAGCCCAGCTCACGGGTTCTTCACACTTTTGTAAGTCTGGTCCATTTGCATATCAGGGTTAATTCTTCAACTACAATTTCAGGGAACGATGTCATTACCCCAAGTTTGCTCCCCTTTCCCAGAGGCTCAGTTTCTATATTTCGGGGCCTGGGACAACAAGGCGTCCTTGAGTCCAGGCCCAGAGAGGGTTTGTTACGTCTAACAGTAGCTGACAGGCTGTGTGGAATTTTAGAGTTACACACTACACCAGCACAGGGCCTGAAAATATAAAAGCTAAATCCCAAGGCACCAATAAAAGTATGAAAACCCGTGACCCGTGGTCCATTTTTCGGGTGTAGCCCCTGGGTGGGCTTCGTCTGCCCTAAATCTACCTGAAGGCCCTTCACTAAACACAACCGCTGTTTATTCTCTTGGTTTTGCCTAGCCTCCGTTTTCAGGCGGTCCCACAAGGCATCGACACATCTGGATCATCCACGGGAAGGGCTTCCAGCGCCTGTTGGCAGGAAGGAAGCAGCAGGAGCTGCCCGGGGCGCTCGCGGTGCCGCACTCACGTGTGGCCGATCTCGTGGGCGATGGTGAAGGCGGTGGCCAGGCCGATGTCCTCGTTGATGCTGCAGCTCCGCTCCCGCTCGCACATCCCGCCCACGGGGGCCAGGCCTGGGGAGGGGACAGGGCTGTCACACAGGGCCACCACAGGGCATCTGAGGGGACATCGGGGTGTTTGGGGACCGCCTGATGTGCTTCACACACTGTCTGTAGCACTGGGCACAACCAGTTCCTTCTGGCCAGCGCACTGGGCTTTGGGATGGACTCTTATGGGACTGATGATAAATTAACAGTGACAGGCTCGGAAATGTTAAGAATGGGTCAAAATCCTCTGAATTTCGTATCCAAACGGTGCAGAGGGGAGCAGTCCTTGGCACAGCCCCGGTGGGGGACTCTCAGACGGGCTGCACCAGCTCTGGGGCACCCAAACCTGGCCAGGGAGAGCTGAGCAAGCCAGGATCCAGCCTTGGTTCTGCCTGGCACCCACCAGGAATCCAGCCTGGCTCCGTTTGGAGGACTGGATGATGCTGAAATTCCCCCTGAACTGTGACAGCAAATTCCCTCTGCCCACCCCAGCAGCACCAGCTGTGCCTCTGCTCCAGGCCAGGGAAGGATTTGAGCCAGCCCAGCACCTCCAGCCTCAGCCCCCTCCCAGGCTCCTCCTCTGCAGCCGCCTCAGGTCAGAGATCCAGCAGCTCTCCCCTTTGCAGTGATCCAGAGCAGAAATCCCTCCCCGCCTGCTCCATCTAGACCAGGGCGAGACAAATGAGGAGCTGCAGCCAGGGAGAGCTGCAGGGTCTGTCTGTGTCAATAAAAAGTCCCTTTACAGGCATCACAAAACTGCTGGATTTCTCCCTGCCCAGCCAGGAATGCTCCACCAGGCCACGGACAAACCCTAAATGTGAGTGGTTCTTAATCATCAGGGTGGGATCAAGCCAGGGATGGAGCAGAGGAGAGTTCCAGAGCCCATCCATCCCCAGGGCTGCTGGTTTGGTGTTTACAGAAGGAAGGAGAGGCTGGAAACCACTGCTCTGGTGCTGGCTCTGCTGCTGGTGCTGGGGCAAAGGTTCAGCTTCACTGGGAAGGGATGGAAGAGCTGGGAAAGGGGGATGGGACAGGTGGGAAAGGAAAAGGGACAGATGGGAAAGGGAATGGGAGAGCTGGAAAGGGGATGGGACAGGTGGGAAAGGGAATGGGAAAGGTGGGAAAGGGAATGGGACAGGTGGGAAAGGGGGATGGGACAGGTGGGAAAGGAAAAGGGACAGATGGGAAAGGGAATGGGAGAGCTGGAAAGGGGATGGGACAGGTGGGAAAGGGAATGGGAAAGGTGGGAAAGGGAATGGGACAGGTGGGAAAGGGGATGGGAGAGCTGGAAAGGGGATGGGACAGGTGGAAAGGGGATGGGACAGGTGGGAAAGGGAATGGGACAGGTGGGAAAGGGGATGGCACAGGTGGGAAAGGGGATGGGACAGGTGGGAAAGGGGATGGCACAGCCCACCCTCGCCACATTCCCGAGGTTCTGCGTGCTGCTGGGAGCTGCTGAGGGGGTGTCAGGGTCCCACTCACCCAGGGTGCCACAGGGCTTGTTCTTGTAGATGCAAATGTCGTACCTGCGGAGGAGAGAAGGCAGCGTTAAGGACACGTCTGATTTTGGGGGCTGTCATTTCGCCAATGTGGTCACATCCAAACCACTCCAAACCAGACCATGGGACGTTCCTGGGGCGGGAAGTGCCAATGGTGACAGGCAGGACATCCCAGGTCTGGGTTGTCTTGCAGGAAATGGCATCAATCAAATAGAGAAACCCAGAATCCCAGCATGGTTCGGGTTGGAAAGGACTTTAAACATCATCCAGTGCCACCCCTGCCATGGGGACACCTTCCACTCTCCCAGGGTGCTCCAAGCCCCGTCCAACCTGGCCTTGGACACTTCCAGGGATGGAACATATCAACACTTCTGATTAAAAAAACGGTAATTCTGATTAAAAATAAAATAAAATAAAAATAAGGAAAATATTTCAGTTTGAAAACACGTTCCATTTCTTACCCCACTGTGGTTTCATGAAAACCCTCAAGTGATTTTTTGTATTTTTTCTTTTTTCAGTTCAGTGCTTTACTGAGAATTTCCCAAACAAATCCAATTTGGGTTGATTCGAGGTGACTCTTCCCTCTGTTCCTGGCCTCCACTTCCAGCCTTTGCATCCAGGAATTTGCTGTTTGCACTTCGTTAGGGAACAGGGAAAGGCAAAACAAGGAGAGCAAAAACCTCCTCCAAGTGGAAACGCAGCATCCTCAAAATGGGAAGAGCCGACAGCTCCGAATGAGTTTGGGTTAGAGAGGGAACATTCTCATGTCCTTGCAGAGATGAACAGGTGGGGTTTGCAAATCTGGGCTGAAAGGGGCCAGGCTGAGAGCTGGGTAGGGAGGGACCAGTGGGGGGACCAGTGGCAGCTGGGCTGGGCCACCCCAGAGCCAGGCTGGGGTTGCACCGAGGATTGTGACCCCAGAATGGGTTTGGGGACACTCACAGGGTGAGGATGGAGGATTGTGACCCCAGTGTGGGTTTGGGGTCACCCATGGGGTGAGCAGGACAGAGGATTGTGACCCCAGTGTGGGTTTGGGGTCACCCATGGGGTGAAGATGGAGGATTGTGACCCCAGTGCGGGTTTGGGGTCACCCATGGGGTGAGGATGGAGGATTGTGACCCCAGTGGGGTTTGGGGACACCCACGGGGTGAGCAGGACCAGGGATTGTGACCCCAGAGTGGTTTGGGGACACTGGGCAGGACCCTCTGGCACCGCTCGCCCCGGTGACCCCACGGGGATGAGGGTGGGGGGTGAGAAGTGCCAGCACACGAGGGGTTAAGTGCGACCCATTCCCGGGGATAGCTCCTGTCCCTTCGGCCCCTGGCACTCCCTGGAAGTGCCCAAACCTCTCCGCTGCTCTCGGCAGGAAACCGAGCGAGCGCAGAACATTCGCGGCTTTGTTTTGAGCCTTTAAAGCCTTCGGAGGCTCCGCTTGGACGCGTCCCTGCAGGAGAAAAAAGCCCCGAGCTCAGCAAGATCTTATCGGGACACCGGGGGTTTATTGGGGCCGGGGCCGGATGCGCCGGGCGCTGCCCGAGCCCAGCGAGCGGCTCCGGGCTGGCTCCAACATCTGGAGGGAGGGCGGAGAGCTCGGAGCCGGCGTTTGCATCCCACGCGTGCGGAGGGAGGGCAGGAAAAAGCCGCAGCCCCCTCGGGACGGGGAGAATGTGGGGCTGAGGGGCCTTTTTGTCGCTCCTCTGTGGGGTCTTGTCCATGGGATGTTCCAGGCTCGCGCTGGGACCGGAGCAGGAGAGCAGCACAGGGATAAAGGAAGCGGCTCCCGCCTGGAGGCTCCCCTCTCCAGAGCTTTCATTTCCTGCCTTTCTCCCGCTCCGAAAGAGAGGGGGGAAAGGCACAAATGCTGGGTTTGTCCCAGGATGTTTCGCCTCTGTCCAAGCAAGGATTTGTGGGCGCTGGAGGGACAATCCCGGACACAGCCGGCAGCGCTTGGAGAGCTCAGCACTCCCCGTCCCCTCCATCCCTCCAGTGTCCTGTGGCCTTCCAGCCTCTCTGCCATTCCTTCCACTGTGCCTGTCATCCTCTCTGTGTCCTCCTTCCATCCATCCATCCATCCATCCATCCATCCATCCATCATCCATCCATCCATCATCCATCCATCCATCCCTCCATCCATCCATCCATCCAGCCCTCCATCCATCCAGCCCTCCATCCATCCATCCATCCCTCCATCCATCCATCCCTCCATCCATCCTTCCATCCCTCCATCCATCCATCCATCCATCCTTCCATCCCTCCATCCATCCATCCATCCATCCATCCATCCTTCCATCCATCCATCCATCCATTCCATCCATCCATCCTTCCATCCATCCATCCATCCATCCATCCATCCATCCATCCATCCATCCATCCATCCTTCCATCCATCCATCCATCCATCCATCCCTCCATCCATCCATCCATCCATCCATCCCTCCATCCTTCCATCCATCCATCCATCCATCCATCCATCCACCACTTCTGATGGGTTTTTGTCCTGGGTGTGGCAGCTCAGAGCCCTTCACGCAGCTCTCAGGGCCTGACCCAGCACCCAGGTCCCTGAGCTGACCTCCCCTGCGGTGACAGGAGCACAGGGACACTGCCAGGGCAGGGCTGTTCCGAGGAGAGAGCTCATCCCGACATGGAGGCACCTAAAATGAGCTGAGCCACATCCTGGGCTGCTGGAGCCGGTCACTGTCACGAGATCCTGCTGGAATCCTCTTCCCCTTTCCGAGCAGGGGCTGACAGGGCTCTCCATCCCAGCAGGAAGCTCCAGGATTCCAGGGTGGGCTCCTGTTGCCTTTTGGGGCAGAAATGCCCCGTGGCTGCAAACTGAGCTCCTTGAGAGCCCAGCAAAGACCAAAGGAAGACTGGGGGGTGATAAACTGGACTGGAGGGTGATAACGAACTGGACTAGGGGGTGATAACAAACTGGACTGGAGAGTGATAACAAACTGGACTGGAGGGTTATAATGAACTGGAGTGGAGGGTGATAACAAACTGGAGTGCAGGGTGATAATGAACTGAACAGGGGGGTGATAACAAACTGGACTGGGGGGTGATAAGAAACTGGAGTGGAGGGTGATAAACTGGAGTGGAGGATGATAAACTGGAGTGGAGGTTGATAATGAACTGGAGTGGAGGGTGATAACGAACTGGAGTGGAGAGTGGTAATGAACTGGAGTGGAGTGGAAGGTGATAACCATCTGAACTGCAATAATCTGCATCCAACTGAGGGCCAGGAAGCTGTGGATGAGCCCCTTGGACAGGGCCCGGGCACAGCTGCCACCCCCCCAGAGCGCAGGGACAGCGCTCACCTGGTGATCAGCACGGCGGTGTCGTGGTTGGCTATGCCGTTCTCAGGGATGGCGTTCCCGTTGCCGTTCCTGTTGACGATGGATTTCTGCCACTTGCAGAAGCTGTCCAGGGATTTCCCGGCGTGGTGGTTGATCTCCAGCGTGGGCTGGAATGGAAGCAGTGGGAGAGCGTGATCCCAGGAAAGCTCTGGTGGGAAGGCACTGCCCATTCCGTGCTGGCAGAGCGCTGACACCACTCCAGACACCCCCAGTTCCTCATGGGAAAGCAAGAAAAGTGGGACTTCAGGAGAACTAAAGCCACTTAAACCTCCCTAAAGTCACCTTATCATGGAAAAAATCAGATTCCCAGAGGTCTCTTCAGCCCAGTCCCCAGGGATGGGAGGATGTGGAGCAGCCAGACTGCACCGGGGGGAATTCCTGGGAGTGGCATCCAGGGGGGACACACAGTGCAGACACAGGACAGGAGCGGCTCGGCAAAGCCCAGCTTACCTGATCCTCGGTGAGCAGGATCAGCCGGGTCACCAGGATATTGACAATATTGCCCAGACTCGAGTCCTGGAAAAGTTTGGCAACCTGACCTCCAAGAAACAAGAAAAGAGGAGTCTTAAAAATGAGCTCTGTGGCCGGGCGAGCTGGGGAGGGCTGGGCACTGCAGGGAACTGGGGCTGGGGTCTGAACACAACATTTTTTGGGAAGCAGGGACGGGAATGGGACTCCAAACCACCACCTGGGATTGCAGAATTCCCTAAACCACGTTCAGAGCTCACTGTCTCAGAGCAGTGAAGCCAAAATCCTGCAGCAGCTGCTCCTTGCCCGGAGCCCAGGTGGGGGAAGCCCCCGCTCTTGGCATTTTGTGCAGCCCCGGGGATGGAGCTTTGCCGAGGGGAGGGCACAGATCCCTCGGGAATAATCAGGGAGGGCACAGATCCCTCGGGAATAATCGGGGACGGCACAGATCCCTCGGGAATAATCGGGGACGGCACAGATCCTTCGGGAATCGGGAAGGGCACAGATCCCTCGGGAATAATCAGGGAGGGCACAGATCTCTCGAGAATCGGGGAGGGCACAGATCCCTCGGGATCAGGGAGGGCACAGATTCCTCGGGAATCGGGAAGGGCACAGATCCCTCGGGATCAGGGAGGGCACAGATCCCCAGGGAATCAGGGAGGTCACAGATCCCTCGGGAATCGGGAAGGGCACAGCATCTCTTGGGAATAATCGTGGAGGGCACAGATCCCCCGGGAATAATCGGGGAGGGCACAGATCCCTCGGGAATAACCACGGAGGGCACAGATCCCTCGGGAATGTGCCGTCTGTGGGTGTTGCGGAGCACATGAAACGCTTCGAACCGGGATTGTTCGAAAACCTGGCGTCGGCTTTAGAGATGCAAACCGTGAAAAGCGATCCTGCGGAGGCCGGAACAAAGAGCCGTCCCAGAGGGGCTTCCAGGCCATTGATGGATAACTTCCAAGCCCGTCTCACCTCGCAGGAGGATCCAGCACGGCCGACTCAGGCTGTTCATGCGTCCAGCCCGGTACCCTGCCGCCAGCAGTGCCCCAAAGCAGAGCCACAGCTCCGGGGGGGGGGGGATTTCTGCCGGCCCCGCTCGCTGCTCAGCCCCCAAGCGTGAGAGCTCCCTGTCCTTATGCTTTCCCATGTGTTTCTCAGCTCGCCTGGCCGCGTTTGCAATGCTAATTTGAGCTGGGAGATGCTGTTCAAAGAAAGGCTTTTGTTCTCGCAGCCCGGACCCGCTGCAGCACGGTCAGACAGGCCAGATTTACCTCTCCGGCCTCCAGGGTCCCACTGCTCAGCAGCAGCAGCAGCCTGGTGGGATTTTGGACCCCAAAGCCTTGCTCTGAGCCTGGAGAGAAGCCACTGCCAGCCTGCAACAGATCCAATTCCCCCACTGCGTCCCCACCCCGCTCCTCGCAGGAAAAGCTTTCCCAGCCCGGGCATTTGGGGTGATGGAGAGGAGTTCTCGCCCAGCCCGCAGGGTTCCTGGTGTGGGTGTAACACTTACAATATTCATGATGGCCAGGATGTACTGCTCGATGTCCCTGCGGCCGTGGTACCCCACCATCATCTTGTCGGCCACCACCAGGGTCTCCACGTAGCGCTCGGTGCTCACCGACCTCTTCAGGGGCAGCTGCCCCCGCTGGCTGTGGTTGCCCGATGGCTTCAGAGGGGAGGGTTTCAGCGTCCTCAGCCACCAGTGCCTCCCCTTCCAGGGCTTCTCGTCTGCGGAGGGAACGGGACGGTTCTGGTGCCCTCGGGCAGGAGCTCCCAGGGGTGAGGGGTGGGTTCAAGGGGAGGAAAGGCCACAGAGGGCTCTTTGTGCACCACGTGTGGACGCAGAAAATGTCCCAAAGGCAGTCCAGGGCTGTCCCCAGGCTCCTGCTGGTATCTCACCTGCCCTCCTGCCCCCTCCTGTCCCTCCTGCCCAACAGATCTGTGCCCATCCCACCGCAGCCCCAAACCCCTCCGGGCTGCACAACCCTGCCCTCATCTCTGCCCCAGGCTGGGTTTAGAGACTGCACAGCCATAACCTGAAAATGAAGCCCTTGCAGACCCTTTCCTCTTCCCTTTTCCTGCCAGGATCTGGATTTAGGACTTGGCCTTTCTGCCACAGAAAGGGCTGCAGCCTCCACAGCAGCAGCAGCAGCAGCTTGGTACGACTTTGCTTCCAACACTGCTGACCCGAGCCTGGGGATGTCCCCAGCAGGGCCATCAGCTCCAAATTCCCCTCCTGGAGACCACCACAGGGCAGGGGAGGTGCAGGGGAGGCTCCAGCCCCGCTCCTGCTCTGCCAGCAGATCCAGCTGGATCCTTTCCCCTGCTCTGAGGCTGGATCATCAAACACCCAGCTCCGAGGCTGGGAACACGGGCACACCTCAGGCAGCCCCACAGCCTCCCAGCTCCTCCAGCTGATCCAGGGGAGCTCCTGGGGGTGTTCAGGGACCAGGAGTGCTGGGCAGGACAGGGCAGGACAGGGCAGGACAGGACAGGTCCAGCCTGCAGGACAAGGGGACAGGGCAGCCTTGCTGGGGCCATTGCACTGTGGTTGTTCTAAACTCCCCTTGGCCCGTGGCTCCCACTGCGCCTCTCTGCTTTCCAAGAAGCAATTAGGAGCGGGCTAAATTATTTCTGGAAGCTGGGGAATGTGGCAGAGAGTCAGCAGGAGGGGAGTCTGCTGGAGCTTCATTCCGGCCTGGCTTCGGGAGCTGGGACGGGCGGCAGGCCAGGGAAGCACGGGGTGGCTCCAGAGATGCTGGTGAGTCTGGGGACACTCAGAGACGGTGACAGTGCCCTGGTGTCCCCAGGGGCTCCATCCCTTCCAGCAGTGACTCCTCATGCTGGGGCAGTGATGGACGTGCTGCAGTGACAGCCAAAGAGGAGCAGCGGGGCCAGCTCTGCTCTGTGCCCACAGGCTGCCCCACAAAAAGCCACTGGGCCCCGCTGCAGGGCGGGCATCTGCCCTCAGCCCCACGGAGCCTCTCTGAACCGAGGCAGTGGCACCCTCTGGGCCCGCGGCGTTTTGGGCAGAGGGTGAAACTTTGCCTGCTCACGAGGGCCAGGGGTTCCAGCCAGGCTCTGGGACAGACTGGTGGGAAGGGCGAGGACCAGAAGGGCACACGGGGAGAGGCCAGGGCAGGCCTTTGTGGGTCTTTTTGGAGGTCAAAGCCCTGGAGGTGCAGAAATGTGCAGTCACCATCCTCGCTAAACATCCCCCAGAGCCCCCTGTGATGGACCAGGCCCCACACCCCACCCTCCAGGGCCCCTTTCCAGCTGGTTCCATCAGCAGCAGAGTTATCCCAGCATGGACACGACCTGCAGTGACCAAACCCCAAAGCCAAGGCTGTGCTGAGCACACGTGAGCCGCGATTTCCCAACACTTTGCAAATTGGCCAAATCCGGGAGGATTCTTCTGAAGAAAAACAAGAGGTGTTTTTTTCCTCTTCTATTCCATGCTCTATTTACAAATTTTAAAGCCCTGCTGTGAGGAGGAGAGGATGGAAGCCTCCCAGAGCCCAGGCCACCAGAAACGGGTAAAATAAACACAGAAAAAATCTGGAATTCGGGAGATAAATTTGGTTCTTTGCCACGTGGAGCAGGGTGGACCTGTTCTGGCAGGATTTTCCCAGCCTGTTTCGGGCTGGATTGAGGAGGAGGAGGAGATGGTGGGAGCACATCAGAGACTGAAACAGTTCATGCCTCAAACATTGATAGGAAAGAGTTTTTGCCCATTCTCACAAAAGCCGTACAAAGAGGCTACAACCGAAGAAGGCTCCCTGAAGATGCCTGACTGGGACTTTGGGCTGTGACTTAAAGCACCTAGATAACGCTATTGTTCAATCATCCCGGCCTAGGGAAAAACAAACTAGGCTGAGGGACAGGAATGCATCCACAGGAGAGCCAAACGCAGCAGAGATTCTTCCCTGGCTGGGTTTAGGGTGGGAGAGACCACGGCCTGCAGAAGCCAGGTTTACTTCCCCCCCTGAAATGAGGGTGGGGAGGAGGTTTGGGGTGTAACCTCTGAACCCCCATCCTCCCTTACACAAACCAGCCCAGCTGTGGAACCCCCAACCCCCCAGGCCACATCCATGGGACATTCACGGGAGAGGCAGCCAAGGGGGTGTCAGAATCCATCAAAGACCCCCCAAAGTGCCCCCCAGAGTCATTCCTGAGGCCTTGCACCACAGAGCTGCACATGATGCACCAAACCCAGAGTCTGTTGTAAGAAAAAATGGCAAACTTCCCCCCCAGGGAGGTGCCTGGGTTTTCCTGCCTGGCCTGAGCTTAATTAACCCATGGGATTCTGTGCTTTTTGGGGGGACCTTCACCGCCAAGAAGTCCAGCTGGAGAGGATCAGCGATGTGGGAATCCAAAGTGCAGGGAATATTTCTCTGCACTTTGGATTCCCACAAACGGAACATCGCTGGGATCCACGGAGTGGTGATATTTTCCTTATTCTGTCCCTGTCACTCTCTTTCTCTTCCACACATCTATTTTCCATTTCTTTCCCTCTCTCTCTCTCATATTCACCATCAAATAAAACCCACAGTATTGTCACTGGCAGATGGTGTCTTGGGGTGACTCTATCATGTGTATCCCCTGTCATGCTCTATGCCCAAAAAGTAATTTTGTGCCTTTTCTGTGCCTTTAAACTGAGCTTAGAAAAAAAAAACCAAACGAACTTTTCAAAGCAGTTTCTCAAGGACACGGAGATACACTCCTCTGCATTCTCTGGCTGCAGGAGCAGGAGGGAGCACCCTGCTTGCTTTCTTCAGCCAGCGGTTTCGGTTTCTTTTCCTTCTCTTCCCAGCGTGAGACAGAAAGCTGAACTTTGTTTCCTGGGACTTTGGTTTTTCCCTTCTTCTCTTCTGGACTGTTCAACAACATCAGAACACATTGGGAGAATTTTTCCCCGAGGCCCGGGGGGTGGGCCCTCACCGACCCAGCTCCGAAGAAGAGAGAGACCACACCTACAGAAGGACTCTGAAATCTTCCCAGGTTTCTCTCTATAGCGAGAGATTTCATTTCATTATTTAGCATCATTATCCTTTTCCTGTGTGTTTGTTAAATAAATAGTTCTTATCTCATTCACTTTCCTTCGAGGAAAATATCTTTTTTTTTCCCCTGAACCCTGTGGGTGGTTGTAACCTGGTTTCCTCTCAAAGGATATATTGCTAGATTTTGGCCAAACTGGCACAGATGGTCTCCTCTGCACCTGAGCTTGGGCAGAGGCGTTTCTAAGGGCTTTTAACGAGCGGATCACGACAGAGCACCTACCCAGCACTCCGCAGGCCGCGTCCATGTGCGGGTACTGCAGGGACGAGCGCTTGTACACGACGTGGGGGCTGCCCTTGCCCTCTCCCCCCGCGCTGACGTTGGCTCCGGGGCTCAGGGGCTCGATGAAATATTCCTCCTCGTCCGCCACGATCACCCCGTGCTGCGGGAGGGAACAGAGGGGAGGCAATGACTGAGGTGCAGAGGGAGCTGCAGGACGAAGGGGGGCTGCTCGCAGCGAGGTTTTTGCTGATCGGCCCCGAATTTCTGGGGACTGACAAAAGCCGTGGGGAATCCTGCACCAACACTGAGCTGCAGGAGCCCGCAGAGCAGATGGTGGCGGATGCCTTGGGACATCTGTGTTCACTGAAGTCCTCTGGAAATCACGGTCTGAGTTATGAATGAGTTGTTTCCTATTCCACCCACTCGGTCTCAGCGGGATCCCTGTGGGATCCCAAACACCGCCCGCTCAAACACCGCAGCTCCGAGCTCGGCCTCCCCAAAAACCCTCCCAAGCAGCTCAGCACCATCACCACCAGCCGGGAACTCGGAGCTGCAGAGAGGGGCGGATACCCAGAGGCTCTGGGAAACACCCCAAATGTTTAAAATCTGAAGGCTGATTAAGCAGAGGCCACCAGCAGAGCCAAACCCCTTCTCTGGAGCCGGGATGGGGCATCCCAGTCCCTCGTACACCTCGGATTGGCCATGTCAGCAAGATGATCTGGGGTTTGCTGCCTTATTTTAGCTTTTGATTCTTTGCCTCAATGTCTGTGAGCCCAGGCTTTGCTCTCAGAGTGGACCCACATGAGGCAGTGACAGCCAGGAGCAGCAGATCCCGGTGGGATGATCACCAAACCCACCAGGGACTTGCAAGGTCCCTCCTCTCCACCCTCACGGCAACGTTCCCTCTGCCTGAAAGGTCTGAGCAACCCAAAAAGTTTCTGGGAGCCCAAGACGAGCTCCATCCCAATTCCTGGCACTGAGGAATTTAATTCCCCAAGGAATGCGGTGTCCCTTCAGCTGAACTTCTCCAGCAAGAGACCGAGGCACAGGAATGTGCCTGGCACGGCTCGAACACGATCCCAAAAGTCCAAGAGACAAAAGCCCCGGCTGTCACCCCCCTCCCTGTGTGCAAACACAGCTCTGGGTGCAGAGACACCGCTGCCCTGCCACCAGGGCTGTCCTTTGGAAGGGACAGCGCTTTTCCAGCTCCCGCTGTGCCCGAGGGACGGGAGCCCCGCTCTGCCAGGATGGGGAGTAGGGAATTCAGTCCCTTCCATGGAAGCACCACCTGGAACAGCTTCACCGCCGGCAGTGGGTGGGGAGAGCCTGTCCGGGGGGACAGTCCCTCCTTGCCGGGGCTGTCGCTGTTGCCTCCCCGGCCGGAGCTCAATCGGGGCAGTGTGTGCGCGGCGAATGCCGGCCCCGAGTGCCGGGGGATTTCCTCCTGCCCCGGGCTCTGCTGCTCTTGGCTCCGCTCCACCTTTTCCAACACAAGCGAGGTACTGTGAGGTTACCCTGGCCGGGCTCCGGCGGGAGTCGAGCGCCGGCAGAGCCAGCTGGAAAGGCTTTGTGGGACGGGGGGAAGGCGGTGACCCCCGGCCCGGGGGGAGAGCACCGGGAGGGGAGAGCGCGTCCTGCCCCAAATCCATCCCGCTGGAAGAGGGATGTTCTCGCCCCAGCCTCTGCAGAGGCTGCACGCCTGCCTGGCACCTTCCAGCAGCGAGGCTGGGATGTCGCGGGAGGCTGGACATTGCCCCATCGCTGACCCCAGGGGCTGAGCTCTGCGGGCCGGGCGCTGGACGTGACACAGGGCTGGTGAAGGGGGCGGGGAGAGGCCCTGAGAGAGCCCTGTGGTTTGTGGGGGAGCTGGGCTGGATGTCCTGAGTGTGATTCACGCAGGTCAGCTGCAGAGCAGGGAGGGTTTGCACTGTCAGCTCATACCACAGCCCAGCCGGGGCCAGCTCTCCCAGCTCCTGGAGGAGCCGTGTGGCAGCGGGGCCACCTGGGCCCAGTCCTCCTCATCTGGGTCCCTCTGGGCGCTCCTGTCCACGCTGGGCTCAGGGGACTAACCAGGAAAGCTGCCCCTGGATCGCTGGCAGTGTCCAAGGCCAGGTTGGACAGAGCTTGGAGCACCCTGGGACAGTGGAAGTTGTCCCTGCCCATGGCAGGGGGTGGAATGAGATGGAATTTAAGGTCCTTTCCATCCCAAACCATTCTGGGATTCTCTGATGAGGACCTGGCCTTTCAGCTGTTCCTCTGACACAAGAGGGGAAAGAACGGCACTTCTCTGCTCAGTGTTTTCTCCTGGCTGCGATTGGATCCTTGGGATCTCTTGGGATGAAACACAGGGATCCCAGCTCCTGCCCAGGCTGGGGCAAAGCTGCTCCCTGGAGGCTCCCAGCTGCTTGGCCCTTCTGGCAGCTCAAAACATGGGATATTTTTGAAAACGGACCGTGTCACCCTTCGCTTCCAACAGAGGTCACGTGGTGGGGTCGAGGCTGTCCTGTGCAGGACCAGGATGGACTTTGATGTCCTCGTGGGTCCTTTCCAGCTCAGGATATTCTGTGATTCTGTGGATCTGGGAACTGGGTGACTTTCCCCCAGCTGAGCCTGAAGCCCTGCAGGGTGTGGGAGGTGTGTGGGGTGAGCCCTGCTCCCTGACTGCCCTTGGCCCGGGGTGACAGTCCCTGTGGCTGGGAAGAGGAGTCCCTGGGAGAGTGTCCAGGTGTTGGGAAGAGGGGTCACTGGGAGTGTGTCCAGAAATTGGGAAGAGGCATCACTGAGAGCGTGTCCAGGTATTGGCATCCAAAGCTGATGCGCTGTGAGAGTTGTGTTGGGAGCGTTTAAAGTGGTTCAAGCCCAAATTCTGTGCTTGCAGGCACAGGAATTCCTGAGGGATGTGGGAGCTGGAGGACAGGAGGATGGCCTGGAACTGTTACTGTTGTTGGACACAACCCCTTTCCCTCCTCCTCACGCTCAGCTCACCCCGTACCCAGCACTGGGTCCCAGTTTGTGCCCAGTCACCACCACAGTGCCCGAGCGCCCGGGCAGCATCAGCCGTGCAAAGCTGGGTCAGTGCGGTGCCCCCTCAGCGGGAAGCAGCACCTGGGCACCCCCTTCTGTCCCCTCCAAGATGGGTGATGCCCTCCTGGAGCGGAGCCTGCTGGGGATGAGGGCTGGCACGAGCGGATCAGCGGTTCCTGGGCACCCAGAGCGCTGCACAACATCTCCCACGGCAACTCCAGCCCCCCCTCTACCAGCTAAAAACATTCCAGACTCCTCTTGCCCAAATTCCTGACTCCACTTGTCCTCACTGACCCCAAAGCCCTCCTCCCCCATCCTCGCTGTGTCCGTAACTCCGGAGGGCAGAAGGACAGAGTTCAGGCAGAGGAGAGGTTGCTGGATGACCCTCTGTCCCTCTCTGTGCCTGGCTGCATTTTCCTCCAGACAGCTCTTGGTGCCTCTCCAGAGCTAAACGCAGCCTGGGGACCGAATTCTCCCAGTTCCAAGTGCTTGCCCCGGCCTTGGGGTGGGGGATGCCGGATCCCTCCGGAGCCAGCAGCACCCAGCTCACCCTCTGTGAGCACCACGAGATTCCCTGGGACTGGAGCAGAGTTCCCACGTCCAAACAAAGGGCTCGGGAAGCGGGAGTTGGTGCAGCTCGGAGCACACCGACGGAAACTTCAGACTCTGCGATATAATGAGTCAGATTCTCATTTCTGTTAATAACCCACAGCACTGTTCTGGCAGGGCCGCCCAGCAATAAATCAAACAGGAATTCATTCCCGTTTGGAAGCTCTTCCTCACCGCCAGAATGCTGCAAGGAGGTGAGGCTGGAGCAGAAATATGAACCTGGCCTAGAGAGTCTTTTTCTACCCCTCCAAGGGAGCCTTCAGCCTTGGGATTCACTCACGGGGTTCGTTTGCTCCATCCCTCCATCTGGCAGCTCAGGAAATGTGCTGTGTGAGCCAGAAATATCAGAAAATCACAGAAAAATAGGGATGGAAGTCCTCGGTCTATTCCCAGGGCTGGGAGAGCTAATGAATCATACCTGGAGGGGTTTTGAGTGCCTTTTGTCGGGCCTGTTCCTAAAGATCTCCCAAGACCTCGCTCTCTCCAAGCAACCCAGCCCAGACCTCAGCTGTTCTTACACTCATGTCCACAACTAAGATTCCCTGCTGGTATTTAGGACCAGGATGTTCAGTCTGAGCTGTCAGGACTTGGAAAATCAACCATTCCCACCCTCCTTCCCGCAGCCTTGCTGGTTTTGAGGAAATGCCACCTTGCCCCCTCTTGACGTTCCCTTTTTCACATTGAAAAACTGCTTATTTCAGTTTTTTCCCCTCAGAAGTGACATTTGTTAGGTCCCTGAAACATGGGCAGAAGTGACTGGGAACCCCAGGAATGCATCTGCAGTTGGAGGGATCTGGATGCACTCCTGACATTCCAGCGGCGCTGGGAAATCCCTGCCTGCCCGCAGCAGCACACGCAAAACAATTTTTGCCGTTGCTATTGGAAGAACCTGGTGAGAGCCAGGTCTGGGTATCCCCAGAGAGGCAGGATTATCCCATTCCAATCCAAATCACTGGGAAAAGGCCCAGAAACTGCACTAGCAGTGACCCACGGATCAGGAACCCCCACGGATGCGACAGGGGACGTCTGCGCCCTCCGCCGATTGTGACACCAGCGTGGAATATTCCCGCTCGCCACCAATCCCAAGCTTTTCCTACCACACGGATCCACCTGCTGGAGGACCAAAGCTGTTGGCACGGCCCCTGGCTGGCCAAAGCCGGACTCACCAGCCCGTTGCAGTTGCTGATGGCCACCTTGGAGCTGAGGTACTGGTCCTGCAGGTGGCCGGCGTAGTGGCAGTCCTCGTGGAAGTCGTGCTGCCAGTCCATGCCATCCCGCTTCCAGTACTCCACGGTGAAGTGCTCGGCCAGCAGGTTGGAGTGCAGGGTCAGGTTGAGCAGGAACTGGGTGTGGTGGGCAGAGACTTTGTAGAAGACCTGCTGCTCCGAGGGCTCGTAGGGCAGGGAGCGCCGGGGCCGCGGCTTCAGCTGCCGGCGCATGTCGAAGGTGAGGAAGTCCCCGTTCTGGTCCACTTGGATGGGGAAGGCGATCTCATAGTGATCCAGGCTGGAGAGGAATTCCTCTGGGGAGGGAAGGACACGCGTGGGAATGACGCACGTGGGAATGGCAGCCTGCCGAGGGAGCTGGACACCCAGCAATGCCAGCCCGAGCGCGGCCACGGCCAGCGCAGGGTCCTGCCACAGCATTCCAAAAATTGCCATCACAAGGCTCTGCCTGGCCTGAAGGATCCTTGGGATATTCCCCAAACCTTGCGGCCTACAGAGCCTTGGGATAGCAGCTTTTGGAATGCAGCTTTTTCCTCTGCAGGTGATGGGGTGGAACAGCCTGGCCCAAAGGGCCCTTCGGGACACCCCGATTGTGGCTCTGGACCTGGAGTATCCCAAATCCTTCCATCTCCACTGGGCAGAGGGAATCCAGGTTGGGCAGAGGGAATCCAGGTTGTGCAGAGTCCAGCTCTGAGCTTTGGGGGGTTGTTTGAACCTGGATCCTTCCAGGAACAGAACCAGCAATGAGGGCTCTTCAACAGGCGGCAGAAGGAGCCTTGGGGTGACAGTGGCTCAGGAGAAAAGTCTCCTGTGGGTTCCTCGGGACATCTGCAGGTGCTGACTCTGAGAACACAAAACCAGCACCACCCCAACCCCCCTGTCAGAGCTGCAGGGGCCACAGGGGGCCAAAGCCCTTGAAATGCCAATCTTGATACCAAAACAGGAGAGAGGGCAACCAGAATTCCCCGAGCTGTGCTGAAAACGAGCAGGAGTGGAAGTCAGACACCCCAAATGCCCAGCCACAGATGTCTGTGACCCCCTCCTGCCCTCCCAGCTCCCTGGATTGGTTTTTATCACCTCAGCCTGGCTTAGCAGCTCCTCTGGGGAGCTCCCTTGAGCTCTGAGCCTGTGCGGTGCCACCCAGGCTGTGACAAGGGCACTGTCCCCAGCCCCTCTGCCCGGCTGTCCAACAAACCAGCACCCTGCAACCTCGGCAAAACCTCCTCCTTTCCAAAGGAAAACGTCCCAGGGGCTGCCAGACTGGATCTGAGCAGAGCTCTGGCTGTGTCTCACAGCCCTCAGCCCCGGAGGCTTGGCCTGAAGATGGGAAATGTCCGTGTGCTGGAGCAGGACAGCTCCTCCTGAACCCCTCGTGCCTGGAGGGTTTGAGCCCCCTGAGCCCTCATGGGAAGGGATTTTCCCTCTGTTCCCTCTGGAAAAGTCTTCCTGCGCTTTTTGCATCCCGTTTGTCATCATTTCCCAAGCAAACAGGAGGGGCTGGGCTGTTCTGGGGTGGCTGAATTTTGCCCCACAGCCCCCACCTGCAAAGCCTTCCCGGCCGTCAGAAACTCAGCCAGCTCCAAACTGCGCCCTCACCGCGGGGCAGCACTGCAGAGTTTCCTTTCCCTCTGTTTTCCAGAGCCTGACAGGGTGGTTTCCTTGGCCACCAGGAACGGGACAGCCCTTCCACCCTCTGGGGTTAGGGGTGAGCTCCCATCTTTGCTGACCATAAACACTTCTGGCTCCTCTGCCTTGCCAGAATTGATGGCTGGGTTTTTAACTTCCAGCTTTCCCTGCATCCCAGCACCTCCCTGCGATGGGGCTGGGCAAACAAGGGTGACTTTTTGCACTTAGAAATGACTTCAGGCTTGGAAAAATTTGCTGTCGGAAGTGTTTTGTTTTCTTTTTTGCCTCTCTGCAGTCCGTGTGGGCTTGGAAAAGAGTGAATCAGAGCGTGGTTTGTGCTTGCTGTGGCTATAAAGGATCTGGGATTCTGGGCTGGAGGCTCTGATCCTGACCTGAATGGCACTTCCAGGAGGAAAAACGTGTCTGGAGCCTGAGGGTGAGGTGGTGGGTGAGAACCTGGTGGTGGTGTAGGGCTGGGCACTGCATCTCCTCAGGGATCTCCCTCTGGACACTGAGGCACGGAAAGAGCCCAAGAGCATCACCAAAATGGTTTGGGAAGTGGTGCTGTGGAGTGGGAATGCCACAGATGGAAAAAATAATCATGGAATAAAATCATGGAATGGTTTGGGTGGGAAGGGACTTTTAAAGTTCATCCAATTCCACCCCTGCCATGGGCAGGGACACCTTCCACAGTCCCAGGCTGCTCCAAGCCCCATCCAGCCTGGCCTTGGACACTTCCAGGGATCCAGGGGCAGCCACAGCTGCTCTGGGAATTCCATCCCAGCCCCTCCCCACCCTCCCAGGGAAGAGTTCCTTCCCAATATCCCACCTCAATCTGCCATTCCCAATATCCAGTGTCACACATGTGACAGCTCTGCTGACAGCCACGTGTCATGTGGACAATGGAGGGAGACTTTCCACACAGCACAGAAGTCACTGTCCCCATCCAGTGTCACAGCTGCCTCCTTCCTCTGCCCTAAAAGATCAGTTCAGGCTCGAAGAGATTTGGATCTCTCCCTCCCTCACCCCGTGTGTCTTGGTTTGAAAGACAGGTGTCTGCTAAGGAAGGCAGGAGCTTCTTTTGGAATGGAAAACATAACCCCCTTCTCTCTGAATTATTTGTGATCCTCCCAGCATCCCACATATTCCCAATTCCCGCATTTCCTCACCCCTGCCTCGCTCGTGCTCCCCCTGTTCCAGCCCACAGCCCTTCCCTCCTGTGCCCTCTGCCCCTCAGGCACCTCCCACCCCACGAACAGCTCCCGGCCCGGGGCTGTGCCCAGCACGGTGCAGATAAGCCCTGGTGTTCCCAGGGCCCTGTCAGACCGCCAGGAAGGGAGGCCACAAAAAGCCTTTCTCCAGGTGATGCCTTAGGTTTTAACTTTTATATTTTTTAAACTCTGTGCTGCTTAGTGTGCAACTTTGAAGCTTCTTGTAGCCTGTTACTTTCTGCTCTCTCGTGCCTGTCAGACACAACAAAGCCTCTCCGGACTGCTCTGCAAGGACACCTGGACCATCCTGAGCCCAAGGGGTGTAAACCAAGGAGGCTCTGAAGCGGGGGTAGCTAAGGGGAATTACATCATTTAACTGGGGTTTTAATTGGAGAATTGACCCTGATATGCAAATGAACCAAACTTATAAAAGTGTGGAAAACTCGTGACCTGGGGTCCATCTTGGGGTCCATCTTGGCAACAGCCTCCGGCTCCCCAGGGTGTACCTTGAAGGCCCTTCAAATAAATACCTACTTTTGTTCCTTTACTCTGTCTGGTCTCTGTGTCTAGGAGGCCGGATAAGGCATCACAGGGAAGCCCGCTCGTGGCTGGGCAGCACGCTGGGCACCGCCGGGGAGCACAGGGGGGGAAAGCTGGGAAGGAGGAGGGGTGGGCTGGGGGGAGAGGCACCTCAGGGTGCCGGTTCTGGTGGAAATGGAGCAGGGATGACACAGGGAGGGAAAGGGGCAGGGCAGGGAGCTGAGCACAAAGGGCAGAGAGAAGGGGAAACGGAGGAGAGAGGGGTTTGTTCCTCTCTCATGAGTTGCTTCAGGCATGGGAAGGAAGCAGATGTTGGCACCAAAGGGAGCGAGAGGCTGGCAGAGCCCCAGCTGCAGCCCAGACAGGATTCCCGAGGGATGGCTGTGGAGATGCGCTGGGATCCCCTGGTCCAGGCTGCCCTGGCACCGCGGCAGCCTCACTGCATCCTCCAAGGGCCCTTTGTTCACCCCTGAGCTGGGAACGGCGGGACGAGCCCCACCCAACGCTCTGTGAGATGGGAATGTCGGATCCATCCCCACAGTTACACCAAGCTCCTGCAGGAATTCCCTCTGGATTAAAACCCGCCCAGCACTGAGCATGAGCTGAATCCTCGGTCAGCTCCCAGAATCATGGAATGGTTTGGGTTGGAAAGGACCTTAAAGCCCGTCCAGTGCCACCCCTGCCATGGCAGGGACACCTTCCACTGTCCCAGGCTGCTCCAAGCCCCGTCCAGCCTGGCCTTGGACACTGCCAGGGATCCAGGGGCAGCCACAGCTGCTCTGGGAAAGTTGTTCCAACGATTCCAGCTGTTCCCTGAGCTGTTACAAGCTGCACCCTGAGTGTCCAGGCTACCTCTGAACCTCTCTGCTGCCTTGGAGAGCCCTTCAGCGCCAGGCTGCTGCTCCCCACGCAGATAATTACAGCTCAGGGCTGGGACCTTAATCTTCCTCCTGCATAAACCAAACACGCTGATGTGGAGTGGTGCACGTGGGGCTTGGGAATCCTGCTCCAGAGCTGCCTGCAGCGAGTCCCTGGGGTCGGGGATAGCACTGCCCTTCGCTCTCCAGCTGCTCCCGGGAGATAACAGCGCCTCGCCCTCTCCACAGGGCGTTGTGGGGATCAGGAGCTGCCCCAGCAGCCTGGTGAGGTGCTGGGTGACATCAACAGCCTGACACCAAAACCGGCGCTCCGAGAGCAGGAGGGGCCCCTGGGGCAGCAGGGGCTGGGCAGGGACAGGGATTGAGGAGAGACAGGGATTGGGGTGGGGGACAGGGACTGCGGAGGGGACAGGAGCTGGGCAGGGATTGAGCAGGGAAAAGGGACTGGGTGGGGGACAGGGGCTGGGCAGGGACAGGGACTGTGGAGGGGATAGGGATTGGGGAGAGAGGGATTGGGAAGGTCACAGGGGCTGGGCAGGGACAGGGATTGGGAAGGTCACAGGGACTGGGCAGGAGACAGGGATTAGGAAGGTCACAGGGACTGGGGGAGCTCACAGGGACTGGGCAGGCACAGGCTGCAGCCCTGGCATGGGATGTGATGCTCCCAGCACACCACATCCACCCCACGGCACCACATCCCAACGACTCCACGGGCTGGGCCCCATCCCCAGAGCTGCTCAGGGCCTGCTCTAGGGGAGCACAGGTTAATTCCCGTTAATCCCGGGTTTAACGGAGCTGCGTCGCCCCGTGGAGCGGGGGCTGCGCCCAGGGGGGTCCCGGTGCTGGGAGCTGGGATGGGGCCGATCCCACAGCGCGTCCCGGCGGGGCTGCACACGGAGCAGGGTGTGAGCTGACGGGCACGGGGGGCTCAGAGCAGCCCCGCAGGCACTGCCAGAGCCTGTGGACAGCAGCAGCGGGATCTGGGTGTCCTTCAGATCCCGACCTGCCTGGAGAACATGCCCGGCTCCCAGCTGGGGCTGGCTGCTGTCCTGGTGCTGCCTGCCCGGGATGCTGAGGGGCTCTGGCTGCTTTTGTCCCTGTTGCCAGCTCTGCTGTGCAGCCAGCTCCTGGCCCTTGTCACCACGGCCTGCCCTGCTCACCAGCCCGGGAATGCCACCGGCTGTGGCCCTGCCAGGGCTGATCTGGGCACGCGAGGGGTGCAGGGTTATGGCTGTGTGGCACTGCCAAGGTTTGAACACCTTGCATGGATGAATCCCCTACTCCAGAGCTCGCTCCTCTCACCTCTGGTGCCCCGTGGCAGAGTTCACACTGCTTCTTAAGGAATAATCCCACAAATATTGCCATTAATCAGTTTAACTCCCCTTTGCTGTCTGTGAGTGTGGTTTGTACTCCAGGCTGGGCTCAAGGCTCCCCCCCCCCTCCATTTTCCAGCGCTTTCCCTCCTAACCTGGAATAAAATCAGGTGCAAAAGCACAAAGCTCTGGACAAGAGACCCACATTCCCCTGTCCTCACAATCCCTGAGTGCGACTCTGTGTAAACTCGACTCCTTCAGACGCACACACCCACGAGACGGGCACAAACACACTGAAAAAACCTGTGTACAAACCAGCCCTGCTCCTCCAGCAGCACATTCCTGTCCAGACTCAGCTGGGCAGAGGGTTTGGGCGCTCCAGCACTGCCCTCCACCCCTGGACACGCCCAGGACCAGGCACACACAACGCTCCTCCTAGCACAGCCTCTGCTCACCCGAGGATGTGCTGCTCCCCAGGAGGGACCCATCCCCTGCTGCCACCACACCTCCTTCCTTCCCAAGCCCGACACGGCTCTGGCCTTGCACTGACCCCACCGCTCTGAATTCTGCCGAAAGTCACAGAGTGCAACACCCGGGAGCAAAACACCTCCATTCCCTGGGGGCTGACAGAAAACCCCGGCTGGGGGAGCCGGAGGAGCCGGGCAGGAGCAGAGCTGGAGGTGTCTCCACTATTCCTGAAGTCCCTCCCCAGGCCAGCATTAGGGTTCTGCCAGCAGCAGTGGGGTGGATCCAGCTGCCCTCCCCACAGGTGGATCCAGCAAGGGTGGATCCAGTTCCTCTCCCCACAGGGGAATCCAGCTCGTCTCCCCAGGGGTGGATCCAGCTCCTTTTCCCCATGGCTGAATCAAGCTCCTCTCCCCACAAGCGGATCCATCTCCCTTTCCCCATGGCTGAATCAAGCTCCTCTCCCCACAAGCAGATCCAGCTCCCCTCCCCAGAAGTGAATCCAGCTCCCCTGTCCATGGATGGATCCAGCTCCCCATCCCATCCCATCCCATCCCATCCCATCCCATCCCATCCCATCCCACCCCACCCCACCCGTACCTTGTGACTGGAAGGAGTAGCCGGGGAAGGTGCCCACGGCCAGGCCGAGGGTGACCGTCCAGGTGAGGAGCCTCCAAGCTGTGGCCATGGTCAGCGCCGCTCGCGTCGGAGCAGGGAGATCTGTGCCGGCTGGCAGGGCGCTGTCCCCACATGTCTCTCCCTCGGCCACCCCTTATGTCCAGAGAGGAGTCCCGGGTCCCTCCGCAGGCATCCTCGGCCGCTCCGTGCTCTCCCGAGGCCAGCGGGGTGTGGCAGCGCCAGGCCAGCACTGAGAGGTCAGCACGGGCTCATCCCCAGCACCGGCATCGCCCCTGCGGGTGAGAGGTGGGGATGAGTGAAGGGATGGAGGAGAAGGAAACGAGGCCGGCGGGGGAATGAGGAAAGCCGGATCCTGGAGGAGGCAGGAGCGGGATGGAAGGAAAGGAGAAGAGGAGGAAAGGATGGGAAGTGTTTGAGGATGAATTAACCCCATCGGCTCCTGCTCCGCCTCCCGGGGGTTCTCCCAGCTGGGATCTATCAGGTACCTGCGGAATGGAGCTCAGGATCAGTGGGAATCCTCGAGGAAAAGCAGCCCCGAGAGTGCCCTGGGTCACCCGATCCCTTAAAGAGAGCAGGAAATAACAGCCTTGGCAGGGGGGTGGTGAGCAACAACCCAGACATCCCCTCTGCGGCTTCCCTGGATTTCAAACACACTTCAAGGACTGTCACTGCACTGAGGGGAGAGCACTGAGCGAACTGGCTGAGCCTAAAAAAGTGGTGGAAAACAAAGGACCCATTCAGGGAACTCACCCTCAACCCCATCCACAAACGGATCCCGAGATTCCAATGGCATTTGTTCTCTAAAACGCTTTGCTGATTGCTCCAGTGAAAGATTCCTGGCTGGCAGAGGATTCCCACTCAGTCTGAGGCAGTCACACCAAACTCGCATCGTGCTGGGGACTTGCACAGAACCTGTGGGGTTTTTTTCCTGTCCAGCCATTCCATGAGTATGGGGTGAGTGCAGCACATCCCTCACCTCCCGGAGAATCCCAAATATCCCAGCGGTGATGCTGCGGAGCAGCCCCGCAGCCAAACACAAACCTCCCCGCAGAGGGGACAGGGAAAGATCTGCAGCAGTGGTGCTGGAGCAGGGCTGGGAAAGGCAGGATGAGCTCCCTGGGAAAGGCAGGATGGGCTTCCAGGGAAAGGCAGGTTGGGCTCCCTGGAAAAGGCAGGATGGGCTCTCTGGGAAAGGCAGGATGAGCTCCCAGGGAAAGGCAGGATGAGCTCCCTGGGAAAGGCAGGATGGGCTTCCAGGGAAAGGCAGGATGAGCTCCTCAGAAAAGGCAGGATGGGCTCCCTGGAAAAGGCAGGATGGGCTCCCAGGGAAAGACAGGATGGGCTCCCAGGGAAAGGCAGGATGAGCTCCCTGGAAAAGGCAGGATGAGCTCCCTGGAAAAGGCAGGATGGGCTCCCGAGCCTGGGAAGAGGCTGGGGATGGGAGGAGGGTGCTCTTTTCGAAGGTGTCAATAGCCAGGGCCTGTGTGTGGTCCTCATCCCAGTAAGGAAACGCTTGGAATAACATCCTTAACCCCTGCCTTGCTCTGCTCTGGGGTGGTTTCAACAGCCAAGGCTGGGCTGGGCAGAGCTCAGGACAGGGGATCCGGGTCCTCCTGGGATCTGCTGTGCTCCCCTTTGTGTCCTTATGGGAATCTGCATCCCTGAGAGTGAATTCCTGCTCCTGTTTTCCCATCGTTTCTGTGCCATTTGTGCTGCAGGGGCTTGGAGTGACACCCAGCACAAGCCAGAGGTGGCACAGGGGAGGGACAAATCCAGGAGATCATTCCTGCCCCAAATTTATCATGGAAATCACAGAATGGTTTGGGTTGGGAGGGACCTTGAAGCTCATCTCATTCCCCAAGGGCAGGGACACCTTCCACTGTCCCAGGCTGCTCCAAGCCCCGTCCAGCCTGGCCTCAGACACTTCCAGGGATCCAGGGGCAGCCACAGCTGCTCTGGGCAACCTCACAGGGAAGGATTTCTTCCTAAAATCTCATCTAAATCTCCCCTCCTTCAGCCTAAAGCCGTTAACCTAAATCAATGATTTTTTCCCCTGCTACGCAGAAATCGTGGCAGATGAAACACGCAGCTTTAAACACAACTTGGAGTTGCATAATTTAAAGATGAGGATTTTTCACTGCTCATTTACAGTTAAAAATGGCCAAAGACCCTCGGTGAGGCCTCGGCCTGGACTCCCCAGTTCCATCTGCGGCCACTTGCCAGGTTTTCCTCTGCAAAGCCCGGACACAGCACGATGGTGGCCTCCAAAATTGTGCATCCCGCGAGTGGCCCTGAGAATAAACTGCCCGAGGGGGGGAAAACTCCCACCTTGGGCTGCTCCTTTTCCCTGGGACAGCTAACGGGAAGCAGGGAGTGGGGGGAAGAGGCTTGGGGCAGGAATTCTGCCCCGTTCCACCCCCACACGAGGATGCCGAGATCTGGTGACAGCGTCACCCGTGGTGCCACCCCCGGGCCGTGGCACAGCGAGGGCAGAGCCAGGGCAGGTGGGGGCTGCTCTGTGCCCGCTCCCAGCTGCGGGAATTGGGCTGGAAAAGGGAGAAGTTGAAAGCAAAGCCCTCTCCTAAGTCAGCATTTTTCGGCATCTCCTGAAGCTCGAGATTCCAGCTCTTAAATCCTGTCACGGCTCCAAAGCCCACGGAGCTCAGTTCAAGTGTATTTTCTCCTGGGCTTCGCACCGCTGATTTCCCTTGTTTTCCAGCCGTGGAACCCTTTCCCTCCAGGCTCTCGTTGCTTCCCGTGCTGCCCCCGCCTCTCCATGACCCTCCGCGGTGCCCCCGTGTCCCCCGTGCCCTTCCCGGCTGCTCAGCATCCCCCGGAACAGCGGGAGCCGCCGGCGCCAGGAGCCCGCAGCCTTGACCTCGGGGGAAGGAGGCGCGTTCGGAGCAGCACCAGCCGGGAATTACAGCTGCAGAATTCCTGCGGGCCGGGCTGGGGGAAGGGCCCGGCCGCGATCCCTCCCTGCAGGCAGCGGGGAAAACACGGCCCCTTCCCGGCGGCGCTTTATTCCCAAACCCCGAGCGGCGGGAGAAGCAGCCGGAGGAAGGAGCCGAGAGCCGGAGGAGCGCCGGTGCTTCCATCCCTATCAGCTTTTTCCATAACCTCACTCCGCAGCTTCGCCCCGCGGCCGGACAGCCCCGAGCATCGCGGAGCCCCGGCGGGACACGGGGGTCGCACGGGCCGGGCTGGGGGAGCTCGGGGACAGCTCGGGGACAGCTCGGGGACACGGGGTGACCTCTCCGGTCTCGTGCCTCCCTCGCTTGGGCCGCTTCCGATTTGCTCCTTCCCGAGGAATTCGCTGTCCTTGGCAGGCTCGGCCCGGGCTGACGCTGCCGGCTCCCGGTGCCAAGGCGGCTTCGGCCCCGAGAGCCCGAGGGACGCGGGCGGCGATGCCACCCCAAAAACCCGCGGGGAGGAAGGGGCTGGGGAAGGGCGGGGGGTGTAAAATCCCAGCTGGAACGAAGCGAGAAGAGAAGGGAAGAAAGAGCGAGGCGGATGACAACTGTTCCTAATTTCAGCCGCGGCGCTGCAGACAGAATTCCCTGGAAGCTCGGCTGCCTGGCCGGCTCCAGGGGCAGCGCCAGGGGAAGGTAATAGGAAGCAGATGGGCGCTGCTCGGGGCCAAGAGGAAGGTTCAAGGTGCCTCCTAGTGCAGAGAAGAGGAATTTAACTGCTTTTAAAGATGCAGGGCCCGGCGGCTTCCAGGTTTCTCATCCAACTTTTGCAAATTATGAGCTCAGGTGTCCTTTTCCCTTTTTTTTTTTTAAATTTTTTTTGAGGGAGAAATAAATACAAACACAGATCTCTGCTTCCAGCTTGCCCCGGGGGGGAGGGAATACTTGCAGTGCACCCCCCTGCCAGGCCTTCCACTGACATCTTCCAGGCGTGGGAGCACTGGGAGAACTGGGAGCAGTGGAGAAGTGAGAGCAGCACCCAGTGGGAGCACTGGGAACAGTGGGAAAGCAGCGGGAAAGCAGTGGGAGCAGGACCCCACAGCTGCACCAGCCCAACAGCACTTCTGGGCTGTGTTATTTTAAGGAACGAAAGCCTCGAGGTTATTTTATCCTTCTGTAGAACAGAGAATTGACACCACCCCATAACCACCGTGGGGCTGTCGGGGTTATCGCGGTGCCACATCCCACAGCTTGGTCCGTTTTTGGCCCCAGGTGCCCCCTGAGCCTCCCAAGGAGCTGAGCAGCACCTCAGCCCCACAGCAGCCCTGGCAGCCCCTACAAAGAGCACCGCAGGGATTTCTGCTCCTCCGGCCGCTCCAGGCTGGGAGCTGTTCCACCAGGTCAGAGTTTATCTCTGGGGGAAAGAGCTGTGAGCACCGGGCTGGCTCCACAGGCCTCATTTTCTGTGGAATCCAAGTTAAACACAGCCAGGACTGCAGGGATCTGTGGCTCAGGGGCTGTGCCAGTGCAGCGAGGGGCACTTGGCAGCAGCAGCACCAGGGTTTTCAGGCTTTCCCACCACCCACTCGGGTCCCCTGCCACACACAGGGGGCTCTTTCCTGCTGCTGGGGTCCCAGCTGCCCCCCAGGACACACAACAGCCCCTTAGTGCCTGTAGCTCCTGGATGCTGATCCCAAAGTCACCTGACACGAGAGTCCCCTTGTCACGTGTGGTCGCTGTTTCATGGAGGGCCTCAGGTTTTGGCTATAAATGCTCAGCTGGAATCGAGCTTCATCCTTCCAGTGAAGGAATTTTTCCTCATATCCAATCTGAACATCTCCTGGGGCAACTTGAGGCCGTTCCCTCTCCTCCTGTCCCTGTTCCCTGGGAGCAGGGCCCGACCCCCCCTGGCTGCCCCCTCCTGTCAGGGAGTTGTGCAGAGCCACAAGGTCCCCCCTGAGCCTCCTTTTCTCCAGGCTGAGCCCCTTTCCCAGCTCCCTCTGCCACTCCTGGTGCTCCAGAATCACAGAATCAAAGATTTGTGCATAGAACCATGGAATACCCTGAGCTGGAAGGGACCCTCAGGGATCACCAGCCCAGCCCCTGGCCCTGCACAGACACCCCAACAATCCCACCCTGGGCATCCCTGAGAGCGCTGTCCAAACGCTCCTGGAGCTCTGGTAGCCTTGGGGCCGGGACCATTCCCTGGGGAGTCTGGGCAGTGCCCAGCACCCTCGGGGGGGAAGAACCTTTCCCTGAGATCCATCCCAAGCCCTGACACAGCTCCAGCCGTTCCCTGGGCTCCTGTCCCTGGCCCAGAGCAGAGCTCAGCCCCTGCCCCTCTGCCTCCCCTTGGGAGGAGCTGCAGCCCCGAGGAGCCTCCCCTCAGCCTCCTCTGCTCCAGCTGAACGAGCCAAGTGCCCTCAGCCGCTCCTCAGACCCTTCCCCAGCTCCGTGTCCCTCCTTTGGACACTCCCCAACAGCTTTGGATCCTTCTGATCTTGTGGTGCCCAGAGTGCCCCCAGCACTGGAGGTGAGGCTGCCCCAGTGCAGAGCAGAGCGGGACAATCCCTCCCTGGCCCGGGTGGTGATGTTTGAACCCTTCTCATTCTCTCTGCATCCTTGCTCCTCCTCACCCCTCTCTGCACACTCCAGGGCCTGGCAGGGGCGGGTCCCTCAGAGTTTGTGATGCATTTCTGTGTTTGCTGCTGGCTGGGGGGGTCTCGCCCGCTGCACTCCCCGGGGCCGTGGGTGTTCCGTGCGTGCTCAGCCACCTCCCACCTCCCAGCTCCCAGCTCCCGGCTCCCGGCTCCCGGCTCCTGGCAGGTTCCTGCACGTTCCTGAGGAAGGAATAAACAGCCCCACTCCCCGCACCAGGCTGCTCCTCCCGCGGCACGGGGTGAGCACGTGGGGGATGCAAAGCTGTCCGAGAGACCTCCCCGGCTTCCAGCAGGAGGAGAACGTCCTGATATTCCCGACAAAATATTTGGCTGGGCTGCCAAGTGGAAAACATGCTGAGCTGCAGATGGCAGAAGCCTTCCTGCAGTCATCTTGCCGGCACGACAGGACTTCCACTGGGAAGTCGTTTCTCAGCTCTTGGGGTTAAACCCACAGAAATCAACATTTTTGCTGCCAGGAGCATCTGTGAGCTGCGAGCAAGGGGTTAAAGTCACAGGTCTGCAGAACACAAAACAAGAATTTGAGCCATAATCTGCTTTGCTGCTCCAAGCGTGGCCTCTCTGGGGCCACGGCGAGCGAAGAATTAGAAACACGGAGTTATCCCTGCTCCCAGAACGCTGCAGCTTCCAACCCTGGGATGGTTCCTGCCCGCCCAGCCACCCTCTGGCTGCCCTGCTACCTCTCTGCTCGCCCCTGACACCAATCCCCCCCTGTGCACTGCCAAGGGTTCTGCCTGTCCCTTCCCTGCTGGCACCCTCGGGGCTGGGAGGGGGCCCAGGACGCTCAGTGCAGCCCCCCTCGCTCGGGAGGGCTGATTCACCTCGCCCCAGGGGCTGTTCTTTGCACCCTCCAGTGACTGCGGGTCCGATTTCGGCTACCCAGGAGGGGAAATGCCGTTCTCACACCGCTCAAATCAGATCAGACCCCATCCAAAGGCGCTCCCCAGCAACGCAGGAAATCCAGACTGTGTGACCCTGCGAGCTGAGGGGTCTGACCCGGGGTCTCTGTCCCCCTGCCAGCACCCCGGTGCCAGCCTGGGTGCCAGGGGCACTCCCTCGCTGCCCTTGGACCACCAGCTCCCTCTTGCAGGCTCTCCGTGGTGCTCCACACCCGGCCCTGCTGTGCTCTGGCCGGGCACACCCTGCATCCCTTTGTACAGCAACTTCACAGGGCTTTGGGCTCGCTCCAGCACTGTGTGGGAGGAGGGTTTCTTTCAAAAACACGAGAATTGTTTCACAGTCAAATCTATGCAGCGCAATCGTGGTGAGGAAAGGGCTGAATTCCCCCCTCGCTCCCCTCCAAAATCTTTAATTTTGCCGGCAAAGGGGCCAAAGAAGCCAAAAGCCAGGGCAGTGAGAGGAGAGCTGGGAGCAGCGACCTCACTCTGACACCGCCTGCTTGGCTTTCTGGAAATCCTATCCCTGCGTTACATAAGGATCTGGCCCTATCTGGAACGCCGGGGTCATTGCACTTCTCCAAGTGTGGTAAAATGCTCGGAGGTCCTCAGCAGGAAAGCAGCAGGGAAGTGCCAGCTCCGATCCTCGGGATGGGGAGCTGGGCCCGGGGCAGGGCTGAGCCCTGCTGGAGCTGCCAAATTCCAGCCGGGTGGAAGGAAGGTGGGCACTGAGATTCCCAGTGCTCCCATCCTGGGACTCCCTCTGCTCTAGGGAGAGGACTCCACCGAGCAGGTCCACTCTCAGACGGGACTTATGCAAGAGTTTGGAGCCGCTCCATGTGACCCAGACTTGCTGGCGCTCTGCCACCGCTCTCCTCGCTGGCTCCAGCCAGGCACAGAGCGGCGGGATTAGAGAGAGACCGGGCAGTCATTAACTGGGTGCCAGTCATTAACTGAGGGTGCCAGTCATTAACGGAGTGCCAGTCATTAACGGAGTGCCAGTCATTAACTGAGGGTGCCAGTCACTAACGGAGTGCATCACCCACCACACAGGGCCCTGCCGGTGACGCACATGTCCTGTGAGCGTCGTGACACACGTGTCACCCACATGCAGCCAGGGCACGGCCGCAGCCGCTTGTCTGCGTGGGGACGGGGATATGTGGGGTTTGTATGTGGATTAAACGTGGATGCACATTATCTGCGTGTGATAATGCGTTATCAGCATGGGAATACACATTGTCTGCATGCGGTTAGACGTTATCTGCACATGGATAGACGTTATCTGTGTGTGATAATATGTTATCAGCATGGGGATACACGTTATCTGCATAGAAATACATGTTATCTGCATGGGAATACACGTTATCCGGACATGGATAGACGTTATCTGCATGTGATAATGCGTTATCAGCACGGGGATACACGCTATCTGCATGGAATAGATGTTACCTGCATGGGGTTAGACATTATCTGCACATGGATAACATGTTATCTGCGCATGGATACCCGCTATCTGCATGGGAACACACGTTATCAGCACGGGGATACACGTTATCTGCACATGGATAACACGTTATCTGCATGGGAACACACGTTATCAGCACAGGGATACACGTTATCTGCACATGGATAACACGTTATCTGCATGGGAACACACGTTATCAGCACAGGGATACACGTTATCTGCACATGGATAACATGTTATCTGCGCATGGATACCTGCTATCTGCATGGGAACACACGTTATCAGCACGGGGATACACGTTTCCTGCACATTGATAACACGTTATCTGCATGTGGACACACACACACCACCTGCAGACAGGGCTGATGCCCACACCGCCCATGTGCTGCTATCCCATTCCTGCGGATATTCCATGCCCAAATGCCATTTTTATACGCGGCATCTCCCTGGCAGCGTCTGCCTCCATGAAATGCTCCCTCTCTGTGGGGTTCAGCGCAGCCAGCAGAGAATCCAGAGCTCAGTCCAGAGCTCCATCCAGAGCTCCATCCAAAACTCAATCCAGAGCTCCATCCAGAGCTCAATCCAGAGTTCCATCCAAAACTCAATCCAGAGCTCCATCCAGAGCTTCATCCAGGGTTCCATCCAAAACTCAATCCAGAGCTCCATCCGGAGCTCAATCCAGAGTTCCATCCAGAGCTCCATCCAGAGCTCCATCCAGAGCTCCGGGCCTGTGCACGGGCAGCTCTCTCTGTGTCCCTGCTGCTCCTCCGCACACGGAGCGGCACCAGGGCTCTGCCAGGAAAGCACCCCAGGCTCTGGGAAAGGCCGGGAGTGGGAGGAAGCGGGCAAGGAAGCAGACACAGACCCAGCCACCTGCACCCCGGCACGGCTGGCTCTCCTCTCCATCCCGGCAGGGCTGGCTCCTCTCTCCATCCCGGCAGGGCTAGCTCCTCTCTCCATCCCGGCAGGGCTGGCTCCCCTCTCCATCCCGGCAGGGCTGGCTCTCCTCTCCATCCCGGCAGGGCTGGCTCTCCTCTCCATCCCGGCAGGGCTGGCTCCTCTCTCCATCCCAGCAGGGCTGGCTCCTCTCTCCATCCCGGCAGGGCTGGCTCCCGGCTCCATCCCGGCAGGGCTGGCTCCTCTCTCCATCCCGGCAGGGCTGGCTCCCGGCTCCATCCCGGCAGGGCTGGCTCCCGCAGCTGCCCTCCAGCAGTCCCGGTGCTTACACAACCCCACACGGCACCGAGCCCCGGGCTTGCACAAAGACAAACACCCTCGTGTGCCAACGCCGAGCTCTGCTCACCTGCAGAACCCCCCCCGGCCCTCTCCAGGCGGGAGCTGCTCCGTGCTGGGAGGCCCAGCCGAGGCAGGAGCGTGGTTGATGTGGTTTGTGCAGTTACAGCTCACAGGCAGCTGTCACAGCTCTCCCACGCCAAGTGTCGCACCTGCAGTTTGGCTCTTTGGTCAGCCAGGCTGTAGGGCAGGGCCATACCCCAATCACAGAACGGTTTGGGTGAGAAGGGATCTTAAAGCTCATCCAGTGCCACCCCTGCCATGGCAGGGACACCTTCCACTGTCCCAGGCTGCTCCAAGCCCCGTCCAGCCTGGCCTTGGGCACTGCCAGGGATCCAGGGGCAGCCACAGCTGCTCTGGGCACCCTGTGCCAGGGCCTCCCCACCCTCCCAGTCGACAAAGACGTGTCTGGTTATCAGGCTGGACGTGCCACAGGGGAGGGCAAAGTCCCCCTACAGCCCCTGTCACCAGGTGCCACACGTTGTGCCCCCACAGTCTCAGGCTGGAGTTGGAGAACTCCACTGAATTTCCCAAGAAAAGCCTCTGAGGTGACTCCTGCTACCCAGCAGAGCTGTGACAAGCACTGAGGGGCCTGCAGTGAGCCCAGGGCTCAGCAGCTCCTTCTGTCACTGTCACAGCACAGCCTCATCCAGCAATGGCCCAGTCCTGGCCAGGGGGACGGCACAGCCACAGCACGGCCCAGCTCCAGCTCCTTGGGCTGAGCCGGGCCTGCCAGGCTGAATCAAGGAACAAGTGAGGTTGGAAGGGACGCGAGGGGGTCTCTGGTCCCATCCCACTCTCAGAACTGGGTTACCTTAGATGTTGGATCAGGACCACCCAGCCCAGGCTGCGTCAGGGGGTCACAGGAGTGGCTCGGAGGAAATGCAGGGAGCAGTGGAGAGGGACCCTAAAGCAGTTTGGACCTCCCTGTCCTCCCAGGAAACCAGAACCAGTCAGAGAAGTGACATCGTGGTGACACAGGGAATGTTCCTTCCACAGCAGGACAAACCAAGAGCGATTTGGTGACAGCCAAGGGAACGGTCGGTGCAGGACCATGGGGTCACCCCCAGGCAGTGACCCTGGGGTCCCCTTGGTGCAGGGCAGTGACCATGACAGAGGCACCCACAGCCCCCAGGACAGGCCACCCCATGCCAGGGGAGCCCTGCAGGGACAGGGGTGCCTCCTGTGGGATGAAGCCTTGCAGAACACTTTGGCTGTGGAATCCCTCCAGCCCTGACAGACCTGCAGATCATGTCCACTGATGGGCAGAGTAATTGGGCCCTTTTCCCCTCCCTGTAAGTTCTTTACTCAGGGAAACCCAGATGGTGTGGTCCAGATGCAGCTCCTTCCTCCATGGCCAGGGAATGAAGAGCCCCTAACCCTGACAGGACTGAACTCATCCTTTGCACTTTCATTTTGGTCAGAAACCACTTCCCACTGATGTCACAAATCCCACAGCAGGAGGCCAGGACTTCACTTGCCAGTTTAGCTCAGTTGGGACCAACATTTAGGAGTGATTGAGTTCAAAAAGATTTGCAGGACTGCACAGGAATAGATTCATTTTAACTCATTTTTCCTTTTAAATTAAGCTACGATGGAAGAGTAGGAAACAAAATATTGGTAATGGTGGGTTGGGTGATAAACAGAAGTATAAAGCTGTGCATGTCCCATCCTTGGAAGTGTCCAAGGCCAGGCTGGATGGGGCTTGGAGCAATCTGGGATAGTGGAAGGTGTCCCTGCCCATGGGAGAGGGGGGAACTGGATGAGCTTTAAGGTCCCTTCCAACCTAAACCATTCCATGATCCCATGAAAGGCACTGAGTAGTCAGACATGGAATATCCCAAGCATTTCCCAGCCTGGGAGGATGCAGAAGGTGAGAGAGGAGCAGCAAGGGAGCTGCTGGATGGAGACCCTGCCCTTCACACGTGCGCTGATGTTGCTCTGCTGAAATCGGACGGAGCTGAAATATTCCGGCAGTTTCCCAGCGGAGACTCTCCCAATCCTTCTGTCGGCTGCAGACTTCACTGAAGGGCCCCACAGCGACCGAGGTGGGAAAATTGGCTTGGATGGTGTCCTTTTAAACCTCCCTCGGTGCTGGAAAACAAGGCTGTATCCAGGCTGGAGCTTTTCCATGTGTCTCACTCCCCCGTTGCCGCGTGAGATCCGACCTGCTCACAGATTCCCGGGAAATGTTTGTAACTCCTCGCCCTGCAAACTTTTCCTACAGTGGTGGGGTCAAGCGAAGACCTCTGTGCCTGGCGTGTCTTCAGCACATCTGAGTTGCCATCACCCAGTGGTTCTTTCTGAAAACGTGACGGGTTTGGTCCCAATTCTGTTTGTTTCAAGCTCATTTTGTGTTAACTCAAGACGGAGGCAAGGACAGGACGTGACAAACACATCCTGCGGTGCTCCCGGCTCAGAAGGAATTAATTGCTGGAAACTTGGCGAGAAAAGTGGAGTTTGGAGCCGGGGGTTTCAGATAAGATGGAGATAAGGGTTTGCATGGGATCATCCCTGGGTGCATCCTGCGCTGAGGGCCCTCCACGGAGCTGCTCCTTTGGGAAGCGCAGCCCAGGCTGTCCCCGGACCAGGATTTCATGGAATGGTGAGAACAGCGGCTCCTCCCCGGCAGTCCCTGGGTGGCCTGGAGCCATGGGTGATAAGAGAGCCTCTCATGTTTCAGGTTTGAGGAGCAGACACTGTTTATGTTGAGCAGCAGCACCTTCCTCCCCTCGGGGCTCCTCTTCAGCCTCTCCGCGGCTGCTCAGGCCCGGCTTATCGGGGCCTCCCTGTGCCAAAGGAAACAGCTCGGCCCCCCCCCAGCCTAATCCGGGCAGAGCTGATTTGCAGGAGATGACAGCACCTTTCCCATTCCACCCCAGGAGCAGCCGCTTGGGGAGTGCAGCTGGAGCCGCCCCAAGAGGCGCCGGGAGGTTTTTGGGATGGCAGGAGGAGGAGGGGAGCAGAGGGTGCTGCCCCGGGGCGAAGCAGGAACAGCGGGAGGCTGAGGATGGAGCAACTGGAGCACTCAGCACGTTCCATATATGGAGAAACTTTGGGAACAACCTCCCAAGAACCGGAGGAAGCCTCACCGATGGAGGCATCTCGGAGCAGTCCAGGCGAGGCTGCTCCCAACATCGGGAACATCCCGGCGCTGGGAATTACCTGGGCGTCCCACAGAGCGTTTCGGGAGACCAGAGGGGAACAAAGACTTCCCAACCCCCTCCTGCCAAGCCCAGCCGTGCCCTGCATCCCACCCTGGCACCGCTGGGCGCTGCTGATGAGAATAAGACCGAGCAGGACCAGAACCAGAGCTCTGGTGGGGCCGAGCCGTGTCCAGCACCAGGGATACGGGCAGGGACTGCAGCAGGAACACAAACGCCCCGTGAGGTTCGCATCTTGACCACAGAAAAAAGTCCCCAGAAATGGTCCTGGGTGTGAAATGTTACATTTGAACAGAGGGTACCTGCCCCCGGCGCAGCTCCGCACTTCCCTCTCGGTTGATTCTTCCCCTCTGGCAGATGTTTGCCAAGGTTATTTTATAAACTCCTCTCTATTTATAGCCCAGCTCCTTCAGCTCTAATGAGATAATCTTCTGGCATCTCACCATCACTAATATTTACTTTGATGTTTAAAATAACATCTTCTGAGGGATTGATTTCTTCTTTTTTTTTAAATAATTTTAAAAAACCACCTTTAAAACATAATCAAAGCAAAGAAAGAAACGAGCGGAGCAGTGGGGCCGAGCTCCTGGGGATGCACACGGAGTCAGTGACACTGCAACTTTTTCAGGGCAGACTCTTTATAAATCCTCTGAGCACATCAGGAGGGAGAGAGGCATTGGCAGCTCCTGAAGATGGAGAGAGAGATGGGGAAAGAGGGAGAGGAACGCTTCATTCTGCAGCGGGGCTCGGAGCTGCTGCTCTCTGTAACTGAGAGCTTCGCCCCGGGCAGCCCAGCAGAGGAGATTCGGGGTTTAGAGCAGCAAACATTCGATCCCTGGGTTAATGCAATTAAAAAAGCGCAGCCGAGGGGGGCTGGGGGAGGCGGGGGAGGCAGCGCACGAGATCCCGGCTCCTGCTGCCTGCAGCCACTTTGAAACACAACCCTGCGTTTTTATGGAAACTCTGAATGTTGGGGAAGGGTGAACATGGTTTTCATTCTCATAAATGTTTTTCCAGCGTGCAAGGCTCTCCGGACTCATTCCTCCTCCAGGGAGACTCCAGGTTCTGATTTCAAAGAACACTCGCGTTCCCTCCACCCCAGACCACCCCACTCCAACCTCAAAGAGTCTCCTCTGGAAAAATTATTTTAAAGAGCGTTTTACCTTTTCGAGTGCTTTCCCTTCTTTCTTCTTTTTTTTTCTTCTCCTTTTAATTCCTTCAGTTTCTCTCTCGCTCTCTCTCTTTTTTTTTCCCTCTTCTTTTTCCCAGCAGCAGCCAAAAGCTCCTCTCTCCCCCTCAGCCCTGCGCGTGTCAGAAAGTTTCCAGGCTGAGGGTTTGTGTCGCCTTCCTCAAGAACCTTCTTCTATCAGACCCAGGCAGAGCTGGAGCTGGAGGCTTTGCTAAAAAGTCTCCTTTCAGGAAGTGAGCAGTAATAAGAGAGCGGCTCGGAGGCAGCACATGGATAGGGGCTGCTCGAGAAAAAAAAAAAAAAGAAAGAAAGAAGGAGAAAAAAAAAACCCCAACAACTTTGCTCAGGAATTTTGCCAGGATTATCCAAAAGAAAAAAAAAAGAAAAAAAAAAAGAAAAAAAAAAAATCCCCAAACCCACAGGGCTGGAAAAGTCCCGCCCTGACTGCTGACATCAGTGCAGAAGGCAGGTCTTGGCTGAAACAGTATAAAACTAATCAGCCTTTCAGTGGAGGAGCAGGGAGGGAGCTCGGGGCAGCCCTGGAGGCGATGCCGGCGGCTCCCCGGTGGATAAAACATCCCAGGAAAAGCCATAAAGCAGAGAGCCCGTGCTGATAGTGGCGGGCAAAGCAGATAAAGCAAGCCAGGATTGGTTTTGGTTTGTTTCTTTTCTCCCCAAAAACAAACACCACCCCCATCCTTCATTTTAACCGGAGCTTTCCAAATGCTTTTAAAAACTCAGGGAGTGTGTGAGGAAATGGCCTGAAAGGCAGCCGTGCTCGCAGCAGTGGCAGGAATTGGCTCTGAATCGAAAAAAAAAAGCCCTCAAGAACTCCCCGGTGTTTTCAGGAGTCCCTTCCCTCTGCAGTTACATCATTCCGGCCCCGCTGGCTCCGCTGATCCCGGCATTCTCCTGCCCCGCTGCCACCGTGGAGTGTCCCACCGAGGACAGCCCACCTCCAAAGTGAAGAAAAACCGCTGGAAATAACCAAATGCTGCTTGTTTCCAGACAACCCCCGCGCAGGACACCTCGAGCGAGCAGCAACAATGAAAGGCAGGAGCTCATTTCCTCCTCTCGTCTGGAGGCGGCTCTGGGATTCCAAAGCCGAGTTTGTGAGCCTTGGTGGAGGGAGAATTACCTGGCAGTGCCGCGAAGGTTGGGAAAAGGAGCCTTTCGGAGCTGCCCTGCTTTTCCCTGGGAAGAGAGAGGGGCCCTGGGGAAAGGATGGAAGCGCCAGGGTGTGGATGGAGCCCCAGCCTGAGCCCTCTGTGGGGACACTGCAGCCCCAACACCACCCCGGAGGTGCCTTTTCTCCCAGGAGGATTTGAATGAAGAGTTAAGGGCTGAAAAGTTGCCAGGGGGAGACGTAACATACAAAAATATTATTATATATATGTACTAAAGCAAACTCCCTGAACCTGAGACCCCAGCAGGGGATTGCAGGGGGGCTCTGGGACAGCGAGACGGGATTTGCACCCCTGGGCAGCTGGCGTGGGTGCCAGGACAGCCCCCGCAGCCTCGTGTCCTGCCCTGACCCTTCCAGGCCCGGCCAGCGCCAAAGCCACGGGAGCTCCTGGCCACGGTCCCTGGTGCCACCCAGGCTGCCCCAGCACCAGCCTGCAGCCACCAGACCGTGAGGTGGGGATGGAGAAAGAAAAAAGCCTCAAAGGCTTGGCCAGCCCCATGTCCTGATGGGATGCTGGCCTGAAAAAAAACAACAAAGGGACGAAGGGAAAAGCAAGAAGCTGCGGTGTTTTTGTGGTGGATCCTCCTGAATCCTCTGCTGTCAGCAGAGCAGGATGAACCTGGGCAGGAGCTGTGCCAGCCGTAATTCATGTTCTAAAGCCTTTTTGGAGCCCTCTGAAAGCCCCTCCTGGGATGGAGCAGCAGCAGGAGGTGCCCAGGAGGGACCTCCTGAGTCCCCCAGCATTTTGTGCTGCCTGGAAGGTTTGGTCATCTGAATAGCCCTGAAAAAAACCAGGGAAAACATCCTTTGCTCCCAGGAGGAGCTGGCTGAGGGTGGGAGATCACAGCCCCCAGCTCCACTCCAGCCCCTCTCTCTGTCCAGACTGGAAAGGGCTGGCTCTGCACTGGAAAACCAAGTTCAAAGGGACTGGGATTGATTGCTGGGCTGGATTTTGGGCCAGTTCCCTGGCTGGGTGGACAGAGTGGTTTCCTTCCTCCCCAGGCCACGCTGGCCATTGTCTGAGCCCCCAGAGCACACCCAGCAAAGAGCAACTGAACAAAATATTTGGGGTTTAATTGAATGGTGCTGCTGCCGGCCAAGGGAAAACTAATTGCTGCGAGCGTGGCCTGGTGCCATTGCAGGGGTGCTCTGTCTGCTGGGGCTGGGCTCAAACACACTCAGCGTGGAATGAACAGGGACTGAGGGGCAGATTCCCGGCTTTCCTTCCCCGGAGAGTGGCTCTGTTCTGCCAGACCCTTTGGAAAACTTGTTTTTCCCTGATTTGCAGGGTTTCCAGTCCCTCCTGAGCGGTAAATACAGAGTTAGAGACTCCTGACTTACAGAGCAAATTCCCCCAACCCAGCACTGCTCTGAGGACCCTCAGATTTGCACCAGACCAGCTCCAAAGCCGGGCTTTACTCCAGTCTTGACCTGTCTCTGAGGAGGGGATGGAGCTGCACAACCCTGACAAGCCAAGACCTCCATCACCTGCACAAATCCTGGAAAACAGGGAATGGTAAAAAGAGCAGAGGCTCACAGCAAAGAGCAGGAGGTGATAAATAGCATAAAGAATAGGAATTTTCAGTCCCTGAGGTTGCTAGAAATTTTATTTTTCAGATGAGTTCAGTACCAGAAACCTCCTGAAAATCTGCCTGAAAAAATGGTTTCACAGGGAAGCAACAACCCCCAGATTTCATCTCCAAAATCACCCAGCTCCTTCCTCCCCGTAGGACGAGGAGACGAGGCTGAATTTCCAGCAGATATTTGACATCCTCGCTGTCCGGGGCGGGGGACGGAGAGGAGCGCGCCGGGAGCAGCCCGGGGACACTGCACCCTCCTGTGGCTGCACGGAGCGCGCCGGGGCCGGCCGGGATGCTGGGAACCCTCCGGGACGCTGGGAACCCTCTGGGATGCTGGGAAACCTGCCAGGATGATGGAAACCCCATTGGGATGATGGAAAACTTGCCGGGATGAGGGGAACTCCACCGGGATGATGGAAACCCCATTGGGATGATGGAAAACTTGCCGGGATGATGGGAACTCCACTGGGATGATGGAAACCCCGTTGGGATGATGGAAACCCCCTGGGATGGTGGAATCCCTGCTGGGATGATGGAAACCCCACCAGGATGCTGGGAACACCATTGGAATGATGGAAACCATGGCGGGAATGATGGAAACACCCTGGGATGGTGGAAACCCCATTGGGATGATGGAAACCCTCCAGGATGATGGAAATCCAGCTGGGATGATGGAAACCCCACTGGGATGATGGAAACACCTTGGGGTGATGGAAACCCAGCTGGGATGATGGAAACCCCACTGGGATGATGGAAACACCCTGGGATGATGGAAACCCCACTGGGATGATGGAAACCCAGATGGGATGATGGAAACCCAGATGGGATGATGGAAGCCCCACTGGGATGATGGAAACCCCGCTGGAGTGCTGGAAACCCCACTGGAATGCTGGAATCCCCAGGGGGATGATGGAAACCCTGCTAAGATGATGGAAACCCCACTGGGATGATGGAAACCCTGCCAGGATGCTTGAAAGCCCAGCGGGATGATGGAAACCCCACTGGAATGCTTGAAACTCTGCCTGGATGCTGGAAACCTCACCGGGATGATCGAAAACCTGGGGGGATGCTGGAAACCCCTCGGGATGATGGCCTGAACCCCAGGGAAGCACAAAGACCGACACTTCCAGGCCAGTTTGGCGCTTCCCGGTGGTGCTGGATGACGCCCAACGCATCCACCCCGCTCGACACCGAGGCCAGGGCTCATTTGAAAGCTGGAAAAGGCTGCAGACTCCGTCCCGGTTGCTGTTGGGACACTCAGGGAACGGCGCTGAGGCCTGCTGGGGTAATTCTGCGTAAGCATTTTGTACATAAAACGAAATATTCTCCCTCCCTTGCTATGTCTGAACTGCAGGGCCTGGGCAGAGTTCCCAGCTCTGGCTCTACATCACAGCCTGGCCCCAAGTCCATGTTGGGACAAGCTCCTTGGCCACAGACTCACCCTTTTTATGGCTGTTCAGCACCCAACACAACAAAGCTCCATTCAGCCCCTCAGCTACTGCAGCAATAAACAAAGTGCTCGGCTTTGTTTGGAGCCCAGAGGCTGCAGGTTGAGAACCTGCGAGTGAAACGAGCTGGAAACAAACGGGTTTGTTTTTCCACCGGGGCACAGACATGTAAACTAATTGCCCAACAGTAAAGCCAGGCTTAATTAGTCCCAGGTGTTAAATAAAATAGGGTCGGTGTTTCCCAAACGTGTAACTCCAGCTCGAAGGAGCCACAGGCTTTGAGAGCGGAGCCATCAAGAAGTGATTATCGAGATCGTTGTGCCTGATCCCAGAATTTTGTGGGGATTTTGGGGCAAAGGACAAACATTCAGATGGGTTTTGCTGAGGCCACGGCAGGGGAGGGGTGTTGGGGTGCTGCATTTTCACCTCAGGATCTCACCTTGTCCTTGGGAAAAGCTTTGTTGTGGATTTCTGGGTGAACAGCTCCACGTGAAAACGTAAACAAAGGGCTCCTGGGGGGATTCAACAACGGCATTCCATGGGGCTGGGGGACGCTCAGGGACACCTTGTACTCTGCCAATCCAACCTCATTCCCAAATTCTTTTATTCCAATCAATCCCGAACATCATTAAGCTCATCCTGCTGGGATCAGGGCCTTAGTCCCGACTTCTACAGTGCAATTTTCTGCCAGCAAGAGCAAGAAACTTCGGGATTGCCCGTCCTTGGGACACCTTGTCCTTGAGACACCTCTTTGCATTCAGCAGGAATTAGTCATGGCCAGGTTGGAGCATCCTGATCCAGTGGGAGATGTCCCTGCCCATGGCAGGGGGTTGGAACGAGCTGGGCTTTAAAGTTCCTTTCCAACCCGAAGCATTCCATGGTTCTGTGGTGCCACAGCCTTTCTCCAAGGCTGGCCCTTGTCCCTGTACCCATCAGCTCCAGGACAGGTGGCAGCGAGATGGGGATGAAACATGGGGATTTTTCCTTCTGGAAAGGGAGTCCCGGCCCTGAGGAGCAGCTGGAAACCCCGCAAAACATAAACACCCTTTGGTGGCACTGGGGATGGAATGTCCCCAGCCCTGCTATCAGTGGTGGCACTGGGGATGGAAGGTCCCCAGCCCTGCTATCGATGGTGGCACTGGAGATGGAAGGTCCCCAGCTCGGATGTCAGTGGTGGAACTGGAGATGGAAGGTCCCCAGCCCTGCTATCAGTGGTGGCACTGGAGATGGAAGGTCCCCAGCCCAGCTGATGACATTCTGGCCACTCTGGCACCACAAAGAGCTGATCACTGAAATAGGGAGGAGAACCAGGCCACGAGAGGCTTCTTGGGTTCCTGAGCTCTGGTCCATCACAAACCACAGCTCCCAAGCAGCCCTTCACAGAGGGCCTTTCTCAGTAGCTCCTGGCTTGGATGTGGAAAATCCAAAGAAATTCAGTTTTCCTTACTCCGTGATTTCCAAGAGGCACAGCCTGGCGTGACAACGGCTCTGTCAGGAGGGGGCAGCCAGGGGGAGCTGGGCTCTGCTCCCAGGGAACAGGGACAGGATGGAGGAAATGGCCCCAAACTGTGCCAGGGGAGGCTCAGGTTGGACATCAGGAGGAATTTCTCCATGGAAAGGGTGCTCAGGCCTTGGCAGGGGCTGCCCAGGGAGGTTTGGAGTCCCCATCCCTGGAGGTGCCCAAGGAAGGCCTGGACGTGGCACTCAGAGCTCTGGGCTGGGGACAAGGTGGGGATGGGGCATAGCTTGGCCTCGATGATCTCAGAGGGTTTTCCCGCCCAGCTGACTCTGTGATCCTGTGGCAAAGAGATCCCTCATGCACAGAGATTCCCTTTCCCACCAACATCTGCTCAGTGGGAGCTGCTCAAGAAGAGAACTTTGCTCCCCAAGCAACGTCTCCCCCTAAAACGTTCATTTAAATAACGACAGCTCCTCACCACCTCCCTCTGATCTGCTCTCTTCCACAGCAGACCCCTGCCCTGGCACGGGGAAGATCTCAGAGCTCTTTCACTCCTCAGAGCTGCACAGCTTTTGTTTGCCCTCCTTTCCTTTCCTGTGCAACAAGGAAATAGGGTCACATTTCAGAGAAACCCAGCGAGCGGTGGTTTGCGAATGCCAGAGCTCTCACTGGATGCTGAGGCCTCTTCTTTCCCAAAATCGGCACAACCCTCACTCAACAGAGATTATTTTCACTCTTTTTTCCTTTCCTGCTTCCCAGCTGCCGTAGGGGAACCCCCAGAGCCGCCGTGCTCCTCGGCAGAGCAGGTAAGAGGCACTTTTTGTTCGCTGGTGGCGTCTTGGGTGGCGGCTGTGTCATGGCTGCTCTGTTCCCTGCCCGGTGCCTTTCTGCAGCACCAGGGGGTTCGGAGGGAATATCCTGCGAAATGTTGGTGTTAAGATTCCAGATGAGTTCCTCAAGTGACCTTTCTCTTCCCACTGATCACTCCACTGGAAAAAACCGGGATTGAGTTGGGGGCATCACGTCCTTTTTGAAGCTGAGGGGGTTTAGACAGGTCAGAAGACGATGGGATGATGGCTCGTGGTCCAACACTCCTGGCCAGCCATCCCCTTCCCTTTGCCTCTGGACATGGCATCAGAACTCTGGAAGTTTCCCTTTAAACTTCCTGCGAGCCTCAGAGGCACGGTGGGAAGGTTTAGGATCTTGGTGGCACTGTGGGAAGGTTTAGAAATTCGGTGGCAATGTGGGAAGGTTTAGGAATTCGGTGGCACCGTGGGAAGGTTTAGGATCTTGTTGGCAATGTGAGAGAATTTAGGATCTCAGTGGCAATGTTGGAAGGTTTAGGACCTCAGTGGCAATGTGGGAGAATTTAGGATCTCGGTGGCAATGTGGGAAGGTTTAGGATCTCGGTGGAAATGTGGGAAGGTTTAGGATCTCAGTGGCAATGTGGGAAGGTTTAGGAATTCGGTGGCAATGTGGGAAGGTTTAGGATCTCGGTGGAAATGTGGGAAGGTTTAGGACCTCAGTGGAAATGTGGGAGGATTTAGGATACCTGGCACCTGCTGGATAATGCTCCAAACACTCCAGAGCACTTCAGGGATTTGCTGCTGGCCAACCTAACAACAAACAGGCCGAGATCCAGAGGCAAACTCACTTTTATTTCCTTGGATTTCTTTGGCGTCTCCTCTGCTGCTACGCGGTGAAAACAGGCACAGCTCCAAGTCAACCCAAACACAGTCTGGGCTGTTAGGGAATAACCTGGGACAAGGGAAAGGTGGGTTTGAACCTCAGAAAACCTTTCCTATCCATTAGACTGGGGATAAACCCCACAGGGACACCAGGGAAACCCATCCCAGGGAAGAACTGGAGAAGGCATCAGGCTCCTCGCTGGCGGGGGGTGAACAAACGGATCTGTGGGGCTGTGCTTCCTGATTTATTTATTTATGATTCTGCTGTTTTCAATCCCTCATCCTCCTTTTCCCTCTTGGGAAGAGGGACCCAATTCTCTGGAAAATTTGCTTATGCTGCCAGGCATGAGGATTCCTAAAGAAACGTGGGTGATGCCACGGCAGGATGTGGAGTTCACACATATAAATATATGACTTTAAAAGTTAATTCCCATTAAGAACTCAGGAAAGAGGCTTTCCTGGAAACTCTCAGGTAACCAGGACGATGCCATGGTCTCTCTGTAAAGCACCCAGCTCCACAAAGAGCAGAAATCCTGGGAATGCCCAGCTTCCATCCGTGATCCAAACCCACTCAACCAGGCACGGAAAACTCGGCTTGAGCTGCAAAGGTCAGGAAGGACAAAGATGTGTTGGTTAAGCCGAGCTTTTCCTCACCCAAACCCCGAGCAGGTGGGACTGGAGGCACAAAAACAGAGAGGCTGAAGGCAAAGGGTGGCAATGAAAGGATTATTTTCACCTCCGATATTCGGGGTTGAGCTGGGCAACGTGGCTGGGAAGAGAAAGGAGCAGGGAGCAGCTCTTTGTGGGGCAAAGCGGGAAGTTCTGGAGGGTTGGAAATACTCAAAAGTACAAATAATTGTTACCAGGCCATTGAAGGCCTCACACGTTTTGTTTAGTGCTTGATTTCCCAGGAATTTCTGTGGACTCATAGGGAAAATTAGGTGGTTACGGCAAATGGATGGGTTGGGAATTAAAGCCATGGAATCCCAGAATGGTTTGGGAGGGACCTCAAAGCCCATCCAGTGCCACCCCTGCCATGGCAGGGACACCTCCCACTGTCCCAGGCTGCTCCAAGCCCCGTCCAGCCTGGCCTTGGGCACTGCCAGGGATCCAGGGGCAGCCACAGCTGCTCTGGGCACCCTGTGCCAGGGCCTCCCCACCCTCACAGGGAACAATTCCTTCCCAATATCCCATCCAGCCCTGCCCTCTGGCAGTGGAAGCCATTCCCTGTGTCCTGTCCCTCCATCCCTTGTCCCCAGTCCCTCTCCAGCTCTCCTGGAGCCCCTTTAGGCCCTGCAAGGGGCTCTGAGCTCTCCCTGGAGCCTTCTCGTCTCCAGATGAGCACCCCCAGTGTTTAATGCTTGGGTAACATAATACAGGCTTTAAGTACATCCTAAAGTATGGACACAGATGTAATAAATACAATTAATATAATACAATGAAATATAATGAAATATAATGAAAGAAAATGAAATATAATGAAAGATAATGAAATATAATGAAATAAAATGAAATAAAATGAAATACATTGAAATGTATTGAAATATATTGAAATATATGATATTGAAATATATGATAAGATATGATATGATATGATGATATGATATGATATGATATGATATGACATTACATTACATTGTATTACATTGTATTACATTATATTACATTATAATGAAATATAAGCTATTGCTTAGTCCTTAGAGCAGGAATGTGCATTTTTAAACACAGCTTTGGTCCCTGGATGTGCTGATTTAGCCCTGTAGTACCCCAGAGGTGCCAGCAAAGGCTCTGCTGGGTGTGGAATGGAATGGGCACAGCAGAGAGAGCCCAGCACATGGGACAGATCCCACGGGGACCATGGGCAGCTCCCACAAGCTCCAAACAGCGCCAGGAACCAAATCCCAGCCTCAGTGAGGGGGGCAGCAAGGACGGAACACGAACCAGTCCAAAACAACTCCATTTCCCCACATCCCACCCCAATCACTGCAACAAAACCCCCTTGGTGTCGTAATTAAAAATAAACAAAATGCCCAGGGCAGATCTGACCCTTTAATTTCCCTCTGCCTCGGCTTTCTGTTTGGGAAACAGGGACGCCAAGCTGGCAGGGAGGGGAGCATTGCCACACTCAGGGAACGTGGGAGCAGATTCCCATTGCCCCTCACAAACCACTGCTCGCATGCAGGGATGTCCCGACCCCGCAGAGAGGAGCAGAGCTGATGTCCAACCCTTTCACCTCCCAGTTGTCTTCATTTCCCTCCTCAGACTTTCCTCTTCAAGATTTCCTCTTCAGTAATTTCCTCTTCGGGAATTTCCTCCTCGGGAATTTCCTCTGGCCACCCCGTAATCCTGCCCAGCCACAGTTCCTGTTTAATCCCCAGAACACAGGCTAAGAAAGGAACGTTCTCTCTCTGCTTTGAAATAAAGTTCCAGCACCGCTCAGGCAAAGTTTGAGCTCCCACTCCCTGGAGGCCCTTCCAGAGCGTCGCCCACCACCAGGACATTCCACACGTGGGACTCTGGGCCCTCAGCTGGATCCTGCAGAATTCCCTCCCTTGCTGCAGGTTGGATTTCAGCCTCAGGTTCATCCTTCCTCTTTCAAAACTCCAACCAGAGCATCTGATGCTCAATAAACTTCCTTGCTCCGAAACTTTAAATTTCCACTTTCTGACCTTCCAGCCGGGAGATTCCGGTGCAGGCTCCATCAGTCCAGGCTTCCATTGCTCTGGCTCTTCTCCACAGAGCTGGGAAGGCGTTTCCTGGGGTGTCAAACATTCCCTGGGCAATCCAGGAGCCATCCCCCACTGCCCTGGGAGCAGCAAGAAACAAAGGGGACCTCAATTCCCAACCTAACGGGACATTTCCAGGGGAAGCAGGACCTCAGACTGCTCCTGACCACTGGGATTGACCATCCCAGCATCTCCCAGTTCAAGCCAAGCTTAGCCAAGCCCTGCTTTGATAAATCACAGAACTGAAGCCTCTCCAGCCATTCTTTGGCTTCCAGAGGGATCCAGGAGTCCCTCAGTGACAGAGTTCCTCCAGCAGGGACAGATGCACCCAAACCCCGCAGGATAAATGCTGAAAAATTTGAAACTCTATGCAATTTGTCACCTGAACCTTGGGAGACACCCACAGTAGTTTTATTCTTTTATTTTATCCTCTTCATTATTTTAATTCTGAATGAGCCCAAAGTTCACAGCAAAGCAACCACTTCACCTCCTGGGTGCCCCTGAGAGGAGGAGACAACACAAAATTCCCACAGGGAATTCAGAACTCAAACAGATTCAGGGCTCTGGCACAAGAAATGGGGTAAGAGGCTTCAGGTAACGCCAGATTTTTCTGAACATCCCACGGGATTTTAAAACAGCACAAGAACTTCATTTCTGAGCCTCGCTGGCCGTAGTAGAGGAGGTGTAAAGGTGACCAAGGGATTGTTCCTTCAAGGCCCACCCTAGATCCCAGATTCCTAGAGCTGGAATGCGCTTCCTGGGGGCAGAACAGTGTTTTACCTGGGAAAACTCCAGCCCTTCGCTGGGAGCTCCTCTGCCGCCCTCATCGTCCTCACCCTCAAGACAGGGATCATCAGTGTCACCCCTGAGTGTCCCAGGACTGATGTGGCACACGGGGGCAGAGCACCAGCAGCACCTCTGCAAGGAGCAAAGCTCTCCTCACCCTGGACAAAACCTGGGGTCAAGCCTTGGAAGGGACAGGGAACAGGGAAAGGCTTTTGGGAGAATCCCTCCAGGTGTTCCAGGTGGGAGATCCAAGCTCACAGAGCAGACAGGAGCAACTTCAAATCTTTCCTGGACACATCCAGGGAAGGGCTGGAGCTGTGTCAGGGCTTGGGATGGATCTCAGGGAAAGGTTCTTCCCCCCGAGGGTGCTGGGGCACTGCCCAGGCTCCCCAGGGAATGGTCCCGGCCCCAAGGCTGCCAGAGCTCCAGGAGCGTTTGGACAGCGCTCTCAGGGATGCCCAGGGTGGGATTGTTGGGGTGTCTGTGCAGGGCCAGGGGTCGGATCAATGATCCCTGTGGGATCCAGCTCAGGATATTCCAGGATGCTCAGAAAATCCTCAGTTGCAAGAATTAAATCCCAAAGCAGAACCTTGAGCCTCCCAGTTCACCCAGCTGGAGCTTTGGCAAGGGCGTGGAGTGGATGGGACGGAGTGAATGGGACACTCTGGATTCTGCCTGGGGCTGGGTTGGGCAGCACTGGGTGAGAAAACTGCGAGGCAGAAATCCCTGAGCAGCAAAAGCACCAATTCTGGGGTTATTTGATCCACCAGCTACACCAGGAGCACTCCAGCACCTGCCGAAAATACGTGAAGCCTCAAACCTTCTTTTGGGATGATTTCACCCAAACCAGTCACTCTCTCCCAGCACCTCAGAGATGTTTCTGCCTGTCAGGAATTAACTGGACGGAAAAGACAGGCAGAGACAGAGCTGGAAGAGACCCCAGCCCCAGCATCTCTCAGTGATTGACTCCAACCCCAAGCTCAGATCCCACAGAAAGTCCTTCTGCCTCCAAGATGCCCAACACAGCCACTCTTTTCCCAGATTCCCTCTTATTTTGGCCAAAAAGAACAGGGGCTGAGTATTTTAAACCCTTAAAGTCTCTTACAAAACCAACTGATTCGTGCCTCTGGAAAGCTTCTGAACAATCCCTCAGCCAGAGCCTCTGAAGTAACTCAGGTGTGACAGGTTGGGCCAGGGAAGAACAGATTATTCAGGGTTTTGGCTCTCCTGCTTTCTGTCTCACTATAAACCCCCAGTGTTGGCCTCTGAAGCAGAGTGAACCCTTATAACTCGATTTTGGAAAGGCACAGGCAGCACTGAGCACCCTGAGAAGCAGAATCCCAGCCGAATCTGTTGTTGAGATCTGCAGGGCAAGTGGAAAGTGCTGGGTTTTGCAGTGAAAACCGTGACTTTTCCTGTCAGACGCTTGTGCAGATCCCGTAGATTGCTCGTGAGCACATCCGTGTATGGTTTGCCCCTCCGTCTTCATCCGGGGTTCTGATCCTCCACGCACAGAGCTCCGGGGCAGAGCTGGGAGCTCCCAGCAGAAATCAAATATCACAGCCAGAGCTTTGTGTCACTAAGGCAGCCCTCGGGAGGAGCGTGACACTGAGCACGTGCCCACAACCCAGTGCAAAAGCTTCTCCCAGTGTCTGCAGCAAGGTCCTGTTGTCGTGGTCAGCTCCAGGACAGAGGGGCAGGGATGGGAGAGGGTCCTGCCAGAGCCAAACTGGGCAGACTGGGCACAGATCCCAGAGCCATGGCTGAGCTGGGAAAGCATCCAGCAAACCCTGCCCCGAGGAACATCATCTGGATGCAGAGGCAGACGGGAGTGTGGAGAAAAGCCCCACAGCCACAGTGGAACGGGGCACGGGATGCCAGAGGGACAGGCGGAATGCTCGGGGTGCTCAGTGCTGTCTGCACCTCCCCAAAATCAAATCACAGCGGTCAAACAGCTCCAGGCCCTTCTGGGAACTCAGCTGGGCCCGAGCAGGGCAGGACAGGCCCTGCTCAGCTGCCAGGGCCCTGCATTCCCCGGGATGTGGAGGGATTTCCACCCCGGCTCTGCTGGAAGTGCTGAATAAAAGCTGCCGGCCCTGTGAAGCGGCTGTGGGGGAAATAAGAACTCTGCTCTCAGTGCCCCAAAACACTGCCAGGCACATCCCCCACGGCTTAGAGGGATCTCCAGCATCAATCCCCATTCCCTTGACCACAGTGTTCTCCCTGGAAATTCGTGTCCGTGGGTTCTTGCTGTCGCCCAGGTCCAGCCGGGGCCGGGGGGAGCAGAACACGAGGGCCCCAAAGGTTTTCTGTGGGGCAGCATTGACTCTCCCCTGCTCCTTCTCGTGTCCCATCCAAGAGGGAAGCGCTGGGTTTTGCTTGCCATGGGATGTTCAGCTGCAAGGTCGCCTCAGAGATATTTTTCCTGGGTGGAAAAGTGAAGGGAGAGGTGGATTTTGCCCATGTGAGAACGGCCCGAGCACGGGCAGTTCTTGGTCAATGCGAGCTCCCCTTGAGAGCACAGGAAGGACAAACACCACGAGCTCACCAGACTGTGCAGAATGAGTTATTTTTTCACCTCAGTCCGGACTGCTGAGTTATAAAAAGGTGCCAGAGAATATTTGCTGCTGTGCAAGGGGAGGGCTCCACTCTCCCTTCACACAAAAACACCACTGAAAATGTCACCAGCACGAGCAAAATCCTTCTGTGTTCGGTGCTTTCCAGTTTTCCACAGAAGACTGATGGAACTGGAAATCACACTGGCCCCAGAAAGACACTGAAAGTGGGATTTTCCCCAGTGGAATTCAGGATTGCAGGAATTAGACATGGGAAAGTCCTGTGAGCTCATCCCGGGTTCTTCCTGCCCGGGGAGGATTGTTCCCATTCCCTGATCCACTGCCTGGCAATGAGACTTCCACTCTCCCCCTGTCCCACATCCTCATGAATCTTCTTGCTTGGAAATGTTTCTTGCTACCCAGACTTCCTTTCCACTGATTAATTTCTCCTGCTTTATCCCTTTATCATCTTTATCAGCACATCCAAACCAGTTTTTCCTCTCTGAAAGAAACTTGTGCTCCTCAGATGCTTCTCCTTCGCTCTCAGATGTTCCCCTATCACTCTTGGCCAACAATTAATGTTCGTCTCCATCCCCCAGGGCTGAGCCCATCAATCAGCCCAGCCAGGCCCTTCATCTCTTTCACTGCTCTCTCCTGAACTTGTCACGTTTCCAACACTTTGAGGCTCAAATCACCCTCCCAAAATAACTCATTTCAACCCACCAACGTGCTGGGATCACGGGACTGAGCCCCAGGGGTGGTGTTTATTTTATTCTTTAATTTTTAAACCGCAGGGGACATTCAGGTCTGGTCTGTGTAGACTGAACTCCTCTTGCTGCACCTGAGGAGCAGTGAGAGCACCCAGGGCTCCTCCAGCTCTTCCCCCCCCGGCAGCAGCTTTCACCCTCCGTGCCCAGAGGAATATTCTGACTGTAAAAAGGAACCCAACACGTTCATTTTGTGGTGCTGGGAGCTGCTGGTGGCCCCTTCACCTGGGCTTTCAAAGACTGAGAAGCCCTGTGACTCACAGCCAGCAGAGCCCCCGGCACTGCAAGCACAGAGAAGCTGCTTTGGTGTCTCAGCCAACTCCAGAGCTGCACATTTCCGCATTTCTACATTCCTAACCTGCCCAAAGCCCCTCCAGCAGGGCTGCAGAAGGCTGTGTCCCTGCTCCAGGCACTCCTGGAGCACAGGAGCTGCCATGCCCCACTGGAAGGGGAGGATGGAGCAGCTCCAACATCTGCTGCAGATGTTCAGAGACCACAGCGAGCTGGGGGAGCTGGAACTTCCACCTGGCACTGCCCCAGGCAGAACCCCCTGTCCAGTGGCCGTGGGCAGTTCTGGGGCAGCTCAGGGCTCAGGGAAGCCTCGGTGTTGTCCAAGCTGAGGTGACCAACACGTGGCACCGACACAGCAGCAGCGCAACGAGCTCGGTGCTGGTTTGGGTGGCAGCTTCTGGGTTTGGGGGGATAATGGGGAGAAATTCCTTACTCAGAGGGTGGGGAGGCCCTGGCACAGGGTGCCCAGAGCAGCTGTGGCTGCCCCTGGATCCCTGGCAGTGTCCAAGGCCAGGCTGGACGGGGCTTGGAGCAGCCTGGGACAGTGGGAGGTGTCCCTGCCATGGCAGGGGTGGCACTGGATGGGCTTTGAGGTCCCTTCCACCCCAAACCATTCCATGGTTCTGTGGTTCCCTGTTTCAATTCTCCTCTCCAGGAGGGACTTGCAGAGCTCTGGGGGTGGCTCCAGAGGAGAGCTTTGAACCAGGAATGTACAAAATGCCACATCTGCACAGAGATGCTGTCCCGAGTGAGAACGCCTTAAAAATCCACCTTGGGAAGCAGGCAGAGGAGAAGGAAGGAGGGTTTGGACAGAGCCATCCGTGTCTGGCAGCAGCCACCACGCAAAGCCAGAGCAGGGAGATGTCAGGGAGACACAACGACCGTTCCCCCTCAGAGCCCAACGAGGCAGAATCACTGAGGGACGGAAACCCAGCTGTTGAGCTTCTGATGGGAAGCCTTCCTTCACAGACCAGGGTAAAAGAGAGCAGAGGAGGCTGCTGTTCTGCTCAGTTCTTTATTTCACAGTCTCACAGCTTCTTGAAGGCAGAGTTCAAAGGGGGTTACGTGGTAAAGCCAGACAGCAGCAGCAGCAAAAACAGCAGGCAGGAAACAGCTTCTTTTTAAAATTTCTTTTAACTAATTTTTTTCTTAGAGAAGTGTAGATTATATTTGTTAATTAACCAATGAAATTAACACATGATTCTAGTTTTTCTTTTCTTAACCTACCCTGGTCTAATTCTAACAATCGTAAGCATTACATGGGTATTACACAGACTTGTGTATACAGTTTCTATCAGCTCTGATTGTTCATGTGAACACTATATCTAAAAAATGTGAACAGTATCATTCTATCTATATTTTGTCTAAAATAAAGAACTCTGTGAAAGGATAACACTGCTACAGCAAAAAGAACTATGCTCAAGGTCTCTGCTGCAGCTTTTTAGTGTCTAAGGCACTTAGCATGTATTTCTACTAAAAGTTCAAAAATCGATATTTCTATTTCACTTTGGTGTGACTTAATGCATCTCAGCTTGTCCAAAGGTTTTAATTCAACCTCTGTGCTTTGGCTTTCCTCTGGGCTTGGGTCCAGAGAAGCTTTCATTCCAACACCCAGCCATGCCGACTGTCTTAGAGAGGGTCTGATGCTGGTCAGCACCAGTGTGCCACGGCCTTCCTAGAGAGAGCGTCCTGCAGAGAACAACTCTTCTAGGGGCGAGGGCAAGCCCTCCTAGACAGTGGGTGATCTCAGCAAGTGTAGCGATTTCTCAGCTACAAGTGATTCCAGCTCTTGTGATTCAGCTCTTTGTGAGATCACCCGAGGCAAACTCGGGGACAGAGAGACAGGAGGCCTGTATGGCAGTGCCACAGAGGCAAATTTAATCGTCCAGCAGTCCCTGCAAAGGGGGGCCAAGGACAGACCCCCCTGAGTTCAGGGCAGACTCAGGGCCCTTTTTATGGGGAAGGCAGGGGGTGGGGTACAAACCAATTTGCCAACTGGGTACAAGGTATTACCATAGGGGAACAAGGCATGCTGGGGTTGGCCGCCGTAACCTCAAGTGAGTTGCTGGAGAGAGTCCCTTTGCCCTCAGGCTTTTCTTCTCCAAAGGAGCTCAGACGGCTCCTGTGCTAAGAGTTCACAGCTCTGCACAGCCGACAACTTCCCGCTGTGTTGCCTTCATTTTCGAACGGCAGCGGCGAGGCAAGAGCGCAGCTGTTCATGCAGCAAAGCCACGGCCACTTGTGGCTGGGAATGGAGCTGTGAGCCCCACTTGTGGCTGGGAATGGAGCTGTGAGCCCCACTTGTGGGTGGGAATGGAGCTGTGAGCCCCACTTGTGGTTGGGAATCGAGCTGTGAGCCCCACTTGTGGGTGGGAATGGAGCTGGGAGCCCCACTTGTGGTTGGGAATGGAGCTGTGAGCCCCACTTGTGGGTGGGAATGGAGCTGTGAGCCCCTCCAGCACCGGGAGCAGCGAGCAGGGCAGGGGCGAGGAGGGCCCGGTGCTCAGGGCAGCTCAGAACCTGCTCAGCACCAAACCAGTGCAGGTCAGGATGAATTTATTTCCAGTGCTCTCAAAGCCCTCTGTGCTGCCTTTCCTACACCCTGGTGAGGTCTGTACTACTTGGAGGAGTAAGCGAGTAGTGAAGTAGCCAAGGAACGGGCTCAGCCGCAAGCTCCTCCTCAGTCCCTCACATAAATATCTCGTTCAATCTTCCTGCAGTCTGACACTCCCCAAACCCTCTGCGCTGGCAGGGCTCAATCTCCAGGCCCCTGAGGTCGTGTATCAGTTGTCACTTCAGCAAAAGGTGATGCAGGGAGGCCAGGGAGAAGCAAAGGAAAAAAAATCAGAGCGCTTCTCCTCCAACTTGTGCACAAACTGCTGCAGTTTCCTGTCCTTGGCTCCTGCTCCATCCCAAAGCCAGAGGATCTGCTGGATTTCTGACTCCTCTCCATTTGTTGCCAACACTTTGGTGGCAGGGGCGAGCTCTGGGCTCCCCCAGCCCCAGGACAAAGCTCCTGGCATGATCTGTTGAGAGCCAGAGCTCTCAGCCCCCAGGAGCACGGGGGATGCCGGGCAGGGAACGGGGGGGTTGTGTTTAACTCTGTGCCGCAGCCCCTCATTAAAAACTGCTCAGGACCCACGGCTCTGGAGCCAGGAGTGCTTCCAGGGGCTCCAGAGCGGCTCAGCAGGGTGTGTTCACAGCCTGCCCAGCTGAACCCACGGCCAGCAGGGCAGCACAGGGACCTGGCTTCACACACAAGTGTCCCAGCAGTGCCACCCCGGGCCCAGCACCCTCCTGCTCCAGAGGGAAGCTGCTCACCAGGGACATCTGGCTTGGGAGAAGATGCTTCTACAAACCACTTCCAGGGGCAGCTCCGAGGGCTTCTGTCCCTGCTCTGAGCCAGCCTCTGAAGCCTCTGGCAGAGTTCTTCCCTCTGCAGGACACAGGGATCGGGGCACTCGTGCCTGTCTGCACCTCTGGGTGCTCCTGAAACATTGAAGTCAGCTGGAGCTGGGACAAAGAATCACACTCGGTTCCATTTTCTGTGCCTGTCATTGCAGAATTTTGGGAAAAACATTCTTCTTTAGGAAAAAATATTGTTCTTTACATTCTCATCTGTCAGAGGCTGCCAGGCTCCTACCTGGGATGAATAAATGTCCAGGGATCTTTTCAGAGGAGATAAGGAACTGATAAGGAACTGATACCCTTCTTTTTTTTAGGAAAAGGGCCAAGAATTTTGGCTCAGCTCCTGCAAGTGGTGGCAGAACTGGAGCTGGCTCTGTGGCCCAGAGTAAAGTCACAGGAACAGCCACTTGCCCTGTGCCAAGGAGAACAGAGACCCCCATGCCTGGATGTGCCTTTCCATGCACATTCCCACTCAGAGAACACCCAGACAACCCAGTTTTATCAGAGACTATCTTTTCTGCTAGAAAGAGCACGTGGGACCCCACAGACACGAGCACGTGGGAACAGGAACAGAGTTGGTGCCAGTCCAGAAGGATTCAAACGGCACCTGCACCTTCCAGAGAGCTCTTGGTGCTGTGTCCTCGCCGTGCTTTGGCTGCTCTCCGTCTGTGTGACCTCCTCTGGTGGCCCCACAGAGATTCCTGTCCCAGCCTCTGTGGGGAGGCACCTGAGGCAGCTGGGAAAAGGCAGAGGAAGCAGGGTGACACCAAAAAACTGCTTTCTGGGAACCAAAAATCTGCTTTCTGGGAACCAAAAAACTGCTTTCTGGGAGTGCCAGCCATTAGAGACAGCCAGCCTGAAGTGAGCGGGCACAGAGCTGTCCCCAGCAGCCCCAGTGCAGGTGGCCGTGCCCCCTCCCCTCCCCTGCTCCTGCTCATTAACAAATAACCCCGGGAGAAACAGCCCCAGCAGCACCTGAAGGAGCCCAGGCCTTCGGTGCCGTGTGGGGACACCAAACCCGCCTGGTGTGGATTTTCCACGCTCTGCTGCACCCGCTCCTGCCTTTGGGGCAGGAGGAGCGTCCTGAGCTGGGGCAGGGTCCGAGTGGCCGGGTCAGAGCAGAGCAGGAGGGAGGATCTGGGAGGTGGGAGCAGAGGTGACACGAGGCAGAGGTGACACGAGGCAGAGGTGACAGAGGGCCAGGAAGGGCTCTGTGAGCAGTGTGACCCCACCACGAGCACCGACTCGTGGGAATCAATGTTTAACCGAGCTGAGGGAGCCAGGGCAGCCCGTGCAGCTCGGCTCCTGGCTGGGAAGCGACAGCAAACCGGTCACCCCTGAGTGGGTCAGCACGGGCTGGGTCCAGCACTCGTGTGGCTGAATCACAGCATTGCTGAGGCTGGGAAAGGCCTTTAAGGTCCTTTAATCCAAGGGTAAACCCAGCACTGGGAAAGCCACCACTGACCCTGTCCCCAGGTGCCACACCTTTTACATCCCTCCAGGGATGGGGACTCCACCACTGCCCTGGGCAGCTGTGCCAGGGCTTTTTAACCCTGCTCCTAATGCTCAGTCTGAGCCTCCCCTGGCACAGCTTGAGGCTGTTTCCTCTCGTCCCATCGTTTTACCTGGGAGAAATGACTGACCCCACCCGGCTCCACCCTCCTGTCAGGGACTCATAGAAGGGAGAAGGTTCCTCCGAGCCTCCTTTTCTCTGAGACTCACAAGCACCTGAGCAGAACCATCCCCTCTGTTTAGGATCTTCGCTAACGCTGGGATGGGGTGGCACGAGGTCCCTGGAAGGGATTTAGAAGGGGGTAGAGGGGCCCTGAGCTCCCCAGGACCAGCTTTTCCCTGGTCCTGTCACTGTCAGGAGCCTTCACACTTCACCAGGTCCCTCCGTGGGCTTTGCAAGCATTGTGGAATTCAACATTTCTCCTTCTGAAAAGGCCTGGGGATTGTCCCTGGGGCCAAAGGGCTCCCACATTTCACTTCGGAGGGGGCGGAGGTCACCAGGAAGGATTTCTTCATGGAAAGGGGTGTCCAGCACTGGAACAGCCCTGAGAGGTGGTGGAACACCTCGGAGGTGTTCAAGAAACAACTGGACATGGCACTCAGTGCTGGGGTTTAGGTGACAGGATGGTGTTGGGTCGAAGGCTGGACTCGATCTTGGAGGTCTTTTCCACCCCTGGTGATATTTTATGGAGCATTTCTGCATCGGGCAGCGCTGGGGCACTGAGGACTCAGCTTGGTTCATGGCCAGCAAGAGCAGACCAGGTCCTTGGTGGGAGTCAGGGAGGTTTTCCTGCGGATTTACTGTAAACTCACCCATTTCGGGCGGCTGTGAGTCAGTGAGGCTCCCTGAGCAGGAGAGCAGATCGTTATCTGTGTTTGTGACACAGACACAAACGAGCTCCGCTCTCACAAACTCCCACTCCCACACAGCTCAAGTGTTAATCAAGAGCTGAGCAGCTCCGGCTTAATGAGCAGCCAGCAGGGAGGTCAGAACAGCAGCTCCAGGAATGTGAGTGCTCCTAAATCTTGGGAAGAGCTGCCACGGAGTGCATAAATAATTAAACATTAGTAATTAGAAGAATGCAGCCAGGCCAAGGCAAAGCAAAGTTTTTCAGGTTTTCCTTCGAACTAAGGAACGCTGCTTTGAATCAAAGTTATTGCAAGTTAAATCAAAATTATTGCAAGTTTTCTGTTATTTAAGATTAAAAAAAACCCAAAACAACCCCAGGAATCCTCCAGGAAGCAGCTCCTCAGTTCCTCCTCTTGCACAGTCCCAGCCAGTCCTGGGATGAACGATCTGGAAAGGCAACTCGGACACTGCAGGCATTGTCCAGCCTTTCTTATCTTCACCCATAAATCAGGAAGAAGAGAATGAGATGCAGGGAAGGGGTGAGGGACAGGCAGAAGGCCCCTGGCCGAGCCCATCACCCCTGGAGCAAACAGCACTGAACGAAGTGCATTTATTCTGGCATTAAACGCAGGCGGGTCCGGGCCCCGCACCACGAGAAGCGGCTTCGCGGCCACATCACATCAGGAGGGGACAAGGAGGCAGCAGAGGCCGGGGGAGCTCAGGACAGAGCTGGTGCCCCACAGCCACCCTCTGCCTCCCCCTGTGGTGCTGCTGCAGGATGGGCAATCCCAAAACTGCTCCATCCCCTGCCCATCAGGAATGATCCCAGAGCAATCCCAAATCTGGGCTGTCCCCTGTCCATCAGGAGCAACCCCAGAGCAATCCCAAATCCGGGCTGTCCCCTGTCCATCAGGAATGACCCCAGAGCAATCCCAAATCCAGGCTGTCCCTTGTCCATCAGGAATGACCCCAGAGCAATCCCAAATCCGGGCTGTTCCCTGTCCATCAGGAATGACCCCAGAGCAATCCCAAATCCGGGCTGTTCCTTGTCCATCAGGAATGACCCCAGAGCAATCCCAAATCCGGGCTGTCCCCTGTCCATCAGGAATGACCCCAGAGCAATCCCAAATCCGGGCTGTTCCCTGCCCATCAGGAATGACCCCAGAGCAATCCCAAATCTGGGCTGTCCCTTGTCCATCAGGAATGACCCCAGAGCAATCCCAAACCCAGCCTGTGTTATCAGGGATTATTTTTGCTGTGTGGGATCATTGCTGCCAGCACAAGGAGACCCAAAACATGGTCCTAACAGGATGCTGAACCTTGCCAGTGCTGCCTCCAGTTTCACCAGCACAACCCCCCGCTCACGGGAGCTGGCCCGCATTTGCACCAAGTGCTGTTCTGGGAAATTATAAAATCAAACCAGTTCCTGTTGATTCTTGTCTGATCTGAGTGAAAATGAGTGGCCAGCTATAAATAGATCTCAGTGACATCTCCAGGGCTTCCTGCCTGCCTTTCCTGCGTCTTGGGGCACAGACCCGACTGATTTCATGTGGGAGTTGTTGTTTTTTTTGGGTCCATCTTCACGTCATGACACCCACTTGCCAACATGGCCATCACCAGAGGAGCCCTGGGCTTCCAGCCCTGCTCCCTGTGCCCAACCTGTGGGAGAACCCAAACCCAAGGGAACACCCAGCACCTGCAGCCCACGGGACACAGATTAAGCTGGAAAAATGAGCTTAATTATTCAATTAATTATTTAATTCCTGTCAATGGAAGTGAATAATGGTGGAGGGTCCCTTGCACAGGTTCTTTCAGGTGCTGGTCCATGGAATTGGTTCTCATTCTTGGCCGCATTCGAGAGCGTGAGAGAACGAAGTTGAAGGAGGTTTGCTGAGGTTGCTCGGGGTTGCTCAGGTCCACCCAGAGGTGGTGCCAAGGAACAGAACTGGAGTTTGGAAGAGGAGTTAGAGGAGACCCTGAGCTGGTGCGTGGGCAGTAAAACCAGCCAGGACAGCAGGACAAACATTTAAAAGCAAGAGCTTTAGAGGGGCGATAAATCTCCCTGTTCAGATCAGGCTTCAGCGGGTGACTTTCCCTCGTGTCTGGGGACCAGGAAGGTTTTTCTCAGCACAGTAATTTCCTACCAGGGTTCATCTGTGGCAGCAAGGCTTGGGTGGCACGGCCTGACCCAGCCTCTGAGCCCTGGGTCCCTCTCCTGTCTCTGAGAGGGTTTCTTCACTCCCAGCTCCGTGTTTGGAGAGCAAAAACAGCCTGTTTATAACAGCACCGTGTGTGGGCAGCTGGAAATTCTGTGAGGGCTCGAATGTCATCAATGACTTCTGCCCTCGCATTTTCACCTGGCTGAGCCACTGACAAAGGTGTTCCATTCTCTGTGATGTTCTGCTCCTGGACTTTCCTGAAGAGGGACTCAGCCGGTTTGGGTGCGGATCTCATGGTTGTTTATCCCACTGGAAATCAGCAGCTCACAGAGGAGGCCATTGACCTCCCCCGGCTCACTCAGCATTTCCTCTTCCTCATGAACGTGACTCATTAATCTGATTGCAGCTAAACCCAAGAGCTGCCATCCTCACTGCTCACCTCCTTCAGCCCATTTTCCTGGGATTTTTCCCTCCCCTGGAAGCAGGCTGAGGTCAGGCAGAGCTGGCAGCCAGCTGAACCTGGGGAACCAGCTCTGGGAACCAGTGTGGGCTTTGATGCCTGGAGGCATCACGGGATTAGGATGCTTTGCTTTGGTCCCAAGCACCAACGCCAGTTTGGGTTTGAGCCTCAGGGTGTTCCCATTCATGTTCCCATTCACCTCCATGTTCCAGACTGGCAGCTCTGCCGAGACCCCGCTTTGCTCCATTTGGTGAATTTGGTGACAGGGCCTTCACAATTTGGGCTGATCCGAGCTGTGCCTGGGACGGTTTCTGCTGGTCCCTCACCCTGGCTGTGAACCACTGTCGCTTCCTGTTGTGGTTTCCTGCCTCGGCTGAGACGCCTCCTCTCTGCTCTCCCTTCCTGTTCTCATCAGGGCCAGTTCGGGGCTTCATGGGGACAACAAATCGGTAGAGGAGGCTCTGGTTGCCATAAATCCAGCTCCTGGCTGGCCTTTGCTGCTGAGGGCTGAGCAGGGCAGGGTGCACAGGGCAGAACGGCTCCTCTTGAGCCCTGTCCGACACAGGGATCCAGCCAAGCCCTTCCCAGCTCCAGCGATCCCAGGGGATGGCAGGAGGGCCCTGTGCTGCTGCTGAGAGGGATGAACCAGGCTGGGATGAGCCAGGGCAGGGCTGAGCACCAGGGCAGAGCTGACCACATGCCCAGGCACAGCTCTGGCCACTGCCTGGGAGTGGAGGCCACAGCAGTGGGCTCAGCCCACGGGGAAGCAACTTCTCCCACCATGTCCAAATGAGAGTCAGATTGGGAAGGATCAGGGCAAATACCCAGTGTGCTGCCCCGAAATCTGATATTTTCTTTACTCCTCACATGAGTGACGCGTTTGCAGGATGGAGAAAATCTCTCTGATCTTTTTGGGGTCATCGTCTGCGCAGGAGCAGCCCCGAAGTTCAGGCTCTGGGGAACAAATGAGACCCTTTGGTTACGATAATGTTTCCATTGATTACAGCAAATTGGGCTCCGTCAACACCCTCTGGGTGGGATTTTAGATGATTCAAGATAGAGATACAAGCCCTGTACAGAGACAAGCCCTAAAGCTCTTCGGCACCAGGGGCTCTGCAGGGACTTGGTCAGTGAAGGGCCCTCTCTGCCAACGGGATCAGAGCATCAGGGACCAGCCAGAGCCAGGTATTGTGGGGAAAAATTCCATAGATTGTCTAAAAAACAATTCAAGGAAGGTTTCTTCTTGTTGCCGCTGACTGATGGTTGGTGTCTGCCCAGAAGCACTTGGGTTTCTCTCCTTGCGCTGTGCTTGGTGCAGTTGTTTATCTAAATGTTGTTTTAGACATTTCATATCCACCTCGTGTTTTAATCTTAATGCATTTAGGGTTTTGGCCTTCCAGACCTCCATGGCAAAACTCATTTATTTAGAGAGGCCAAAGAATTTCCTTTGATTGTGAGCAGGGCTGGAGAGAAAAAATGGTAGGAAGTCAAGGCTAAAAACGTCAGGATGGATTTAAGGAGCATATTTTTAACGGTGAAGGTAATTAACCATGGGAGGAATTTACTGTAGGATTTGGGGAATTCTCTATTGCTTGGGATCTTTAAATCAGGATCAGGTGGATTCTCTGTTCCTTGGGATACATAAATCAAGATCAGATAGATTCTCTCTTGCTTGGGAACTTTAAATGGAGATCAGATGGATTCTCTACAGCTTGGGATCTTTAAATGGAGATCAGATGGATTCTCTACGGCTTGGGATCTTCAAATCAAGATCAGGTGGATTTTTATTTACACTTTCCAGCTCCAGTCAGGGTGGGATGGAGGAATCACTGTGGGATGCTGTGATGTTTGAAATGACCCCACAGATAATCAGTAGAGGAACTTCTAGATGTAAGGAGAATATTTTTAATAGTGAAGGTAATTAACCACTGGAGGAATTCACTGTAGGATTCGGTGCATTCTCTGTTGCTTGGGATCTTTAAATCAAGATGGGATGGATTTTTATTTGCACTTTCCAGCTCCGGTGAACTGGGATGGAGAGAAAACGGTAGGAAGTCAAGGCTAAAAACATTGGGATGGATTTAAGGAGCACATTTTTAATAGTGAAGGTAATCAAGCACAGGAGGAACTCACTGTGGGATTTGGGGCATTCTCTATTGCTTGGGATCTTGAAATGGAGATCAGGTGCATTCTCTATTCCTTGGGATCTATAAATCAAGATCGAGTGGATTCTCTGTTGCTTGAGATCTTCAAATCAAGATCAGGTGGATTTTTATTTACACTTTCCAGCTCCAGTTAGGGCGGGATAGCGGGATGTGGGATGCTGTGATGTTTGAAACGACCCCACAGAGAGCCAGCGGGAGACAGGAAAGTCTGAACCCCAACTAAACCATTTCACAAAACGGTGCTTCAGGGACGAATTTTCCCTTCCAGGCCGAGCCCCAGCAGCGCGTGAGCCATCGCGGTGAGTACGGGCGGGGAGATGCCGGACGCCGCCGCCCACCTGCCCTTCTACTACGGCAGCATCGCGCGCTCGGAGGCCGAGGAGCACCTGAAGCTGGCGGGGATGGCGGACGGGCTGTTCCTGCTGCGGCAGTGCCTGCGCAGCCTGGGCGGCTACGTGCTGTCCATGGTGTGCGACCTGCAGTTCTACCACTACCCCATCGAGCGCCAGCTCAACGGCACCTACGCCATCCTGGGGGGCAAGGCCCACTGCGGCCCCGAGGAGCTCTGCGAGTTCTACTCCAAGGACGCCGACGGGCTCTGCTGCCCCCTGCGCAAGCCCTGCAACCGCCCCAGCGGGGTGGAGCCCCAGCCCGGCGTCTTCGACAGCATGAGGGACAACATGGTGCGGGAATACGTGCGGCAGACCTGGAAACTGGAGGTACTGGGCTTTTCCAGGGGCGGGGTGGGAAGCCGTGACCTCTCTGGCGCTGTCGTGTCCCGCTCGCGGCACGGCAGAGCAAGGTCCCTCTCCTTGGAGGGTGCCAGCACTGAGAGGGGTCTGAATCCTGCTCTTTCCCAGTTTCTTCTTCAGAAACTGGTCCAAACATCTTCCCAAGCCTTCAGACTCGTCCTTGGAACAGCTGGAGCTCCCTTTGCAAGCCTTCCCCCAGGTGTCCTTCTCCTTTGCAGGCATGGGATGCTCTCTGCCTTAGACCAGAGCTCTGACCCCAAAACCTAACAGGCAATTTCAAACCCCAACAAACCCATCCCAAACCCCAACGACCCATCCCAAACTGCAACAACCTGTCCCAAACCCCAAAAAACTTATCCCAGAACTAAACCAACTCATCTCAGGACCCAGTGACTCATCCCAGAACTAAACAAACTCATCCTAAACCTCAACAAACCCGTCCCAAACCCCAAAACAAACCCATCCCAAACCCCAACAAACCCATCCCAGAGCCCAACAAACCCATCCCAGAACCCAACAAACCCATCCCAGAACCAAACAAACCCATCCCAAACCTCAACAAACCCATCCCAAACCCCAACAAACCCATCCCAAACTTCAACAAACCCATCCCAAACCCCAACAAACCCATCTCAAACCCCAACAAACCCATCCCAAACTGCAACAAACCCATCCCAAACCTCAACAAACCCATCCCAAACTCCAACAAACCCATCCCAAACCCCAACAAACCCATCCCAAACGCCAACAAACCCATCCCAGAACTAAACAAACCCATCCCAAAACCCCAACCATGGAGCTCCAGAGGCACACAAAGACACGACTCCCATGCCATGGACATGTCCCTGGCACTGATGGCGGCAGATTCTCCATGGCAGAGCCATCCCAGCCCTGGTTGTGGGTCCCAATGCCAAGGTTGTGGGTTCCATCCCCGTATGGGGCCTTTTCGTAGGAATTGGACTCGATGATCCTTGTGGGTCCCTTCCAACTCGGAATATTCCGTGATTTCTGGGAGTATCTCTCATGTGAGGCACCTGTGCCTCCAAACCTTGTGCTGAAGATGAAATGAAACCAGACTTAGACTTCTGCTCAGGTCTTTGTCACTCTTTGGAGTGGAATTTTTGCCTCTGTGGAGGGGTTTTTTTGGCCAGTGAAGGTTTTACCCACGAGAGCGAGGCAGGGGGTGCCGGATCAGGCCTGTGTGCTATTTAAATTTAAAAGTAGCCACAAACAGGTTCCTGCATTTTCTTGCAGACTGGGATATCTACAATATATGCAAAAATCAGAACTCCAAATGGTGTCACTGGCAGCCATGGAATTGATTTCTTTCTGCCTGCTGCCACCTTGGCTCCTCAGACACTTCCAGAGGTCATTTTGTTGTTTCGTTGGAAGGGGCTGCCCAGGGAGGTTTGGAGTCCCCATCCCTGGAGGTGTCCAAGGAAGGCCTGGACGTGGCACTCAGGGCTCTGGGCTGGTGACGAGGTGGGGATGGGGCACAGCTTGGGCTCGATGACCTTGGAGGGCTTTTCCAACCTGAATCACTCTGGGATTCTATGTTTTGTTTGAAGTCCTCAGAGGAATATGGTTCAGGCATTGTCCTCATGGAGCCTTTCTGCAGAAGCTCTCTAAATCTGGCCTATTTACACCACATGTGTTTGACAGAATGAGGTATTTTACAGAGTGAACGAGGTGTTCCATAGGGTTTCTGTAGCACAACGAGGCGTTCTGTGCTAAAATGAAGCATTTTGTAGCAGAATTCTCTCCCAGAACCGGGGATTCTGTAGGGTTTCCCCCCAGAGCAGATCTGTGGCCACCTGCAGATAACACAAAGGACATCGCCACCTCCTGGCAAAGGGACAGTAGCGGTTTAACACCGGAGTGAGCCCGGAGAAAGGAATTCAGGGTCTCTCCCCCGTGATTTCCAGACTGCACCAACCTTGCCAATTCCTGGTGTCTGTGGGTAGTGAGCAGCCAGGAGGGCAGGGGCACCAGAAAGGTTCTCCTCTAAAGAAGATCATGGAGTCATGGAAGATCCTGAGCTGGAAGGGACCCACAGGGATCACCAGCCCAGCCCCTGGCCCTGCACAGACACCCCAACAATCCCACCCTGGGCATCCCTGAGAGCGCTGTCCAAACGCTCCTGGAGCTCTGGCAGCCTTGGGGCCGGGACCATTCCCTGGGGAGCCTGGGCAGTGCCCCAGCACCCTCGGGGGGAAGAACCTTTCCCTGAGATCCATCCCGAGCCCTGACACAGCTCCAGCCATTCCCTGGGCTCCTGTCCCTGGCCCAGAGCAGAGCTCAGCCCCTGCCCCTCTGCCTCCCCTCGGGAGGAGCTGCAGCCCCCGAGGAGCCTCCCCTCAGTCTCCTCTGCTCCAGCTGAACGAGCCAAGTGCCCTCAGCCACTCCTCAGACCCTTCCCCAGCTCCGTGTCCCTCCTTTGGACACTCCCAACAGCTTTGGATCCTTCTGATCTTGTGGTGCCCAGAGTGCCCCCAGCACTGGAGGTGAGGCTGCCCCAGTGCAGAGCAGAGCGGGACAATCCCTCCCTGGCCTGGTGCCCCCAGGACACGGTGGCCCTTTGGGCTGCCAGGACACACCAGGGACTCAGATCCAACTTGCCATGGACCAGGAACACGAGGCTGAATGACACCCCACAAGCCCAACATGAAGGCTCCCCACATGAATGTGGTGCCTTCTCTCTTCCCTCACCAAAGCCAGAGCACTTCAGCTGGAATCAAGGCTGGATCCAAGGCCCTTTAATTACGAGACCTTCCAAGTTTCCTGTGTCGTGTGCCCCACACGAGCTGTGCTGAAGCCATCAGCAGTGCAGCAGGATGGAGGGAGGTCTCTTTTCCTGCTCTTTCCCAGGGGGATGCCCTGGAACAGGCCATCATCAGCCAGGCTCCGCAGGTGGAGAAGCTCGTGGCCACCACAGCCCACGAGAGGATGCCCTGGTACCACGGCAACATCAGCCGGGAGGAAGCGGAACGGAGGCTCTACTCGGGGGCACAGCCTGACGGGAAATTCTTGTGAGTATCCAAACCCCTGGAAGATTTGGGATCCCTGGATTTTTTACCATTTCCCACCCCCACTGCCCTGCTGTTACTGGTTTCACAGGGCAGAGGAGGTTTAGCTGAAGGTGCTCAGAGGGGTTACAGATCTTTCAAAGACGGGCTGAGCCCCAAATCTGTTCTTGTCCAGTGTCTGCCCCCCATGAAGAGCCAATCTGGAGTTTTATTTGTTTCTCACATTTAAGTCTGTCTGTGAAGTGTGGTTGCTGCTGCACAGGATGATGAGGGACAGAGGGTTCAGTGGGGGGAGATATTAAACACTGACACACTGGCAAAGTAAGGCCCAGAAAACACAGGAGAAAGTTTTGCTCTGCATCTCTGCCCAGGTGAGACAGCCTTAATTTAATTTAATTATCTCCTGGATGAGTTAGGGAAAGAAAGAATTAGCTGGAGAACAGTTTGTCAGGAGCTGGAGCGATAGGACGAGGGGGAATGGGTTGAAACTAAGAGTAGGTTTAGATGGGATATTGGGAAGGAATTGTTCCCTGTGAGCTGTGGCTGCCCCTGGATCCCTGGAAGTGTCCAAGGCCAGGCTGGACGGGGCTTGGAGCAGCCTGGGACAGTGGAAGGAACTGGAACTGGGTGTTCTTGAAGGTCTTTTCCAACCCAAACGATTCTGAGATTCTCTGGTTCTATGAGAGGGGGAAAACCTGGAGGCGAAGGGTCCCTCCTCAGCCTCTCAGAGCAGGGTTGGAATCAGCTGGAGAGGGTGCAGGAGACTGTCAGAGCCTGCAGGTGAAGATCCCTCCTCAGCCTCTTCAGAAGGTTTTGGGATGGTGACAATTCCAATGAACTCAGCCTTAAACTTTTGCTCAGATCTTCCTTGATCTTTGGAGTGGAGTTTTGGCCTCTGTGGGGGTTTTTGCCTTAATGGAGGGGTTTTTTTTGCCTGAGGTAGCAGGTACTGGATCAGGTCTGTTATTTAAATTTAAAAATAGCTCCAGACAGGCTCCTGCATTTTACTTTGGGCTGGAACATATATAATTAATTTACACATTTTATATAGGGACACCTCTCCTCGTGCCCACCCACCACCGACACCATGACAATCCTCAGCATAAAACCAAGAGCTGCTTTTAAAAATTAATTAATAATTTTCCTTCCCGCCAGGCTGAGAGAAAAGAAGGAGAACCGTGCCTACGCCCTGTCCCTCGTCTATGGCAAGACCGTGTATCACTACCGGGTGGATCACGATAAATCCGGGAAATATTCCATTCCCGAGGGCACCAAGTTCGACACGCTCTGGCAGGTACCGAGCTGGGTGTCCTCGGAAACTGAGGCGCCCTTCCCTTGCTTTGAAGTGTTATCAGATCCCTCAAAACCATCAGGATAAATAAACCCCTCTAACATCATCTTTTTAGTGTCAGCGGGTCAGGAATTATTTTATTCCTGGCCAGGGTTTGTGTGCGTGGCCGAAGAAATTCCGGCCTCCGCACAGAGCCCGATCCAAAACTTTGTCACTTATCTGTACATTTGTATTTATATGTTTATATGTATTTATACAAACAAAGAAATTAGTGTTCACTGGTTCTAAATGACATCATAATACCAAGGTTGTGGGTTTGATCCCCATTAATAATTGATAATCATCACCGTCGATCCTCATGGGTCCCTTCCAACTCAGAATTTTCCGTGATTCTGTGCTAATTCTCTTTCATTAATTATTGCTCTATCCTCTATTGGTTATTAATTTCTCTGTTTTTCTGCTAATTACACCATATTTTTTATCTTTTTAGTCTTTTTTTTTCTCCATCAGGGACTCTCCAATGCCTGAACTGAATCTTTTTCAGTCTCTTCTTTTTCTTCTGGTTCCTCCAAAGTCTCCTTGTGGTCCATAAATTCCACGTTCCAGATGTCCAACCTCAGTCCATCTTCCCCTCCCAGGCTTTGTTCGTTGGAGTAGATCAGAGTTAGTTTATCAAAACTTCAAATTCCAGTAATTTTCCCAAGCTGTGCTCCTGCAGAAGCAGCTCATGACAACCTTGCTCCATGCTGGCTGAGAGGAATTGAAGAATAACACACTATTTGTAATCAATACATATATTGGTTGGGATTAATTAATTAAAACAACTCATTTAAAAGTTAAACCATGAATTAAAATTATCCAGGGAGCGGATGCCAGAGCTCCCTCCTGGCCAGGGCTGTCTGAGGGACAGCAACCCCATTTTGCTGAATTTTCTGAATTCCCAGGGCTGTTTTCACTTGGAATTTTATTGAAAACAAAGATTTTTTGGGGCGTTTTTACAGCGACAGAACCGTGCCAGGCTCTGGATTGCAGCTGAAATCTGAGCCAGCCAGGAGGGGAAGGGAAAGCCTGGTGTCCCTGGGCTCTGGTCGCAGGGCTGGGCTGGTTGTCCCCAGCCTGAGTCAAGCCTGGATTCCGTGGTGCTGCCGTGGAAAACTGCCTGGGACCCACGGAACAAACCCTGGAGTTCCTCTGGGAAAGGATCAGCTTTCTCTCAGGATTTATCCCACACACCAGGGCCTGAAACCCTTCCTGGCTGGGGCAGCAATAACGCTGCACTGAACATGCCCTACTCATGCTGGAGATTTTGTCTTTCTTTGGGCCTTATCGAATTTCCCAAGTTCTTCCCAGCTCTGGCAGATATCCAGGGCTGCAATCACAGCCTGGGACATCCCTGAGTGTTTCAGAGGACAGAAACAGTCTGGTCCCATAAATCTGAGAGGAATCGTTGCCCTAAGCCACAAAAGTTGCATTCAATAACAAAAAAAAGGAGATGATTTTCTCCTCACGATAATCTCTTTTTCCTCCCATCCCTTTCCCAGTTGGTGGAGTATTTAAAACTCAAACCAGACGGGCTGATTTTCTACCTGAGGGAAGCCTGCCCCAACCCCAACATGCCAGGTGAGCTGACACCTCTCGGGGCCACCCCTGGCCTCGCTCTGCCGCCCGCTGGTGCCAGCTGGAGCAGTGCCAGCCCAGCTTTCCCTTCCTGTGCCCAGCCTTGCTGGGGAGGGGGCACTGGGGGCTCTGCTCCTCTGGCAAACTGGGCCAGTCTCCCGTGGTGGTGTCACTGCCCAGGCCTGGGAGCAGGAGCAGGCGGGGGGACTCAGTGTCCAAAGGGATTTGGTGCCCCACAGGCGGGTTCTGAGCGTGACCTGATTGCCAGGCAGCAGGAAAATCCATGTCCTGGAAGGGTGGGCCCTGCTGGCTCTCTGAACACTCCAAACCAGGGGGGCACTTTGGGTCCACTGTCACAAATGCCACTTCAGAGCCTGCCCTGTCCTGGGGCACAGCTCAGCCGGTCTCTGCCCCAGGATCCATGGGGTGGCACTTTCCCTGAGAAAATTTGGGAATAACAGCCTCATCTAGACACATTTCCACACCTTTCTAGGCTAAAGCTGTGGAAACTTTCCTTTGGGGGGTGGAGGGGCCGTGATCAGACCCAGGCACCCTTCAAGGACTGATGCTCTGACCCTGCTTGGGGCAAACTCTTGATAACAAACCCGTGATAACAAACTCCTGATAACAAATCCTCTCTCCTGATTCGCAGCCTCTGCAGCACCAGTTCCACCCACCCACCCCTCCGTGAGCGTAAGTTTGGGGGAGGCTCTGTTTTATTGGGACCTCAGTGGTTTTAATGTCGCTGCATTTCAAGCTTGGCTGATCAAACCCTGCTCTTCAAACCCTGCTTTTGTCTAAGAGCTCGGGAACTGCACTGGGTATTAAGCCCAGCTGGGATGTTGTTCTCTTTCCAGCTTGGATGGGGATGGGGAATAGCTGGGCACAGAGAGAGCTGGGAAGGGTTTCCATTCATCCTGAGCTCCTTGCAACACGTGGGCCTGTCCTTGGGGAGCTCCATCCCTGCCCTGCTCACCCAGGCAGGAGCGAGGAAGCCGTGCTGGGATTCTGGGAATGCTCAGCCCTGCTGCTCCCGCTGGCCCCGGCCAGGGCTTTGTGCTCCTTCTGCCCCAGGGAATGTCTGTGCTCAGTCCCTGAGTGCTGAGCTGTGCTGAAACCAGCGGGTCTGGGGATCCCAGCGGGGGCTGAGTGAGGCCTGGGGGCTCACCCAGCACCTCAGGGTGCTTTCACAACCCACAGTGGCCTCCAGGGTGCTGGGGCACTGCCCAGGCTCCCCAGGGAATGGTCCCGGCCCCAAGGCTGCCAGAGCTCCAGGAGCTCTCAGGGATGCCCAGGGTGGGATTGTTGGGGTGTCTGTGCAGGGCCAGGGGCTGCACTGATGATCCCCGTGGGATCCAGCTCAGGATATTCTGGGATTCTGTGACTCTGGCATTCCAAGCTGTGCCACCCTGTCGCTCTCTGCTCTGGGGACAGTGGCTGCACAGTGTCCCTGTGTGCTCACAATGCAGCTCTTGCTGTGCTGGCTGCGGGCTCAGCTGCCTCCAGGCTTCCCTCCCCTTCCCGGCTCTCTGCAAACCGCGGAGTCCTGGCTGGGTCGGGGAGAGCAGAGGGGACAGAGAGCCCTCACCCCAAACAGCCCCCAGGAGGAGGGTGCTGAGCTCAGGGTCCCTGGATGCCCCCAGGGCCGGGTCCCTGCTGTGCCCTGCCCTGGGGGAACTGACTGGGACAGGAATGTTGGCTCCAGACCACCCCAGTCTCAGCCCAGCTCAGGGCCTTTCAGAGGGATCACCAGCCGGGGCTGTGCTGGGGTGTAATTTCTCTGTCCCTTTCCCCTCCATTTCCAGCTGAAGCGATTTCTCCTTTATCCACTTTCTCCTCATTTCTTTTCCAGAAAAACCTGGGCTCTCTCAATGCAGACGGATACACCCCAGATCCTGTCGGTGAGCACCTCCAGAGCCCTCTCCTCCTCACAGGGGACAGGACTGGGCATGTCCCAGGAGCCCGGGGGTTCCCTGGAGCCCTCCTACAAATCCCCTTTCTTACAAAAGCCCCCAGGAGCATCCCAGACATTTCAGGGTCCTGAGCCCACACCGGGCTCCCAGGAAATCAAGCCCTACCCCATTGCTTGCCTTATCCAGGAGATGAAGCCCTGTCCTATCCCCATTTCCCACTAAATACTCAGCTTATCCAGCTGAATTTCTGTGGGGTAAAGCCCTGCCCGGGGCTGGCAGGGAGGATATGTGGAGTGGGAATGCTCAGTGATCCTCCAGGAGATGTGGAGTGGGAATGCTCAGGTCCCTTCAGGATATATGGAATGGAAATGCTCAGGCCTCTCCAGGAGATGTGGAGTGGGAATGCTCAGGTCCCTCCAGGAGATGTGGAGTGGGAATGCTCAGACCTCTCCAGGAGATGTGGAGTGGGAATGCTCAGTGATCATCCAGGAAATGTGGAGTGGGAATGCTCAGTGATCCTCCAGGAAATGTGGAGTGGGAATTCTCAGGCCTCTCCAGGAGATGTGGAGTGGGAATGCTCAGGTCCCTCCAGGAGATGTGGAGTGGGAATGCTCAGGCCCCTCTCCCCATCCCAGCTCCTTCAGCAACCAGAACTGGGAGAGGCCCTGGGTTGTGAAAGGAAGGGAGGTGCCCAGGAGGGACGAGAAATGCTGGAGGTGAAGGTGAATTGGCCAAAAGAGCAGAGGAACCCTTCCCCATCCGTGAGGGAGAGCGGGATGGGGAAGGGCAGGTTTGTAACCGAGTGTTCTTCTTGGGAAGGGGCAGGAAAATCCCGCCTGCTGCCCATGGACACCAGTGTCTACGAGAGCCCCTACAGCGATCCCGAGGAGCTGAAGGACAAGAAGCTGTTCCTGAAGAGGGACCACCTGATGATCGATGAGGTGGAGCTGGGGGCAGGAAACTTTGGCTGCGTCAAGAAGGGAGTTTACAAAATGAGGAAGTGAGTGAGGGTGCTGGGGAAGGGGGAGGAGAGGCACCCGGGCTGGGCTCGAGGTGTCCCCAGCTGTCCTGTTCGTCACTAGATGGGCCCCAAAGTGACAATGGAGTGGATAAGAAATGATCTGGAAGGTCAGGGATGATGGATGTGATGGTGGAGGCACCGCCCCTGGAAGAGTTCAGAAAACGAGCAGATTTTGTGGTGGGGTTCAGTGGGGATGGTGGGGTTCGGTCAGGAGTTGGACTTGATGTTCCTGGAGGTCTTCTCCAACCTTATCAATCCCATGATACTATGATATGATGCTGTGATTCCGTGGCTTTCCATGGATTTTCTCTGACCGCTGCAGTGCCCTGGGTAACCTGCAGCACACCCCCGGGCACGCGGCTGCCCCTTCCAAAGGGACTTGCTGGGCTCAGAGGAACAACTCCACGTTCCTGAGGCCACCTCTGTCCATGTCAGGCCAAAGCAGTGACACTGAGGAGTTGTGCCACCCTTGGCTCTGTTGCTGGCTGTCTGTGATGGTCTTTACCTACTTGTGCCTCAGTTTCCTCCTGGAAAAGTGGCACTGAGGACCCAGATCTCAGCGTGGGAGGGGAGGTGTCTCCAGATCAGGGATGGCAGCTTCTGGCCTACACCCACAAGGGTGAGGTGACCTTTTGTCTCCATCCTGGGACACCAGAATGGCGCAGGGCTCTGCCAAAACAGGATGTTGAGAGGTCAAACGGTGTCACACGAGAAGGGATTTTCCATTCCTGGCTGTGACCCCTGAATCCAGCCGTGCTCAGCCCATCCCGCGGCTGTTCCCCGTTGCAGGAAGCAGATCGACGTGGCCATCAAGGTGCTGAAGAGCAACAACGAGAGGACAGTGAAGGATGAGATGATGAAGGAAGCGCAGATCATGCACCAGCTGGACAACCCCTACATCGTGCGCATGATCGGGGTGTGCGAGGCCGAGTCGCTGATGCTCGTGATGGAGATGGCTTCTGGAGGGCCTCTCAACAGGTTCTTGGCTTCCAAGAAGTGAGTGTTGGGTGAAATGTGGCTGATTTTCTGTATTTCTGCTCAAAATCTACTTCAAAAGCTCACCCCTGTAGGAGCAGGGAACTCCTCCTCCACCCTTGTAGGAGCAGGAAAGCCGAAAAGAGCAGCAGGAGAAGTCTTTTCATGTGAGGGGCCAGGGGCTGATGCTTCTGGAGCAGAGATCTCCGTGTCCATTCTCCCTCGCAGCTGGAAAAGTCAGAGGGGACCACAGCAGGTCCTTTGTTGCTGAATTCTCCTTCCACCTTCCCCAGGGACGAGATTACAACGAGCAACATCGTGGAGCTGATGCACCAGGTGTCCATGGGGATGAAGTACCTGGAGGAAAAGAACTTCGTCCACAGGGACCTGGCGGCCAGGAATGTCCTGCTGGTCAACCAGCACTACGCCAAGATCAGTGACTTCGGGCTCTCCAAGGCTCTGGGAGCTGATGACAGCTACTACAAGGTGAGCACAGCAAAGGGTCTGGGGCAGGAACCTCATGGCTGGGAGGATGAGACCCCCAGAGACTGGAGGATCTGGGCTGCTCATGGACCCCTCTGCACAGCATCAGGCTCTGCCTCACTGCTGGGACATTAAAGGGGCTTTGCAGAGCTCTGGTGACAAGGAGGATGCAGAGGCAGCTGGGGGGATGAGGGGCAGGGGGATGAGAGGAGCCAGAGAAGAAGAGAAGGGGATGAAGAGTGAGCCAGGGCTGATCTTCCCAGCAGTGCTCAACTGAGGGAGAGACCCCACCTGGGATTCTTTGTCCAGCTCCGGGGCCCCCAGTACAAGAAACACAAAAAGACCTGTTGGAATGAGACCAGACAAGGCCACTAAATTGGTCACAGGGCTGGAGAACCTCTGGAGCCAGGCTGGGAGAGCTGGGGGTGTTCAGCTGGAGAGGAGAAGGCTCCAGGGAGAGCTCAGAGCCTCTTGCAGGGCCTAAAGGGGCTCCAGGAGAGCTGGAGAGGGACTGGGGACAAGGGCTGGAGGGACAGGACACAGGGAATGGCTTCCACTGCGAGAGGGCAGGGCTGGATGGGATATTGGGAAGGAATTGTTCCCTGGGAGGGTGGGGAGGCCCTGGCACAGGGTGCCCAGAGCAGCTGTGGCTGCCCCTGGATCCCTGGCAGTGTCCAAGGCCAGGCTGGACGGGGCTTGGAGCAGCCTGGGACAGTGGAAGGTGTCCCTGCCCATGGCAGGGGTGGCACTGGATGGGCTTTGAGGTCCCCTCCAACCCAAACCACTCCAGGATTCCATGGTTTAACTGAGCCCTGGGGGCGGGGGGCAGGAGGAGGGGGGCACCGTGGGCATTCAGCACGTGCCCAACAGGACAGCAGGGCCTGGGCTGGGCTTTGGAGCTCCCGTTTTAGGTGATCTTTTCAGCGATGTGAGGTTGGACACAAACACTGAGCACAATTCAGGCGCAGCTCCCAGCACTCCGTGCCTCAGGCTGGAAATGTCCCTCCTCACTTATCTGCAGGCCAGGACAGCAGGGAAGTGGCCCTTGAAGTGGTACGCCCCGGAGTGCATCCTCTTCCACAAGTTCTCCAGCAAGAGCGACGTCTGGAGCTACGGTGTGACCATGTGGGAGGCCTTCAGCTACGGGCAGAAACCCTACAAGGTAGGGCAGAGCTCTACAAGGTGAGGCAGAGCCCTACCAGGTGTGGAGGCTGTGCAGAATGGGGTCTGCAGGGTGGGCGGGATGGGACCTGCAGGATGGCTGGGATGGGGTCTGTGGGATGGGATCTGCAGGATGGCTGGGATGGGGTCTGTGGGATGGCTGGGATGGGATCTGTGGGATGGGATCTGCAGGGTGGATGGGATGGGGTCTGTGGGATGGGATCTGCAGGGTGGCTGGGATGGGGTCTGTGGGATGGGATCTGCCGGATGGATTGGATGGGGTCTGTGCAATGGGATCTGCAGGATGGATTGGATGGGGTCTGTGGGATGGGATCTGCAGGGTGGCTGGGATGGGGTCTGTGGGATGGGATCTGCCGGATGGCTGGGATGGGGTCTGTGGGATGGGATCTGCAGGATGGCTGTGAGGGGGTCTGTGCGATGGGATCTGCAGGGTGGCCTGGCCACAGCGTGGGACACCAGCTCTGGCTGCTGGGATGGGAGCAGTGACTCTGCCGGGTGTGGGGTGTGTGTAGGACCAAAGCTCCACCCCAGGCCCAGCTCTAAGCTCTAACCTGCTGCTAATCCCTTTCCCACTTGCTCCCACCCCAGAAAATGAAGGGCCCCGAGGTGATCAGCTTCATAGAGCAGGGCAAGCGCATGGACTGTCCCCAGGAGTGCCCGGCAGAGATGTACGCCCTGATGCAGCAGTGCTGGACGTACAGGTGAGGATCTCACCACGCTGTCAGCTCCATCAGAGCCACCAGAATGGGACTGGAAATTTGGGTTGGAAGGGACCTTAAAGCCCATCCAGTGCCACCCCTGCCATGGGCAGGGACACCTTCACCACTGTCTGCATGGTGACAACACAAAGCAAATGGTGTCTCCTGCCCTGGTTTGTGATGGTTCCCCAGCCCAAGATGAATTTTTTATTATCAGACCCCTCCATCTTCCTGTGCCAATCCTGGAAGATCCCCAAGGCTTGGTGTCTTCGACCCTCTCCATCCCACAAAAGTCTCAGCTGCTTCCTGAGCCCTGGCACAGCCGGGCTGCTGCTCTCCCCCAGGCTCTCTGTGTGTCCCCTCATTGCATCCCCTCACTTTTGTCCTCTCTGGTGACTTTATTTGTTCCTTGCAGATGGGAAGAACGTCCAGGATTTGTGGCTGTGGAAAACATCATCCGCTCCTACTACTACAGCATTGCTGCCAAGCCCGAAAACGGGCCAGAGACAGCGAACAAGGCCAAAGCAGCTATTCCTTGAGATTCCTTCTCTGCTCCTCCACCTGCCCTGCACGGACCTGGAAAGGCTCTTTGTGAAGTCTTGCTTTAACCTCTCAAATGCTGGCTCCGTTCCTCAGCAGCTGCAGAACTGAGGGCGTGGGGGACGTTGGTGTCCCCACAGACAGGGACACCCAGCAGTGCCTCCCAGCTCCTCCAGCCTCACCCGGCCCAGGAGTACAGACAGTGTTAGAGCTCCTTCCCACCCAATTCCAAAGCTATCCCAGGATCTCAGAGCTCTGTGCCTCCCAGGCTCACTGAGGATGAACTGTGTTGGCTGCAGAAAATCTGGATTTTTCTCAACAAACCATCCTGTCCCAGGAAACCACCAGGTGCACGTTTCTGGCGGGACACAGCACAGGGAGCTGCCGAGTCCTTTTCCCCTTGGATTAGGGCAAGGAGCAGCTGGTTTGCGACTGGGATGGGGAGGAGCAGTGGGACAGAGCTGGTCCCGCTGGTTTGTCCCCCTGCACCCCTGGCCAGCACAGAGCAGGTCTCACCCAGCCCTCCAGGGTGGCTCCCAAACAATTCCAGGACCAATCCCTCAGCTCCTGGATCCCAGCTGGCCCCTCTGTGCTGATGAAATGTTGTTTTTCAAGCTTAAAAACTGGTCACCCTATAAATAAACTATTCCATGTTCTGAACATCCCATGCCTCGGGTCATTGGACTTGGAGAAATTCTGGCGACTGCTTCAGGCTCGCTGCCAAAAACCCCCAAACCCATCGGGGTAACAGAACCCTCCAACGCTGCATTTTTAGTGTCAGAAAATCACTTCGTTCTCAGCTCTGGGTGTGGATGGGGCTGACAAAATCCCAGCCTCCACACAGCCCCCGATCCAAAATTTCCTCACCTTCTCATACATTTTTAGCAAACAGAGCAGTGAATGTTCATTGAGGCATATCAAGGTTAGCTCAACAAAATTTACAGTTTTAGTCACTTTTCCAGGCTGTGTTCCCACAAAAGGAGCTTTGCTATCTGCTAAGAGTAATTTAAGAACAGCACCTTGTCTGCAATTAATATATTGGTTGTGATTAATTAACTAAAGCTTATTTTAAAAGTTTTATCATTTCCAACAGGCTGACAAGAAAATCATTGTGATTTCCCTCTACTTTAGGCCAGGAGTTCCGTCCCTGATGCTCTCCTTGCCCGACCTGGCCACCTTTGGGCTGGTTTTGCTGCAGAGCTGGTGGTTTTTTCGCAGGTTTTCTTGCAAAAAAAAAATTGCCCAGCTGGGTCTGCTGTGATCCCACCTGCCCCCAGCGCAGGGGATCGCCCGAGGTGGGGGCTGAGCTGCAGAGAACAGAGAGGCTGTGAAGGCTGGGGGAGCAGAGGAAGGAGGAGGTGGGAGCCCTGCGATGCAGTGAACACAAGAATTTATCTCTCACCATCTCCTGGTAGTTAAAGCCACAGAGCAGCTCCCCCCCAGCACCTTGTCCTGGGGTGAAACAAACAGCCTCAGGCCAGGGCACAGCCCCAAAGCCTCGGTGAGGGGGGGATTGGGGCTGAAAACAAAGTTCTGGGGAGCATTCAGGTCATTAACATTATCAGCGTCTGGATTAAGCTCTGTCCCAGCAGTCACAGAGCCCGGCTGGATGAAAAACAACTCCCAAGTTTCCTTGCTTAGGCTGAAGCCTGCAGTGACACCAACTCTTCACGTGGCATTTTCTCTCTCAAGCCCATCAACTTGTCCTGAATGCTGAACTCTGGATGTATTATCCCTCCCAGCAGAGAGGCAAACAGGTAGCCGAGGAGAACCTGCCTCGTTCCTGTTTGTTCAGTCACTTAGTGCCGAGACAGGAAAAAATTCTCCTCCCTGTCATGTTTTCCTCCCAGAGAAAGCAGCTCTTCAGCTGGAAAAGAGAAGGCTCAATGTGTTTTCTACTTGAAAGCCACTTCCAAAACTTTTCGTTTAGGCTTTGTTTTCAAAACAAATCCATTTTCTGGCCTGAAATGGTTTGTTGCAATAAATTTGCAGTTAATTGGAGGCTGATATTTATTTTTTTCAGACAGGGCAGGAAAGCACCGGAGAATTCCCAGAGAAACTTCTGGTTTTGTTGGAGATAGATTTGAGTGTGTGTATCCACACCCTGACAGACAGGACATAAATCCCTTGGGATTGTGCCAGAGGACCAAGGAAAAGGGTTTATCCTGCCTGGGCTGGGGATGGTTTGGGTTGGAAGCTGCCTGTTCCCAGAGCATTGGAAAATATCAGGAGTTGCTGGAAGGGGAGAAAAGGAGTGAGACAAGCAGGACCTGAAGTCACAGGGCTCTGGGAATCTTTGTGATCCCTGCCTTTGGGATGTGCAGGGTCTGACAGTCACCCCTGAGGGGAATTTCCTCGGAATTGAGGCCCTGATCATCCCCAGTCTGCCATTCCAGAGGGACTCAGCCTCCTCAGTGGGAACGTCTCTGGGTCTCCAGCCCTGCAGCCTCTCCTTTCTGCCATCCACAGCAGGGATTTATCCAGCCCTGCTGGATTTACCCCACTCCCTGCTGCAGGTGAAACACCCTGCTGGACCTCCAGCCCCTTCCCTGCTGGACCTCCAGCCCCTTCCCTGCCCGACCCCAGGGATCTGGGGTTGGATGAGAGCTGTGGCACTGATAAAGGCAGCAGTCGGAGAGCACAGACTCAGAGCTCGGAGCTCTGTGGCAGCTGCTGCTCTTCCAGAAACTTCCCCAAATCCTCTTTTTTCTTCCTTCCCTCCTTCCCTGCACTCATCCATCTCCCTCTGTTTTACCCAAATCTTTCAGGCTCTTCTGAATTTTTCACTCTCCAAATTGCAAGGGAAGGGATGAACTTCACCTTCTGAGCATGCACAGAGACAGCGTGACAAAGTGTGGGTGACCCATCCGATCATCCCTGTGACACTCATCAGACCCCCCACCCTGATCTGGCTCATCCCAACCTCTCTTATCACCAGGACCCCTATCTTATCACCAACACACCTATCCTATCACCAGGACTCGCCTGGTTATCAGCTGCACACGGCACAGGGACAAAGGGACCTTTCCATCCCCCTCAGGTTTTGTTCAGCAGCACAAAAATGGGACTAGAACAGCTCTGGGCTCACTGATGTCTGTTTCAGAGCCCTGAGGAGTTCCCAGAACCCATGGAAAAGGAGATTTTCCAAGCCATTTTCCCTTCTCCCACAGGGCTGGCCCATTCCTGGCCAGCAGGACAGTGTGGGATCAGAGATTCACCTGAATTCCACGGAGAAATGTGAGATTTGGAGGTGTGTTTTTGGCAGGATCAAAGCTTTCTGTGCCTTCATGGCTGCCAGACATTTCCCTGCTGGTCGGGATGGGACAGCCCAGTGGGAGAAGGGAAAAGAGCCAGGAATAGCTTGGAAAATATCCCTCAGAAACCCTTCAGGTGGATTTTATTTTTTAATCAACAACAGAAACCTTGGAAAAGAAGAGAGGTGCTGGTCCTGGAGTCGCTGATCCTTTATGGGACCATTCCAGGTTGATGATGCTGCTGGAGAGCAGGAAATCCATCCTCACTCATCTCTTCCAACTTCCAGAGACCCCCACGTGGGGACAGGAGCACCCTGTGGGGTGGGGACAGGCACTGGGACACTGCTGGCAGGTCCTGCAGCGAGCCAGGAGGTGCGGAGAGCATCGATGACACCGCTGTCACAGGGAGAGGCTATTTTTGCCCCTAAGTGTCACCAAGCAGCACAGGCAGTGGCAGCGGTTTCAGCAGCTGATTCTCTGGGCTGGCTCTCGTGGCTGTCACCGCTGAGCTTTGGCCACGGGGAGATGTGCTCAGGGGACAGTGCCTGGTGTCCCCACGGCCCCCTCAAGGCCTCTGCTCTGCTGAGGTGGCACTTTTGGGGCCTTGTTCTTACAACCTGGAGGATTTGTGGGTACCCAAGAATTTGGCTCTTGATCTGAGGTCCCCTTGTGCCCCATCCTCCTTCTTCTCCTCCACTTCTGGGCTTTCCCTCTTGTGACCTCCATCTCTCCCTCCTGTGACCTCCAACTCTCCCTCCTGTGACCTCCAGCTCTCCCTCCTGTGACCTCCAGCCTGGGCTTGTGCTCTGGGACAAGGTGAGGGACCCTCGAACTGAGCAGCAAAATAATTGGGCGTCAACAGGTTAAATAACTCCTCCAGCAAATACATTTTGCCATTAAATTAATTAATTTAATTAATCTCCCAAGTCATTGCTAAAGGAACTGCTTCTCTTTGCTGCCCTGGCTCATCCACCAGCTGGGAAATCCTGTGGCCGCAGCTCCAGGAAGGCCAGGGCTGTGTGGGCAGGGGGCTGAGCTGGCAGGGTTTGAGGGCCCAGCTGAGGGCCTGGCCAAGGCCTTGCTTTGTTTCCACCGAGAGTTCTGATGGAATAAAAACCTTCCCCCAGAACTCTTCGGTTGGGCCTCGTCAGCGTTTTCAGGTGGAAAGCTCTTTCTGTTGGAAAATTCCCGTCCAACCCAAGTCATTTATTCCTGGGGTCAGTGAGTGGGTGGAGAGCACGGTCCTGGCAGGGCTGTGGCAGGTCCCACATCCTTTGGTGTGACGGAAACAGGGATGTGGTGGAGCAGCTCCTTCCCCAGCTCTACAAAATCCACGTGCCACATCATCCTGGGCAGGATTTTGGCCACATGTCAGTGAATTTTGGGAAATCGACTGGAATGACAGTCAGTCAACAGCCCTTGACCGAAAAAGAATAAAAAATCCTGTTGAGGTGAGAAGCATCTGAGGTGGGGGTTGGTGTCTCCTCATCTTCTCCCTGGGAACAAGGGATGGGATGAGAGGAAAGGGCCTCAGGCTGCTCCAGGGAGGTTTAGATTGGATATTAGGTGGAATTTCTTCATGGAAAGGGTGGTCAGGCATTGGAAGGGGCTGCCCAGGGCAGTGGTGGAATCCTCATCCCTGGAAGTGCTCAAAAAACCTGTGGCTGTGGCACTTGGGGACATGGCTTAGTGGTGACCATGGTGCTGTTGGGTTGATGGTTGGGCTTGATGATCTTAAAGGTCTTTTCCAACCTCAATTCCATGATTCTGTGTGGAATTCTGTGATTCTCTGCCTCTGTGATTTATCCCTCTGCCTTTCCTGCTCCCAGGGCTGTGATTCCAGGAATACACAGTTAATCCTTGGGGAATTGGATTGAATCATTGTTGCACAGCAACACCCCAATGTAAAATAAATATTCATAAATTCGCAGGTTTGAACACACTTTGTTCTACTGCAGCAAATCTCACAGAAAACGATCGTTCGATTTGCTATTAAGAAGCACCTGTGCAAGAGACACCTTCAGGAAGGAACTGAAGGTGTTCGTGGCAAAAAATAGAAGGGAATCACAGAAATAAGGGAATCACAGAAATAAGGGAATCACAAAATCTACTGTCGTGCTCCAGCTGTTAAAATTGAAAATTTAACTGATAGATAACCACCGATTTAAAAAGCGAAATAAAAATACTGATTGGAAAAAAAAATCTTTGCAATGACTAATAAAAGACAAAACATCTCCTCCAACCAGTGGAAAAGGGGAAAGTGGTTTCTTTTATGTGTTTTTGCTTCAACAAAGGAGAGAAAAAAGGACGGAAAAAGTGTTTGATGGATTAAAGATGGGTTAAAAACAGACACAGGAAGGCAGACACCGATTCCTGCCAGCAGATCCCCAAATTCAGCACCCATTTTCCCAAACGTGAAGCAGCAAAGGCTCGGCAAAGAGGAAAAAATACTGTACAGAAGGCTGAGAGCTGCTATTTAGGGCAGCCTGTTTAACACCCCAGAGCTGTGCTGGCACAGCCAGAAAAATCACAACTGAGCTGACACTGGGAGGAGCTGCAAAGACGCAGCAAAGGTGGGGAAGGGGCAGAGGAGCTGCTAAGGTAGAGTAGAAATAATGACACAGGCTCAGATACTGAAAGTGGAACGAAAGGAGGAATTTTTGGGGTGGAATATAAAAATCTACTCGCAGACAGAGCAGGGAATTGAGCAAAGGGCGGTGGAGCCTCGGCACAGGGAATATTTCAGAGGATATTCCGAGTATAAACTGCAGGAATCATGTTTTAAAGGGGACATTGAATTTTACTTTGCTGTGTTTAATTCTGGTTTCATGTCAAATCATCTGGTTTATCTCTGTTGTTTTAAGTTCAGAAATGAACTAAAAAATCTCTCCTCTAGGTTTGCTTAATTCGCTTTTCTAAATCAAGGATTTGATTGTAGCTTTCCCTAACCAAGAATTCCTGCTCTTTCCATTAGGATTTGGGGATTTTTGACCTGTTTTCTCTGGCAGTAGAACAGGCAAAGGCCTTTCCCCTGAAATGGGTCACACTTGCCTCCACATCCAACCTGTTTTGCCCTCAGGGATCAGAGCCCAGGAGAGGATAGAGAAATCCAGCTGGACAGGATGGAAATGGGAGCTCACACTGCTGGAGAAGGACACTCCTTCCACAGTTGTCTCTTTGTCCCTGGGATCAAGATGGATCAGGATGCCTCAACACAGTCCCAGGCTCAGGAAAACCAAAGTAAGGGAAAATCAGATTCATAGGCAGAGTTAAATGGAGAGGGAATGAAGTGATGGGAATTTGTGGAGGTCATTCTTCCCAGCAAGTCAATGGAAGGAGGATGTCAATGTTCCCTTTGAGCAGTTTCCAAAGGACAATGTGACTTAGGGCAGATTTAATCCTCATTTTCCCTTCTGGTGTTTTGGGTTGGAGCCTTCAAAGTGGGGAATGACATCCCTGGGGCACCTGGGAATTGTCAGGTGTGTCCTGGTGTGCGTGGGAAAGGTTTTGTGTGCCTAAAATCACCCAGGGCTGTGTCCTGCACACAGGGACAAAGCTGGGCCTCTGCTGGCACTGGGCCTGCACGAGCTGTTATGATGGAATCATGGAATGGTTTGGGTTGGGAGGGACCTTAAAGCCCATCCCATCCCACCCCTGCCATGGGCAGGGACACCTTCCACTGTCCCAGGCTGCTCCAAGCCCTGTCCAGCCTGGCCTGGGACACTGCCAGGGATCCAGGGGCAGCCACAGCTGTGCCAGGGCCTCCCCACCCTCACAGTGTTCGTGCCCCCTCCTGCAGCATTCCTGTCTCCCCAAATCCACACCATCCCCTCTGCTGGGAATGGCCAAGGGGACTCTCTGGGAATCCTGTGGGTGTGAATAACCCAGTGGAAAACCCTCTGCTCCCAAAGCTGCTGCAGTCAGGGAGCCACGGGGCTCCTGCGCTGCCCCATTCCCTCTCCAGGGGTGGAGGGGAATCATCCTCCAGCGAGTAACCCAGGAGTAAAGCGCTGGCACAGCCCGGCCCCGGGGTGACACCGCAGATGTCACAGTGGTTTCATCCCAGGAGTTGCTGCCAGCCCGCAGACAATGGCTCAGGCGTGGCAGAAGGGACCAGGGAGCTTTCCAGTCCCTCAGGCCGGCTGTTCCCCAGGGATGAGTCCTGCCAAAATCCCGGGCCAACAGTGCACGCCAGCAAATCCATCCCAATTCCAAACCCCTCCAAGAGCAGAGGAGTGGGAACCCAGCTCAGTGCTGGATCATCCCTGCAGCCCAAACCCAAATCCCCTCCCCCAGCTGTGTGAATACCGAAGGTCCCTCTCCAGTTCTGGCTGAGCTTCCTTTTCTCCTATGGCAGCAACTTCCAGAGCTCTTTCCTACAGGATGGGTTTTGCTTCATTTCGGATAAAATGTTATTAAAGCCCTGCAGGAATTGGCAGGATGGGCTGAGGAGCTGCAGACAGGCTCTATTCTTCTGGGCAGCTGGGGTGGCTGAGCACTGAGGGCAGCTCTGCCCTAAAAACGCTGTCGTGGCACCTCCTACTCCCTCCCAACATGCAAATAATGCACTCAAATAATGCCACTGAAAGGTTAAAATAAAGATAAAAAATGATGCAGGCCAGCTGAGCTGGACTCAGGGTGGTGGCAGAGCTGCGATTCGGTTTTTGGGGTTCAGGGCAAGAGGGTGAAGAAGCTCAGAGGGAGGAAAGCCCCTGGTGCTGAGGGCAGGGGAGGAGCTGAGGTGGCTCCTGTGGGCACTGGGTGAGCTGAGGGTTTGAAGATGAGGTTCAGATGCAACATCTCAGCAGGAAAGGTGAGACCTGACGTTGAAAAGGAGCAGCTCTGAGGGGGGGCTCAGCCCTGCCTTGAGTTAGGAGGGGAAACAGAGCTGGACCACATGATTTGAACCACAAAAATCCCCTGAGGAGGAAGGGGGGGAGATGTTCCTGCAGAGAAAAGTCTGGTGGTGCCACAACTTTGTGGAGTTGCTTTGAAATTCTCAGCTCCTGGCAATGATTTTGTCAACAGAAAACTGAAAAAGGGGGTTGGGTTTGGAGAATTTCTCTTTGCAGCCTCTGGAGGGTTCCTTCAAACCACACATCTGGAAAGTAAAGAGTATTTTGGGGGTTTTTTGGCTGCGATGTTTTGATTGTCCAGGCTGGAAACCACTGGGGAGAGGGAGAACAACTGAGGGTGGTTCCCAAAGTGCTTTTATGAAATTCCATTTGAATTGAGAATTGAGGGTTGCTGTGGAAAATTCTCCTTGGTGAAAATTCACATTTCTGTGGAAAACCTGTTTTGAACAAAATATTTCACAGGGCTTTTTCATGAGAGACTGCCCAGGGATGAAATTACCTGATCCCTGAAAATCTGAAATGCAGGAAATCTCCTGTTACACCTGGATGTGATGGGCTCATCCCAGTTCCCTGCACTTCCTTGAAATCACTATATTTCCTTAAAAACACTTTTTATTCCTCTTTCCAGAACAATCCATTTTAAATGCTGCATTTCAACTCCAGCTTCTGGAGCCACCGAGGATCTTTATGTCACAATCTCATTCCTTCACAGGTAAAAACCATTTCTTGCAAAATTGGCTTTTTCTGAAGGAAAATTTCTATGTTGCCAGACAAGAAAAAACACCTTAAAGCATTATTATATTATATTTTATATTATATTATATTATATTATATTATATTATATTATATTATATTATATATTAATTATATTACAATACCAATAAAAAGATGGGAGGATGTGTTTTTTCTTCTCAAGATAAAAATCTACATTAGATCAGACCTTTACAAAAGTCTGTTTCTGTCCATTCATTAGAAAGGGAATCTTACAGGATCTTTCCATATGGAGAAACCCTTCAGGAGCAGATGTCGAACGTTAAATGCAACCAGGAGTCTCCTGATTCCCACTCTTGGGAGCAGTAAGAGAGAAGAGTGACCTCTACAGCCCAGCCCTGATTTCCTGGGAAGAAAGATTCTCTCTTTCCCTTGCTCACTCACACTCATCCTCTCAGAACCAGCGTAAAATAAAACAGAATAAAGTAAAATAACAAAAAAATCAGCTGACCCCCACTGCTGTGAATGAGACTGGAATCTCTGCAGAGATCTGGATCAGATGTTGGGAAGGAATTGTTCCCTGGGAGGGTGGGCAGGCCCTGGCACAGGGTGCCCAGAGCAGCTGTGGCTGCCCCTGGATCCCTGGCAGTGTCCCAGGCCAGGCTGGACGGGGCTTGGAGCAGCCTGGGACAGTGGAAGGTGTCCCTGCCATGGCAGGGGTGGGATGGGATGGGATTTAAGGTCCCTTCCAACCCAAACCATTCCATGGTTCTGTGATCAACCCAGTGAGGATGATCATTATTAGGTGGCAGATTTTTCCTTGCTGCTCCTGCCTTGGCAGCACCAGGATCTTCTTGGTGCTTTTCCACCCTGCTGGAATGCAGGGACAGAAGTGTTGGCAGAGGTGTAAAACCTGTGCTCACCCCGAGGACGAGGAGCTGGCTCTGCTGAGGCCTCAGTGCAGGGCAGAGAAGCAGAAATCACCTCTGGGCTTTGCTGCCCCTTTCCCTCTTCGTGCACCTGCCAGGACCCTCTGACACCTGGTACCAAACAGGACCTGGGCTGCACCCAGAGTGGGCTGGAAAAAAAAAAGGATATTTCATGCTTGGGTTTGAATCGTCCCAGTTGCAGGGAATCATGGAATGGTTTGGGTTGGGAGGGACCTTGAAGCCCATCCAGTCCCACCCCTGCCATGGCAGGGACACCTTCCACTGTCCCAGGCTGCTCCAAGCCCCGTCCAGCCTGGCCTGGGACACTGCCAGGGATCCAGGGGCAGCCACAGCTGCTCTGGACCAGGAGCAGATCCAGCACCAGCCTCAGACTGCACAGGAAGCTCAGGGAGAGGTGCTGTGATCCTCTGAGCTGAGGAATTCAGAGAGGGAATTTAACTGGCTGGATTTAATCAATCCATGAAGCGGGGCTGCCTTTAGCACAGATTTTGCTGCGTCCCAATGGTTGGTTCATCAATAATGAAACATCTCAAAACCCCAGCCCTGAATGTCCCCATTTGTTTGTGCCGCTCTGTGTGTGCCAACCTCGTTTAAACTGAGATTTAAATTGAGATTTATTCTGGTTTTATGGCTGCATCCCTCAAGCCCTTTGATGCCTGAAGACGCCTCCCACACAGAGATTGGACAGAATAAGGGAATAAAGGTGGGTATTTATTTGAAAGGCCTTCAGAGGTACCCCTGGGGAGCCAGAGGCCACTGCCCAGATGGACCCCGAGATGGACGGCAGCTCACGAGTTCTTCACACTTTTACAGGTTTGGTTCATTTGCATATCAGGGTTAATTCTCCAATTAAAGCTTCCGTTTAATGATGTAATTTCCCCAAGCCTGCCCCCCTCCCCTTTAGGATCTTTGGTTTATACTTTTTGGGCCTAGGACTGTCTGAGTGTCCTTGGAGAGCAGGCCTGGAGAGGCTTTGTTATGTCTGCCTAGCACGAGAGAGCAGAAATTAACAGGCTACAGGTTACACGCTAAGCAGTACAGGGTTTGAACAACATAAAAGTTAAAACCTAAGGCATCACCTTCTCCTCTTCCTCCTCTCCCTCTCCATGTGCCACCCCACGGGGGTCCCGTGCCACCCTCAGGGCGCCGCTGTCACCTCTGTGGGGCTCCTCACTGGCTCCTGGCTGACTCCACACCTTCCGCAGCGCTTTGAAGCTCCAATCCAGCACGGAATCCTCCCCCGCCGCTGCCTTTGGGCTGCCGGTGCTGCCGGGAAGCTGGAAAGCAGCGGTGCCGCTGCAGGAGCCACCGGCCCCCCTCTCTGTGTCCCCGCATGTCACCGCCTCTTACGTAACCGCGACATCGCTGCAGCTTCCCCCGGGGCTGCTCGTGCAGGGGAAAAAAAAAAAGTGAAAAAAAAAAAGAAAAAGAAAAAAAAAAAAAGCCTAAAAAGGACCCAGGGCCATGTCTGGAGGTGCGGGGCTGTCGCGGGGGCGGGAGGTGAGGGACACTTGGGGACGCGTCCCCCTCCCGCCCTGCCCGGGCGGCTCCTGCAGGAGCCGGGTGGTTCCAGGGCTTGGGTGCCGTCCTCAAGGTAAGTCCTGGCCAGGAGGTGCTGGGGAATCCGTGGAATTGCGGCTTTTCCGGGTGCTGGGGGGCAAAGGAGGAAAAACCACTGCTGGGTTTGTCCTCCTGGGACGGGGAAAAGCGCTGCCTTTTTAATTTTTTTTCATATTTTTTTTAAATTTATTTTTCTTCTTTCTTTTAAAATCTTTCTATACTCACCCCCCCCTGCACTTTTTTCTTTTCATATTTCAAAATCTTCTAAAATCTCTTTTATTTTTTCTTCTTTCTTTTTCGTCTTTTTTTTTCTCTCTCCCTTTTTCTTTTTACTTTTTTTTTCTGTCCTCCTTTTCCCTCTCTCTCCCCCCCTCTGTTTATTATCTCTTTGCACCCTCTGCTTTCCCTCACCTGCCCCCGAATTTCTGTCTCCAAACTGGCACCCAGCACCCTCCCTTCCCACTGACACCTGGATGCACAAATATTCACTGTTCTGCCATGTTCCTCCCTAATTCCTTTTCCCATCCTCAGATGGAAGCGCTGATATTTGTAGCTTTTATTTTATTATTCCGCTTTATTTTCCTCATTGTCAAAGTTGGACAAGTTTTCGCTGCCTGTTCTTTCCACTGTGCGTATTTTAGCAGTCAGCATTGCTTTGGATTTCAAGGAAGTTTGAGAATAAATAATTATTCTGTTGATTAAAAACCTGTGAAAATGACATTTCTTGGGCCTTCCCAGACTAAAAAAGTCTTTACTGGGCGCCCACCCAATGGTTGGAACCTCCAGTTCCACAGGTGACAAAAGTCCTTGGTTGTAGCAGAGAGAATAAAAGACTTAAATTTTTTGAAATATTTAAGATTTATTACTTTTTTGGCCATTCTGAATTTGAATTTTGTTGTGCTGTGGCTTCTGACTGGCTGGATTTCTTGGGGGCAGCCAAAGATTTGTTGGGAGAAGGGAAATACAGTTCCTAAATGTCCTACGTGCCAATTATCCCATATTAGAGCCCTGCTCCTAATAATTATTGCAATAATTAATTGTAGGGTGACTTCCATGCCAGCATGAGTGGAAGAACCTGCAGATATGAGGCAGAAAATATTAATTCCTCCAATTTCTGACATTTCTGGTTGCCAAATGCACCAGGTTTCACTTTAAAAACACCGCTTTTAAAATTCAGGCACCTTTAAGGGGTCTCAGAACTTCAGTTCTCTTACAAAGAGTCTAAACCATCAATTATTTTAAGGAAATATTCCAATCCCAACTTGAATTTCTTTACAGTGTGTCCTTAAAAGTTAAATTCAAATGATACTGGGTTAGGAAATCGAATGTGAAGAGCTTTTGGTTTTGTTTTGTTTGCGGGGTCAGGTTTTTCGTGTTGTTTTCTGCCCGTCTGGTTTTTGAGGCCCCACATTTTTCTTTAATTCAAAGATGAGACTTCCACATAATGAGGCACCTTCAGCTCACAGAGGCTTCAAGAAAAACAGCAGATATTGGGAAAATCTTATTAAAGTCCAGGTTTTTTTTTTCCCTGAGCAGCTGTAAAACATCTTTGGAAGCAACGACACCAGGCCCCGGCCTTGCCCTTGGGGTCCCTGCCCTGATTTTTCCTGAGGTGGGAACCTCTAGAACACAGCCCAATTTCTGCTGTTCGCAAACTGTTTCTGTTTCTCACACTAATTAATTAATTAATTATGGATCTTCCAGCCTGCCCTGGCTGCAGGGGTATTTTCACTGCGCAGGATTGATTTGAGGAGGGCTTTTCCTGTGCTACCACAGCAGTGTGGCCTCAGCAACTGGGGGTGAAATGTCCCCTTAAATTTGGATTTTGGGGAGCTGGGGACTCATCCCATCTCCTGGGCATCCTTCAGACCTAAAAGATGGGGTGGGTGAAACCCTTTTGGTGAATCACCTGCCCTGGGTCTCCTGAAATTGGTGCCAGGCCACAGCTCCCTCCTTTTCCAAAGCTGTGCAATAATTCAGGTAATTCAAATGAGCCAGGTAAGGTGTAATTAATAACAGAAATTCAGGTGAGGCGTAATTAACAGCAGAAAGTCAGGTAAGGTGGAGTTAAGAGCAGATTTTACCTTTGTATCTCGAAAAGGAAAAGTACCTTTATTTTCTTGTGGAGTCAAGAAACTCCTCCTGCTTCCGCCTTGTGAGCATTTACTGTGATTCTTAATATTGCAATAATTGGAATATTGCAAAGATTGGAATAAGCAGGGGACGGAAGAGAGAGTCCATTGGTTTTTGCAGTTTTCTGTCATGGTCTGGCTGCTGATTTCTGCTGTTTGGACACGAACCTGGAAGGAGTTGAGCAGCTTTAGTGGAGACACTCCAGATTTGGCTTGAGTGCAGTTTCAGACAAAACCCAAATCCTAATTTAGAGCCTTGACTTTACTTAGCCAGCATTTTGAGACTGATAAAACCCTGATAAGGACCCTGCTGCCTTGGGCACTGAGGAACCAAGATTTGGTGTTGAAATGAGCAGTTTCAGCTTTCATGCGTTGCCAGCAGCTCTGTGTGTTACAGAAACTCAGCAGCAGTGACTGTGCCTGAAAAATCTTCAGAAGTTTCATTTATTTCCTGTGATGGCAGAGTGAAAGGGAAACCTCTGAGAGAAAATCTTGATATTAGCAATTAATGACTGAGAGATGTGATCAGGCTGGGCTGGGAGTGCCTTTGGCACGTGCACGGGTGGAGGAGGCCTGGCAGCCTCCAGGCCAGGCTGGTGGTGAGGATTTGCTTCCTTTCAAAACAAAAAGGAAAGTTTTGAGAGGACTTCAGGTCCTTTGACAGGATTTCTGCAGAAGAACTCAAGGATGGGAGTGTTCCTGCTGAAAAATTATCATAAAATCACAGAATCTCAGACTGGTTTGGTTGGAAGGGACATTAAAGCTCATCCAGTGCCACCCCTGCTATGAGCAGGGACACCTTCCACCATCCCAGGGTGCTCCAAGCCCTGTCCAACCTGGCCTTGGACACTGCCAGGGATCCAGGGGCAGCCACAGTTTGTAACCATAAGGAGACAATGACAAAGGAGCCACGTGCAGAAATTCGTGGTCCTTGAGATGCTCCAGTCCCAGTCTGCTGAATGTTCTGCACGTCTCAGTGGGAACGGTCTGGAACAGGAGGGGAAGCAACGAGGTGAGGGTGAGTTTTATTTCGGTCCTGCAGAAACTGTTGTCAATGGGACCCTCTAGCCCTGAGTCGTGGAAGTGCTTGTGCTGGCTTAGGCACAGGAAAAGACTGGGAGAAAGAGAGGGAGAGCTGGACTTGGTTTCAGTTTGTCTGCTTAAAGCGAAATAATTTCTTGGGGCTGGAATCTGGCTGGGTTTGCAAAATCCCATGGGATCCGCTGCCTATGTGTGTGTCTCTGGGGCTCAGGGATAAGGTCAGGGCCTGGTTCAGTTTGGTAAATCAGGAATAATTCGCAGCTGCTGCTGTGAGGAACCACACAAGGAGCAGGAGGATGGGGATCCTGGAAGTTTCATGGGCTGTACAAAATGTTTTGGGTTGGGCATTGTGAAACAGATTTGTGGAAAGATGAAGGAGGGAATTGGGAATATCAAAATACAGGAGAAGGCTCTTTCCTGACTGGTGTTTGCTGGAGGATGGATCTGGAAAATGAGGGGAAGTCCTTGTTTTTATAAGGATTTGTTCTGCTTTTCCTCTGGAAGTGTTGTCACTGTCACTTGGTGACAGCAGCACCTTTTCAGCTCCTGCAGAGCAGAGGGATTTTGTCATTTGCAAGTGATAAAAAATAAGCAAAATGACAGAGTTCCACTGTTTTCAAAATAGAGATTTCATGTACCTTCAATGTACCTTGCTGGCCCGGGATGGTTGCACTTCCCAGAGATTAGAAATGTGGTCAGTTATTTCCTGCTGGGTCTTGACTTCTGAATTGGAGTCCTTGGGAATTCCAGGACAGAAACCCCTGACTTGTTAAGGCCGATGTCAGTTCTTGCTTGAGCCAGCTTTCTGGCCTTGTCTCAGAAAAAGCTCCTAGGCTCTGCCTAATTTTAGATTTCAGTTCAGGCCTCCTGGATTTCAGAACCTGCAATGACGCTCTGTGGGGAGGAAGGGACTTACCTTGGGCTCGTGGCCGCCTCTCACTTCTTCCTCCTGCCGAGGCATCACCGTAACCTGTGGGGTAACCTTCAGATAATGATGAGCTTTATCTCTGCACATTGATCTTCACTTTTTAAAAAAAACCCTATTGTGACAGCAGTTTTGGTCACATTCAGTATGAAGCAGATGGAATTTTCCATCCCTCTGGGTAGGCAGAGAGGGGAGGAAGGCGGAAGCCGGGCTGCACTCGCCGCACATCGCTCGTGGGCATCCAACTGCTCCTCCAAGGAGCTCCTTCAGCTCCTGGGCTCCTTCTCTTCTCCTCCCATCATCAGAGTGAAGATCCAGTGGCTGGAAAAGCTCTCCTGCAGTGCCTCCAAGGTAAATGCAGCCACACCCTGCAGGTTCCCATCAGCAGCCCCTGAGCGGCTGCTGGAAATATCCCAGGAATTGCCAGGTTCGTCCCTGCCCTCTGTGCTGCTGAGGGGCACAAAGGCTTTGTGTGCTCCTTCCTTTCTGATCAATGATATTCTCAATGGTGTTATAGATGATACTTTAAACAGGTCTGATATGGAGGGGCTGCTCCTGCAGTCTGGGACCTGTGATGGTGCTCGAGCGCGATCTCAGTGAGGGGCAGCGTCAGGAGCTCTTGGCCAGGTTGGGTTTGTTGGCATCAATCAGCTCAGGGGAATTCCAGCCTCTTTCAGCATCGTTTGATCTGAATGAAAGAGCTCAGATATCTCGAAGAAATGGCCAGGGGAAGAGGAATAATTCAGTTATTCATGTTGTGTGTTCCTGGAGCTGGGTCCAACAACTGGGTGCTGAAACTGAAGGAACAACTAAAGACGTTTGTAAAATGCTCTGGAGTGCCCAGGTTGTTTTTCTGACTTAATTGGTTTTCCAAGGAGAGGTTTGGTTGTTTTAAAAAAACAAGCAGAAATTATATGAAAATACTGAGATAGGAATTGTTTTGAATTTTTATAGAATCACTGAATCATGGAATGGTTTGGGCTGGAAGGGACCTTAAAGCCCATCCAGTGCCACCCCTGCCATGGGCAGGGACACCTTCCACTGTCCCAGGCTGCTCCAAGCCCCGTCCAGCCTGGCCTTGGGCACTGCCAGGGATCCAGGGGCAGCCACAGCTGCTCTGGGCACCCTGTGCCAGGGCCTCCCCACCCTCCCAGGGAACAATTCCTTCCCAATATCCCATCTATCCCTGCCCTCTGGCAGTGGGAAGCCATTCCCTGTGTCCTGTCCCTCCATCCCTTGGAAATTGTCTCTCTCCATTTTTCTTGGTGCTCCTTCAGGTCCTGGAAGGACACAATTAGTTTACCTTCTCTTCTCCAGGCTGAACAATCCCAGCTCTCCCAGCCTTTCCTCCCAGAGCTGCTCCATCCCTCTGATCATCCTGGTGCCTTCTCTGGAGTCGCTCCAGCAGCTCCTCTCCTTCCTATACCGAAGACTCCAAAGCTGATTTCAGTTTTTGGCTGAAATACTCGCATCTCTGATTCTACTATTTCTAAACTGTCCCAGAGTCAATACTTTTCACCCAAACTGTGAAACAGAACAGGGGAAGAAAAAGGATTTCTTGAAAGTCCTTTCCCAGCAGAAAAAAACCCCAAATTTATGAATATCTTGCATTTAGCCCCTGTGGCACAGGTCAGATTTCTCGGGTTCAGAGGCAACTGAAATGGAGCAAATACTGCGAAAGCTTCATTATTTTCTGATTCTGTGATTATTCAGCAGCTCTCACTGAGGCATTTGCAGACCAAGAAATGCAGAACTCGGCCACTTGTAAAGGTCCAGTGGCACCTCAGGGGTTTTCAGGGTTTTGCAGCACATTTCCAGCCTTATGGCTGGTCACTGTGGTCACAGACCCACAGTCAAATTTCGAGGTCAGGTTGTTTCAACCTGAGCAATACCTGAGCTGCTTTTGAGGCTTCTTACCCCGAGCAGAGCGGCCTCAGGGCTGTGGGCTTGGACCACAGGGCCTGGGGAATCAAGGAAGCAGCCGCTTTGGTAACTCGGGGTGGGTTCCCAGGCTTTGAACTCTCCTACCTCAGGACCAAAGAGACAAAATTAATTCTACCGAGCTCCCAACAAACCACCTGTTGTGATCAGGCTGCCGAGACAATGATTTAATAGCTCAGAGCTCAAAATTTTAGCACACCAGGAAGTTCATTGTGTCCTTCTGATCTGTAGAGGAAAAGGTGATTTGGGGGAGTTCATGGCTGTAATAGTAATAGTAATTATTAATAGTGATTGTAATCCGCTCCAGAGAATCCTTCTGCGCTCTTGGAATCTGAATTTCAAAGAAATGAGTGCAAAGCTTCAGTGGAGACCAGATTTTAGAAAAGCTGAAGGTGAAAATGCCTAATTTTGGACATTAAGGGCCCTGCAATCCACTGCCAGACCTGCAGCAATATTTAATGCTTGGAGCCGACAAACATTTGGTGTTTTCAAAATAGACACGCAGCAAATTGGGGCTTTGGCACAGTGGGGTTGTTTCTGAGTCCGTTTTGGTTTGAGTTTGAGTTTAAAGCTTTCATTCCTCCAGCAGTGGCTGCCACAGGTCATTGGGTTCTGCTGTTTGCTCCTCTTGTGCCTCCTTTCATCACCAGACCACGTTATTTCCCACTGAGACACAAGAAGTGAGTAATAGATGTTCCTCAACAGCTCCTGTTAACCACTGTGCAGTGTGAATGTCAAATACTCAGGAATATGAGTAATTAGAGCGAAGCCCTTTTATCTTAAACAGCCTGGGAGGTTTAGAGAGCGCCCTAAGACACCACCAAACCACAGGGTTAATTTTTTTCTTATTGCGCAGGTGAAGCAGCAGCAGGCATCAAAACTTGTTTGCTGCTTGCAGTGTTTCTACAGCACCGTGTCCCTGGGAGAAGTTTTCAGAGGTTTCTGATGTAAATCAGCACCTGGGCCTCATTTTATCAGTGTAAGTTCTCGTATCAGTGAAAAATATCAGAGTTATCTCGTTTTATCAGAGCAAATTCTCAATAACTCCTGTGGGTTGGATGTGCTGGAGTGGCTTGAGCTTAAGAGCTGAGTTCTGATTTAGTTTAGGATGAGATAATTTAAAAGACAAGAAATAGGCAGCTCTCAAGCTCTTTTATATTGGTATGAAGCAAGCTAGGCTCAAACTCTGTGCGATTTCAACTCCAAATTCCAAATTCTGATCCTAGTTTAACAAAAGTAAATTCGAGTGATGTTCCCATGGATTGGCTCTTATATATCCAGGTGATGAATCGAGTGTGATCAGGAAAGTGGGAATGAGTGAGAGTTTGATCTAAAGATTGTCTGTGAGGTAGTGAATTTCATAATGGAATTGGGTGTTTTATGGAAAACAACTGGAAGTTTTCTTTCCTTTGCTTATTTAAAATCAACCATTTTCACTTCAGAGCTTAGAACAGAAATCTCCAACACAGGGAAGTTCTGCCAAGTCACTTTGTGCCCTTTTATATTACATCGATTGTCCTATTTAATTAAAATATACGTAGATTTATGCTTGGAGTTTCATTTTTGGCGTTTTAGTGATGAATGCTCCTCTCAGCTGTGCTTTTAAACGAGACTTAAAACACCAAATTTTTATTGATTGTTGTCGATATACATTTTTTATATAAGTATAAACAGGTGTGAAGATTTAAGACAAATTTTGCAACTTAGGGAAGCCTTAGAGAGAGGTAGCAAAATTTAGAGTCACACATGAAAAATGGAGGAAACTGAGAATAATAAAATACAGATATGATACTACAGGGATTGAATTTTGTATTTAATCCACGTCATCCTTTCTAATCCCAGGGTAAGATCATGACTGTGGTTCAGTTGTACATCAATAACCACTTGCTGCTGAACAAGGCCTGATCTTTGTCCCTTTTTTGATGACTACATTATCCTGAGGCAAAGAACTCCAAATTTTACTTGTGCTGTATGAAGATTCCCTTTGTTTCTTTGAAATCCGCTCTCTGATAATCCCAGTTCATTTTCTTTATTCCTGAGAAATAATGAGTTAAAATTGCTCTTTGGAGAAACTGTTCTGGTTGCCCTTTGCGGGATTTATTTTAATTTTGCTGCATCCTTGAAACAAAAAGAATTATCTGAGGGTTGAGGACTTGCCTTGGGCTCGTAGTAAAGGGAGATTCAGCAGCTGATTTCGGGGTGCTTTGATTGTGTATCAGCTCAGGGCTCAGCACTGAATCAGTTCCGCTGCGATATCGAGTTTTTCCTGGAGGGTTTTGCACGCCCCGCTGGAAAGTCCAACTCATCAGAGCCCCCTCTGATCTGTGGCTCAGGGGGGAGATAAGGGAAAGGAGGGGAGATAGGGCTGAACCAAATCTCTGAAGCTGAGCCCTACCAGGGCCTTCTTTGAGTCGGAGGAAAAGTTTTTAGCGAAAATGAGGATCTTTTGAGCAGGGTGGTGGAGAGTAAGTGCAAACCCCTGAGTACAGCACGTCCTCAGCCTCACAGAGGTGCAAATTAAACCAGGGCACTGCACATTTAGCCCTTCCCAGCTGATCAGAGGCATTGTAGAAGTGATAAGAATGGGTTTTACTGCTTATCTTCGTGAATTTAACAATCTTTATATAAAAACCGTGCCTTGCATTCGGCCTGCTCGGGGGTAAAGCTCAAAGGATGCTCTCTAGAGAAGCAGAGCTTCCGAGATATGCTCTGTCTGAACAGAACCAGCAGATTTTGAGGAAAAAATGAGGTGAAAACCAAAGAAACAGCATCATTTTACGAATGTTTCAGTGCTTTCTGTTCGGGGTGCAGTTAATACAGAGCTCGGCCTACATCCAGCCAAGGCGCTGGTAAATAAATGTCTGTTATACTTCCAGCTGCAGAAACAGCAGACACCAAAGCACCTTAGAAACTCTTGGTTGCATAATTCACCCAACCAAAGTGCCCTAAAGTCACTGCTAATATTAATGTTTCCACTGGGCCCTGTGGGGACGGGCTCGGTGTCACTTTGTGCTCTCCACTGCTGGAGGCCGCGCTCGTGAAGAGCCCCGAGACACTCGTGTGGGTACAGGTGTGACTTTGTGGGCTGCAGATAAAAATAACAGGTAGAGTTGAGACTCTGTGGCCTAGACCTTGATGCTTTCACACACTGGCCCAGCTCAGGCTTCATTCCTTGACCTTAAAAGGCCAGATCCTGCCTCCGATAAGAGCTTCCCCTGCCTCCCGCCTCACACCCGGCCTCCCTCCAGGCCTTCCCCACCTCCAAGGAAGTGGAAATGTTTCATTCCTGCCTTTCCCCCTGGCTTCAACCCTCACTTCTCACTATTTCACTTCCATGTGCTTCAAGTGTTGAGTTCTGAAGGGAATTCCCACCTCGGCACCCTCACTTGGAGAACGAGGGGTTGGATTAATGTGGGAAAGGTTCAACAAAATGGGTTTTCGGGAAGGTTCATTGCTCAGGTTCTGTCTCACAAATGCCTGTTTTGTGTCCCTTTTTTTGCCCCCCATGCTTCCCAGCCTGATTGAACAGGGAATATTGGGAACAGTAATCCTGAAACTTCCCATAGGATCTCCTTGTGATGGGCACCAGGAGCAAGGGAAGGATGGGGAGAGAACAACCTGCTCTGCCCACTGCGGGTGAGGAGTTTACTTAGTGAAAAAGCAACCTGTTGATCTTTGACTCATTCAACAAACAACTCGCGTCACCTCCAAACCTGACACCTTCCTGCTAAGTGATTAAGCCCTGAAAAAACTGCATTTCTGCCTCTTGACACTGTGAAAAACCACAAATCCACTCGCTGAAATTCTCCTTTTGATGCTTTCAGGTCAGCAGTAATTTTGATCGAAAGCTGGAGGAATTACCCTAAACTTATTTGTGCCAAAGGACATTCTTTGTTTTGGTTTGTAGTTGCCCTCAGAACCTTTGTGTACTCTTTGAGATCTCCAGGGCTTAGGGATAAATTAAAATAAATGCATTCCAAATGTATTTAATCACAAAATCCCACTGATTTGTGCAGAGAGCACTTCAATGGGACTCATCCTGATTTAAACCAGAACCAAACTCTGGTCACACTGGGCAAACTGGGAGAGGAAATAGATGTGGATTGGTCTGGTTTGCAGGGCTGAGTTGTGCAGAGGTCACTGGTGATGACAACCTGCCAGTACTGAAGGGTTCTAAATCTGCATAAATAGAGATTTCATCTACAAGCAGTAGAACATTGAATCAAAGGCCTTGCACAGCATTTTAGGCTCAGTGTTCATCTTTCTACTCTACAATATTTGTGTAACTCTGTGTGTGTATGTGATGGAGCTTGTTTAATCCATCCTCACATTGCTTGAGCCTCAAAATCCTCCAGAGATCTTTCCTGCCTCATTTGTTGGGTGCTTGGGATACCTTAAAAAGGGATCTGATTTTCTGAAATACCTTCAAATGGACACTGAGTAGATTTAGATGGAAGGATTTGTTCCCTGGGAGGGTGGGGAGGCCCTGGCACAGGGTGCCCAGAGCAGCTGTGGCTGCCCCTGGATCCCTGGCAGTGCCCAAGGCCAGGCTGGATGGGGCTGGGAGCAGCCTGGGACAGTGGAAGGTGTCCCTGCCCATGGCAGGGGTGGGACTGGATGATCCTTAAGGTCCCTTCCAACCCAAACCATTCTGGGATCCTGGGATTTTATGATATTTTGCTTCCAAAATTTTGTCCTCTCTATGATTTATGAGTTGTATCCTGGAGGAGTAACAGGTGACTCTTGGAAAACCAGACCATTCAAATGTGATCTTTCACTGAAGCTCAGGAAGTGAAGAGCCCTGGAAATTTTTCAAACCTCCAGACACAAATTACAGCTGGACAGTGTTTAGGAACTGCTTATTGCCCACAGAATGAGCTCTTTTGAGTCGTGTTGATGTGAGATGATGAAGAAGAGAGGAAAGCCCAAACATGGTCCTATGCGTCCTTCACTGAGATCTGTGCTCAGCTGCTCCCTGCCCAGAGTGAGTTCTGGAATGATTTGGAATTAGATCTTTGCCTTTTGCTTGAGGGTGGTTCTCAGCCACAGAGAAAAGAGTGACGCATGTTGCTCACACAATAAATTCAGCAGGAAGGTTGGAATTACTCATGTGCGTTATTGGCCATGTGGATTTTCAGAAAGCTCACGTGCCACATTTTCACAAACTTGTGCAACCCCAGCTCTCTGCAGGAGTTTGATCTCTCACTTCACCTCAATATCTCGATTTCATTTCATTCCTAAACAGCTTTTTGAAAATTTCTGGCTAAAAACTGCACAATGCTTGGCTTTTGGATGCTATGGTGGGTTTATTGCCTCTGACTCTGGGCAGTGTTGAGCTTGAATTATTTTATTCTTGGGGGTAAGAGGTGGGGGAGTTTTCAGCTGAAAGCATCACCAGTCCTCTTCCCCTCAGCAGTGTGAGCAGCCCTGCCAGGAACCTTGGGGCTGTTGTCCCCATGACTCAGAAAAGCCCTTGTCACTTATAGAAACAGCTGCTGGGATTATTCCAGCTCTGAGGGGAACCACGAGCACATTTCAGTGCTGATAAAGTGTCCTGGAGCCAGCACACACCGAGGGGACACCTTGGTCACTTGTTTGTGTGTTGGTGTTCGTGGGTCACAACAGTGTCAGAGTCAGGAGGTGAAGTGAAGGAGCTTTCCAGGGGCCCTGGGGATTGAAATGTGGCCAATACCAAAACTCCAGTGCCTCGGTTGCTCACTGAAGTGAAACAATTATGCTTTTGTTTACCATTTTAGGGTAATCCTGGAAAGGTGGTGGCTTATCAGGCTCGGTGCTGGCTGGTCCCTCTGGCCCAGCTTCCTGTTGAAAGGGACGAATTTCTGAGTGAGAACTGCCACAACACCTCAGGGAGATTATTCACAGCATCCTGTAGTGACAGGACAAGGGACAATGGCTTCAAACTGACACAGAGCAGTCAGTTCATTGGGATATTGGGAAGAAATTCCTTCCCGTGAGGGTGGGGAGGCCCTGGCACAGGGTGCCCAGAGCAGCTGTGGCTGCCCCTGGATCCCTGGAAGTGTCCAAGGGTGGGTTGGATGGGGCTTGGAGCACTCTGGGATAGTGAAAGGTGTCCCTGCCCATGGCAGGGGGTGGGATGGGATGAGCTGTGAGGTCCCTTCCAACCCAAACCATTCCATGATGGCAAAACTGTTTTGTAACCCTGCTTAGAGCTCCTACCCAAAGTCCGTGACTGAGGTAAATCAGTTCTTCTCCCTGTGCCTTCCTTATCTCCCAAACAGGGCTAATGACTCTTATTTCCTTTGTAAAGCAGCTCAAGATAAGTGGGAGATCACTACTAATTTTTATGATCTTTGATTGAAGTTACTCAGATAACGAAATGCGTGGGGTGCAACTCTGCTCAGTCATGCATGGTTTCTGGATATCCTGGGGTGGACTTTGCAGAGACATTGGTGAGATGTGAGTGATTAATTGATTGATTGAGTGATTGATGTGCTGACACATCAGGACCTGAATATTTTGAAAATGTTTCGGAATCTGAATATTTTGAAAAGTTGGCTCCAAAATGACAGGAATAAGCGAGATAAGCCGTCCTCATTTTCCACACGTGCATAACAGAGAAAAGAACAACCCCATTCTGGTATTATTTTACCCAATGGCACTAATTACCAGCACCATTAGTGGTAACTGATGAGTGTTCTCATTCCAACAGAACCGCAGCTGCCTTCTCCACCACCATGGAGAACTTCCTGGCCCCTCGGAGAGAGCTGGTGCTGCAGCAGGGCCGGGCCCAGCTGCTCCTGGGGAAGGCGGGCGGACATTCCCGGCGGAAGCGGGAATTCATGCCGGACGACAAGAAGGACACCATGTACTGGGAGAAGAGGCGCAAGAACAACGAGGCCGCCAAGCGCTCGCGAGAGAAGCGGCGCCTCAACGATGTGGCCATGGAGAGCCAGCTGGTAGCGCTGAGCCGCGAGAACGCCGTGCTCAGGACCGAGCTGCTGTCCCTCAAGCTGCGCTTCGGGCTCCTCAGCCCCGAGCCCAGCCCCTACCAGGGCCGCCCCCTCGGGCTCTACCTCAGGGGGCACCGGGCAGCCTCCCCGCTGCTGAGCATGGAGCCCTTTGCTGGTGATTCCTGCTGCCCTGCCCAGAAGAGCTTCGTGCCCAAGGTGCTGGAACCGGCTGAGTTTCCTTGCAAAACCTTCAACCCCTCCACAAACGTCTTCGGCTGCGACTCCAAACCCGTTCCCATGGACACTCCTGGCCTCCAGCAGCCCAAAAGCTTTGAGGCATCCTTCAGCCCCAAAAGGTTTGATGCGTCCTTCAGCCCCACAGTTTGCTCTCCGTTCCTCAGCTACCCCTGCCCAGACAAACACCCCTTCCCCTGGCCTTGGCTGGGCAGCACCTGCTTCTTGTGCCCATCCGCCGGCGCCACCAAGGCCAGGAAGGAGAGCAGCTTTGCGGTGTCGGATGAAGATGACGAGCAGCAAGTGCCCAAAACTTCTCCTGTGCCTCCCTGCAGCCTGCCCTGCCCCTCAGAAGAGCAGCTGAAGGGCCGGAGCTTTGCTGCCCTCCCACACAAGCTCCGGATTAAGAGCAAAGCCCTGGGCGGTCTGGAGGAGACTGGGCTGGACTCACACTGAGGCAGCACAGGAACGGCTGCTGTGGGGCCACAGTGAGACATCCCAAGGACACGAAGGGTTTGGAAGGATCAGGTGGGAGGGAAATGTCTTTTTCTCCAAAGATGGACGTAATTTTCCCTGCTCTGTGTAAACGCTGAGGGAGTTTCTGGGGCTGCATCACTACAGCACAACTGCAGCTGGCCAGGACCCTGCAGTATCCTGGTCTCGCTGGTGGCTCTGCTACCACAGCAAGCTCGAACTGGAGGTGTGAAGGGGCAGGAAGAGGCCAAGACAGTGGGGACGGTTCCCACACAGCGTGACACCACTACAGCTGCCAGGGGTATCAAGCACTGTAGTGACCTTTGCTCCATCACCGCCTTCCTCCTCACCAATGTGCCTGAAGTTGGAATTCCCTGACACAGGAAACTGTTGATGGAACCAGCTTCAGACCCCTCAGCTGTCTGGAGAAAATAAAAAGTGGTTGTGACTCTGGGAGTGTGGATTTATACTGGCACGAAATGAGAGCAAGACCTCCTCCAGTTTATTCCAGTTTACCATAATTTATCTCCAGAGAGAATGAACTCTTCCTCTGTGACCAGACACGCTGTGGTCCAGAAGATAATTTCATTTATCTTTGCAGCTGTTCTTATGGAAGACTAAATATTTTTTTATCATTAGTATTATTGAAATGCAAAAAATATTTTAGTTTTGCTTCTTTCTTTTAAAAAAGGCATTTTCAGACCCGATCTTTGCATATTTGGAACTCTTTATCAAACAGGCACAAGCTGCACGTGGTATTTGTATTCCTGCATCTGCTGGGACACGGTCCCTGTCCATCCTGCCTTCTGCCTGCTTTTCCTTTGGGAAAGCCTCAGGGAGAGCCACCTCCCACAGGGGTCTTGAGCCTCCTTGGAGCTGTTGCTCAGTTTTCAAGCCAAAGAGAATTCTCAGGGATGTATTCCAGGTACAGCTGTAACTTCCTCTCCTCAAATCTTTCCTGCTTTGTCTCTTTTCCCAAGGAAAGGATGCTCCTGCAGTTCTGATGTTGCTGGGTTTGTCAGCCCCAAACATTTTTTGACATATTGGACAAAACCAGCCCAATCTGATGATTCCATTGGCCCCGGTCTGATGGAAGAAGATCTCGAAGTGAAAAAGCGACTTCAAGCTGTTCTCCTCTGCCCCAACCACACATTTGCAGTCCATGTCCCATGTCCCAAATGACAGAAGAGCTGCAGGGCCTGCCCAGCCCTGCTGGGAACCAGAGCTGACAGTGGAGCTCAGCGTCCCTGGGAGTCTCCACCTCATCAGTTCTCCGGCTCAAGGGATTCTCCTGTTCCTCTGCGTGTCTGTCCCTCTGCCCCCTCAGCTGAGACCCCACCTGCAGAGCTGCCCCAGCCCTGGGGCCCAGCACAGGGAGGACCTGGAGCTGCTGGAGAGAGGCCAGAGGAGGCACCGGGGGGATCAGAGGGATGGAGCAGCTCTGCTGGGAGGAAAGGCTGGGAGAGCTGGGATTGTTCAGTCTGGAGAAGAGAAGGCTCTGGGATGACCTCATTGTGGCCTTCCAGGACCTGAAGGAGCCAACAAGAAACATGGAAAGAGACTATTGACAAGGACAAGGGGGAATGGCTTCCACTGCCAGAGGGCAGGGATGGATGGGATATTGGGAAGGAATTGTTCCCTGGGAGGGTGGGGAGGCCCTGGCACAGGGTGCCCAGAGCAGCTGTGGCTGCCCCTGGATCCCTGGCAGTGTCCAAGGCCAGGCTGGACGGGGCTTGGAGCACCCTGGGACAGTGGAAGGTGTCCCTGCCCATGGCAGGGGTGGCACTGGATGGGCTTTAAGGTCCCTTCCAACCCAAACCATTCCAGGATTCCATGAAAATTTCAGGCTCTGGAGAATAAGGACAATTGTCAGGAGTGTTTTTCTAGGAATCATTTCATAGCCAATAAAGGACTGCAGCAATAACAGGACCGTGCAAAAGGACAGCCCACAGTGCCTGACACGGGATGGAACAACCCCTCAAACTGGTTTGGAAAAGAGGGCCCTGAGTGGGAGCTGTACAAAGGATCTGAACTGGGGAGGTACCAACCTGTGCCCAATAAAACTCTCTTTGCAGAAGCTGCAAACGGTGTCTTGGTTTGACTGCTGGGACTGGATCTGCATCGTTCCCCCTCAGGAACAGCCAGCCTGACAAATCCATCCCGTGAGAAAAAGGGGGAACAAACAGTGAGCTGTGGCACAGCTGTGGGCACCCACCTTCCCCGTTCCTCTGTCCATAAAGGTGTTTTCCCTCTGTCTGTCCCAGCTCACCACTGTTTATAGGGACACCCCACAAGGATCAGCCCTGACTGGCCCTGTCCCCCCGTGCAGAGAAATGGACAGAGCTTCTTGGCACAGCTGCCAGGGCACGGGGGGGTTCTCCTGTCCCCCTGGCATGAGGGGAAACCAGAGCTGCAGCCGCTGCTCAGGTGCGAAAGGCGAGGCAGTGATGCTCTGCAGATTAAAAGAAACCACGCGCGGTTCCATTTCCTGCCCCATTCCCGCTGTCCCCTCTTCCCCTCACAACCGGCAGGGACAGCCCGCGACGAGGAGACGGCACAGAAACGATTTTGCTGAAAGAAATCGCTTCCCTCCTACTCCTGCTGTTCCAAATCCCTGTGGGATTCCCGCTGGGCAGGGCTGAGCTGGCTCCGTGAACCTGCGAAGGGGTCGGGATTCAGCGAGCGGGTGGGAGGGAGCTCAATTTAATCTGTAGGATGGATTTGAGGTTCACGGGTTGCCCCCAGGACCTGTTGTTGCTCCTAATCCTGCTGCACCCCCTAATCCTGCTGCCCCTCCTAATCCTGCTGCCCCTCCTAACCCTGCTGTCCCTCCTAACCCTGCTATCCCTCTTAACCCTGCTGTCCCTCCTAACCCTGCTATCCCTCTTAATCCTGCTGTCCCTCCTAACCCTCCTGTCCCTCAACCCTCCTGTCCCTCCTAACCCTGCTGTCCCTCTTAACCCTCCTGTCCGTCCTAACCCTGCTGCACCCCCTAAACCTGCTGTCCCTCCTAATCCTGCTGTCTCTCCTAACCCTGAGATTTAACCCTGCAGTGCCCAAAGGTGATTTTTGTGGGGTGTTGAGGGCGCTGAGGAAATGAGTAACATTTCCTGTTTGCTGTGTCCCTGCTCTCGCACAAAACAGGGGCCAAACCCGGTTTGGAGTCGGGGCTGGTGGCATTGGGAGCTGCTGGGTGCCTGTGGAGGGAGCGGGAGGGTGGGACAGCAGCAGGAAAAGCAGCAGGAGATGGGGACAGGACGTGCAGTGAGCCAGCCCCGGCCCCACGCCTCATCCCACACCTGCCCCCCTCTTTCCCCTGCTCCAGGTTTTCCTTTCCTCCCCTCCAGGGTCACTCACCTGGAGGAGATGCAGGTGGAGATGGTTCTTCCCCTCCTTCCACACCTTCACTCCTCCCTTGCTGCTTTGTCCTAGAAGATTTCCTGCACGGGGAATATCCATCCATCCATCCCTATCCATTATCCCGAGTTCCATGTTCAGTGACACCTTCAGAAAAGAGCCATTGTCGTACCAATTGTGAGGCTTGGCTGGAAGGGAGCCGAGCTGTTCCTGCCTCTGCTCAGGCTTAGTTAATTCTTTAATTAGTCTTTGTTCCAAAGTGATTTCAAGCTGATTAGTTACTGGGCTCAGCGTTATAGAATAAAACATCCTCTGTGTGTCCTAAGAGGGGGAGACAAGGGAGATACTTCCTGCTCATACCTCTTTGGAAAACTATTCCAGGATTCTTTCTCTGACTGCCAGGATGGGAACGTTTTGCCTTTGAGCTGGCAGGAGGTACCTGAGAGGGACACGCTGCAGGCACCTAAATATACATCAAGGGAGCCCTGGAGAGTCTGAGCAGGGGAAGATTGCTCAGTGCTTTCCACGCCTCAGAACGAGCTGACACCCAGGGAAAGTGGGCAGAGGCTTTGCAAAAGGCTCAGGGTGGATTTTTTCGTGCAGCTCGTGACTAAACCCTGCAGCAAGGGACCACAGCGGTCAAGAAACAAGGAGAGGGTTTCAGAAGGGATGAATCTGCCAGGAGGAACTGGAGACTGAGCTGGGGGAGACTTGGGAGTTGGGAGGGTGGGTGATGCTGCTGCTGCTCTCCCTGGGGTTTGCTGAGCATCTCCCAGCTTTGGGGACATGCCTGGATGGAGCCAAAGCCTCCTAATGCTTCTCCATCCCTGTGCCTCAGAAAGGGAGATTCCTCTGTCACCAGACACCACGAACTCCAAAAAAACACACCAAATCCCACGCATTTCAGGCACTGTGTGTCACACATTGCAGAGCCGGGCAGAGAGATGAGTACGGAGCCCTCCCTCCAGAGCATGAGTTAATGCTGACCTTTAGCTTAGGCTCAGGCCTCAAGCTGAATCATTGCTGAGGCAGGAAAAGTCAGCAGCGACTTCTGGAAAGAGGTGCTGCCTTCAGAGCGCCCTGCTCACACACTGGGGAGCCCCTGGCTGCCCCGGGGAGGGCAGTGCTGGTTCAAAAATCAGGTTTAAAGTTCATTTTGGTTGTATTTCTAGCATTATAAAACAATTAGAAGGGAAAGTTCCAAACCGTACAGCAGGAGCAGCATTAATCATGTGAGAGGAGCTGCTCCCTGCATTGCATCCTGGCCCCTCTCAGCCAGCAGAGCAGACGCGGCACGGGCAGCTCAGGCTCAGACCAAACCGAATTTCCCCGTCCCCATCCCACAGGATTCCTTCCATTTAATGTTTCCTCACCCCTAGAAGGATTTCTAGAGAAGCAGGTTGGTCTTTTGTGGAAAAGAAAATAATCATCATGTCCTGGGTTGGTGTTTCCACCATCAAATCCCAGGGGAGCTCGGCAGGGTCAGGCCTGAGCTGCAGCTCAGGTGGAGCTGTTTGGGATCCCTGCAGGGCAGAGGGTTGGAGTTCTTCCCAAATCCCAGTTTGGAGGGGTTTTCAGTGGGAAGTGGCTGGGTGGGGAGGAGATTGGGCAACATTTCTGAGTTCATGGTGATGCTCTGACCCTGGGGTGAGTCACAGCCTCTGGACCGGGGTTTAGGCTGGGCTTTGCTGTTTCCTACACGGAGATGGTGCTGACCACAGGCAGCTTTTCTGCCCCTTATCTCCTGCTGGCCTTATCAGCTGCACCAGAGCTGCTCCTTGCCTGCTGGGCCTGCTCTGCTGGGCCTGTCCCTTTCCTGCCGAGCCTCGTCCTTACCTTTAGATCCGGGTGCCTCCTTCACACCCTCCCCGTTTGTAAATCCCCTCCTTTGCACCTCTTGGGCAAACTGGTCCCAGTTCCTTGCCTGGCTCAGTCACCCTGGGGCTGTTCAGGCACCATCTGGGCAAACTTGGAAAGGTGTTTGGAAAAGCTGGGTTTGGAGGGTATTTTAAAGGTATTTGGAGGGGGGTTTAAGGGTGTTGGAGATTGTTTAGGAAACACCTGGGATTTTCGTGCCCACCCACATCCCTGTTGTTGGGAGGGACAGAAACTGGAGTTCAGCACCTCAGGAACTGCTGGGGAATTGCACAGGACAATGTTTTGGTGCCTGTTGGGCTTCCAGGGCTGGAGATGTGCATGACCATGGAATTCTTGGCCTGATTTATCCAATGGGGATTTTGGGATGATGAACCTCAAAATGTCTGTGAGGTCCATCCATCCTTCCACAGCAGGGTCAGGCTGGGACAGAGCTGGGGAAATGGTCTGGAGATACCCACTGACCATCCCCTGGAGTGACCCTCAGCCTCCTGTGTCCCCTCAACTGCAGCTCCACCCTTTGGCTTGCAAAAGGACAAAGCAGATTTTGCAGTTTGGTGCAAAACGCTGGGAGTTGCTCCCTAAATTCCTCATTCCCCCCCAAATCCCAAGTCCATGTGCAGTAATTCTCAACAGGGTGCGGGGATGAAGGGATTATTGGGGATGTTTTGGGTGCAGGGCGCTCAGATTTATGGAGCTACCTTCCACCTTCGATCTTTCTCTTCTCACATCTTTCAAATTCTTGTCGCTGTGCAGAAAACAAAGAGAAAGTGGAAGATTTCTCTAGGAACCTGTCAGAATGCAGCTGCAGAGCTGTGACCACACCGAGTTGTTCATCCCAGGCCAGGTTTGTGGTCTCAGTTCTCCTGAAGCCCACAAGCTCTCATTTCTCACAGCCTTACTCAGACCTGGCGAGTATGAAAACATCAGAGGGAGCAGGGGAGCTTCGGCAACTCCCTGACCTCAAAACCGTTCAAAGAGCAGCGCTCCAGGGTGATTTGAGCTGGCCTGGTTCTGATTTTTGTTCTTTTCAGGTATTGAAAATCTTCGCAGCTGGGAGGTGCTCGGGCTGGGTGGGGCAAAGGAACAGCTCCAAACTGCTCCCAGCTCAGCCTTGGTCCCCAAACCTCGCACAAGGGTGGCCCAAGTGTCTCCATCCCAGTTTCTCCTCAGGCCTGGTGCAGCCCTGGCTCTCTGGGGTGGGCACAGCCCCAGTGCCCTGCTCAGGAGTGGGTTTTTCCCTGACTTTTCCCCTCTCTGTTTCGCGGGAGGCTGTGGCCGAGCTGTGCTGAACTCCCCAGACACCACTCAGGGTTGCGTGGTCTTTATTTTGGCTTTTTTTTCTGCCCAAACTCCCTCACTTATTGATGGCTTGGACTCAGATGTGAACCAAGTCTACCTAGAACCCCAAACATCACTTTTCTGGGTAGAATCCCCCCAGTCTCCCCAGAATCCTTGGTTTGCTGTGTTTAAACCTGGGAATTGTCTGCTTTTCCTGCTGGTTTTCCCCTCCTGTTGCACGGACCCAGAGCTCCGGGGCTGGCTCAGCCCTGCTGCCTGCAGAGATCAACACCCACCACACATCTGGAGCACAGCTGGAAGGGTCACAAAGGTGTGGGGGACAATACTGGGTTGTCCCTGAGGCGGGGGGTTGGATCTGGATGATCTTTAAGGTCCCCTCCATCTTTTCTCTGTGCAAGTGCAGCTCTGGCCTAACAAAGCCCAGCTTTCTGGAGGTCCAGCTGGGTTCTCTGCACCCCAGGAGAGAGGGAAGTGCTGCCCAGGCAGAGGGCAAGATTCCTCCTTGCAGGTGAAGCAGTGGCAAGGGGTGTGAGGAGTTTGTTGTGTCTCTGAGCAGGAGAGACCCCCCGTGTTCCCCACAGCCACCAAACCCCGGAGAGGAGGCTCTGCCGGTCAGGAATTTGAGCTCCAGGTTTGTCCCTTCCCGTGCTTGGGATGCCCTGAGCCTCCCTCTGCTTTGCCACCTCTGCTTGGTCTCCCTGAGCATTTTCTGGTGACACAAAGTCGCTGCTTCAGCTGCCGGAGGTTCCTCCTCTGGAAGAGATCAGAGGAAAAAAAATTACGGCTTTTATTGATCCCCCTGGATTTCCTCCGGAATGCAGCCACAGGATGTCAGCGCAGCCATCCAGATGTGGCCTCCTGGTCACCCCCAGCTCCAGATGTGCTGCCTCTGCTCTCTTTGCTCCCCAGCTGAAGGGCAGGAAAATCCTTCCCGGGCAGTTTTCCTGCTCCTCAGCAATTACAGCTGCTCAGGGAATTCCTTTTTGCCCCCTGGCAGGTGAAGGAGGCATGATCTGATCCTGCTTTTCTTCCTGTCAGCGTTTCCCTCCCTCCACCCCACAGAAAGCCAAAGGTTTCGATTTTAAGTTGCACTTTTGGTTCTTATTTCTGTGACCAAAATGAAAGGGGAGGGGAGGAACCTCTTTATCGGAATTTACTTGAAAAAATAGGGGTTTTTTCCTGTTTTTTGTTCAGGAAGAAATAATCTTTCTAGGAAATGTTTGGAGCTGGCCGGCATGGTTTTATTAATTCCCTAATTCCTGCTGTCTCCTCGGAGCAAATGGAAATGCATCCATGGGAGACACAGCTGAGGGGCACCAGGACTCATCCCCAGTCTGACCTGGTCCCACAAATTAGACAAAATGAGAAAGTTTGAATACAACCCAGGCAATTTTCCTCCTTGTTTCGATGTTTTCCCGTGGCATAAATGACCTTCCTGAATTCCTTGGTGTTTGAGAGTTGTGGGTAAAAAAAAAGCTTGAAAATGAGGAGAAAAAGGAAGAGCAAAGCACAAAATCCAGGAGGGAATGGAAACGCTGTTGCATTGTTTATGCCACGCCTTGAAGAAACAGGGGCTAAATAATCCTTTTTGGTGAGCACCACCGTGAAATTGAAACTTTCAGTGTGGAAGAGAAGTGGGGGACTTGTGTTTGAGCCCTGAAATTCTGCACAACTTCACAGGAACAGAAAAAGAGCCCCAGAGTCCTGGCAGCCACACGTTTGTCACTCGCTGATTCATTGTGGGAGCAGCACAACCACAGGGCTGAAGCTCCTGAGCCCCTCACTGTGGGAACGAGGACTCTCCCTGCCAAAGTGGGCAGAATTTGGGAGATTTCAGTTAAAAGGTGTCGTTTTCTGAGTGGTTGGAGGATGCTGGTGGTGCTCAGAGGATGCTGAGGATGTTGAGTGTGGCCACCCTGGGGAGGGGCTGAGGTGGGACCTGTCACAGCACCTCACTGACCACATCCCCACAGCTTGGACGTCACCTGGGAGATGGGGATTCGCCTCCTGTAAACACTCTGGGCGTTGTTTTTGTTTAGTGCAATTTATTATTTCTGATTATTTAATTCCTGACTCTCAGTCCAAGCCCAGGTGCCCCTTGCAGGGCGCTGCTGTTCAGCCTTTGCTGCCAAAGTTCAGAAGCTGAGCTGGATTTAGGGGGCAAATATCGATGCTCTGCCCACCCTGGGGCTATGAAATCAGGCAGTGAAAGATTGAAATTATTTAATTTCTAATAATCTTTTTAACCCAAATCCTAAAGAGCTGGGCATTGCTCCATTGGGTGGGACAAGGGAGTCTTTGGGGACATTTGGTGACAAGTGCTGAGAGCTGAGCCTCTCACAGCAGCTTCCTCTCCCCATTTTCCGAGGCACTTGGCCCTAAAGCAGCAGCTGAGATCTCTCAGTGAGTCAGGCACTTTCATCAGAAAAAAACCTATTTTTGTTCCTAATGCCTTTGAAGCAGAAGGCTGCAGCTTCAGCATTAAAAGGCAATTTGAGCACTAAATCCTCTTATTCCGAATAAACAGGGAGCTGAGTGCCCCGAGAGTGGGAGTGGGAGGATGAGGAGCAGCACAGAGACTCCTCCCTGCCCGGGGGGGTTTGCACCGTCCTCCCTCGGGGAGGAAACAATTCCCTTCCGTGTCCCAGGGATCCTCCTGGTGTCCTCCACCTTCCCAAGGCCCCCGTTGTCCCTCCCCCGGGCTCAGCCCCTCGTTGGAGCCTCCCCGGCTCCGGGGAGCTGCTGGGTGCAGGAGGAGGCTCAGCCTCATCCCGCTTTTCCTGAATTGCTGCAGGTTGGGCACAGGATGTGCAAAGGAACTTTCATTTCCCCTGGACAGGGATGCTCTGAGGGAGTTGGAAATTGGAGCAGGGGCTCCCAGTGGCCATCCCCAGCTGGTGCTGGAGCGTGACTGGGAGGAGCTGTGACAGCCTGTGGGGCACAGAGCCCTTGTTCTCCAGAGCTGCCTCCACCCAGCGCCCAGCACCTGAACTGGAAACACTGGGGAGCGCAGACAGGGGAAGATGCGATGCCAGGAGTGTTAAAATAATCCACAGAATCCCAGAATATCCTGAGCTGGATCCCACAAGGATCATCAGTCCAGCCCCTGGCCCTGCACAGACACCCCAACAATCCCACCCTGGGCATCCCTGAGAGCGCTGTCCAAACGCTCCTGGAGCTCTGGCAGCCTTGGGGCCGGGACCATTCCCTGGGGAGCCTGGGCAGTGCCCCAGCACCCTCAGGGGGAAGAACCTTTCCCTGAGATCCATCCCAAGCCCTGACACAGCTCCAGCCGTTCCCTGGGCTCCTGTCCCTGCTCACCACAGAGATCAGAGCTGCTCCGGGCCAGCTCCCCTCGGCACCAGCGCTGGGGAGCTCCAGCTCCAGCCGCACCTCCGGGAGGATTGGCCCAGGAATGACAAGAAATGAGGCCGATGTCCGAGTCCTGGGTGCCACGGGAAGATTTTCCTGCTGGAAAAGCCCGTGGCGGCACAGGGATGGGATGTGGGGGTGCGGATGGAGCCGCTCCCGGCACACGACAGCCGCGGGCTCTCGATGGGGAAACTCGAGCGATTTTGGCAAGTGGGGAACAGGGGGAGGAAAAAAATACGCGAGTGAAAGGGAAGGGAGTGGAAAGGCTGCATTTAAAGGTTAACACTTGCCCCGGGAGAGAGGAGGTGAGTGTCTGCTCTGAAATAGCATCTGCTGACGCCGGTGTCTCGCAGCTCTTTGGTTTGGGCTTTTTCTTAAAAAACCAATTATGTCCCTTTTTTTCCACTGCCCTCGCTCGCAGCCCTGTTGAGGAGGGAGCCTGATGTGCATCATTGTGAGATCTCCGCTCGTCACCGCCTTCCCGGTGCGGTAACATTAATTCACACCTCCCACACGCGCTGCCTTTCTCTAATACAGCAACGACAGCCTGGCACGGAGAGAGGCATCACAGCAGAAAAAGACTTTCCGCTGAATTACCTCAGTGTTTTGAGTAACCTCAAGAATCACACCGTGCCTTTCTTCCCGCTCCCTCCCATCCCTGATGGATGGATGGATGGGGGGGGTTTGCATCCCACTAAAGCACACCCAGCGCTGCTGTGAGCGAGGAGTGGAGGGTCTGAGCACGGAGAGTCCCTGGGCCCTGCAGGCTCTGAGCCGGGAGGTGCTGCAGGGGGACTTGTTCAGGGCGTGTTTGGTTTTTATCACCGAAAAGGGCTCGGGGAACCTGGGAGCTGCTCGGAGCCGGACCGATCCCTTCGGCACAAAGGTGCTGCTGTCCCTGACTGGGACCTGAGCGCCAGCCCCTGCCATCCTGCTGGGCTGTGCCAATGATGTCCCCAGCCCCTGCCATCCTGCTGGGCTGTGCCAGTGATGTCCCCAGCCCCTGGCATCCTGCTGGGCTGTGCCAATGATGTCTCCAGCCCCTGGCGTCCTGCTGGGCTGTGCCAGTGATGTCCCCAGCCCCTGGCACTCTGCTGGGCTGTGCCAATGTCCCCAGCCCCTGCCACCCTGCTGGGCTGTGCCAATGTCCCCAGCCCCTGGCACCCTGCTGGGCTGTGCCAATGTCCCCAAATCCTCATCCACACAGTGCCACCCATTGGTGCAGGGACCCAGAGCATCAGGTGGGTGTTTCCGTGCAGGTTTTAGCACAGGAGCTGCCCCGGTGCTGGTGCAGAGCACACGGGACGGGGGACAGGGGACAGGGGACAGGAGACAGGGGACAGAGATCTGCAAGGGCTCTGACTCTGTTTTAATTCACACCGTCCCCAAAAGCCCCCGGGCAATCACTGCTGCCGTGAAGTCTGTTCCCAGACACTCAGAGGAGCCATCCTCCTCCACGGGAAAGGGAAGACAAAGGGCTGGTGGAGGTATTTGATCACCTGCAGCGGTGGCAGTGCCCAGGCACCCACAGGGGATGTGGCAGAGTGGGCAGAGGAGCTGCTCCGAGGGCACTGCCAGCTCGTGGGGACGGAGAGGAGAAGGCAGAGAGGAGCTCCCTGCTCCTGCCTCCATCCCCGCGGGGTGCGGGGGATAATCCGCAGGGAAAGGAGCTGCTGCTGCAGCAGAAAAAGGGGATTTGCGGGGCTGCAGCTGTGCCAGCTGTGCTGTGGCTGCAGCAGTGCCCGCTCAGGGCTGTGGTCACTGCAGCGATGACCAGGGGCACAAGGAGAGCCCTGACCGTGATCAGCCTTTACCAGAAAAAGGAACAGCCTGACGAACAAAGGTGTGATGGCTCAGCTGATAGCAGGGATGCGCAGTAACACCCCGAGGTGTGCCTGGTTTCCCCCCGTGGCTGCCTTGCAGCTCACAGGAAATAAATTGCAGCTCTTTGCTCCACGGGACACGGGGCTGTGGTCTGCGGGACACGGTGCCACAGCTCGGCCACGGGGACAGCCCTGGGCAGGGGTTGTGTGGGGCTGGGAGTGGCTCTGGGGGATCCCAGGAGCTGCTCCTTCCTGCAGAGAGCTCAGATTTGGGGCTGGGTTTGTAAGGACAGGTGAACTGGTTTTCTCTGGGAGTTTCAGGGGAAATGAAGTGACCACTTGGAGTCCATCTGAGAACGAAAAACTCTTTGCTGGTCAGAAATCCCTGGGAAAGTGTCCTGCAAGATGTCTCCGGCATCCCTGACACCTCCTCCCTGCACCCCTCTGGCCTCCCTCCTGCATCCCTCCCACATTCCTGAGCCTCCCCCCTGCTCCCCTGCACTGTCCCTGTGACAGCCCTGCCCCATCCCATGGCCCTCCCACGTTCCTGCAGTGCCCAGCTCCTGGCAGAGCCTTTCCTGGCTCCTGGGGCAGCTCTGGAAATGCTTCCCGTGCTCTGGGAGAGGTTGTGGTGCTGCCAGGGTGATCCCAGAGCCTGCGTGGTCCTGGGGCCATTGGGGCAGGGCAGGGATTGGGGGGAGTCCCTGCTCCAGGCTGGGCCTGAGCCCGGGATTGGGGAGCCCCATCCCGGTGTCCCTGCAGGGCTGCGGGGCAGCACAATTCCCTGGGGAAGGGAACACATTCCCTGGGGTTGGAATTCCCCATGGAATCCAGTGGGATTGGGGGGATGTCCCCAGGGGTGCTGTGACATCACCTGGGGCAGGGTGGGGACAGTGGAAGCCCTGCCCTGGCAACCCCGGTGTTGGGGGGTCCCTCTGGGCACCTCTGCCCTGCCCCAAAGGGGACCCAGCCGGGCCTGGCAGGGGCACACTCGAGGGCTGGAGGGCTCTGTGTCCCTCCTGGGCACGGCCCCTGTCCCCAGGGCCAGCACTGGTGGCCCTGCTGCTCAGCCGGAGCCCTGGCAGGGCCAGCTGGGGCACAGGCAGCAGCGGGATGTCCCCGGCCCCAGGATGGCCTTGGCAGGGCCACTCTGGGGCTCTGGGCTCCGGGTGGCCACAGGACGGGGCTGGAGAGCCAGGGGCCAGCGAGGGCCTTCCCTGCAGCGAGGCTGTGCCAGCGGTGAGAGGGGATGGGAAGGGTGGGACAGGGGGAGGGACAGGGACAGGGACAGGGACAGGGACAGGGACAGGGAGGGGGGAGGCACCTGCAGCCCCAGGGATGGGATTTTCCAGCTCCGTGTCCTGTGCAGGTTTAGCACCCCCAGGATGCTCCCTGGGATCCTCTGCTTTGGGGCAGGAGTGTGGTGGGAAAGCCAATGGTGCTCAAGGGTCCCGAGGGGTTTCGTGGACTGATTTGGGGATTTTTTGGTGCTGTTCCTTGCAATGCTGGGGCTCAGCGATGCCACCCCCAGCAGAGGTGACACCCCTGGGCACACGGTGCCACAGCTCAGCCACACGGACAGCAGTGGACAAAGGCAGCAGCCAGGGGTTGTGAGGAGCTGGGAGTGTCTGGGGGACCCCAGGAGCTGCTCCTTCCTCCAGGCACCTGCACCCCAGGGATGGGATTTTCCACCTCCATGTCCTGTGCAGGATTAGCACACCCAGGATGCTCCCTGGGATCCTCTGCTTTGGGGCAGGAGTGTGGTGGGAAAGCCAATGGTGCTGCCAGCTCTGGCTCACAGCAGCTCAAGGGTCCTGACGGGTTTCATGGTCTGATTTGGGGATTTTTGGTGCAATGCTGGGGCTCGGCGATGCCACCCCCAGCAGAGGTGACACCCATGGGGACACAGTGCCACAGCTCAGCCACAGTGGTTGGAGGATGCTGGTGGTGCTCAGAGGATGCTGAGGATGTTGAGTGTGGCCACCCTGGGGAGGGGCTGAGGTGGGACCTGTCACAGCACCTCACTGACCACATCCCCACAGCTTGGACGTCACCTGGGAGATGGGGATTCGCCTCCTGTAAACACTCTGGGCGTTGTTTTTGTTTAGTGCAATTTATTATTTCTGATTATTTAATTCCTGACTCTCAGTCCAAGCCCAGGTGCCCCTTGCAGGGCGCTGCTGTTCAGCCTTTGCTGCCAAAGTTCAGAAGCTGAGCTGGATTTAGAGGGCAAATATCGATGCTCTGCCCACCCTGGGGCTATGAAATCAGGCAGTGGAAGATTGAAGCGATTTAGATTTCGGATAATCTTGGTTCTTGCAGTGCTGGGGCTCAGCGATGCCACCCCCAGCAGAGGTGACACTCATGGGCACACAGTGCCACAGCTCAGGACAGGGACAGCCCTGGGGCTCTGGGGGGGTCCCAGGGGCTGCTCCTTCCTCCAGGCAGCCCCGATTTGGGGCTGGGTTTCCAGGGAGGGGCGAGCTGGTTTTCCCTGGAAGTTTCAGGGGTGTTGGAGTGACCACTTGGAGTCTATTTGCGACTCAAGTTCTCTTTGCTGGTCAGAAATCCCTGGAGAAGTGTCCTGCAGGAGGCCTCCAGCATCCCTGACACCTCCTCCCTGCACCCCTCCCACATCCCTGAGCCTCCCCTCTGCTCCCCTGCCGTGTCCCTGTGACAGCCCTGCCCCATCCCACGGCCCTCCCACGTTCCTGCAGAGCCCAGCTCCCGTCAGGGCCTTTCCTGGCTCCTGGGGCAGCTCTGGGAATGGAATGTGGGATGTGCCCGAGGGCGCTGTGACATCAGCGGGGGCCGGGCGGGGCCGGTGGAACCCCAGCCCCGGCAACCCCGTGTTGGGGGGGTCTCTGCAGCTGCCTGTGCCCTGCCCCAGAGGGACCCACTCCCTGCAGGGAGCAGCAGGTCCTGGGAGATCCTGCTGGACACTGTCCGGAGGCTGCGCTGGCCACCAGCTGCCCCCGAGTGCCCCTGCCCCGAGCCACAGGTGTCACCTTGCCGGGGGATTGGCATCGCCGAGCTGCCCTGGCTGAGCACAGGTAGGTGTCCCTTGGGCTGTTTAGCATCGTGGAGGTGACACCAAACCCTGCAGGGGACACCAAACCCTGCAGGTAGGTGACACCAAACCCTACAGGTGACACCAAGCCCTGCAGGGGACACCAAGCCATGGAGGTGACACCAAACTGTGCCAGCGAATTCAGTGACTTGCGCTGACAAAATTTAGCATTTGCTGCTAAAACAACCAGTTCACAAATGAAATTCCTGGCTGGGCACGGTGGAGATCTCCTGGTTGCCCCAGGACGAGGTTCCCAGTGGAGAAAGGCTGATGAGATGCAATTAGATTAATTCGCTAATTAGAGGAAGGACTGAGGGGGATGAGCAGGAAGGGTGAGCCCTCGCCTGTGGAGCTGTAAATCCCAGCTGGGGCTGGGTCCCCCACTGTGGGTGGTGGGGTGGGAGGTGGGGACCCTGCTCTGGACAATCAGCTCAGGTCACCCCCGTTCTCTCCACGAAAGGTGGGACAGGATGGAATTCTGACCCCGGGAAGCGGTGCTGGGTTGATGCTGAGAGCAGGAGGTGGCAGAGGTGTCTCAGTGTGACTCCCTGCGGGGTGGCCTTGCTGCACAAGGAGATTTCTGACAGCTGCTTCCAAATGAGATGGAGCATTTCTCCATCTGTGAGAGCCAAGGGAATAGGAACTGCTGGGGAGAAGGATGAGGAGCAGCTGGGTCTCATCTGTGCAGCTCAGGCTGGTTTGCAGTGCTCAGGAGAGACTGACAAAGTGGCTGTGACGGGACAGCAGTTCCCTGGCAGTGCCAGGCAGGTGCTGGGGCAGGGTGGGATCGGTGCTGCCAGAGGCCCCTTCACCCTCTGGTGGCAGCAGGGACTCAGCTGGGGGCTGTGGGGACAAACACCAGACCAGGAACGCTGAGGAGCCGCCCTGGTGCAGCTGCCCGGGAAGGGGACAAGAAAGGCAGAGGGAGGCAAAGGCTGTGCAGGGGCGCAGGGAGGGGCTGCAGCAGGAGTTGGGGGCAGATTCCTGAGCTTCTTTATCCTCTCCCTCTGCCCTTCCCTTCCCCAGCCCAATCCCTGCCCAGGGCAGAGGCTGAGCCCCCTGGCCGGTGCTGAGCTGGGCAGGTTTTTTGGGAGCAGCAGCTCCACAGCAAACACGGGTGGGTGTCCAACCCCAGCACAAAGCTCATCGTGACACAGCACGGAGGCTGCAGGGAGGGGCTGCAGCAGGAGCTGGGGGCGGATTCCTGAGCTTCTTCACCCACTTTTTCTGCCTTTCCCCAGCCCAATCCCTGCCCAGGGCAGAGGCTGAGCCCCCTGGCTGGTGCTGAGCTGGCCCAGCCCTGCAACCTTGAGCCTCCAAGCCCAGCACGAAGCTCATCCTGACACAGCACAGGGGATGCTCAGGAGCACCGTGGGATGTGGGGCCTCCCATTCCTTGGAAAGCAGCCCTGGATTGAGGCTCATGGGCACCAACCACCCCCAGAGCACTCTTGAGCCCTTTCTCCATGCAAGCTGCTGCTCCCTCCCCTTGCAGCATCTCGGTGCTCCTTTCTCGTTGTTTTTCAGCTTTAATTTGGGCTCTGGTTTTGGGGCTCGGCTGTGGGGGATCCCTGGCAGGGCTGGGGTTTTCCCCCTGCCCAGGATGGCAAAGCTGGGTGGGGTTGGTGGTACCTGGCACGTCCTGGGCTGGCAGTGAGGCCATGCTGGGCACAGGGGGATGCTCGGCAGCTGTTGCTGCAGAAAGGAACAATTCCTTCGGCAAGGGGGGTCCTAAGTGGTGCTGGGAAGGTTTCCTTGGCATTTTGGATCCCCAGGAACAGCTCAGGCAGAGCTGCGTGAGGCTTTTTTGCATTAGATCAGCTACTTGTGCCTTTCTGCGAGGAACGTGCCCCCTGCTCCCAGTTTGCCCCGGGCCTGGAGTGCTCCTGGAGCTTCCCTGGGGAACTGCTGGGTTTTTTACATTTCCTTTGGTCTCTGGGCTGGACAGGCCAGCGGTGCCAGCTCTGCCCTGCAGGGTGTGCTGGGCCTCTCCTCTCCAAACCCTGGGCAGAGGTGATGCGGCTCCTGGTGTGAGAGGCTGCTCTTCCCCTGGGGCCACGGTGGGAAAAGGAAATACCAGAATATCCAAGAAACAGGTCCAAAACCCAGCACCTTCCTCTCCCAGTGTGTGCCAGCTTCTCGTCTCTGCTGTTGGCTTTACTCGTGGCTTTTTGGGAGTGAGAGACTCCTCGGGGGAGAGGGGAACCAGGGGGAAGGAAACTGAGGCACAGCAGGGACAGTCAGCTGAAGATCCGGGGCTTTTCTCAGGGCTGCCAAGGCAGCAGCTCTGCTCTGATGGCACAAAGCTGTGTCAGGGCTTGGGATGGATCTCAGGGAAAGGTTCTTCCCCCCGAGGGTGCTGGGGCACTGCCCAGGCTCCCCAGGGAATGGTCCCGGCCCCAAGGCTGCCAGAGCTCCAGGAGCGTTTGGACAGCGCTCTCAGGGATGCCCAGGGTGGGATTGTTGGGGTGTCTGTGCAGGGCCAGGGGCTGGGCTGAGGATCCCTGAGGGTCCCTCCCAGCTCAGGATATTCCAGGATTTTATGATTCTGCTGTCTGGGCTCAGCCCTGCTCTGCCACAGCTTTCCTGAGCGCCCACAGGAGCCGGGAATTCCTTCCCACTCCCACGTCCCTGTCCCAGGGCGGCAGCGGCGCTCAGGACACTCGGGGTGACAGGGACACCGCGGAGGTGTTTTGCAAGAGCTCTGAGAGCTTTCAGTCGATGTTTGCTGACATAATTGGTGCTTCGAGCCCTTTGTTTGAGCGAGCAAACCGATCCTAATCCTCCGCAGGAAACTGAGCTGGGGTCGAACTGGTCGGACCTGCCCTGGAGGAGCTTGGCTTTGAAAGCAAAACCCGCTCTGGTTGCGCGGAAACATCGCCTGCAGGGGCAGGATTAATGACTAATCGTGGCTTCATTAATTCTGATCGAATGCTTTCACTTTCAGGGAGTCCATTTAGTGATAGGATCAAATAATTGCAGAGAAACAGCCGCGAGTCTTGTGCTCGGCAGGAAATTGGGGGAGTTTTGGGGCAATTCTGGCTGGGCAGGAGGGGCAGGGAAAGGTGCTGAGCTCTAAAAACAGATCCTGAGCTGTTGGGATGGGAGCTGAGGAGCAAAACCTCCGGGATTTGTGCAGAGTTTCTGATTTGGGATGACAAAAATGCTGAGACAGAGGAAACACAACTTCATGGCAGTAAAAAGTGGCATTTATTGAACTGAAATCAGCAGCAATCTCAAAAAAACACAGCCTGGCTGTGTCACACTCACATTTAACAATGTCTCTTTACATGATAATGCTGTAATTATAAATAGGTGAAATAATTGAATTAATTTAAGGTATTTACATTTTCAAAGCCCAGTGGTGAAAAAGGTAAAATCTAGGTGGGATTTCTAAGTCTACAACAGTCAGTCCCCAAAAATCTCTAAATTAGTATAAAATCAAGCCTTATTCAGAAAACTGGGGTTAACACTGAAGGGCCTTGCAAACTGCACCTCCTGGTAGTTTTTATTTTCCTCTGGTTGTGTAATATTTGTATAACATTTTTATTTCTACGAAACACTGCAGTGCAATAGAAAAATATTTAAAATATTTTCCTGAGCACCTGCACTGTCGGCAGTTTCCCGGAGCATGAAAAGAATCATGGCAATAGTGCAAAGATTTGTCTCGAGGCGAGAGAAAATGCTGAAATAATTTATTGAAAGGAACATTTTTCTGGTTTTTAGAGCTATTTTTCCTTCATCAGTGGACGAACAGGTCTGGGAAGACCAAGCTGAGGTGTCAGTGAACCTTCCCTGTGCTCAGGTGGGGGAAGTACAGCCCGTACAGGCCCTGCTGCACCTGGTACAGGTGGAACTTTCTCCTCAGGCAGGAGAGCACCTGGTGGGAAGAGACCAAAATTAGTGGGGAAAAAACCAAAATTAATGGGAAAAGACCAAAATTAATGGCAAAAAAATTGAATCTGTGCTCTGCCTGGTGTTAGATGCCCCCGAATCATGTTGGCAGGTGGGCAGGGAGGGATTTTGGGAGTAAATGTTTGCCTAAAGCTGTGAGGCAGCTCTGCAGCAGAGCTGTTTCCTCTCCTAAATCCCGCTGGCTGTAATTTCAGCTCCTGAACCTCCCTGCTCTCTGTAGATCTCTCCTCAGCTGGTGCAAAGCAAACTTTTCAACCAGTGCTTTTTAGATGTTGTTCCCCATCAAAACACCGCCGGAGGTGGGAAGAGGATCCCCTCTGCCTTTTCCAAGGATTTGCAGCCCTGCCAGGCTGCTGCTGTCTGTGGGTTAGGAGCACTGACTACAAAATTCTCCTGTGGGAACCACAGGCTCTTAAAAATGTTGTCTTTGGCACTGCCTCACCTGCAACCCGCTCATCCTGCAGGTATTTGGACAGGGAAGAGGTTTAGGAAATGCTGCAGGGTGTTCCCTAATTCCACCTATGGATTCCCTAATTCCACCTGTGGATTCCCTAATTCCCGCTCGTCATCTCGGTGTTGGCCTCACCTTTGGGTTTGTGTTTTTCTCTCTGCAAAAACCCAGTGCCAGCCATGATCCTGCTGCTTTTCTAGAAGGAAGATCCTGCTTCCTTTCCTAAAAATCCACCCAGCTGACTCTAAATTTCCTTCCCCATCTCCTGCTCCCCCGTGCTGGGAAGAACCGGCAGGGACTGAAGGATTTGGGGTGGTTTTGGCTGTTACCAGGCACTGGGATCCTGGGGAATGTGTCTGAGTGTCCCTCCTGGGGCTCTGCAGGAGCCAAGGGGCAGGTGGGACAGCAAAGGGGACACTCACCAGGAAGCACAACAAGAGGAGGAGGACGAAGCCCAGCAGGGCGAACAGGCAGATGAGGATGATGGCCCAGAACTGAAGCTCTGCAAAGGGGGAAAAAAAAGGGCACATCAGGTTTAGGGACTGCTCCATGTGGGGTTATGAGAGGGAGATCTCGCCCTGGCAAAGTTCGGAAGTGCTGAACACTCTGTAGGTCAGGGCAAATTACAGAAATCTGGGAAAACGGAGTGAGGGTCCAAGGATCCACAACCTTAAATGCCACTGCAAGGAGCAGCAGAGCCCCCAGCTGATTCCAGGGATGTTCAGAGTGACAAAGTTCTGGGATGCTCGGAGTGACAAAGTTCTGTCTTAGCTGCTTCTGGACTCTTTTGGGGACAGGGCTCAGGGAGTCAGCAAAGCTGTAGTTGTTTTACCAGAGTGCTTGAGGTGCCTGGGAAAGCAACAGTTCAGGGTATTTTTTTTCTCTCTCCTGTTTGCTGTCAGTCCTGGGGTTGTAGCTGAGCTAAACCATATCTGGTCTGGTCTTTTTTTTAGAAGTACTGCAGTTATCAAAATTTATTGGTGCCAGAGTTTTAAAGGAGCTTCCCAAATTGCACTGCTTTTGCCTGTCCCTCAATTCCATTTCCCTCAGGCTGGTGGCACCTGCTGCTTGCTACCAAGAGCCCTGGAATTTTGGTCTTTTCCATGGGTTTAATCTCATTCCAAGATATCTGATGCTAATTTATTACAGCTCAAGTATTTATAAGGGTTCAAGTATTTATTAGAGCTCAAGCATTCAGTGGCTGTCAGGTCAATCCTTCCCAAAAAAGCACCTACCAGATCTTTTGGACTCGGGTTCATCTATCTTGAGTGGAGAGTAACCTGGAAATGAGGAGTGGGACAGATGAGGAATGGAACTCTGGAGCTGATGAAAACAAAAATAAGAAGAATTCTCCAAATTCTCTCACCTTCCACCACCAGACTCTGCTCCTCCAGCTCGTAGCTGGGGCCCAGCCTGGTGAAGCCCTGGGTCAGGAGTTCCAGCTCCTCAAACACCTCCTGCTCTTGTAACGTCCCTGAGAGGGGATCTGGGGTGAACTTGCAGATTGAGGCAACCTCTGTGTGTCCTTTGCCATGGACAGGCCTGGAGGGTGACAGGCAGAGAGGAGAGAAAGTGAAGCTGAGGAGAGCAGGGAGAGGGATTTGGAGTCTCGGGTTTGCAGATGTCCCAGCGATGTTTTATTGGGATGGGATCGCTTTTAGCAGCTTGTTCTGGGCGAGACAGGGACTCCTGCGGCCTTGTGAAATCCATCCACTGATTTAATCCCCAGCAAGGTATTTTTAAGAGGTGAATCAGCTCTGTTTCTAAGAGGAAAATCAACTCTATTTCTAGGAGTTAAATCAGCTCTATGTCTAAAAGTTAAATCAACTCTGCTGCTTTGTTCCTCCAAAGAGGAGTTGCAGGAGTCTCACACAGGTGGGATTTTGTCCCCAGGCTGGTCGGTTCTGCTGAGGGTTTTCCTGCTGTGTGACGGTGGAATTTGAGCTTATTTGAACACGTTAAACAAAAGAATGAACGTGTTTGCTTTACCCAGGGATTGTTCATGCATGAAAACAGCTCTGCCTGCACCGAAACAAAACCGGCTCTGTTTGGACAGAAACCTTTTGTGGTGAAGGCAAAACTGACTGAGGGTGAATGAAGTGGCTCCCGTGTGTCACTGGGGGCACGGAGGTTGGCAGGGAGGTGTGGACACCCTGAATGTCTTCCTGAACTGCTCTTTTGGGACTTGGAAAAAAGCACTGGACGTACCCAAAGCTCTCCACAGTGCAGCCAACAAATTGGTCCTTCAGGTGGCTGGTCCTGAATACCTCGAGCTGATGGGGAGAAACAAAACAGTTGAGGAAAGCTGAGTTAATTTAACACATCCTTTGGACAGGGAGCTCAGGCTGTTGCTGTTCATTTCACCTCTTTCTCAATCTTCTCTTTGTTCTCTTGGTACATCCGGGAGCTGGGGTCCCGCAGTTCTGGCGAGTAGGGAAGGTTGGAGATTCGGAAATTCAATCCGAAGTTTTCTTTGCCAGACTTGAGGGGTGTCTTGTGAGTTGCTGCCTCAACTGAGAGTTCCAAGGCTGGAAGTGGAGAGGAAAATTAAATTCTAGCAGAGACAAACTGAGGCTTTCCTACCCAGCAGCACTGAGCTGCAGCCTTTTAGCTTGAAGTCTTAGATTGGCAGAACTTGAGTTGCACTGGGGTCTGACAGGAAATTCCCAAGGTACCAGGCCATTCCTTTCTTTGGGATGCTGCACATTTGTTGCCCTGAGTTTGCAGCTCTTCGATGTTTTCATTTTCTGTAACAGTTTCTCACGCACTTTCTGTAAACATAGCCATGTTTTGTTAACTGTACTTTATTGTTTTTCACATTCTCCTAGGCGGAGACATTTGATGGACTTTTCCTTTGACCAGTGTGATTGAGGGGTGGTAATTTCTCCCTCCAATCCACGGTGGTCTTTAAGAACATATATAATAAAGCTCAGGGTCTCTGACCCTCTCTTTTTTTTTTTTTTTTTTTCTTTTTTCTTTTTCTTTTTTAATGGAAAAAGGGTGAGAAACTGTTACAGAGAATGAAAACATCGAAGAGCTGCAAACTCAGGGCAACACACATTGGGAAAAAAAGCTGAAAGTCTGTTTAGCTCTAGATGGTTGAAGTTGTGGCGAGCAGTTCCCACTTCGTTTTCTGATTCTTTGATATTGAATAACACCTGATTTTGAATAGCAATTCAATTTTGAATAACACCCTAATATTGAATAATGTCTTAATATTGAATAATCCCTTAAGCCATGGAGGACTAAAGGACTGAATATCTGAATGGCCCAAATCAGAGTCCAGTGATTCCACTTAATAATAGATTTATTTCTGCTCTGACAGAGCAGAATTTGGGAAATTCTGAGCTTGCCATGGCAAAGTGAGTTCTCTGGGCAGGGATTTGATCCACGTACTGTCCACTGAGAATTCCTGCAGTCGGTAGCTGCTCCCCAGCCACAGCCCGGTGGTGTTGGAGGTCCTGTCCTGGAAAGTCCTTTCAACCACGGCCCTGTTGATGTTGGGGTCGGCCTGGAAGAAGCACTGGCAGTCGACCACTATGGATCCAGGCCTGTGGGCAGAGGGACAGGGGTTCGGAGGTAAACAGGGTGGGCAGGAAGCTCCATGTGGGAAGGAGTTTCCTGAAGGGTTCCTGCTGTTCTGAGGGTTAAAGTAACGTGGTGGAATAATGGTGTGGTGTGGGCTGGTTGGGGCTTTTCCTTTGGATAAGGACAGGAATTAAAATTTTACCTCTTCTCTGGACAAATTTAGGTTGTATTGCATGAATGCAAGGAAAGAGCAGCACTTTTAGGTTTTCTAAAGCTTTTGCCCTGTGGGAGGGTCCCTTGTCCAAGCCTCATTCCGTCCTGAGCAGGACACTGCAGCTCACTTGTAAAATCTAGTGGAGTTCAAGTTGAGAGGAGTGCAGGGGTCACAGGACCACCAGTTCCCAGTAAAAGGATGGAATCGGTAATTCCTGGGGTACTCAGAGACCTGAGAGTGCCTTACAGAAACCCTGACTGAGAAACCCTAGTCCAAAAAAAATTCAAACTGACAAATTCTGGGAAGCCTGGAAATGCCTCCTTAGGGCATCAATTTCCAACAGGAGAACGGAGGGGAGGAATTCCAAAGGGGCCAATGGCACTTGGCCATGGGGAAACGGTGCCAGGGTGTGGCAATCTTTAAACAAAATCTGATTTTATCCCAAACCTCAGCCTGGTGATGTTGCAGGTCAGGAACTGGTCCCGCAGGTTGCTCTGACGGTACAAGTGATTCATCTGAAATGAAAATGTCACATTAAATGTTAATGAGTTTGGGCACTGTGGGGATGCTTTAGGCCAGCAGGAGGGACTTGAGCTCTGGAGAAACACCAGGGTTATTTTTTGCTGGTTGGATTTCATGGCAGTTGGGTTTTACTTTGGAAGAGGCACCTTCTGGTGGTGGGCTCTGACTTCCAGCCTGGCAAACATTCCCGCCTTATCCGAGCAGGATGCCGGTGTGGGAGAGCAGCATCCTGAGTGACAGCCCAACCTCACAGACCCACAGCTCAAAGAGAGCAAAACCCACCCAGTCAGGGCCTTATCAGGTTGATAAGTTGGATTGGTGCTGAAGAGAAAGCGTTGGATTCTAGGAATGAATTATGGATGTGCTGACCAGGGATTTGCCCAGCAGGGACTGGCCTTGGATGCACCTCTGGAGGTGGGAGTGAAATGCTGAGGGTGTCTTCATTTAGCAGATCAGATCTGGCATTTTGCAGTCCATGTCTTTGGCTGGAGAGAATTTCTTAAGACCACATGGAATCATGGAATGGTTTGGGTTGGAAAGGACCTTAAAGATCTTCCAGTCCCAGCCCCCTGCCATGGGCAGGGATGACACCCACGAGGCACAACTTAACAAAGCCAAAAGTGAATCAAAGGCCAGTCTTCATCTTTCATATTCCTGAAATTTTTGCTCTCAAATGTTGGTTTTTAATTTTTTTTTTTTTAATTCAGACATAAATCTTTGGCAGTTGCTTCAAAACCTGACCAGCCAGAAATATTCTCAAATATCTCCTTACCTTGTTGGTGATGCTTTCCACTGCTGCTCTGTATTCTGGAGACTGGGAGTCAGGGTTGGTGAGGTTTTCATTGACTATTCTAAAGCTCAGTCTGTAGCCCAGTTTGGCTGTAGTCAAGAGAGGCTTTCTGGTGGCAGCTATGTCTGTGAGGGGGAAACCTAAATAAAAAGGGTAGAGTGAATTTATTTTTAGATCTGTCCATATCATAAAACCAATATAAGTACATCCCTGCTTAGATCATATAACGTAACGATGAAATTCTCCAGGAATTTGTGTGACTTAAGGGATGGATATGCTGCCAGCATGGCAATATCATGTCGGATTGATTTGGTCATTGTGCCAAAGCTTAGAGAAAACCAACAAACCAAAGGGTTCCTCAGTGCTCAGGCCCCAGTGGAGGGATAAGGAGTGATCTCCAGGAGATCCCAAAATCCTGTTATCCCGACGGATGCTTACCGTTGACGTACAGGCTGTTCCTGTCCAGGCTGTAGTGGCCCAGTTTGGTGACATTGTCGGTCATGGTGCTCAGCTCCTGGTAAAGCTTTTCTCTGTCAAACCTGGCCAGGCTGGCATTGTCCTTGTAGCTGCACACAGCGTCCACCTTCGTGTCATCCCCGTTCCTTCCAGACCTAGGGAAAAATGTCTTTGGGACACCACTCTGCTGGAGGAACACCCTGTGGGGTTTTTAGGACAGACACCAAACCCTCAGTGCCAATGGGCTCCTGCATCCTTCACCAGGCTCTCCAGAACGGGGGTGATGACATTTAGATACTAAAATGATTTTACCAGATAAAAAAAATCCTGGCTGGACAGGGAGGTGTCACTGGTTCTGTTTTCTGGCCTCAGAACAACCATGAATTGAAGGTGTGCGAGAGTGGATAAAGAAACGGTTCATTGCCATTTCAGGAGTATTTTAGGTGTTTTATATTTAGGTATTTTGGTATCTCAGACACTTTTAGTTTAGTATTCTTTTAGATACTTTCAGTGTCTGCAGGGAGGGCTCAGAGTATGGACCAGGGTCTGCTCCCCGATGATGAGGAATAGGACAAGAGGAACAGGCAGGAACTGATGCCCAGGAAGTTCATGAGCTTGAGGAAGAACTTCTTCCCTGTGCAGTGACCAAGCACTGGAACAGATTGTCCAGAAAAGTTGTGGAATCTCCTCACTGGAGACATTCCAGAGCCATCTGGACACAATCCATGTGCTCTGGGATGACCCTGCTGGAGCAGGAAGGTGGGACCAGATGACCCACTGAGGTCCCTTCCAACCTGATCCACCCTGGGATTCTGGAATTCTGAGTCTTACCTAAATCTCATGGCTTTACATCCTGTGTAGGCAGAGCTTATGCTGCTCCTTTTGAAAAGAGGGTCAAGCTGTCAAAAAAAAAAAGGACAATTGAGAGCTGGGAATCACACCCTGAGTTTAAAGCAGGCGGATTTAGGTCATCACCATGACCCAAAAGGGGCACAAGCAGAGCCAGACTCACGTAGTGGTTCATAACTTTCACTGTGGATTTGAATTTGCGGGAATTTGGGTCATCCAGATCTGCAGTGTAGTGGAGGTTGGTCAAGGTGAAGTTAAGTGTGAAATTCCTGGATGTTGGTCTTGGTGCAGGTGTGGGGCTCCGAGCTGTAATCAAAGGGGAGAAGGATTAGGAATTTCCTACAAAAAAAACTGTTTTCACTTTCAAAACCTTCCTAATCCCAGCACACCTCAAAGCTACTCTGAATAATCTCTTCCCCTCTGAATTTCTGAGGGGAGCACTACTTTGAGAGCTTCCCCTGAAATGAATTTGGCGAAATGAATTTGCCAAAATGAACTTGGCAAAGTGAATTTGGCAAAATACTTACGGGATCTCTCAAGGGGTTCATTGTAACCTGGAAAGGAAATGCAAGAGAAAGAGTTATGTAAGAGAGCATCCACTTGGGAGAATGGAAGTGGAGAGGGGGTGATTAAAAGGATGACTTGGGAATGAATCATCAGAACCAGGCCCCAAGGGTGTGAATGTGTTAAACAAACACAGCTTAGGCAGAACAAGGTGCTTTGGAAGAGCAGGGCTACAATGAGAAAATGTGTGTGCCAATGTTTAATTAAACACTGTGGGACAGAAATCAGGTGAAATGTTCACAGGCAGGTGAACAACTGAGGTCAAAACTAAAATTAAGTCACTCTTCAATGTGATATAGAAATTAAAATCTTCAAAAATGTTGACGTGAAAAGATTTTAAATCTTACACTTCATCTTACACAGATAAATTATGCAGAAAACTCCAGACCTCCTCCTCAAGGTCACTTTTTTAACATTGAGGTGATCCCTGAGAGCCAAGGTGGTCCCAAACTGCTCCAGTGCCCAGAGGAATGGGAAAATCAAACACTCACCATTGACATAGAGGCTCTTGTTGTCCAGGCTGTAGATTCCCAACTTGGTGATGCCACTTGTCATTCTCCTCAGCTCTTGGTGAACCTCAGCTGGGTTAAACTTGGGCACCTGGGCACCCTTTCCATAGCTGCAGATGGTGTCCACTCCTGTGCTATCCCTGTTCTTCCCAGGCCTGAGGAATTGAATATCATGGAGCTTCTGTTAGTTATTAAAAATATTTGGGGTTTTTTTTTCTGATGTAATTAAAAAACCCCTCCCCATAAATCTGTCCACAGTTCTCAGATGAAGTGCAGAAATTACTGAATATGGTCTTACAAGGGAAAAGGCTTTGTAAGATAAAGACCGTACAAAAGGGCGTAGAAGCTTTATTGTAACGAAAGCAACTACTTGAAAAAGGAGAGCAATTATTAAAGTGTCAGTCAAATGTAAGGAAATCCATTTGCTGCAGTTCCAAGTGAATCTCTCAGGTTATTGCTCACCTGAATCTCGTCACTTTGCAGCCAGAGAAATGGGCGCCAATGCTGCTCTTCTGAAGCAGGGGGTCAATCTGGCAAGGAAAAGTCTTTGTGAAGATGGGAAACCCAAAATCCTGGGGGATTTCAGTGAAAAACAACGTGACTTTGGCTTACGTAGTGTTTCATTATTTTCTCAGTGGACCGGAATTTACGGGAATTTGGTGTCTGCAGGTCTGTGGTGAACATGAGGTTGGTTATGGTGAAGTTCAGGGTGAAGTGCTCTGTGATTGCTCCTGGGCTTTGTGTGGTGGCTGGTTTTACTGCTGCAAGAGAGAACAAAAATGACAGAGAGAAAATAAGAACAGGATCTTCATAAGACACTGCAGTTATTGGGTTTCTTAGAGAAAAAAAACGATGTGAACGTGATCCTACCCTTCAGACATTTTGCAGTGTTACAAACATTGCCAAATCACCAGGAAACAAAATCAATTTATGCCTTTAAGTAGCTTTAACCTGTATCTGGGTTTAAATATACTTACAGGGTGCACTATGAGGCTCATTGTAATCTGCAAAACAAATGGAAAATTATTAGGAAAATATTCCAAGAAAGTCTCAGCAGGACTAAATACAGAGGGTTTTATTACAAGATTTTGGTTACTGAATTCAGGACTTGGTGACTGACAGGGTTTTGCCCTCAAATTTTTGTTCTCTGTTTTGAGAGGTAATTAAATCTTCTTCATTCTAATTTCAAATTATTCTGTGTCAACATTGAAAGTTGGACTTGATCTCAGAGGTGTTCTCCTACCATAATGATTCCACGATTCCAACAGAGAATCCCAGAATGGTTTGAGAGGGAAAGGACCTTAAAGACCACCCAGTTCCAACCCCTCTACCCTGGACAGGGACAACTTTCACTAGACCAGGATGCTCAGAGCTCCATCCCACATGGTCCTAAACACTTCCAGGTATGGGGAATCCACAATTTCATTAGGAATAATGCCTTGAGGAAGTCTCATTACCATTGACATAGAGGCTCTGGCTGTTGAGGCTGTAGTGTCCCAGCTTGGTGATGCCATTGGTCATTTTGCTCAGCTCATGGTAAATGGTTGTTCTGTTAAATTTGGGATCTGAAGGCCCATCCCTGCAGCTGCACATGGCATCTACTCCTGTGTCATCCCTGTTCTTTGTGGACCTAGGAAACGAGGCATTGGTTTAGTCATGATTGAGAAATCCATCTTGATCAAAGACAAGGATCAGAAAAACCCCTCAGACATTGCCGCCACGTAAGAAAATACTCAGAGATGAGTTAAATGCTGAGAAATGGGAATTTTAAGAAGCAAGGAATGGGGACTTTTCCCAGACACGGCTCTTACCTGAATGCCATTACTTTGCAGCCGATGTAAGCTGGGCCAATGCTGCTCCTTTGGAGTAAAGGATCAACCTGGAAATGGAATAACAACGTGGGAGTAAGCCAAATGTCCCGGTGAAGGTAGGAGATGAGAGATAACTGACAGAACTGTGCCCCAGCAGGGCATTGTTTTGCCAGACTTACGTAGTGGTACATGACTTTTTCTGTTGACTTGAATCTCCTGGAACTGGGTTTCTTCAGATCTGCAGTGAACTGGAGGTTGGTTATTGTGAAGTTCAGGGTGAAGTTCTTTACTGCTGGTGCCAGAGGTTGGGCGCTTTGATCAGCAGCTGTAATGAGAAAGGAAAGTTATTGACTGGAAATGCCATTTTATGTTCAACAACCCAAGAGGAAACACACTAAGCAAAATTCCCAGGTATTCTAGGTGGCTTCAAGGCTATATAAGCTGTGGTTCCCTAACAGGCTCACAAATTCTCTTAACATTATTTTATAGACCAGCAGTGCTCCTGCTTGGTTAATCCAGCTTGCTGCTTTGGCTGTTGCTAATTAGCAAAATCTTCCTGCTCCTCAATTTCTCTTTAAAGGTACTTACATAGTTCAGGATGCACTTCATTGTGACCTGTGGGAGGGAAGAAAAGGGACAGGATTTGAGGAAGTGCCTTACAGTTGGGAAGGTTTGGCACACACTGGAATACAGAACATGTCTGAGTGCTCCTGTGTAAACATTGCCTGGGAAAGACTGATTTGGTGACTGTCCAGGCATAAAAGCACATTCATCCTGCTGGATGTTGTTGGCAAGGTGCTGCTTTTCTTAGCAGTGCACAGAATTCTCCCATTCCTAGGGATGTTTAGAAGGAATTTGCCCATTCCCTAAATCCAGTTTAGAATCACAGAATGGTTTGAGGTGGAAGGGAACTTAAAGATCATCAAGTTCCAACCACCCTGCCATGGCCAAGGAACCATTTAACTTCTATATGGAAAATTTATGTATGATTTTGTCAAGCGATGGTAAGTTCTAGTGCTCTTCCTTGACCTTGAGAGGTCAATCCCTATATTTTCTAAAAGGTTCATAGATAGAATACTTGAAATTAGTGTAACAGAGAAAGCATACTTGAAAAAGGTTAATTTTGCTATATTAAAAAAAATACCTAGAAGGAGGTAAAATTATAAATGTATATAGAGTGCAGGAGGTCCCGTAAACCCAACAAAAAGAATGAGAGACAAAGTTGAGTGAAAGAACAAAAAATAGTAGAAAAAAAGGAATTACTTAGTGAATGAACATGACAAGATAAGAAATTGTTTAAGTTTAGAAAATTAAGTATATGAAAATTAGAGAAATCAAAAAAAATTGTCACCGTTGACGTAGAGGCTGTCCTTGTCCAGGCTGTAGGGGCCCAGCTGGGTGATGCCTCTGGTCTTGTTGCTCACTTCGTGGTACAGCCCCACCCTGTCCAACGGCGCAGCCGAGGGCTCCTTGCTGTAGGTGCACACGGCGTCCACCCGGGTCTGGTCCCTGTGACTGCCTGGCCTGCAAAACACAGGGACATCCATGAGCACCCTTCTCTGGACGTCCCCCCATCAGGGCTTGAGCCTGAGGCTGCCATAGCCATCACTGCATGGGAATGCAAGCTCCGCCTTCCCAAAATGTGTCTGTGTTTAGTGGCTGGAGACTGCTCTACAACCTCACTACTGCCGTGAGCTTGTTGAGGAGGAAGAGGGCCTAAAAGGAGTTTACATTCATCTTGGGCTTGGGCCTTCACCATCCCAAAGTGAGAGTTCATGTAATGAGGGGATTGTCTAAGAGGAAATGGAATCAGGAAGAACGTCCTGGAGCAGGAGGGCAATAGCGAGAAGGTCCTGCCTCCCTAAAAGAGGAGAACACAAGTGTGCCCAGGCCTGTTTTGTGAGCAAGTGCCTTGGAAAGGGCCACGGAGGTGCAACTGATACCTGAAATCTGTTGTCTCGCATCCTTGGAAAACAGGGCCAATGCTGCTTTCCTTCAGCAGGCGGTCGAGCTGCCAAGGGAAGAGGTTTCACAATTAAGCCATGGCCTGCTGCCTGCACTCCCTCCAAGTTGATGAGGCCAAAGAGGGCAAGGATACGGCTCAGTGCTGGTCCACTTACCAGGGTGTTCATAACCCTTCGTGTAGCTCTGAACTTGGCTGAGTTGGGATTCTCCAGGTCGGAAGTGTAGGGGAGGTTGGTGATGGTGAAGTTGATGGTGAAATGCTCGAGGGTGGCAGCTGTCATTGTTGGATGAGGGGGAGCTGAGAGGAGCACAGATGGGGAAGGAAAAAAGCAAAAGCAATGGTGTCAAGGCTATGGTTGGACAATCATAGAGGTCTCCTGCCAGCCCTGGTGTCCGTGGGGAAGGCTGGCAGGATTCCTGCCGCTATCCAGAATCCCAAGTCCAATCCCTCAGACTCCTCTGCTTGAAGAAACCCTAGTGAGGCATTTTCTGCCTCCTGATGCCATCCCGCTCCTGCAAGGTACTCACTGGTCAGCACTGGCTGTTCGTTGTATCCTGGGAAAAGAGAGAGACAGAGGGTCAGGAGCTGGAGCTGGGCAAGGGGCAGCACTGGGGGAGGGCTGGTGTGGGAGAGCAGAGGAGGCCGAGGGAGGAGCTCTGGTCACCGTTGATGTAGAGGCTGTCCTTGTCCAGGCTGTAGGGGCCCAGCTGGGTGATGCCTCTGGTCTTGTTGCTCACTTCGTGGTACAGCCCCACCCTGTCCAACGGCGCAGCCGAGGGCTCCTTGCTGTAGGTGCACACGGCGTCCACCCGGGTCTGGTCCCTGTGACTGCCTGGCCTGCAAAACACAGGGAGGTCCGTGAGCACTCCCCTCTGCAGATTCTCCCTTCAGGGGTGGGTATTGGGGCTGCCATCTCCATTTCCAAGTTGGAATGCAAGCTCTGCTTTCCCAAAATAAGAGTGTTTGTTGTCCAGTTCCTGCTCTCCTCCTTCACTGCTGCCCCAGGACCTTTTCAGGAGCAAGTAATCAAGGCCAAACCAAGAGTCTTGTCAAACTTAGACCATAACCAGCTTGAGATGAGATTATAGGCAGTGAGGGGAATTTCTAAGAAGGATGGACATCAGAGAGACGGTCTTTGGGCAGGAGGGCATTAGTGAGTGGCCCTGCCTCCGTAAAAAAGGGAGAACATGAGTGTGACTGGTCTATTCATGAGGGAGGGCTTTGCAAAGGGACACTGGGGTGCGACTCATACCTGAAATCTGTTGTCTCACATCCTTGGAAAACAGGGCCAATGCTGCTTTCCTTCAGCAGGCGGTCGAGCTGCCAAGGGAAGAGGTTCACAATTAAGCCATGGCCCGCTGCCTGCACTCCCTCCAAGTTGATGAGGCCAAGGAGGGCAAGGATACGGCTCAGTGCTGGTGCACTTACCAGGGTGTTCATAACCCTTTGAGTAGCTCTGAACTTGGCTGAGTCGGGATTCTCCAGGTTGGAAGTGTAGGGGAGGTTGGTGATGGTGAAGTTGACGGTGAAACGCTCAAGGGTGGCAGCTGTCATTGTTGGATGGGTGGGAGCTGGAAGAAGCACAGATGGGGAGTGACAAGGGTCAGAGGCTTGGTTGTTACAGCCCTGGCTGGACAATTGCAGAGGTCTCCTGCCAGCCCGGATCTCCATGGGGAAGGCTGGGAGGATCCCCAGGCCTCCAGGATGTCATGCCCCAGGCCCAGGCCTACTCTGTCCTAAAGAAGACCCCAGTGAGGCACTTGCTGTCCTCTGATCCCATCCCAGTCCTACAAGGTACTCACTGGTCAGCACTGGCTGTTCGTTGTATCCTGGGAAAAGAGAGAGACAGAGGGTCAGGAGCTGGAGCTGGGCAAGGGGCAGCACTGGGGGAGAGCGACCATGGGAGAGCAGAGGAGGCCGAGGGAGGAGCTCTGGTCACCGTTGACGTAGAGGCTGTCCTTGTCCAGGCTGTAGGGGCCCAGTTGGGTGATGCCTCTGGTCTTGTTGCTCACTTCGTGGTACAGCCCCACCCTGTCCAACGGCACAGCCGAGGGCTCCTTGCTGTAGGTGCACACGGCGTCCACCCGGGTCTGGTCCCTGTGACTGCCTGGCCTGCAAAACACAGGGAGGTCCGTGAGCACTCTCCTCTGCGCGTTGTCTCCTCAAAGCCTGGTCTTGTTGCTGCTGTGGCCATTCCTGAGTGGGAAACCATGCTCTGCCTTCCCAAAATATGTGTGTGTATTTGGTGGCCGGGCACTGCTCTCCACCACCACTAAGGCCCTGGGGCTCTTGAGGAACAAGAAGGCCTGGAAGGAGTTCAGAATCATCTTTGGGTAGGGCCTTCAGCACACCAAGATGAGAGTGCCGGCAATGAGGGGCGGCTCTAAGAGAGAAGGTGTCAGGGAGAAGGCCGAGGGGTGAGGGGGCATTGGGGAGAAGGTCCTGACTCCACAAAAGAGGAGAACATGAGTGTGACGGGCACCATGATCTGCAGGAGATCCTTTCAAATGGACACCGGGGTGCAACTCATACCTGAAGTCTGTTGTCTCGCATCCTTGGAAAATGGGGCCAATGCTGCTTTCCTTCAGCAGGCGGTCGAGCTGCCAAGGGGAGAGGTTTCACAGATAAGCCATGACCATATCTCTGCAGTCCCTCCAACCTGATGAGGCCACTGGGGGCAAGGCAGTGTCCCACTGAGGGTTGACTTACCAGGGTGTTCATAACCCTTCGTGTAGCTCTGAATTTGGCTGAGTTGGGATTCTTCAGGTCGGAAGTGTAGGGGAGGTTGGTGATGGTGAAGTTGACGGTGAAACGCTCAAGGGCGGCAGCTGTCGTTGTTGGATGGGTGGGAGCTGGAAGAAGCAGAAGTCAGGAATAACGAGGGGCCAGAGCCAGGGTGTCAGGGCTCGGCATGGAAAACCTCTGAGGTCTCCTGCCAGCCCTGATCTCCATAGGGATTGTTGCCATGATCCCCATGTTTTCCCCGGGATATCAAGGTCACTGCTTTCAGTGCCCAAGGGAAGACCCCAGTGAGGCACTTGCAGCTTCCTGATGCCATCCCGCTCCTGCAAGGTACTCACTGGTCAGCACTGGCTGTTCGTTGTATCCTGGGAAAAGAGAGAGACAGAGGGTCAGGAGCTGGAGCTGGGCAAGGGGCAGCACTGGGGGAGGGCTGGTGTGGGAGAGCAGAGGAGGCCGAGGGAGGAGCTCTGGTCACCGTTGACGTAGAGGCTGTCCTTGTCCAGGCTGTAGGGGCCCAGCTGGGTGATGCCTCTGGTCTTGTTGCTCACTTCGTGGTACAGCCCCACCCTGTCCAACGGCGCAGCCGAGGGCTCCTTGCTGTAGGTGCACACGGCGTCCACCCGGGTCTGGTCCCTGTGACTGCCTGGCCTGCAAAACACAGGGACATCCATGAGCACCCTTCTCTGGACGTCCCCCCATCAGGGCTTGAGCCTGAGGCTGCCATAGCCATCACTGCATGGGAATGCAAGCTCTGCCTTCCTAAAATGTGTCTGTGTTTAGTGGCTGGAGACTGCTCTACAACCTCACTATTGCCGTGAGCTTGTTGAGGAGGAAGAGGGCCTAAAAGGAGTTTACATTCATCTTGGGCCTGGGCCTTCACCATCCCAAAGTGAGAGTTCATGTAATGAGGGGATTGTCTAAGAGAGAGAGCATTGCGGAGAAGTTCCCGGGGCAGGAGGGCATTAGTGAGAAGGTCCTGCCTCCGTAAAAGAGGAGAACATGAGTGTGAGTGGTCCCTTTATGAGGGAGGGCCTTACAAAGGGCCACGGAGTTGCAACGCATACCTGAAGTCTGTTGTTTCACATCCTTGGAAAACAGGGCCAATGCTGCTTTCCTTCAGCAGGCGGTCGAGCTGCCAAGGGAAGAGGTTTCACAGATAAGCCATGACCAGCTCTCTGCACTCCCTCCAACCTGATGAGGCCACTGGGGGCAAGGCAGTGTCCCACTGAGGGTTGACTTACCAGGGTGTTCATAACCCTTCGTGTAGCTCTGAATTTGGCTGAGTTGGGATTCTTCAGGTCAGAAGTGTAGGGGAGGTTGGTGATGGTGAAGTTGACGGTGAAACGCTCGAGGGTGGCAGCTGTCGTTGTTGGATGGGTGGGAGCTGGAAGAAGCACAGATGGGGAGTGACAAGGGTCAGAGGCTTGGTGGTTACAGCTCTGGCTGGACAATTGCAGAGGTCTCCTGCCAGCCCTGATCTCCATGGGGAAGGCTAGGAGGAACCCCAAGCCTCCAGGATCTCAAGCCCCAGGCCCAGGCCTACTCTCCCCTGAAGAAGATCCCAGTGAGGCCCTTGCTGCCTTCAGATCCCATCCCAGTCCTGCAAGGTACTCACTGGTCAGCACTGGCTGTTCGTTGTATCCTGGGAAAAGAGAGAGACAGAGGGTCAGGAGCTGGAGCTGGGCAAGGGGCAGCACTGGGGGAGGGCTGGTGTGGGAGAGCAGAGGAGGCCGAGGGAGGAGCTCTGGTCACCGTTGACATAGAGGCTGTCCTTGTCCAGGCTGTAGGGGCCCAGCTGGGTGATGCCTCTGGTCTTGTTGCTCACTTCGTGGTACAGCCCCACCCTGTCCAACGACGCAGCCGAGGGCTCCTTGCTGTAGGTGCACACGGCGTCCACCCGGGTCTGGTCCCTGTGACTGCCTGGCCTGCAAAACACAGGGACCTCCTTGAGCACTCCCCTCTGCAGATTCTCCCTTCAGGGGTGGGTATTGGGGCTGCCATCTCCATTTCCAAGTCAGAATGCAAGCTCTGCTTTCCCAAAATAAGAGTGCTTGTTGTCCAGTTCCTGCTCTCCTCCTTCACTGCTGCCCCAGGACCTTTTCAGGAGCAAGTAATCAAGGCCAGACCAAGAGTCTTGTCAAACTTAGACCATAACCAGCTTGAGATGAGATTATAGGCAGTGAGGGGAATTTCTAAGAAGGATGGACATCAGAGAGACGGTCTTTGGGCAGGAGGGCATTAGTGAGAAGGTCCTGCCTCCGTAAAAAAGGGAGAACATGAGTGTGACTGGTCCCTTCATGAGAGAGGGCTTTGCAAAGGGACACTGGGGTGCGACTCATACCTGAAATGTGTTGTCTCACATCCTTGGAAAACAGGGCCAATGCTGCTTTCCTTCAGCAGGCGGTCGAGCTGCCAAGGGAAGAGGTTTCACAATTAAGCCATGGCCCGCTGCCTGCACTTCCACCAAGTTGATGAGGCCAAGGAGGGCAAGGATACGGCTCAGTGCTGGTGCACTTACCAGGGTGTTCATAACCCTTTGAGTAGCTCTGAACTTGGCCGAGTCAGGATTCTCCATGTCGGAAGTGTAGGGGAGGTTGGTGATGGTGAAGTTGATGGTGAAACGCTCGAGGGCGGCAGCTGTCATTGTTGGATGGGTGGGAGCTGGAAGAAACAGAAATCAGGTATGATGAGGGGCAAGTGCCAGAGTGTCTGGGCTGGGGATGGAAAACCACTGAGGTCTCCTGACAGCCCTGCTCTCCAGTGGCAAGTCTGACACGATCCCCACTTTTTCCCACAGGATCTCTAGTCCCAGGCCTCTTTCTAAGAAGATGAACCCATCGTGTCACTTGCTGTCCTCTGATGCCATCCCGCTCCTGCAAGGTACTCACTGGTCAGCACTGGCTGTTCGTTGTATCCTGGGAAAAGAGAGAGACAGAGGGTCAGGAGCTGGAGCTGGGCAAGGGGCAGCACTGGGGGAGGGCTGGTGTGGGAGAGCAGAGGAGGCCGAGGGAGGAGCTCTGGTCACCGTTGACGTAGAGGCTGTCCTTGTCCAGGCTGTAGGGGCCCAGCTGGGTGATGCCTCTGGTCTTGTTGCTCACTTCGTGGTACAGCCCCACCCTGTCCAACGGCGCAGCCGAGGGCTCCTTGCTGTAGGTGCACACGGCGTCCACCCGGGTCTGGTCCCTGTGACTGCCTGGCCTGCAAAACACAGGGACGTCCCTGAGCACTCTCCTCTGCACATTCTCCCTTCAAGTCTGCATCTGGGTGCTTTCATAGCCATATCTAAGTGGAAATGCTAGGTCTGCCTTTCCAAAATTTGAGTTTTTGGTGGCCAGATACTGCTCTTCATCTTCACTAGTGCTTGGGGACACTTGATTAAGGAGAGCACCTGGAAGGACTTTAAAAATATTCTTGAGTTTCTAAAATAATCTTCTCCTACACCATGCCAAGATGAGAGTACTGGATTTGAGGGGGACCTCTAAGAGGAAATGGAATCAGGGAGAACGTCCTGGAGCAGGAGTGCAATAGCGAGAAGGTCCTGCCTCCCTAAAAGAGGAGGACACAAGTGTGCCCAGGCCTGTTTTGTGAGCGAGGGCCCTGCAAAGGGGCACGGAGGTGCAACTCATACCTGAAGTCTGTTGTTTCACATCCTTGGAAAACAGGGCCAATGCTGCTTTCCTTCAGCAGGCGGTCGAGCTGCCAAGGGAAGAGGTTTCACAATTAAGCCATGGCCCGCGGCCTGCACTCCCTCCAAGTTGATGAGGCCAAAGAGGGCAAGGATACGGCTCAGTGCTGGTCCACTTACCAGGGTGTTCATAACCCTTCGTGTAGCTCTGAATTTGGCCGAGTTGGGATTCTCCATGTCAGAAGTGTAGGGGAGGTTGGTGATGGTGAAGTTGACGGTGAAACGCTCAAGGGTGGCAGCTGTCGTTGTTGGATGGGTGGGAGCTGGAAGAAGCACAGATGGGGAGTGACAAGTGTCAGAGGCTTGGTGGTTACAGCCCTGGCTGGACAATTGCAGAGGTCTCCTGCCAGCCCTGATCTCCATGGGGAAGGCTAGGAGGAACCCCAAGCCTCCAGGACGTCATGCCCCAGGCCCAGGCCTACTCTCCCCTGAAGAAGATCCCAGTGAGGCCCTTGCTGCCTTCAGATCCCATCCCAGTCCTGCAAGGTACTCACTGGTCAGCACTGGCTGTTCGTTGTATCCTGGGAAAAGAGAGAGACAGAGGGTCAGGAGCTGGAGCTGGGCAAGGGGCAGCACTGGGGGAGGGCTGGTGTGGGAGAGCAGAGGAGGCCGAGGGAGGAGCTCTGGTCACCGTTGACGTAGAGGCTGTCCTTGTCCAGGCTGTAGGGGCCCAGCTGGGTGATGCCTCTGGTCTTGTTGCTCACTTCGTGGTACAGCCCCACCCTGTCCAACGGCGCAGCCGAGGGCTCCTTGCTGTAGGTGCACACGGCGTCCACCCGGATCTGGTCCCTGTGACTGCCTGGCCTGCAAAACACAGGGACGTCCCTGAGCACTCTCCTCTGCACATTCTCCCTTCAAGTCTGCGTCTTGGTGCTTTCATAGCCATTTGTAAGTGGAAATGCTAGGTCTGCCTTTCCAAAATCTGAGTGTGTTTGGTGGCCCGATACTGCTCTTCATCTTCACTAGTGCTTGGGGACACTTGATTAAGGAGGGCACCTGGAAGGACTTTAAAAAATATTCTTGAGTTTACAAAATAATCTTAGCCTACACCATGCCAAGATGAGAGTACTGGATTTGAGGGGGACCTCTAAGAGGAAATGGAATCAGGAAGAACGTCCTGGAGCAGGAGGGCAATAGCGAGAAGGTCCTGCCTCCCTAAAAGAGGAGAACACAAGTGTGCCCAGGCCTGTTTTGTGAGCAAGTGCCTTGGAAAGGGCCACGGAGGTGCAACTGATACCTGAAATCTGTTGTCTCGCATCCTTGGAAAACAGGGCCAATGCTGCTTTCCTTCAGCAGGCGGTCGAGCTGCCAAGGGAAGAGGTTTCACAATTAAGCCATGGCCTGCTGCCTGCACTCCCTCCAAGTTGATGAGGCCAAAGAGGGCAAGGATACGGCTCAGTGCTGGTCCACTTACCAGGGTGTTCATAACCCTTCGTGTAGCTCTGAACTTGGCTGAGTTGGGATTCTCCAGGTCGGAAGTGTAGGGGAGGTTGGTGATGGTGAAGTTGATGGTGAAATGCTCGAGGGTGGCAGCTGTCATTGTTGGATGAGGGGGAGCTGAGAGGAGCACAGATGGGGAAGGAAAAAAAGCAAAAGCAATGGTGTCAAGGCTATGGTTGGACAATCATAGAGGTCTCCTGCCAGCCCTGGTGTCCGTGGGGAAGGCTGGCAGGATTCCTGCCGCTATCCAGAATCCCAAGTCCAATCCCTCAGACTCCTCTGCTTGAAGAAACCCTAGTGAGGCATTTTCTGCCTCCTGATGCCATCCCGCTCCTGCAAGGTACTCACTGGTCAGCACTGGCTGTTCGTTGTATCCTGGGAAAAGAGAGAGACAGAGGGTCAGGAGCTGGAGCTGGGCAAGGGGCAGCACTGGGGGAGGGCTGGTGTGGGAGAGCAGAGGAGGCCGAGGGAGGAGCTCTGGTCACCGTTGATGTAGAGGCTGTCCTTGTCCAGGCTGTAGGGGCCCAGCTGGGTGATGCCTCTGGTCTTGTTGCTCACTTCGTGGTACAGCCCCACCCTGTCCAACGGCGCAGCCGAGGGCTCCTTGCTGTAGGTGCACACGGCGTCCACCCGGGTCTGGTCCCTGTGACTGCCTGGCCTGCAAAACACAGGGAGGTCCGTGAGCACTCCCCTCTGCAGATTCTCCCTTCAGGGTGGGTATTGGGGCTGCCATCTCCATTTCCAAGTCAGAATGCAAGCTCTGCTTTCCCAAAATAAGAGTGCTTGTTGTCCAGTTCCTGCTCTCCTCCTTCACTGCTGCCCCAGGACCTTTTCAGGAGCAAGTAATCAAGGCCAAACCAAGAGTCTTGTCAAACTTAGACCATAACCAGCTTGAGATGAGATTATAGGCAGTGAGGGGAATTTCTAAGAAGGATGGACATCAGAGAGACGGTCTTTGGGCAGGAGGGCATTAGTGAGATGGCCCTGCCTCCGTAAAAAAGGGAGAACATGAGTGTGACTGGTCTATTCATGAGGGAGGGCTTTGCAAAGGGACACTGGGGTGCGACTCATACCTGAAATCTGTTGTCTCACATCCTTGGAAAACAGGGCCAATGCTGCTTTCCTTCAGCAGGCGGTCGAGCTGCCAAGGGAAGAGGTTTCACAATTAAGCCATGGCCCGCTGCCTGCACTCCCTCCAAGTTGATGAGGCCAAGGAGGGCAAGGATACGGCTCAGTGCTGGTGCACTTACCAGGGTGTTCATAACCCTTTGAGTAGCTCTGAACTTGGCTGAGTCGGGATTCTCCAGGTTGGAAGTGTAGGGGAGGTTGGTGATGGTGAAGTTGACGGTGAAACGCTCGAGGGTGGCAGCTGTCATTGTTGGATGGGTGGGAGCTGGAAGAAGCACAGATGGGGAGTGACAAGGGTCAGAGGCTTGGTTGTTACAGCCCTGGCTGGACAATTGCAGAGGTCTCCTGCCAGCCCGGATCTCCATGGGGAAGGCTGGGAGGATCCCCAGGCCTCCAGGATGTCATGCCCCAGGCCCAGGCCTACTCTGTCCTAAAGAAGACCCCAGTGAGGCACTTGCTGTCCTCTGATCCCATCCCAGTCCTACAAGGTACTCACTGGTCAGCACTGGCTGTTCGTTGTATCCTGGGAAAAGAGAGAGACAGAGGGTCAGGAGCTGGAGCTGGGCAAGGGGCAGCACTGGGGGAGAGCGACCATGGGAGAGCAGAGGAGGCCGAGGGAGGAGCTCTGGTCACCGTTGACGTAGAGGCTGTCCTTGTCCAGGCTGTAGGGGCCCAGTTGGGTGATGCCTCTGGTCTTGTTGCTCACTTCGTGGTACAGCCCCACCCTGTCCAACGGCACAGCCGAGGGCTCCTTGCTGTAGGTGCACATGGCGTCCACCCGGGTCTGGTCCCTGTGACTGCCTGGCCTGCAAAACACAGGGAGGTCCCTGAGCACTCTCCTCTGCGCGTTGTCTCCTCAAAGCCTGGTCTTGTTGCTGCTGTGGCCATTCCTGAGTGGGAAACCATGCTCTGCCTTCCCAAAATATGTGTGTGTATTTGGTGGCGGGCACTGCTCTCCACCACCACTAAGGCCCTGGGGCTCTTGAGGAACAAGAAGGCCTGGAAGGAGTTCAGAATCATCTTTGGGTAGGGCCTTCAGCACACCAAGATGAGAGTGCCGGCAATGAGGGGCGGCTCTAAGAGAGAAGGTGTCAGGGAGAAGGCCGAGGGGTGAGGGGGCATTGGGGAGAAGGTCCTGACTCCACAAAAGAGGAGAACATGAGTGTGACGGGCACCATGATCTGCAGGAGATCCTTTCAAATGGACACCGGGGTGCAATGCATACCTGAAGTCTGTTGTCTCGCATCCTTGGAAAACGGGGCCAATGCTGCTTTCCTTCAGCAGGCGGTCGAGCTGCCAAGGGAAAAGGTTTCACAGATAAGCCATGACCATATCTCTGCAGTCCCTCCAACCTGATGAGGCCACTGGGGGCAAGAGTATGTCCCACTGAGGGTTGACTTACCAGGGTGTTCATAACCCTTCGTGTAGCTCTGAATTTGGCTGAGTTGGGATTCTTCAGGTCGGAAGTGTAGGGGAGGTTGGTGATGGTGAAGTTGACGGTGAAACGCTCAAGGGCGGCAGCTGTCGTTGTTGGATGGGTGGGAGCTGGAAGAAGCAGAAGTCAGGAATAACGAGGGGCCAGAGCCAGGGTGTCAGGGCTCGGCATGGAAAACCTCTGAGGTCTCCTGCTGGCCCTGCTCCCCATGTTTTCCCCGGGATATCAAGGTCACTGCTTTCAGTGCCCAAGGGAAGACCCCAGTGAGGCACTTGCAGCTTCCTGATGCCATCCCGCTCCTGCAAGGTACTCACTGGTCAGCACTGGCTGTTCGTTGTATCCTGGGAAAAGAGAGGACAGAGGGTCAGGAGCTGGAGCTGGGCAAGGGGCAGCACTGGGGGAGGGCTGGTGTGGGAGAGCAGAGGAGGCCGAGGGAGGAGCTCTGGTCACCGTTGACGTAGAGGCTGTCCTTGTCCAGGCTGTAGGGGCCCAGCTGGGTGATGCCTCTGGTCTTGTTGCTCACTTCGTGGTACAGCCCCACCCTGTCCAACGGCGCAGCCGAGGGCTCCTTGCTGTAGGTGCACACGGCGTCCACCCGGGTCTGGTCCCTGTGACTGCCTGGCCTGCAAAACACAGGGACATCCATGAGCACCCTTCTCTGGACGTCCCCCCGTCAGGGCTTGAGCCTGAGGCTGCCATAGCCATCACTGCATGGGAATGCAAGCTCTGCCTTCCTAAAATGTGTCTGTGTTTAGTGGCTGGAGACTGCTCTACAACCTCACTACTGCCGTGAGCTTGTTGAGGAGGAAGAGGGCCTAAAAGGAGTTTACATTCATCTTGGGCCTGGGCCTTCACCATCCCAAAGTGAGAGTTCATGTAATGAGGGGATTGTCTAAGAGAGAGAGTATTGCGGAGAAGTTCCCGGGGCAGGAGGGCATTAGTGAGAAGGTCCTGCCTCCGTAAAAGAGGAGAACATGAGTGTGAGTGGTCCCTTTATGAGGGAGGGCCTTACAAAGGGCCACGGAGTTGCAACGCATACCTGAAGTCTGTTGTTTCACATCCTTGGAAAACAGGGCCAATGCTGCTTTCCTTCAGCAGGCGGTCGAGCTGCCAAGGGAAGAGGTTTCACAGATAAGCCATGACCAGCTCTCTGCACTCCCTCCAACCTGATGAGGCCACTGGGGGCAAGAGTATGTCCCACTGAGGGTTGACTTACCAGGGTGTTCATAACCCTTCGTGTAGCTCTGAATTTGGCCGAGTCGGGATTCTCCATGGTCAGAAGTGTAGGGGAGGTTGGTGATGGTGAAGTTGACGGTGAAACGCTCGAGGGTGGCAGCTGTCATTGTTGGATGAGTGGGAGCTGGAAGAAGCACAGATGGGGAGTGACAAGGGTCAGAGGCTTGGTGGTTACAGCCCTGGCTGGACAATTGCAGAGGTCTCCTGTCAGCCCGGATCTCCACGGGGAAGGCTAGGAGGATCCCCAAGTCCCAAGGATCTCAAGCCCCAGGCCCAGGCCTACTCTTCCTAAAGAAGACCCCAGTGAGGCACTTGCTGTCCTTCTGATCCCATCCCAGTCCTGCAAGGTACTCACTGGTCAGCACTGGCTGTTCGTTGTATCCTGGGAAAAGAGAGAGACAGAGGGTCAGGAGCTGGAGCTGGGCAAGGGGCAGCACTGGGGGAGGGCTGGTGTGGGAGAGCAGAGGAGGCCGAGGGAGGAGCTCTGGTCACCGTTGACGTAGAGGCTGTCCTTGTCCAGGCTGTAGGGGCCCAGCTGGGTGATGCCTCTGGTCTTGTTGCTCACTTCGTGGTACAGCCCCACCCTGTCCAACGGCGCAGCCGAGGGCTCCTTGCTGTAGGTGCACACGGCGTCCACCCGGGTCTGGTCCCTGTGACTGCCTGGCCTGCAAAACACAGGGAGGTCCGTGAGCACTCTCCTCTGCACGTTGTCTCCTCAAAGCCTGGTCTTGTTGCTGCTGTGGCCATTCCTGAGTGGGAAACCATGCTCTGCCTTCCCAAAATATGTGTGTGTATTTGGTGGCCGGGCACTGCTCTCCACCACCACTAAGGCCCTGGGGCTCTTGAGGAACAGAAGGCCTGGAAGGAGTTCAGAATCATCTTTGGGTAGGGCCTTCAGCACACCAAGATGAGAGTGCCGGCAATGAGGGGCGGCTCTAAGAGAGAAGGTGTCAGGGAGAAGGCCGAGGGGTGAGGGGCCATTGGGGAGAAGGTCCTGCCTCCATAAAAGAGGAGAACATGAGTGTGACGGGCACCATGATCTGCAGGAGATCCTTTCAAATGGACACCGGGGTGCGACTCATACCTGAAGTCTGTTGTCTCGCATCCTTGGAAAACGGGGCCAATGCTGCTTTCCTTCAGCAGGCGGTCGAGCTGCCAAGGGGAGAGGTTTCACAGATAAGCCATGACCATATCTCTGCAGTCCCTCCAAGCTGATGAGGCCACTGGGGGCAAGGCAGTGTCCCCACTGATTGTTGACGTACCAGGGTGTTCATAACCCTTCGTGTAGCTCTGAATTTGGCTGAGTTGGGATTCTTCAGGTCGGAAGTGTAGGGGAGGTTGGTGATGGTGAAGTTGACGGTGAAACGCTCAAGGGCGGCAGCTGTCGTTGTTGGATGGGTGGGAGCTGGAAGAAGCAGAAGTCAGGAATAACGAGGGGCCAGAGCCAGGGTGTCAGGGCTCTGCATGGAAAACCTCTGAGGTCTCCTGCTGGCCCTGCTCTCCATGGGGATTGTTGCCATGATCCCCATGTTTTCCCTGGGATATCAAGGTCACTGCTTTCAGTGCCCAAGGGAAGACCCCAGTGAGGCACTTGCTGCCTTCAGATCCCTTTCCGCTCCTGCAAGGTACTCACTGGTCAGCACTGGCTGTTCGTTGTATCCTGGGAAAAGAGAGAGACAGAGGGTCAGGAGCTGGAGCTGGGCAAGGGGCAGCACTGGGAGAGGGCTCCCATGGAAGAGCAGAGGAGGCCGAGGGAGGAGCTCTGGTCACCGTTGACGTAGAGGCTGTCCTTGTCCAGGCTGTAGGGGCCCAGCTGGGTGATGCCTCTGGTCTTGTTGCTCACTTCGTGGTACAGCCCCACCCTGTCCAACGGCGCAGCCGAGGGCTCCTTGCTGTAGGTGCACACGGCGTCCACCCGGGTCTGGTCCCTGTGACTGCCTGGCCTGCAAAACACAGGGACGTCCCTGAGCACTCTCCTCTGCACATTCTCCCTTCAAGTCTGCGTCTTGGTGCTTTCATAGCCATTTGTAAGTGGAAATGCTAGGTCTGCCTTTCCAAAATCTGAGTGTTTGGTGGCCCGATACTGCTCTTCATCTTCACTAGTGCTTGGGGACACTTGATTAAGGAGGGCACCTGGAAGGACTTTAAAAATATTCTTGAGTTTACAAAATAATCTTAGCCTACACCATGCCAAGATGAGAGTACTGGATTTGAGGGGGACCTCTAAGAGGAAATGGAATCAGGAAAGAACGTCCTGGAGCAGGAGGGCAATAGCGAGAAGGTCCTGCCTCCCTAAAAGAGGAGAACACAAGTGTGCCCAGGGCCTGTTTTGTGAGCAAGTGCCTTGGAAAGGGCCACGGAGGTGCAACTGATACCTGAAATCTGTTGTCTCGCATCCTTGGAAAACAGGGCCAATGCTGCTTTCCTTCAGCAGGCGGTCGAGCTGCCAAGGGAAGAGGTTTCACAATTAAGCCATGGCCTGCTGCCTGCACTCCCTCCAAGTTGATGAGGCCAAAGAGGGCAAGGATACGGCTCAATGCTGGTGCACTTACCAGGGTGTTCATAACCCTTCGTGTAGCTCTGAACTTGGCTGAGTTGGGATTCTCCAGGTCGGAAGTGTAGGGGAGGTTGGTGATGGTGAAGTTGATGGTGAAATGCTCGAGGGTGGCAGCTGTCATTGTTGGATGAGGGGGAGCTGAGAGGAGCACAGATGGGGAAGGAAAAAAAGCAAAAGCAATGGTGTCAAGGCTATGGTTGGACAATCATAGAGGTCTCCTGCCAGCCCTGGTGTCCGTGGGGAAGGCTGGCAGGAGTCCTGCCGCTATCCAGAATCCCAAGTCCAATCCCTCAGACTCCTCTGCTTGAAGAAACCCTAGTGAGGCATTTTCTGCCTCCTGATGCCATCCCGCTCCTGCAAGGTACTCACTGGTCAGCACTGGCTGTTCGTTGTATCCTGGGAAAAGAGAGAGACAGAGGGTCAGGAGCTGGAGCTGGGCAAGGGGCAGCACTGGGGGAGGGCTGGTGTGGGAGAGCAGAGGAGGCCGAGGGAGGAGCTCTGGTCACCGTTGATGTAGAGGCTGTCCTTGTCCAGGCTGTAGGGCCCAGCTGGGTGATGCCTCTGGTCTTGTTGCTCACTTCGTGGTACAGCCCCACCCTGTCCAACGGCGCAGCCGAGGGCTCCTTGCTGTAGGTGCACACGGCGTCCACCCGGTCTGGTCCCTGTGACTGCCTGGCCTGCAAAACACAGGGAGGTCCGTGAGCACTCTCCTCTGCACATTCTCCCTTCAAGTCTGCGTCTTGGTGCTTTCATAGCCATTTGTAAGTGGAAATGCTAGGTCTGCCTTTCCAAAATCTGAGTGTGTTTGGTGGCCAGATACTGCTCTTCATCTTCACTAGTGCTTGGGGACACTTGATTAAGGAGGGCACCTGGAAGGATTTTAAAAATATTCTTGAGTTTCTAAAATAATCTTAGCCTACACCATGCCAAGATGAGAGTTCTGGATTTGAGGGGGACTCTAAGAGGAAATGGAATCAGGGAGAACGTCCTGGAGCAGGAGGGCAAATAGCGAGAAGGTCCTGCCTCCCTAAAAGAGGAGAACACGAGTGTGCCCAGGCCTGTTTTGTGAGCGAGGGCCCTGCAAAGGGGCACGGAGGTGCAACTCATACCTGAAGTCTGTTGTTTCACATCCTTGGAAAACGGGGCCAATGCTGCTTTCCTTCAGCAGGCGGTCGAGCTGCCAAGGGAAGAGGTTTCACAATTAAGCCATGGCCCGCTGCCTGCACTCCCTCCAAGTTGATGAGGCCAAGGAGGGCAAGGATACGGCTCAGTGCTGGTCCACTTACCAGGGTGTTCATAACCCTTTGAGTAGCTCTGAACTTGGCTGAGTCGGGATTCTCCAGGTTGGAAGTGTAGGGGAGGTTGGTGATGGTGAAGTTGACGGTGAAACGCTCGAGGGTGGCAGCTGTCGTTGTTGGATGGGTGGGAGCTGGAAGAAGCGCAGGATGGGGAGTGACAAGGGTCCGAAGGCTTGGTTGTACAGGCCCTGGGCTGGAGCAATTGCAGAGGTTCCTGCCAGCCCGGATCTCGCATGGGAGGCTGGGAGGATCCCCAAGGCCTCCAGGATTGTCATGCCCCAGGCCCAGGCCTACTCTCCCCTGAAGAAGGACCCCAGTGGAGGCACTTGCTGTCCTCTGATCCCATCCCAGTCCTACAAGGTACTCACTGGTCAGCACTGGCTGTTCGTTGTATCCTGGGAAAAGAGAGAGACAGAGGGTCAGGAGCTGGAGCTGGGCAAGGGGCAGCACTGGGGGAAGGGACCATGGGAGAGCAGAGGAGGCCGAGGGAGGAGCTTCTGGTCACCGTTGACGTAGAGGCTGTCCTTGTCCAGGCTGTAGGGGCCCAGTTGGGTGATGCTCTGGTCTTGGTGCTCACTTCGTTGGTACAGCCCCACCCTGTCCAACGGCGCAGCCGAGGGCTCCTTGCTGTAGGTGCACACGGCGTCCACCCGGGTCTGGTCCCCTGTGACTGCCTGGCCTGCAAAAACACAGGGACGTCCCTGAGCACTCTCCTCTGCGCGTTGTCTCCTCAAAGCCTGGTCTTTGTTGCTGCTGTGGCCATTCCTGAGTGGGAAACCATGCTCTGCCTTCCCAAAATATGTGTGTGTATTTGGTGGCCGGGCACTGCTCTCCACCACCACTAAGGCCCTGGGGCTCTTGAGGAACAAGAAGGCCTGGAAGGAGTTCAGAATCATCTTTGGGTAGGGCCTTCAGCACACCAAGATGAGAGTGCCGGCAATGAGGGGCGGCTCTAAGAGAGAAGGTGTCAGGGAGAAGGACCGAGGGGTGAGGGGCCATTGGGGAGAAGGTCCTGCCTCCATAAAAGAGCGAGACATGAGTGTGACGGGCACCATGATCTGCAGGAGATCCTTTCAAATGGACACCGGGGTGCACTCATACCTGAAGTCTGTTGTCTCGCATCCTTGGAAAACGGGGCCAATGCTGCTTTCCTTCAGCAGGCGGTCGAGCTGCCAAGGGGAGAGGTTTCACAGATAAGCCATGACCATATCTCTGCAGTCCCTCCAAGCTGATGAGGCCACTGGGGCAAGGCAGTGTCCCACTGATTGTTGACTACCAGGGTGTTCATAACGTTTGAGTAGCTCTGAATTGGCTGAGTCGGGATTCTCAGGTCGGAAGTGTAGGGGAGGTTGGTGATGGTGAAGTTGACGGTGAAACGCTCAAGGGCGGCAGCTGTCGTTGTTGGATGGGTGGGAGCTGGAAGAAGCAGAAGTCAGGAATAACGAGGGGCCAGAGCCAGGGTGTCAGGGCTCGGCATGGAAAACCTCTGAGGTCTCCTGCTGGCCCTGCTCTCCATAGGGATTGTTGCCATGATCCCCATGTTTTCCCCGGGATATCAAGGTCACTGCTTTCAGTGCCCAAGGGAAGACCCCAGTGAGGCACTTGCAGCTTCCTGATGCCATCCCGCTCCTGCAAGGTACTCACTGGTCAGCACTGGCTGTTCGTTGTATCCTGGGAAAAGAGAGGACAGAGGGTCAGGAGCTGGAGCTGGGCAAGGGGCAGCACTGGGAGGGCTGGTGTGGGAGAGCAGAGGAGGCCGAGGGAGGAGCTCTGGTCACCGTTGACGTAGAGGCTGTCCTTGTCCAGGCTGTAGGGGCCCAGCTGGGTGATGCCTCTGGTCTTGTTGCTCACTTCGTGGTACAAGCCCCACCCTGGTCCAACGCGCAGCCGGAGGGCTCCTTGCTGTAGGTGCACACGGCGTCCACGCCGGTCTGGTCCCTGTGACTGCCTGGCCTGCAAAACACAGCGGACCTCCTTGAGCACTCCCTCTGCAGATTCTCCCTTCAGGGGTGGGGTATTGGGGCTGCCATCTCCATTTCCAAGTCGAATGCAAGCTCTGCTTTCCCAAAATAAGAGTGTTTGTTGTCCAGTTCCTGCTCTCCTCCTTCACTGCTGCCCCAGGACCTTTTTCAGGAGCAAGTAATCAAGGCCAGACCAAGAGTCTTGTCAAACTTAGACCATAACCAGCTTGAGATGAGATTATAGGCCAGTGAGAGGAATTTCTAAGAAGGATGGACATCAGAGAGACGGTCTTTGGGCAGGAGGCCATTAGTGAGAAGGCCCTGCCTCCGTAAAAAAGGGAGAACATGAGTGTGACTGGTCCCTTCATGAGGGAGGGCTTTGCAAAGGGACACTGGGGTGCGACTCATACCTGAAATCTGTTGTCTCACATCCTTGGAAAACGGGGCCAATGCTGCTTTCCTTCAGCAGGCGGTCGAGCTGCCAAGGGAAGAGGTTTCACAATTAAGCCATGGCCAGCTGCCTGCACTCCCTCCAAGTTGATGAGGCCAAGGAGGGCAAGGATACGGCTCAGTGCTGGTGCACTTACCAGGGTGTTCATAACCCTTTGAGTAGCTCTGAACTTGGCCGAGTCAGGATTCTCCATGTCGGAAGTGTAGGGGAGGTTGGTGATGGTGAAGTTGATGGTGAAACGCTCGAGGGCGGAGCTGTCGTTGTTGGATGGGTGGGAGCTGGAAGAAACAGAAATCAGGTATGATGAGGGGCAAGTGCCAGAGTGTCTGGGCTGGGGATGGAAAACCACTGAGGTCTCCTGAAGCCCTGCTCTCCAGTGGCAAGTCTGACACGATCCCCACTTTTTCCCACAGGATCTCTAGTCCCAGGCCTTTTCTAAGAAGATGAACCCATCGTGTCACTTGCTGTCCTCTGATCCCATCCCAGTCCTGCAAGGTACTCACTGGTCAGCACTGGCTGTTCGTTGTATCCTGGGAAAAGAGAGAGACAGAGGGTCAGGAGCTGGAGCTGGGCAAGGGGCAGCACTGGGGGAGGGCTGGTGTGGGAGAGCAGAGGAGGCCGAGGGAGGAGCTCTGGTCACCGTTGACGTAGAGGCTGTCCTTGTCCAGGCTGTAGGGGCCCAGCTGGGTGATGCCTCTGGTCTTGTTGCTCACTTCGTGGTACAGCCCACCCTGTCCAACGGCGCAGCCGAGGGCTCCTTGCTGTAGGTGCACACGGCGTCCACCCGGGTCTGGTCCCTGTGACTGCCTGGCCTGCAAAACACAGGGACGTCCCTGAGCACTCTCCTCTGCGCGTTGTCTCCTCAAAGCCTGGTCTTGTTGCTGCTGTGGCCATTCCTGAGTGGGAAACCATGCTCTGCCTTCCCAAAATATGTGTGTGTATTTGGTGGCCGGGCACTGCTCTCCACCACACTAAGGCCCTGGGGCTCTTGAGGAACAAGAAGGCCTGGAAGGAGTTCAGAATCATCTTTGGGTAGGGCCTTCAGCACACCAAGATGAGAGTGCCGGCAGTGAGTGCGGCTCTATAGAGAGAAGGTGTCAGGGAGAAGGCCGAGGGGTGAGGGGGCATTGGAGAGAAGGTCCTGACTCCATAGAAGAGGAGAACATGAGTGTGACGGGCACCATGATCTGCAGGAGATCCTTTCAAATGGACACCGGGGTGCAATGCATACCTGAAGTCTGTTGTCTCGCATCCTTGGAAAATGGGGCCAATGCTGCTTTCCTTCAGCAGGCGGTCGAGCTGCCAAGGGGAGAGGTTTCACAGATAAGCCATGACCATATCTCTGCACTCCCTCCAACCTGATGAGGCCACTGGGGGCAAGAGTATGTCCCACTGAGGGTTGACTTACCAGGGTGTTCATAACCCTTCGTGTAGCTCTGAATTTGGCTGAGTTGGGATTCTCAGGTCGGAAGTGTAGGGGAGGTTGGGTGATGGTGAAGTTGACGGTGAAACGCTCAAGGGCGGCAGCTGTCGTTGTTGGATGGGTGGGAGCTGGAAGAAGCAGAAGTCAGGAATAACGAGGGGCCAGAGCCAGGGTGTCAGGGCTCGGCATGGAAAACCTCTGAGGTCTCCTGCTGGCCCTGCTCTCCATAGGGATTGTTGCCATGATCCCCATGTTTCCCCCGGGATATCAAGGTCACTGCTTTCAGTGCCCAAGGGAGACCCCCAGTGAGGCACTTGCAGCTTCCTGATGCCATCCCGCTCCTGCAAGGTACTCACTGGTCAGCACTGGCTGTTCGTTGTATCCTGGGAAAGAGAGGGACAGAGGGTCAGGAGCTGGAGCTGGGCAAGGGGCAGCACTGGGGGAGGGCTGGTGTGGGAGAGCAGAGGAGGCCGAGGGAGGGAGCTCAGCTGGTCACCATTGACGTAGAGGCTGTTCCCTTGTCCCAGGCTGTAGGGGCCCAGTTGGGGTGATGCCTCTGGTCTTGTTGGCTCCAACTTCGTGGTAGCAGCCCCCACCCTGTTCCCAACAGGCGCAGCCGAGGGGCTCCTTGCTGTAGGTGCACACCGGCGTCCACCCGGGTCCTGGTCGCATGTGACCTGCCTGGCCTGGCAAAACACAGGGTACATCCATGAGCACCCCTCTCTGGACGTCCCCCCGTCAGGGCTTGAGCCTGAGGCTGCCATAGCCATCACTGCATGGGAATGCAAGCTCTGCCTCCTAAAATGTGTCTGTGTTTAGTGGCTGGAGACTGCTCTACAACCTCACTACTGCCGTGAGCTTGTTGAGGAGGAAGAGGGCCTAAAAGGAGTTTACATTCATCTTGGCCTGGGCCTTCACCATCCCAAAGTGAGAGTTCATGTATGAAGGGGATTGTCTAAGAGCAGAGAGTATTGCGGAGAAGTTCCCGGGGCAGGAGGGCATAGTGAGAAGGTCCTGCCTCCGTAAAAGAGGAGAACATGAGTGTGAGTGGTCCCTTTATGAGGGAGGGCCTTACAAAGGGCCACGGAGTTGCAACGCATACCTGAAGTCTGTTGTTTCACATCCTTGGAAAACAGGGCCAATGCTGCTTTCCTTCAGCAGGCGGTCGAGCTGCCAAGGGAAGAGGTTTCACAGATAAGCCATGACCAGCTCTCTGCACTCCCTCCAACCTGATGAGGCCACTGGGGGCAAGGCAGTGTCCCACTGAGGGTTGACTTACCAGGGTGTTCATAACCCTTCGTGTAGCTCTGAATTTGGCCGAGTCAGGATTCTCCATGTCAGAAGTGTAGGGGAGGTTGGTGATGGTGAAGTTGACGGTGAAACGCTCGAGGGTGGCAGCTGTCATTGTTGGATGAGTGGGAGCTGGAAGAAGCACAGATGGGGAGTGACAAGTGTCAGAGGCTTGGTGGTTACAGCCCTGGCTGGACAATTGCAGAGGTCTCCTGTCAGCCCGGATCTCCACGGGGAAGGCTGGGAGGATCCCCATGTCCCAAGGATCTCAAGCCCCAGTGCCCAGGCCTACTCTGTCCTAAAGAAGACCCCAGTGAGGCACTTGCTGTCCTCTGATCCCATCCCAGTCCTGCAAGGTACTCACTGGTCAGCACTGGCTGTTCGTTGTATCCTGGGAAAAGAGAGAGACAGAGGGTCAGGAGCTGGAGCTGGGCAAGGGGCAGCACTGGGGGAGGGCTGGTGTGGGAGAGCAGAGGAGGCCGAGGGAGGAGCTCTGGTCACCGTTGACGTAGAGGCTGTCCTTGTCCAGGCTGTAGGGGCCCAGCTGGGTGATGCCTCTGGTCTTGTTGCTCACTTCGTGGTACAGCCCCACCCTGTCCAACGGCGCAGCCGAGGGCTCCTTGCTGTAGGTGCACACGGCGTCCACCCGGGTCTGGTCCCTGTGACTGCCTGGCCTGCAAAACACAGGAGGTCCGTGAGCACTCTCCTCTGCACGTTGTCTCCTCAAAGCCTGGTCTTGTTGCTGCTGTGGCCATTCCTGAGTGGGAAACCATGCTCTGCCTTCCCAAAATATGTGTGTGTATTTGGTGGCCGGGCACTGCTCTCCACCACCACTAAGGCCCTGGGGCTCTTGAGGAACAAGAAGGCCTGGAAGGAGTTCAGAATCATCTTTGGGTAGGGCCTTCAGCACACCAAGATGAGAGTGCCGGCAATGAGGGGCGGCTCTAAGAGAGAAGGTGTCAGGGAGAAGGCCGAGGGGTGAGGGGCCATTGGGGAGAAGGTCCTGCCTCCATAAAAGAGGAGAACATGAGTGTGACGGGCACCATGATCTGCAGGAGATCCTTTCAAATGGACACCGGGGTGCGACTCATACCTGAAGTCTGTTGTCTCGCATCCTTGGAAAACGGGGCCAATGCTGCTTTCCTTCAGCAGGCGGTCGAGCTGCCAAGGGGAGAGGTTTCACAGATAAGCCATGACCATATCTCTGCAGTCCCTCCAAGCTGATGAGGCCACTGGGGGCAAGGCAGTGTCCCACTGATTGTTGACGTACCAGGGTGTTCATAACCCTTCGTGTAGCTCTGAATTTGGCTGAGTTGGGATTCTTCAGGTCGGAAGTGTAGGGGAAGGTTGGTGATGGTGAAGTTGACGGTGAAACGCTCAAGGGCGGCAGCTGTCGTTGTTGGATGGGTGGGAGCTGGAAGAAGCAGAAGTCAGGAATAACGAGGGGCCAGAGCCAGGGTGTCAGGGCTCTGCATGGAAAACCTCTGAGGTCTCCTGCTGGCCCTGCTCTCCATGGGGATTGTTGCCATGATCCCCATGTTTTCCCTGGGATATCAAGGTCACTGCTTTCAGTGCCCAAGGGAAGACCCCAGTGAGGCACTTGCTGCCTTCAGATCCCTTTCCGCTCCTGCAAGGTACTCACTGGTCAGCACTGGCTGTTCGTTGTATCCTGGGAAAAGAGAGAGACAGAGGGTCAGGAGCTGGAGCTGGGCAAGGGGCAGCACTGGGAGAGGGCTCCCATGGGAAGAGCAGAGGAGGCCGAGGGAGGAGCTCTGGTCACCGTTGACGTAGAGGCTGTCCTTGTCCAGGCTGTAGGGGCCCAGCTGGGGTGATGCCTCTGGTCTTGTTGCTCACTTCGTGGTACAGCCCCACCCTGTCCAACGGCGCAGCCGAGGGCTCCTTGCTGTAGGTGCACACGGCGTCCACCCGGGTCTGGTCCCTGTGACTGCCTGGCCTGCAAAACACAGGGACGTCCCTGAGCACTCTCCTCTGCACATTCTCCCTTCAAGTCTGCGTCTTGGTGCTTTCATAGCCATTTGTAAGTGGAAATGCTAGGTCTGCCTTTCCAAAATCTGAGTGTTTGGTGGCCCGATACTGCTCTTCATCTTCACTAGTGCTTGGGGACACTTGATTAAGGAGGGCACCTGGAAGGACTTTAAAAATATTCTTGAGTTTACAAAATAATCTTAGCCTACACCATGCCAAGATGAGAGTACTGGATTTGAGGGGGACCTCTAAGAGGAAATGGAATCAGGAAGAACGTCCTGGAGCAGGAGGGCAATAGCGAGAAGGTCCTGCCTCCCTAAAAGAGGAGAACACAAGTGTGCCCAGGCCTGTTTTGTGAGCAAGTGCCTTGGAAAGGGCCACGGAGGTGCAACTGATACCTGAAATCTGTTGTCTCGCATCCTTGGAAAACAGGGCCAATGCTGCTTTCCTTCAGCAGGCGGTCGAGCTGCCAAGGGAAGAGGTTTCACAATTAAGCCATGGCCTGCTGCCTGCACTCCCTCCAAGTTGATGAGGCCAAAGAGGGCAAGGATACGGCTCAATGCTGGTGCACTTACCAGGGTGTTCATAACCCTTCGTGTAGCTCTGAACTTGGCTGAGTTGGGATTCTCCAGGTCGGAAGTGTAGGGGAGGTTGGTGATGGTGAAGTTGATGGTGAAATGCTCGAGGGTGGCAGCTGTCATTGTTGGATGAGGGGGAGCTGAGAGGAGCACAGATGGGGAAGGAAAAAAAGCAAAAGCAATGGTGTCAAGGCTATGGTTGGACAATCATAGAGGTCTCCTGCCAGCCCTGGTGTCCGTGGGGAAGGCTGGCAGGAGTCCTGCCGCTATCCAGAATCCCAAGTCCAATCCCTCAGACTCCTCTGCTTGAAGAAACCCTAGTGAGGCATTTTCTGCCTCCTGATGCCATCCCGCTCCTGCAAGGTACTCACTGGTCAGCACTGGCTGTTCGTTGTATCCTGGGAAAAGAGAGAGACAGAGGGTCAGGAGCTGGAGCTGGGCAAGGGGCAGCACTGGGGGAGGGCTGGTGTGGGAGAGCAGAGGAGGCCGAGGGAGGAGCTCTGGTCACCGTTGATGTAGAGGCTGTCCTTGTCCAGGCTGTAGGGGCCCAGCTGGGTGATGCCTCTGGTCTTGTTGCTCACTTCGTGGTACAGCCCCACCCTGTCCAACGGCGCAGCCGAGGGCTCCTTGCTGTAGGTGCACACGGCGTCCACCCGGGTCTGGTCCCTGTGACTGCCTGGCCTGCAAAACACAGGGAGGTCCGTGAGCACTCTCCTCTGCACATTCTCCCTTCAAGTCTGCGTCTTGGTGCTTTCATAGCCATTTGTAAGTGGAAATGCTAGGTCTGCCTTTCCAAAATCTGAGTGTTTGGTGGCCAGATACTGCTCTTCATCTTCACTAGTGCTTGGGGACACTTGATTAAGGAGGGCACCTGGAAGGATTTTAAAAATATTCTTGAGTTTCTAAAATAATCTTAGCCTACACCATGCCAAGATGAGAGTTCTGGATTTGAGGGGGACCTCTAAGAGGAAATGGAATCAGGGAGAACGTCCTGGAGCAGGAGGGCAATAGCGAGAAGGTCCTGCCTCCCTAAAAGAGGAGAACACGAGTGTGCCCAGGCCTGTTTTGTGAGCGAGGGCCCTGCAAAGGGGCACGGAGGTGCAACTCATACCTGAAGTCTGTTGTTTCACATCCTTGGAAAACGGGGCCAATGCTGCTTTCCTTCAGCAGGCGGTCGAGCTGCCAAGGGAAGAGGTTTCACAATTAAGCCATGGCCCGCTGCCTGCACTCCCTCCAAGTTGATGAGGCCAAGGAGGGCAAGGATACGGCTCAGTGCTGGTCCACTTACCAGGGTGTTCATAACCCTTTGAGTAGCTCTGAACTTGGCTGAGTCGGGATTCTCCAGGTTGGAAGTGTAGGGGAGGTTGGTGATGGTGAAGTTGACGGTGAAACGCTCGAGGGTGGCAGCTGTCGTTGTTGGATGGGTGGGAGCTGGAAGAAGCGCAGATGGGGAGTGACAAGGGTCAGAGGCTTGGTTGTTACAGCCCTGGCTGGACAATTGCAGAGGTCTCCTGCCAGCCCGGATCTCCATGGGGAAGGCTGGGAGGATCCCCAGGCCTCCAGGATGTCATGCCCCAGGCCCAGGCCTACTCTCCCCTGAAGAAGACCCCAGTGAGGCACTTGCTGTCCTCTGATCCCATCCCAGTCCTACAAGGTACTCACTGGTCAGCACTGGCTGTTCGTTGTATCCTGGGAAAAGAGAGAGACAGAGGGTCAGGAGCTGGAGCTGGGCAAGGGGCAGCACTGGGGGAGAGCGACCATGGGAGAGCAGAGGAGGCCGAGGGAGGAGCTCTGGTCACCGTTGACGTAGAGGCTGTCCTTGTCCAGGCTGTAGGGGCCCAGTTGGGTGATGCCTCTGGTCTTGTTGCTCACTTCGTGGTACAGCCCCACCCTGTCCAACGGCGCAGCCGAGGGCTCCTTGCTGTAGGTGCACACGGCGTCCACCCGGGTCTGGTCCCTGTGACTGCCTGGCCTGCAAAACACAGGGACGTCCCTGAGCACTCTCCTCTGCGCGTTGTCTCCTCAAAGCCTGGTCTTGTTGCTGCTGTGGCCATTCCTGAGTGGGAAACCATGCTCTGCCTTCCCAAAATATGTGTGTGTATTTGGTGGCCGGGCACTGCTCTCCACCACCACTAAGGCCCTGGGGCTCTTGAGGAACAAGAAGGCCTGGAAGGAGTTCAGAATCATCTTTGGGTAGGGCCTTCAGCACACCAAGATGAGAGTGCCGGCAATGAGGGGCGGCTCTAAGAGAGAAGGTGTCAGGGAGAAGGCCGAGGGGTGAGGGGCCATTGGGGAGAAGGTCCTGCCTCCATAAAAGAGGAGAACATGAGTGTGACGGGCACCATGATCTGCAGGAGATCCTTTCAAATGGACACCGGGGAGCGACTCATACCTGAAGTCTGTTGTCTCGCATCCTTGGAAAACGGGGCCAATGCTGCTTTCCTTCAGCAGGCGGTCGAGCTGCCAAGGGGAGAGGTTTCACAGATAAGCCATGACCATATCTCTGCAGTCCCTCCAAGCTGATGAGGCCACTGGGGGCAAGGCAGTGTCCCACTGATTGTTGACGTACCAGGGTGTTCATAACCCTTTGAGTAGCTCTGAACTTGGCTGAGTCGGGATTCTCCAGGTTGGAAGTGTAGGGGAGGTTGGTGATGGTGAAGTTGACGGTGAAACGCTCAAGGGCGGCAGCTGTCGTTGTTGGATGGGTGGGAGCTGGAAGAAGCAGAAGTCAGGAATAACGAGGGGCCAGAGCCAGGGTGTCAGGGCTCGGCATGGAAAACCTCTGAGGTCTCCTGCTGGCCCTGCTCTCCATAGGGATTGTTGCCATGATCCCCATGTTTTCCCCGGGATATCAAGGTCACTGCTTTCAGTGCCCAAGGGAAGACCCCAGTGAGGCACTTGCAGCTTCCTGATGCCATCCCGCTCCTGCAAGGTACTCACTGGTCAGCACTGGCTGTTCGTTGTATCCTGGGAAAAGAGAGGGACAGAGGGTCAGGAGCTGGAGCTGGGCAAGGGGCAGCACTGGGAGAGGGCTGGTGTGGGAGAGCAGAGGAGGCCGAGGGAGGAGCTCTGGTCACCATTGACGTAGAGGCTGTCCTTGTCCAGGCTGTAGGGGCCCAGCTGGGTGATGCCTCTGGTCTTGTTGCTCACTTCGTGGTACAGCCCCACCCTGTCCAACGGCGCAGCCGAGGGCTCCTTGCTGTAGGTGCACACGGCGTCCACCCGGGTCTGGTCCCTGTGACTGCCTGGCCTGCAAAACACAGCGACCTCCTTGAGCACTCCCCTCTGCAGATTCTCCCTTCAGGGGTGGGTATTGGGGCTGCCATCTCCATTTCCAAGTCGGAATGCAAGCTCTGCTTTCCCAAAATAAGAGTGTTTGTTGTCCAGTTCCTGCTCTCCTCCTTCACTGCTGCCCCAGGACCTTTTCAGGAGCAAGTAATCAAGGCCAGACCAAGAGTCTTGTCAAACTTAGACCATAACCAGCTTGAGATGAGATTATAGGCAGTGAGAGGAATTTCTAAGAAGGATGGACATCAGAGAGACGGTCTTTGGGCAGGAGGCCATTAGTGAGAAGGCCCTGCCTCCGTAAAAAAGGGAGAACATGAGTGTGACTGGTCCCTTCATGAGGGAGGGCTTTGCAAAGGGACACTGGGGTGCGACTCATACCTGAAATCTGTTGTCTCACATCCTTGGAAAACGGGGCCAATGCTGCTTTCCTTCAGCAGGCGGTCGAGCTGCCAAGGGAAGAGGTTTCACAATTAAGCCATGGCCCACTGCCTGCACTCCCTCCAAGTTGATGAGGCCAAGGAGGGCAGGGATACGGCTCAGTGCTGGTGCACTTACCAGGGTGTTCATAACCCTTTGAGTAGCTCTGAACTTGGCCGAGTCAGGATTCTCCATGTCGGAAGTGTAGGGGAGGTTGGTGATGGTGAAGTTGATGGTGAAACGCTCGAGGGCGGAAGCTGTCGTTGTTGGATGGGTGGGAGCTGGAAGAAACAGAAATCAGGTATGATGAGGGGCAAGTGCCAGAGTGTCTGGGCTGGGGATGGAAAACCACTGAGGTCTCCTGACAGCCCTGCTCTCCAGTGGCAAGTCTGACACGATCCCCACTTTTTCCCACAGGATCTCTAGTCCCAGGCCTCTTTCTAAGAAGATGAACCCATCGTGTCACTTGCTGTCCTCTGATCCCATCCCAGTCCTGCAAGGTACTCACTGGTCAGCACTGGCTGTTCGTTGTATCCTGGGAAAAGAGAGAGACAGAGGGTCAGGAGCTGGAGCTGGGCAAGGGGCAGCACTGGGGGAGGGCTGGTGTGGGAGAGCAGAGGAGGCCGAGGGAGGAGCTCTGGTCACCGTTGATGTAGAGGCTGTCCTTGTCCAGGCTGTAGGGGCCCAGCTGGGTGATGCCTCTGGTCTTGTTGCTCACTTCGTGGTACAGCCCCACCCTGTCCAACGGCGCAGCCGAGGGCTCCTTGCTGTAGGTGCACACGGCGTCCACCCGGGTCTGGTCCCTGTGACTGCCTGGCCTGCAAAACACAGGGACGTCCCTGAGCACTCTCCTCTGCGCGTTGTCTCCTCAAAGCCTGGTCTTGTTGCTGCTGTGGCCATTCCTGAGTGGGAAACCATGCTCTGCCTTCCCAAAATATGTGTGTGTATTTGGTGGCCGGGCACTGCTCTCCACCACCACTAAGGCCCTGGGGCTCTTGAGGAACAAGAAGGCCTGGAAGGAGTTCAGAATCATCTTTGGGTAGGGCCTTCAGCACACCAAGATGAGAGTGCCGGCAGTGAGGTGCGGCTCTAAGAGAGAAGGTGTCAGGGAGAAGGCCGAGGGGTGAGGGGGCATTGGAGAGAAGGTCCTGACTCCATAGAAGAGGAGAACATGAGTGTGACGGGCACCATGATCTGCAGGAGATCCTTTCAAATGGACACCGGGGTGCAATGCATACCTGAAGTCTGTTGTCTCGCATCCTTGGAAAATGGGGCCAATGCTGCTTTCCTTCAGCAGGCGGTCGAGCTGCCAAGGGGAGAGGTTTCACAGATAAGCCATGACCATATCTCTGCACTCCCTCCAACCTGATGAGGCCACTGGGGGCAAGGCAGTGTCCCACTGAGGGTTGACTTACCAGGGTGTTCATAACCCTTCGTGTAGCTCTGAATTTGGCTGAGTTGGGATTCTTCAGGTCGGAAGTGTAGGGGAGGTTGGTGATGGTGAAGTTGACGGTGAAACGCTCAAGGGCGGCAGCTGTCGTTGTTGGATGGGTGGGAGCTGGAAGAAGCAGAAGTCAGGAATAACGAGGGGCCAGAGCCAGGGTGTCAGGGCTCGGCATGGAAAACCTCTGAGATCTCCTGCTGGCCCTGCTCTCCATAGGGATTGTTGCCATGATCCCCATGTTTTCCCCGGGATATCAAGGTCACTGCTTTCAGTGCCCAAGGGAAGACCCCAGTGAGGCACTTGCAGCTTCCTGATGCCATCCCGCTCCTGCAAGGTACTCACTGGTCAGCACTGGCTGTTCGTTGTATCCTGGGAAAAGAGAGAGACAGAAGGTCAGGAGCTGGAGCTGGGCAAGGGGCAGCACTGGGGGAGGGCTGGTGTGGGAGAGCAGAGGAGGCCGAGGGAGGAGCTCTGGTCACCGTTGACGTAGAGGCTGTCCTTGTCCAGGCTGTAGGGGCCCAGCTGGGTGATGCCTCTGGTCTTGTTGCTCACTTCGTGGTACAGCCCCACCCTGTCCAACGGCGCAGCCGAGGGCTCCTTGCTGTAGGTGCACACGGCGTCCACCCGGGTCTGGTCCCTGTGACTGCCTGGCCTGCAAAACACAGGGACATCCATGAGCACCCTTCTCTGGACGTCCCCCCATCAGGGCTTGAGCCTGAGGCTGCCATAGCCATCACTGCATGGGAATGCAAGCTCCGCCTTCCTAAAATGTGTCTGTGTTTAGTGGCTGGAGACTGCTCTACAACCTCACTACTGCCGTGAGCTTGTTGAGGAGGAAGAGGGCCTAAAAGGAGTTTACATTCATCTTGGGCTTGGGCCTTCACCATCCCAAAGTGAGAGTTCATGTAATGAGGGGATTGTCTAAGAGAGAGAGTATTGCGGAGAAGTTCCCAGGGCAGGAGGGCATTAGTGAGAAGGTCCTGCCTCCGTAAAAGAGGAGAACATGAGTGTGAGTGGTCCCTTTATGAGGGAGGGCCTTACAAAGGGCCACGGAGGTGCAACTCATACCTGAAATCTGTTGTTTCACATCCTTGGAAAACAGGGCCAATTGTGCTTTCCTTCAGCAGGCGGTCGAGCTGCCAAGGGAAGAGGTTTCACAGATAAGCCATGACCAGCTCTCTGCACTCCCTCCAACCTGATGAGGCCACTGGGGGCAAGGCAGTGTCCCACTGAGGGTTGACTTACCAGGGTGTTCATAACCCTTCGTGTAGCTCTGAATTTGGCTGAGTTGGGATTCTTCAGGTCAGAAGTGTAGGGGAGGTTGGTGATGGTGAAGTTGACGGTGAAACGCTCGAGGGTGGCAGCTGTCGTTGTTGGATGGGTGGGAGCTGGAAGAAGCACAGATGGGGAGTGACAAGGGTCAGAGGCTTGGTGGTTACAGCCCTGGCTGGACAATTGCAGAGGTCTCCTGCCAGCCCTGATCTCCACGGGGAAGGCTGGGAGGATCCCCATGTCCCAAGGATCTCAAGCCCCAGGCCCAGGCCTACTCTGTCCTAAAGAAGACCCCAGTGAGGCACTTGCTGTCCTCTGATCCCATCCCAGTCCTGCAAGGTACTCACTGGTCAGCACTGGCTGTTCGTTGTATCCTGGGAAAAGAGAGAGACAGAAGGTCAGGAGCTGGAGCTGGGCAAGGGGCAGCACTGGGGGAGGGCTGGTGTGGGAGAGCAGAGGAGGCCGAGGGAGGAGCTCTGGTCACCGTTGACGTAGAGGCTGTCCTTGTCCAGGCTGTAGGGGCCCAGCTGGGTGATGCCTCTGGTCTTGTTGCTCACTTCGTGGTACAGCCCCACCCTGTCCAACGGCGCAGCCGAGGGCTCCTTGCTGTAGGTGCACACGGCGTCCACCCGGGTCTGGTCCCCGTGACTGCCTGGCCTGCAAAACACAGGGAGGTCCTTGAGCACTCCCCTCTGCAGATTCTCCCTTCAGGGGTGGGTATTGGGGCTGCCATGGACATTCCTAGGTGGGAATGCAAGCTCTGCTATCCCAAAACATCTGCTTGTTATATGGTCAGCCACTGCTGTCCACCTTCAGTAACACCCTGGAGGTGTTCCGGACAGAAAGAGGCATCAAGCACTTAGGCTTCTCCATGTCCTACACAACCTGAGAGTGCATGCAGTGAGGGGAGGCTCTAAGACAGGATGGCATTATGGAGACAGTACTGCCTTTATAGAAGAGGCACCGAGAACTTGACCACTATGTGCACCATCCTCAGACCAAGGCACCTGCATAGGGACAATGACCCATACCTGATAGCTGTTGTCACACATCCTTGGAAAGTGGGGCCAATGCTGCTTTCCTTCAGCAAGCGGTCAAGCTGCCAAGGGGAGAGGTTTCACAATTTAGTCATGGCTAGCTCCCTGCACTCCCTCCAAGTTGATGAGTACAGTGGGGACAAGGCCTTGGTCATGAGAAGGGCCACTCACCAAGGTTGCTGTGACTCTCTGTGTAGCTCTGAACTTGGCCGAGTCAGGATTCTCCATGTCGGAAGTGTAGGGGAGGTTGGTGATGGTGAAGTTGACGGTGAAACGCTCGAGGGTGGCAGCTGTCGTTGTTGGATGGGTGGGAGCTGGAAGAAGCACAGATGGGGAGTGACAAGTGTCAGAGGCTTGGTGGTTACAGCTCTGGCTGGACAATTGCAGAGGTCTCCTGCCAGCCCTGATCTCCATGGGGAAGGCTGGGAGGAACCCCAAGCCTCCAGGATGTCATGCCCCAGGCCCAGGCCTACTCTCCCCTGAAGAAGATCCCAGTGAGGCCCTTGCTGCCTTCAGATCCCATCCCAGTCCTGCAAGGTACTCACTGGTCAGCACTGGCTGTTCGTTGTATCCTGGGAAAAGAGAGAGACAGAGGGTCAGGAGCTGGAGCTGGGCAAGGGGCAGCACTGGGGGAGGGCTGGTGTGGGAGAGCAGAGGAGGCCGAGGGAGGAGCTCTGGTCACCGTTGATGTAGAGGCTGTCCTTGTCCAGGCTGTAGGGGCCCAGCTGGGTGATGCCTCTGGTCTTGTTGCTCACTTCGTGGTACAGCCCCACCCTGTCCAACGGCGCAGCCGAGGGCTCCTTGCTGTAGGTGCACACGGCGTCCACCCCGGGTCTGGTCCCCCGTGACTGCCTGGCCTGCAAAACACAGGGAGGTCCGTGAGCACTCTCCTCTGCACGTTGTCTCCTCAAAGCCTGGACTTGTTGCTGCTGTGGCCATTCCTGAGTGGGAAACCATGCTCTGCCTTCCCAAAATATGTGTGTGTATTTGGTGGCCGGGCACTGCTCTCCACCACCACTAAGGCCCTGGGGCTCTTGAGGAACAAGAAGGCCTGGAAGGAGTTCAGAATCATCTTTGGGTAGGGCCTTCAGCACACCAAGATGAGAGTGCCGGCAGTGAGGGGCGGCTCTAAGAGAGAAGGTGTCAGGGAGAAGGCCGAGGGGTGAGGGGGGGCATTGGGGAGAAGGTCCTGACTCCATAGAAGAGGAGAACATGAGTGTGACGGGCACCATGAATCTGCAGGAGATCCTTTCAAATGGACACCGGGGAGCGACTCATACCTGAAGTCTGTTGTCTCGCATCCTTGGAAAACGGGGCCAATGCTGCTTTCCTTCAGCAGGCGGTCGAGCTGCCAAGGGAAGAGGTTTCACAATTAAGCCATGTCCAGCACCCAGAACTCCCTCCAAATTTGAATGAGGCAAAGAGGCAAGGATCACGGCTCAGTGCTGGTCCATTACCAGGGTGTTCATAACCCTTTGAGGCCTGAACTTGGCTGAGTCGGGATTCTCGGCATGGTCGGAAGTGGTAGGGGAGGTTGGTGATTGGTGAAGTTGGGAAGGTGAAACGCTCGAGGTGGCAGCTGTCCGTTGTTGGAATGGGTTGGGAGCTGGAAGAAGCACAGATGGGGAGTGACAGTGTCAGAGGCTTGGTGGTTACCAGCTCTGGCTGGACAACTTGCAGAGGTCTCCTGCCAGCCCTGATCTCCATGGGGAAAGGCTGGGAGGCAGGCCTCCAGGATGTCATGCCCCAGGCCCAGGCCTACTCTCCCCTGAAGAGATCCCAGTGAGGCCCTTTGCGGCCTTCCCGATCCCATCCCAGTCCTGCAAGGTACTCACTGGTGCAGACACTGGCTGTTCGTTGTAAACCTGGGAAAAGAGAGAGACAGAGGGTCAGGAAGCGTGAGCTGGGCAAGGGGCAGCATGGGGGAGGTGGCTGTGGATGAGCAGAGGAGGCCAGGGAGGAGCTCGGTCACCGTTGATGTAGAGGCTGTCCTTAGTCCAGCTGTACGGGGCCCAAGCTGGGTGATGCCTCTGGTCTTGTTGCTCATCGTGTAAGCCCCACCTGTCAACGGCGGCAGCCGAGGCTCCTTGCTGTAGGCTGCACACGGCGTCCACCCGGTCCTGGTCCCTGTGACTGCCTGCCTGCAAAACGACAGGGACCTCCTTGAGCACTCCCCTCTGCAGATTCTCCCTTCAGGGGTTGGGGTATTGGGGCTGCCATCTTCCCATTCCAAGTTGGAATGCAATGCTCTGCTTCTTCCCAAAATAAGAGTGTTTGTTGTCCCAGTTCCTGCTTCTCCTCCTTCCTGGCTGCCCCAGGACCTTTCAGAGCAAGTAATCAAGGCCAGACCACGAGTCTTGTCACTTAGAAACCATAACAGCCCTTGAGATGAGATTTATAGGCTAGGAGAGAATTCTAAGAAGGATGGAACATCAAGAGAGAGGGTCCTTTGGGCAGGAGGGATAGTTGAGAAGTCCTGCTCCGTAAAAAAGGAGAACAATGAGTGTTGACTGGCCCTCAATGAGGAGGGCCTTTGCAAAGGGACACTGGGTGCACTCATACCTGAAAATCTGTTGTCTCACATCCTTGGAAAACGGTGGCCCAATCCGTGCTTCTCAGCCAGGCGGTCGGCTGCCAAGGGAAGAGGTTTCACCAATTAAAGCCATATGGCCACCTGCCTGCACTCCTCCATAGTTGATCGAGGCCGAAAGAGGGCAAGGATACGCTCAAGTGCTGGTGCACTTACCAGGGTGTCATAACCCTTTGCAGTAGCTCTGGAACCTTGGCCTGAGTCAGGATTCTCTCATTTATGTCGGAAGTTAGTGGATTGTTGTGGTGATGTGAAGTTGACTCGGTGAATTTTATTTGCTTCTCTTATTTTTTTTGTTGTGTTTTCTTAATTGCTTGTCGTTTGTTTTGTTTATGGTTTGTTTGTGTATTTCTTTGTTATATTGAACTATCTATTGATAATTCTTTATTGGTTATTTTTGTTTTATTTAATGTGGTTTTCATATTGTTTTTGTCTTTTTTTTATTTTATGATGTTGTCTTGTGTCTGGGGTTATTTTGGATTAAACCTATTCTTTGTATTGTCCTTTCTTTTCTTGTATATCAGCTTTTTTTCTTTTTTTTGCTCCTTCCTCTTGTGGCAAGTCTGACATACGACCCACTTTTTCCCCACAAGGATCTCTAGTTCCCTTAGGCCTCTTTTCTAAGAAGATGAACCATCGTGTCACTCCTGCTGTCCTCTGATCCCATCCCAGTCTACCCGCAGGTGTCGCTGGTCAGAGCCACTGCTTTGCGTATCGTTGTTCTCGGAATAGAGTAGAGACAGAAGGTCAGGAGCTGGAGGCTGGGCAAGGGGCAGCACTGGGGGAGGGCTCGTGTGGGAGAGCAGAGGGAGGCCGAGGGAGGAGCTCTGGTCACCGTTGACGTAGAGGCTGTCCTTGTCCAGGCTGTAGGGGCCCAGCTGGGTGATGCCTCTGGTCTTGTTGCTCACTTCGTGGTACAGCCCCACCCCTGTCCAACGGCGCAGCCGAGGGCTCCTTGCTGTAGGTGCACACGGCGTCCACCCGGGTCTGGTCCCTGTGACTGCCTGGCCTGCAAAACACAGGGAGGTCCGTGAGCACTCTCCTCTGCGCGTTGTCTCCTCAAAGCCTGGTCTTGTTGCTGCTGTGGCCATTCCTCGAGTGGGCCAACCATGCTCTGCCTTCCCAAAATGTGTGTGTGTATTTTGGTGGCCGGGGCACTGCTCTCCACCACCACTAAGGCCCTGGGGGCTCTTGAGGAACAAGAAGGCCTGGAGGAGTTCAGAATCATCTTTGGGTAGGGCCTTCAGCACACCAAGATGAGAGTGCCGGCAGTGAGGGGCGGCTCTAAGAGAGAAGGTGTCAGGGAGAAGGCCGAGGGGTGAGGGGGCATTGGGGAGAAGGTCCTGACTCCATAGAAGAGGAGAACATGAGTGTGACGGGCACCATGCATCTGCAGGAGATCCTTTTCAAATGGACACAGGGGTGCAACTCAATACCTGAAGTCTGGTTGTCTCGCATCCTTGGAAAACGGGCCAATGCTGCTTTCCTTCAGCAGGCGGTCGAGCTGCCAAGAGAAAAGGTTTCCCAGTTAGGCATGGCCATCTCTCTGCACTCCCTCCAAGCTGATGAGGCCACTGGGGGCAAGGCAGTGTCCCACTGATGGTCCACTTACCATCATGTTCATGACCCTTTGTGTAGACCTGAACTTTGCCGAGTCAGGATTCTTCCAGGTCGGAAGTGTAGGGGGAGGTTGGTGATGGTGAAGTTGATGGTGAAATGCTCCAGGGCGGCAGCTGTCGTTGTTGGATGGGTGGGAGCTGAAGAAGCACAGATGGGAGTGACAAGGGTCAGAGGCGTGGTGTTTACAGCCCTGGCTGGACAATTGCAGAGGTCTCCTGCCAGCCCTGCTCTCCATGGGGAAGGCTGGGAAGATCCCCAGGCCTCCAGGATCTCAAGCCCCAGGCCCAGGCCTACTCTGTCCTAAAGAAGACCCCAGTGAGGCACTTGCTGTCCTCTGATCCCATCCCAGTCCTGCAAGGTACTCACTGGTCAGCACTGGCTGTTCGTTGTATCCTGGGAAAAGAGAGAGACAGAGGGTCAGGAGCTGGAGCTGGGCAAGGGGCAGCACTGGGGGAGGGCTGGTGTGGGAGAGCAGAGGAGGCCGAGGGAGGAAGCTCTGGTCACCGTTTGACGTAGAGGCTGTCCTTGTCCAGGCTGTAGGGGCCCAGCTGGGTGATGCCTCTGGTCTTGTGCTCACTTCGTGGTACAGCCCCACCCTGTCCAACGGCGCAGCCGAGGGCTCCTTGCTGTAGGTGC